>JAKZAP010000006.1:17322358-17925804 GCA_023053575.1 Branchinecta lynchi
AAGTTTCATCCCGATCCCTCCACTTTAAGCGTTTCTCAAAATTTCCGGTTCCCTCCTCCAACTCCCCCCAGTGTCATCGGATCCGGCCCGGATTTAAAGTGAGGTGTCTGAGACACGAGGTCATCCTAAATATCAATTTTCATCAAGATCCGATCACCCCGTTCGCAAGCTAAAAATACCTCAAATTTTGGCTTCACCCTCCCTCCACTCCCCCCCCCCCCCAGATGGTCGAATCGGGGAATTGATGAGTTCCTATTTAAGCTGGTCGGGTCCCAGACATGCCTGTCAATTTCCATCGTCCCAGCACATCAGGAAGCACGGAACTCGCGGGATCACTACAAATTCGGACTTCTCCCCCCCCCCCCAACTCCCCCAAAGTGAGCGGATCCGTTCCGGTTATACCAGTCACGTATCTAGGACTTTTGCTTGTACTTTCCACCAAGTTTCATTCGGATCCCTCCACTCTAAGTGTTTTCCAAGATTTCCGGTTTCCCCCTCTAACTCCCCCCAGTGTCACCGGATCCGGTCTGGATTTAAAATGGAGGGTCTGAGACACGAAGTCCTTCCATGTATTAAGTTTCATTAAGATCCGATCACCCGTTCGTAAGCTAAAAATATCTTATTTTTCCTATTTTTTCCGGATTCCCCCTCCCTCCACTCCCCTCCAGATGGTCGGATCGAGGAAGCGACAATTTCTAATTTAATCTGGTCCAGTTCCTGATATGCTTGCCAAGTTTCATCGTCCTAGCTTATCTGGAAGTGCCCGAACTAGCAAAACCGGGACCGACAGACCGACTGACGGACAGAAATAACAATCGCTATATGGCACTTGAGTAAGCTCAAGTGCCATAAAAACCGAAGTTGATCAAAATGCAGAAAAAACCCTTTCCTGTCATCGCCCCAATCATGCAGCAAAAACAGCGTCGTTGTCAAAAATTAAATCTCAGGACTAGTTTTTTCATTATAGTGGTACTTGAAGATAATTTACCTTAATAAGATATTTATAGTCGGTAGAAGCTTCAGTTATTTATTACATTACAGGTTTGTTTCCTTCCGCGAAGTTGAACAAGAAGATTGACAGCCTGACGAGGACCCTTGCCAAGAAGGGCCGAAATATCGCTGATGAAAAATCATAGCTGACGTATCCGTTGTAAACATTGTTTGAATAAATTTTGGCCCTTCTTGGCAAGGGTCATCGTCAGGCTGTCAATCTTAAGGGTCAACGTCGGGGAAGGAAACAAACCTGCAATAAATAACTGAAGCTTCTACCGACTATAAATATCTTATCCAGGCAAATTATTTTAAATACCACTGTAGGGAAAAAACAACGAGATTTAATCTTTGACACGGCCGCTGTTTTTTGCTGCACGATTGGGGCGATGACAGGAAAAGTTTTTTTTTATGTATTTGGATCAACTTCGGTTTTGTTATTAATAAGGTATTGAAAGCTTACATTCGATTCCATTAATAACCTCGTTCCTCGCCTGTATCTATTACTTTTGAATATCATTGCACGAAAAAACTAGTGCTGAGATTTAATTTTTGACACGGCTGCTCTTTTTGCTGCACGACCGGGGCGACAACAGGAAGGTTTTTTTCTGCATTTTGATCGACTTCGGTTTTGTTGATAATAAGGGTCAAATTTTCTTCCAGCTCCACGTTTCCGGTAGGGAATACTCGACTGTATCTCGGTTAATGCCTGCTTGTTTTTTCTTTATCTCTACGGCTTCCCCTTCCCCGACATTGAAACTGAACATGGACAGCCTGACGAGGACCCTTGCCAGAAGGACCGAAGTGTCGCTGCTAAAGCATCGTAGCTTTGATCTTGTTCTTTAAGCTATCCTTAAGAGCATCAACTTGCAGCTAGCAAATATCTTTCTTATTCATCACTTCCTGTTTGAAGATTAGGCGCTTGTGAACCTTTACTATTTGTTATTTCATTTTATTCGTTTGTCATTGAATCCTCATCTGTCATTTTGTGGTTTATTGGTTCCGCCTCGATTTTCTCTTGATATCGCTGTATTCACGGTTGCCGATAACCGAACTATCCGAAATTGTAATTATCCCTCTCGTAACATCTTAAGAGGGATAATTTGCTGATCAAGAAAAAAAATCGAAAATCTCGAGTTTTTGTTCAAAGCTAAACCCGTGACCGGTCTCCTGTCGTCCCCACTAAACTAGCTCGTTCGAGAAAACTGAAAATAAATTCTTGAACATACTCTCTGTTCTCAGTATCCAGAAAGACCTGCGACCGCTTCCCTTGGAAATCCTGCTTGCAAACTGTTCCTGTGATGCTGGCTGTGTATATCATAGACGGGTCATTGACATCAAACTTCATTGCTTGTATCGAGCCTCCTGGACCACACTAGAACATCAAACTAAACTAGTTATCCACCAGCTTCAGGCTTCTTCAACCTACCTTGTATTTGTAGCTTACTATCTGTACTAGCTCCTTATCAAAGAAAATGAGCTGCTGAAATTTGCTACTAAATGAATCCTCTACCGTCTGCTTTTGACTTTGTTTATTTTGATCTCTCCCTGATCTCTCCTTGACGCAACTTCATCGCAATTTCTGTCCGTCCGTCGGTCGGTCTGTCCAGGTTTTGCTAGTTCGGGCACTTCCACATAAGCTAGGACGATGAAACTTGGCAGGCATATCAGGGACCACAAATGATTACGCTCATTTTCCCGACCCGACCATCGTGGGGGTAGTAGAAGGAGGGGGACTCCGGAATCTTGAGGTATTTGTAACTTTTGAACGGGTGATCGGATCTTAATAAAACTTGATATTTGGAAAGAGCTCGTGCCCCAGACGAGCAATTTAAAATCCGGACCGGATCCCGTGACTGTTGGGGGGAGCTGCAGGGGCAACCGGAAATCTCGGGAAACGCTATGGGTGGAGGGATCGGGATGAAACTTGATGGGAAGACACCGAGCAAACACAGATACGTCATTGACATAACCGAACCGGATTCGGGCACCGTGGGGGGGGGGGGGGGCGGAATCCTGGTGATCCCCAATTTTTGGTGATCCTGATATACTAAGACGATGAAATTCCGTGACATGGGGATGTGAACTGGTTAGGTGAATTTGCCTTCGGGGGCGGGATCACTGTTCCTATGGCCGGCGTCTACCAGCTATTTTAGTGGTTTGCGAACTCTGTTCACAAGCCCCTCGGTAGCTCAAATGATAGAGCGCCTGCCTTGTAAGCAGAGGGTCCTGGGCTCAAATCCCGGCTGAGGAGCATTTTTGTCTTTCAGTTCACTACTTATATTAAGACGATGAAACTGGGCTGACGTATCAAGGACTCGAACAAACTGATTTGAGAATAGTCCTGTGCATGATCTGGCCATCGTGGGGTTCAGAATGCCCTAAGGAAAACTACCGTTTCTTGATCCTACCATTTTCGAGGGAGTTAAGGGGAGGGGAATCCGAAAATTACTGATTTCTGGGTTGCGAACGGGTGGTCGGATTCGAGTAAAAAACTTTTCTGGTGATAAGAACTGATGACCTGGACAGGCAAGACACGTCTCCGAACCACATGCGGCAATGGGTGGAGGAGTTGGAGGGGGGAGAGTCTGGAAACTTTTTGACATGCACAAAAACCGAACTAATGGACCGAATGGAATGCACTTTGACAGTATCGATTCTATGTGGCCTAGTTTGTTTTTACGGTTCGGACCTGAACCAGCCAGGGTAGGAGGAGGATGAACCGGAAATCAGAAATACGACGTTTATCTGTCCTAGTCGTATTTGTCCACAGTGTGTGGAGTTGGAGAGGTTGGAGCTCGCATAGGGTGAAATGAGTGGAGGGATTTGATTGAAACTTCAAGAGTAGAGATTGACGTTCTCCAGATGACACAGTTTAGGGTCCGAACCGGATCTGAACACGGAGGGGGGGGGGGGTACCGTTAGTTTCGCGAAAAATGCTCAGACTCAAGCGATACTTGAAAGCCGGTAAGAAAAGATGCTTTAGATGATTAGTTTACGTGTCTGGACCAGATTCGGCCGTGGTAGGGGGAGTCTGAGGGGGAGGAGTAACGGAAACACTGTGCCCTGACACTTGCTCTAAATGATCCGAGGCGATGCCGGGAATGCTCAGACTCGGTAAAACCAGATTTCCTATTTCTAGGTCCGATCCTAGGAGGTTGAAGGGGGGTATGTTGTGATGTTCTTATCTACTTTCTCGTAACTCCTACCCGTAACAAGTTCCATATGAGCTAGTAGCTCTTGTTTTTTTTTAGACTTTGCACATTAGCAATGCTGAATTCATTCCTTCCAAAACAGTTCTCTAGGTCTAAATGTCACCAAATGGTTTATCTGGATACCAGCTAGGCTAAATTCTCTAAATTCTCTTGTGTCGTTCTGATTCAGTTATCTTGAGATTTTTGATGGAATTTCTTCAAAAACTTGTATAAAAAGTTGAGGGTTTCATTCCGTAGTTCAAAATACGATTTTCGCCAAGTTTGAGGGGATATCACAAATTGTCTGGAAGTACTGCGAAGCTGATAATAACAAAGCGTCTAGAACTGGTCAAAAGCTGTCTTTTGAAGTTGATCCAAAGTCTCTAGCTCATTTGGTTCAGGTTCTAGGAGCCTTTAAAATCTGCAGTTTGACAAAAAATCGCAAAAATGCCAATCTTTGAGCTCAATTACCTCTGTGTATTTGTTTCGTTCTTTCTTCATTCGAAAGAGCGCATTCTCGCCTTTCTTTTGGCACCATAGCGATCTTCCACCTTTTGAGTTTAGATACTTTTTTTTGGCAATTGAAGTCGACCAGCTTTGGGACTAAAAATCTCGCTAAAAATGTGCATTTTTGCAATTTTGTAAATTTTTTTCGGCTGTTTTACTTGATTAAATTGCTCTCGGCGTTACTCGTTGGTTGCTGGCTTCTTATAATGCCAAAATTCGAACTTTTCATCGTACTGAACTAAGTGGTGGTGCACAGCCTCGGAGATATATCGAGTTTATTGGCGGAATGTACAAAGCTACTCTGTAAAATTAAGCAAATAGATAAGGTGCCACAGTCTTGCACCTCCTGGGTTCGACCTGACTTCTTAGTGACTTGTTTGAATGTATGAGAAACCTATCTTGCAATATTTATTAAGTGAAATCAAGAAAACATGGCACGAAGAACCATTATTCACTGTCAGAAAAACTGTTATAACTAAGTAAGTAAGTAAGTAATTTATTTATGAACCGTCATTTTGAAAAGGCGGAGTAAATGTAAATTATGTGACGAAGAGGTGTAAAACTCTTCGCGCAAAACCCTGCCTTCAGAACACGCTGAACTCGCAGATGTCAAGAACCCCTGAACATGGGTATGCGAGACAGGTTTAAAACGGTGATGACTTCTAGTCCCAGAAAAACCAACGGTATGTGAGAACCGCTCTTGCAGATGGTAAGTTTCTGAGTTCGTCACTACTAACAAAAAAGTACTCGATTCCGGTGATCTTTTCTGAAGCAACATCAAATATTGAGTTGACTGTGTTAATAGGACATCACTTATCCGCAATGCAACGCAAACTATCTTTAGCAACTATGCGTTTTGTCGTAACCCCAATACCGTCACACGCACTCTTGTCATGAGAAGTCGCAAAAAAATTGAGACTTGGAGGGTAATCCAAAGTCAGATGGAGCAAAGATTGCAAAAAACTTTTTGTTCTTGTACTGCGAAGCAGCACCGTCAGTAACGTACGACACTTTCGTAAAAGCAGGACAAATATTTTTAACGTACGCCATGAGTGTAGCCTGGTAACAGTGGACTGCTTCAGTATGGTGGGTCATATGGTCACTAATACGGTACGGTACGCACCACCAATTAGTTCAGTACGATGAAATGTTCGAAGTGGGCCATTATAAGAACCCAGCAACAAGCGAGTTACGCCAACAGCCGAAATAAAAATAACAATAAAAGCTGTTGCACGTTTGTAGCGAGATTGTTAGTCTCAAAGTAGGTGAACTTCAATTGCCAAAAAAAAGTGTCTAAAATCAAAAGGTGGAAGATTGCTAATGTACCAAAAGAAAGTCAAGAATGCGCTCTTTCGAATGAAAAAAGAATAAAAAAATTTTACGGAGGTTACACAGAGATAATTGACCTCAAGGATTGACATTTTTGCGACTTTTTGTTAAACTGCAGATTTTACAGGCTCCTAGAATCTGAGCCAGCTGAGCTAGAGACTTCGGATCAACGCCAAAAGACAGCTTTTTACCGTTCTAGAAATTGTGTTATTACTAGCCCCGCAGTACTTCCAGAAAATTTGTGATATTCCCTTAAACTTGGCAAAAATCGTATTATGAACTACTGAATGAAACCCTCAACATTTGATACATGTTTTCAAACTGGTCGTTTGAAGAAATTCTGTCAAAAAGCACAAGCTCACTGCATCAGAAAGACACAAACCAGAACTCTCTAGCTTGTTTGGTTCCAGACAAATAAAAATCCTAAGTAAAGTCATTTTTCTACATTTTTCAAGCCTTTTTCTCGAGTTTTGGCTCACTACTAATGGCCGCAACTCGGAAACCGTTCAAAATTTTGTTGAATCCTTTTACATGGCTTATTATAGGACTAAAACAATAGCATATCCAAATTGCATCAAAATCGGAGTCACACTTTCTTTAGTCCCGGTTTTATTGACAGAGAATGACCCACAATCGTCAAATGTAGGGTTGTAGTTCGTTGGCCACGGGGGAAGGGTCCCAACACTGTAAAAAAAAAAAAAAAAATTCCGCTTTCAGATGACTCAACCTGCAACCTGCAACCTGCCTCCATCGGCTTTTATCTCTCCGAATTCGAAATAAAAATCTCCGAACTCAATGATTCACTACTACTAAAGTCCGATGTAGGAGAGACTTTTACGGTGTACGAAGGATTTTTTACATCGGAAGAAGTTTTCTCGGGGGGGGGGGGGACTATTGAGGGATTTTTTTTTTTTTGGGGGGGGGGGGCATTTAAGCGATCCCTGCAAAATGACACTAGTTAAAAAAAAAAAAGCTGATTGGTTTCGTTCTGACTTCAATCACAAAGAACACGGGAATATGCTCACCCCATTTATCTGAGCTTCATGCTTAGGCTTCTCGTAGTCCCAGAGTATGATGTCTCCACCTTTTGAACCAACAGCTAAGGTGGTCGGCAGTTTTGGGTGCCACAGCAAAAATGTCACTCTTCTGTCGAATGGCCGGTAGACTTTAAAGACTTTCAACCTATTCACTTGTCTAATCGCTGCCATTTTAACCGCCTGTAAAAAAGGTGAATAAGTGTTCGGAGAATTAGACGAAAGTTCCAAAGCCTCCTGTTCAGACTGCTTTAAGGCACCCATCGCACAAAAAAATGCGAAGTACATTGAGAAAAAAAAAGGAAAACATGAGCTGTATGTCACTTGTAAGAACAGCATGTTTGTCAGATACGGTTTGCGGTTGTCACGGCTGGATCTCTCTCCCCATATTCCTTTCATCGAAGACGGGCTTGATCTAGTAAATTTCAAATGACTATTCCACTCATTGACAACTGTATCAGAATAGAAGTTGTTTGTACTCTGTTTTTCGCGTATGGTAGTAAAATACTCTAGCTGTAAAAACTTTGTGCATGAACTGGATCTAATTTAAGTAGTTGGAAGGGTTTAGGCGAGATTTCCGGTGGCCCCCTTCGAGCTCCACGCATCGTTATCGGAACTGGTCTGGATTTGATAGGGAAGATCTGAGACTGCTCTTGCCACTTGTCAAGTTATATTCACATCTGATAACCCGTTCGAAAGTTATTCATGACACTAAATTCCCGATTCAATATCCCTCCATCCACCATAGTGATCGAATCGAGCAAACGCTTACTTCCAAGTCAATGTGGTAGGCCCCTGATACGACTACAAAGTTTCCTCGTCATAGATCATCTGGAAGTGCTCAAAGTCGTGATCACCGGCATTCCGGTAAACCCCCTCCTACTCCACCCGAAATGCCCCCGGTCCGGTCCTTTTCTGTCAATATGGAACTAGGGTTTATGCTTAATGTCCCTACCAAATTCCATTCCGATCCATCGGCACTAAATGTTTCACGAACGGTGCCCGTCTCCAGTTCCTCTCCCCCCCCCCCCCCCCCCCCGCCAGTAATCGGATCTAGTCCAGACTTGAAACTGAACTTGTTCTCGAGTCTTGTCAAGATGTATTCACATACCATCACCCGTTCCAAAGTTCTGAATGTCACTATATCTCAGATTCCAAGTTCTTCCACTCCCCCCACGATGATCGGATCACGGAAGGGACTCTTTTTAAGCCAATCTGATAGAGTCCCTAACATGCCTGCCAAGTTTCATGGTCATAGCCCATCTGGAAGTACCCTAACTCGTGATCACCGTAATTCCGGGACCCCCGCCCCTCCCCCAACTCCCCTCATTGTGACACGATCCAGTCCTGTTTTGTCAATAAAGTATCTAGGGATTATGCGTGTTCTTCCCTCTAAGTTCCATCGCGATCTCTCGAATCTGTTCACGAGATTTCCGGCGCCACCCTCCAGCTCCCCCTCAGTTACCGGATCCGGCCTGGATTTTCAATTGATCATCCGAAGCACCTGTTCTTGACACTTGTCAAGTTTCATGCACGTTCCATTACCCGTTCCAAAGTTATGCATGTAACTAGATTCCCCGGATTCCCCATCCCTCCACTCCTCCTACATCACCGGATCGAGGAAGGAACCATTTTTAAGTCAATCTGGTAGAGTACCTAATAAGTCTGCCAAGTTTAATGGTCCTAGTACATCTGGAAGAACCTAAACTCATAATTACCGGAATTCCGGGAAACCCCCTCCAACACCCCCCATTGTGACATGATCCGGTCCTGTTTTGTCAATAAAGTACCTAGGGTTTATGCTTGTTCTTCCCTCCAAGTTCCATCCGATCCTTCGACTCTTAAGCGTTTCACGAGATATCCGGTGCCCCCCCCCCCCCCCGCCCCAGCAACCCCCCCCCACACACTTCTTGGATTCGGTCAGGATTTAAATTGAACATCTGAGAAACTTGTTCTTCACACTTGTCAAGTTTCATGCATGTCCGATTACGCGTTCCAAAGTTATTCATGTCTCTAGTTTCGAGATTCCCCATCCCTCCACTCCCCCACGGTGGCCGGATCGGGGAAGCTATTATTCCCAAGTTAATCTGGTCGGGTCTCTGATATACCTGCCAAGCTTCATCGTCCTAGCATATGTGGAAGCGTTTCGCGAGATTTGTGGTCCCCCCCCCCCCAGTTATCGGATCCGATCCCGATTTGAAACTAAACATCTCAGACACTTGTTCTTGACATATGTCAAGTTTCATGCATGTCGATCACCCGTTTCAAAGTTACGCATGTTACTAGTTTCCGGATTCCTCATCCCTCTACTCCCCTCACGACGGCCGGATCGGCGAAGTGATTGTTTCCAAGTTAATCTGGTTGGGAACCGTATGTGCTTGTCAAGTTTCATCGTCCTAGCTTATGTGGAAGTGCCCAAACTAGCAAAACCGGGACAGACCGACAGACATTATGATATATGGCACTTGAATACGCTCAAATGCCATAAAACGAACAGACATTTTAACGATCTACACTAATTTCTGACATAAAAAAAAACTTCCACTCATAGCCAATTTGCTTACTACACATGTTTCCATTCGGCTTGGCTAACTAAACGGCGATTTCTTGGGTTTGCTTTCCGAAGAGCAAAGCTGGAATCCGCCGAGCGCAAGAACAAACGGAAGGTCGCTGAGCCTCCGTTGCACCTTTACAACTGCTCGCTGACTTGCCGAAATCCCTTTCCACTCGCGAAGTGGATTTGCTTTCCAAGTGCTGGCGGAAACTAGCGGGGCGCGAGAACAGCTTTAGAAAGCGAAACGAGTTTTAGCCGAAGTAGGTAAAAAGAGCCGGTGCATAAGCTCGCGGATCTTTCCAGACCCACAGAATCGCTTTTTAGTGCACTATATGAGGGCGATTCTGGTGGTCTGGAAAACTCCGCTAGCTTATGCACCGGCTGTTTTTGCGACTTCGGCTAAAACTCGCGTCGCTTTCCAAAGCTGTTCTCGCGCCAAGCTAGTTTCCGCCAGTGACTGGAAAGCGAATCCACTTCGCGAGTGGAAAGCGATTTCGAGACGTTGTAAAGGTGCAACTGAGGCGCAAAGGCTTCCCGTTTGTTCTTGCGCTCGGCGGATTCTCGCTTTGCTTTTTGGAAAGCAAATCCAAGAGATTGCCAGAATCGACCTATGATCAATGGCCAAAGTTCCTCTAGCGCGAGCTCCTCTTAAATGGGGGACGTTCAAGCACCAGGGGAAGGTAAAAAAACTGAAAGGGTCAGATGCTTAGGCTCTACAAAAGTGCTAAAAATACTTAGGGCCCTTGTATTTATTTTAAAGCGGGATATAGAACAGGACAGAATAATCTAAATAGGTGGAATTCGTCAAACAATCTCTGAAGTTGTTGGCTAAGGTAAAAGTGATATGGGGCGAGAAGATTTATTTTAAGTCAGAGTTAAGTAGGGAAGAGTTGGGTCTGCTAATAAGTATGAATGCTTACGGCTGGGTGCAAGAGGAAAGTATATGGGAAAAAAGAGGAAAGGTTCAGTCCTTTCTTCTGCCCTACGTCTGGCGAAATGAATGACGAGGGTAGCGGGGTCGGACAACCCCGCCAGTAAAGCTTTCGGCAATAACAATACTGTAGAGGCTCGATCGGTATAAAAAATAAAACGGTGGTAAATAACTATAGAGTACCTACAGTAACTTTGTAGCAGGTTGAAGGACAATCATAGTTTCCATTATAGCTATTGGCAAGAAGCTGAAATAATTAGTATGGTCCATTTTTGGGAGAAAATATTGAGTTTACCTAGAGTTAGAATTTTAAAGGCGGCTTACCTTGAGTCCCTAAAAGATGGTTCCCGTGAATCTTGGCCGGTGTTGATTAAGAAGATTTTGGATGATTGTGGGGTAAGTGAACTATGGAATAACGGGATTGGACCGTCGTTGGAGGTAGGTGAGGTTACGAGGGTAGTGAAGGCAAGGTTAATGGACCAGGAGATTCAGCAGTGGCAATGGGAGGTGAGCTCGACCCCTTCTCTGAGGATTTATGCTCAGTCAAAGAATGTATGGGGGGAGGAGCTTTATCTTAAGGTTGGTTTAGGACCCGATGAACTAAAGTGGATGGTGAGTTTTCGTGCAGATGCTTTACCGGTGGGTGCGAGAAGAAAATATATTGGGAGAATTAAGTGCGGTTCTGGTCCTTATTTTTGCCCGTTATGCGGAAAGATGGATGAAGATGTGGAACACTTGGTTTGTTCTTGTAGTGAGTTGGGGGATCTGAGGAGAGAAGTGTTTGGTAAGGAGGTTGTTCAAGAGAGGTCTTTGAAAGATTTGATGGGTAGTAAAGTTTTCCAAGAGTTGCGTCGGTTGGGTAGATTCCTGAAGGTTGCCATGGAGCACCGTGAACGTTTTATTGTAGGTTGATGTTGTGGTAGGTTGATTTTGTGGTAGGATAGGTGTTAGTTTCTTTAATAGTTATTTAGGTATTAGAAGTATGAGTTGAGTGTTGAATATTTGGATGGGTATATTGCAGTTGGAGTGCTTGTTTATTTTTATATTTTGTCCCACCATGGCCCATGGGGCTTTTTTGGGAATACATTCATTCATTCATTCATACAATATCGTGCAAATAATGATCTCACATATATAATATAGCACAAATAAAATAACACACAATATCGCAAGTAAGCTGTCAAACTGATTACCTTCAATGGGAAGTTAGTTTGGTGTCTTATCGAAATACCATCATGAATCCTGTGAAAATCTCTATACATTATGTTCAGTGAAGTTGACTTCTTTGCAGCCAAGCTCAGCCTGGAACCAGAGCATTCGGATGTGGTATCACTGGCTTTATCTTTCTTAATTTGCTTTTTCTTTCGCGGTAGCAATGGGCTGTCATCGTCACTGGGCGAATCATTTTCGTCGGCAACCCTGTAAGAGAAAACGCAACAGTATAGATTCTGAAAACAAACAATCAGTCTCTGTATCTGGGAATTGAACTCTATATACTTAACCTATGGATCCTTCAGGCCTGGTTGCGGTAGATTACTGCGGAGGTCTAAAAGTTTGTGATGAAATCCGAACCTATCTGTACAGCTAACAGCCGACCTTCTGAGACCATGATTAATACTTGGAAAAAAAAATAAAAAATATACACAGTGGTGCTGGAAATTTACGTGTTCCGTGTTAAAAGTTTAAATCTTTTCCCAAAGACGATTTGGTTGTCAACTCGGGCAGGCTAAAAACCTGTTGCAATCCTGGTAAAAGAATACATAGTAGACTAATCCTGCTGTGAAACACCATTGGGGCTTGAACTCAGCTCGCATAACATATGCAACAGGAGATGTTGCAGGATACAGCTGTGGAACTGCGATGTTGGCAAGTCTAGTTCCTTGAGGCTCTACAGAGGTCCTAAAGAGAAGGTACTGGAAAAGGACATGGGGGGTGGGGGGGGGGAGTACTTATTTTAAAGGATGGTTGAATAGGGCGGAGTTAGCGTGGGTGATAAGTACGAGGACTGATTGTTTACCGCTAGGGGATAGGAGGAGGTATGTGGGAAGGGGTCAAGTCGGATTGGTCCTTACTACTGCCCGATTGTTGGGATATGAATGACATTATGGTGCACCTGATGTGTGAATGTAATGAATTGGATGTGTTGAGGGAAGAAGTGTTTGGAAAAGGAGTGTATGATGAGGAGGATGGTTAAATTAATGAAGGATGAATGGTTTACGGGAGTTCGCCAGATAGGAAGATTCCTTAAGCTTTAATTAAGAAAGGTTTACTTAGTTGGAATTTGGCAAAAAGATAATGTATTTGTTTAGGTTAATGTATTGTTCTATTTTTCTTGTATCGCCATGGCCCTCGTGCTTTTTGTACAAATATATATCGTATGATAACCATTATAAGATAGTCTGTACAGATAGCAGATGGGTACTTACACTCTCTTCGAGTTAGGTCCGTTCTTCCCCTTGTGTCTGGGCATTCCTTATCCAGCAAGGCGTAAATACGGTTTTCCCTGCAAAACACTCCAGTCTGCACCTAGAAAAATTGAGTTAATTTATGTTCATTTGAATTGCTCCAGAAATTAGCCAACCGATCAAACAACAAGTATGTATGCGCTCAGACGTGCGGGGTGAAAGTATGAATCAAGTTCAGATATCGACGATATCGCGCTGCAATTGCCATATATATTCAATCCGCTAATGGCCTACCTTTCTCTTCAATTTGATTCAATTCAATTTATCCTCAAAAACTATACAACACAACAACGGTCAACCGGATTTGGTGGTTCTCGGTATAGATGTAAAATTTCAATACCTCCATTTTATATTGCGAAAATTGCGAATATTCGATGAAAAATTGGAAAAATTGCGAAAAATAAAAAAAAAGCTGAAAAATAAGATGCTGAGCTCGAGTATTGTGTCTGTACAAATTTTCATCTGTGTCAGACCATAACCAAGGAACTCAGTTAAGGTTATGCTCTCACCCCGTATAACTTTATCAGAAGTATCTCTCTGCAAGTGAGCAGACCAACTCTGTGGCAGTGGTTTGCTCACTAAGACTTGCTAAGACTCAGATCACTTCCTCTGTACAAAGGGTTCAGAACATTCTGAACATTGGCGGCTACATGAATTGGTTTTTCGCAGAATTCCTTTCTGCTTATCAGAATCCGTTTGGCCGCCACTTCTTCAGTTCTCAGTCAATGAGGGATTTTTGTTTTACATATAATTTCCATTGAAGGTATTGTCAAATGCGCAAACGAAGGAGTTTCGAGTCCTAGTGTCCCCTCCCCCTTAAGAATAATGAATAGACCTAGTAAGAAGTCCTTATTCGAGGCTGGTCCCATTGTTTCGCTTGTGAAAAGTTCAAAACTTTTTCACTTGTTTATTGATTATTATGGTGGGTTTTCATAAGAAATAAAAATAACTGACGTAAAACAAGTTCAAATAAATGACATGCATATCCTTGACGGACCTGCAGCACCGGTAACATCCACTGACTGCGTAGAACAATTGTACCGCACCAGCAACATGAGGTTTTTTCAAGTGAGAAACCCCTCTTAATATGCCAAACACTTCCTTTCTGCTAAGCTTAATCTACAGAGGAGTTAAAGGTAAGCTATTTCTGACGTTCGTCAAGTTCAATCAGTACAAGAATTGGAAGACGAACAAGAATTTCCGTCTTCCGGATATGAAACCGCGGCCGATCCCCTGCCGATCTTGTTTTTTCTAACCTAGTATCAAATAAAATATAATCACCAGTTGCAAATAAAAACTCTTTCTTTTCCTATCATACGTATCCTTCATAGCCTATCTAAATCACACTCCAATAACCTTCAAATGCAATGCAATCTTTGACTAACCTGACTCATCCCCAGTTATCCATCAAAGCTACTAAGAATTGCCTTCCTATGAACCTGTTGGACATGATTCCGGGACACTATTGGACATGATTACGTAGTGATGGGGCCCAAACGCCCGAAAATGCAGCGAAAATTTAATTTTTTCTTGCGAAAATTGCGAAAATTAGCCATATTTTTATATTTTTCAATATTTTTCTTTGCGAAATATTTCAATTTTTCGGCATATTCGCAATTTTCGAGAGTCCTCCGAATATTTCAATTTTACGAATATTCGATTGAGTTTTTCAACTGAAAAATTCGCTTTTTACATCTATAGTCCTCTGCCATATTAACACTAATTATAAAAAGATAATTCTATACTAGTTTGGATATAACAAAGACTTGCATACATAACACAAAATATTCAAATCTATATACAATTAATGATGCGAGTTAAAAAGGTTGAAGGCGGGATCAAAACTTCTTAGGTAACGAGACGTTTTGTTGGTGTATCCAACATTTTAGTTCCAAACACTAACAAAAGTTTTTTACGACACTTCAACATGGTTTCTAAATTATAAGTATTAAGGAGGTCTATATATGGTAGTTTAGAGGACTTGGAATCTACAAGGAGGGCTCTAAACTGTATCCTGTCAACCGAATCAAACTGTTCACGAGTAATTCCAAAGTGCCACACAGGGCAACAGTGCTCGAGAAGTGGGCATATGAAAGAAAAATAAACTCTTAGGAGATGCTTTGGTGGGACTCCATGGCATTCAATCCTGCAGATGGCTCTTTCTGAATTTATTTACCTTGCTGCTAGATCATTCGAACCACCAAAAGGAAGAGAGAGAAGTTTCAAAATACAGAGAATTTGTCTAAACCCGACCTTTTCAGTTTTATTCTGTGACAGAAAGATTGCTGAAACTGTTAGCTGCTCACTGATACGAAGTCTGTCATTTACCATATGACTGTGTTAAGCAAGAAACAAAGCTCAGGTATAGACAAATTGAGAGGGGGTGGGGGGTCAAATATAGGAGAGGTATATCAACTTCTAATATACATAACCTCAAAACTGGCCTCAAAAATGCTAAAAGGGAATTTAACTAGTTCCTCACTGTAAGTCTCAAGAAGCAAAATCCAATGATGTAGTAGGCCTATACATTTCACTTAACATTTTTGAGTCCAGTTTCGAGGTTATGAACATCTGAGGTTGTGTACCTCTCCTGTAAGCATACCACAAAATTAATCATACTGTGCAGTACAGTAAAGGGTCTACTGTACAGGATGGGTACCTGACCTCGTTTTTACGCCACAAAATTAACCACAATATGAATCATAATGTGCAGTACAGTAAAGGCTCTACTGTACAGGATGGGTACCTGACCTCATTTTTAAGCTATGGTACCTCGAATATTGCCGCTAAAATGTTAAAAGGAAATATACATGCTGTCTTGACAGTCAAGAGGCAAAATATGACTTTTTTCAACAGTCATGTGTCCAAAAATATTCAAATTCTGTGCCTTTCTTTGTTTTGAAGCTGCTTAAAAAGGGATTTTCTGATAAATATTGTGCAAAATGGATACGTCAGGTGAATTTTATTAGAGCTATATTTTGGCCCTTCCTGGCAAGGGTCCTCTTCAGGCTCAAAGTCACTCAAGTCGGAGAAACAAACTTGTCACTTTTCCCACAAGTCGTTTTTTCCAACTTGCGCCTTTGAGCTTGAAGAGGAACCTTGACAAGAAGGGATTTTCTGGCTATTGACTTTGCTAACTCTACCTTTTTTATCATTTGTAAGTCAATCGAGCTAAAGAAAAATAATTGCGTTTTTGCTGATACCATGGTATCTGTTACCACGGTAACTGGATCTGCAATTGGTCGTTTTTGCAGTTATTGTGGTATCTGGTATACAGTGCTCTGCAAAGACGACTATTGCTGAAATTGCACTTTTCGAAGTCATCCCAAAAGAAAAACAGATATCCAGTTATGTCACTGTGTTAAACTTACTTTCTCACCAATCTGACAAAATCTGATGAAAGTGAGATGACTTTTCAGATACCACGACCAGTTACCACTGTCGGACGTAGTATCTGAATATCTGAGACCACGGTAACTGGCCAGATACCACAATAACTGCAAAAATGCCTTTTTACTGTGGTATCAGATACCACAGTAACTGCAGAAACGACTTCAGACCATGGTATCAGCAAAAATGCAACTAATGCGTTTAACTAGAAATATTAAAGCAATATTTGTTTATCCAATATAGCCATTCAATTAGCTTCAATCTACAGGAACCCCTCCTGTAGATTGATGCTTATCCAACCTCAGACAAGAGCCTCATTTTTGTTGCATGCTGCAGGTCCACTTCTCGGCCGATTCCGGTCTGATTCTTTCTACAACCGTTTTTGCACTGCAGCGCTTCCGAGGAAGACGGCAGCGCTTCTCGAGAACCGCGGACTTGCTCACCGACCAAGTCCGTGCTTCCCTGCAAGATGCTGCAGCGCTGCCACTTCAACCAAGAAGAAAGTGAATCCAAAAATGCATACTGCGCAAAAGCAAAGAAGTGCTGCAGAAACGATGCGGCAGCGCTATTGCAGCAAAACCGAGGCTAAGATTACCAAATTTCCCAAGAAGTCTTTAATCTATCTAGCTTAAAAAGGAACCAACAAATATGACAAACATACTAGACTGAAACTAACTGAATGGTTTATATATTGGATAAATAAATATTGCTTCAATATTTCTAGAAACATGTTTTTCTCTTCAAACAAGACCACCTCATTATAACCTTTGCTTGAATTCCTTGATGTGGCTTACAAAATCATGAAAAAGGTAGAGTTACCAAAATCGATAGCCAGGAAATCCCTTACAAAGCAACTTCAAAACAAAGAAAAGGCACAGAATTTGAATATTTTTGGACACATGACTGTTGAAAAAAGTCATATTGTGCCTCTTGACTATCAGGAGAGCATGTACATTTTTCACTTGAGCATTGGAGGTAGTGTAAAAAGAAGGTCAGGTTCCCCTCCTGTAATACAGTTCGTCATATTTGTTGATATTTGTTGGTTCGTTTCTAAGCCAGATAGATTATTCAAAGGAATAGAACAGTCTGAAGTTGTATACCCCTCCTGTACTGTACAGGCAGGGTATCCAGCCTCAAATTTATATAATCTCGATCTTGTCCTGAAAATACTACAACTACAAGTAAACTTCTGTGGTCCTAAATTTATCCTAGCTGACCTAGCTAGGTCATTCAAGGTATCTTTCTTGGCAGTTAGGACCTTGCTAGGACTGCAATGATCTTTCCTCTCAACGATTTTAGCCATAAATCTGAGGTTAAAAAATTCAAGGTTGGATACCCCTAGTCCTACTGAGCATTATCTGGAATTTTTAGGTGGCCTTTCCTTCTATTTAAATGAATCTCTTCTTGTTATATACTACTGAAATCTTTTACATCATACATTAGTGATGTAGCATTGCCTACAGGATACATATTCCCAGCCCAGGTTAAATCATGATTAGCTGTGTGCCAAGAAAAATTAATCGCCGTACCATGCGTTTGTGTTTATATATTAATCGTTTCTTCCACAAACGGGAGAACGGGACCAGGTCAATGTTGCCCCCCGACCAAAATTAAGTTTACTAGACTCCAGAGATTTGTTTGTCAACATGTTATCGAAAAAAGAGAGTCACCCCCTTGACTATTTGAAGAACGTCACCCCGGTGACGATCGGCAAATCAAAGGGAAATCAGCGGGAGAGAACCCAAAGAAGAAAAAGCTGAACTCATGCTAAGGATTCCTGATTCTGGATGATCTTCTTCTTCTTTATGTTAGGCCTCTTTGGACGGCGTGGCGCTCCATTTAGGCCTCTTCCTTTTGCGGCCTTGCAGTCTGACTGCTCAGGACTGCAATGGTCTTCTCAGGGTTTTCTTCTTCTGTTGTGGTGATTGGTAGAGTAACTGTAGGAGTCTTCATTGGGTTTTAATTTTGGTCATACTAGGTGGTCAAGTTCCATGCATCGGAGAAATGAATGGATTGCTAGTATGGCATGCTTTTCCGCGCCTTTTGGTGGTGGTGGTTGTTTGGTGAGGGAGTAGGTGGTTTTCTGAAGTCGGAGTGATGCGAATATTCTTTCAATCTGTTGTCTCTCGTTTCTTGTGGGTAAGCTGGTACATTCGAAGAGCAGGTGGTCAATAGTCTCATCCTTTCTCGAGCAGAGGCGACAGAGTGGCGATGTTGGTACAGTTCCATCTGCATTGGGGATTTTGTAGTGGTGCGCTTGGTGGTTCAGGTTGTTGGTGTTTGCTCGTATACGGTGGTAGAATGCTGTCAGATGTCGGGATCGGAAAGGTGACAGGTGTGGTTCTTGATGGGGTCCTCGAATTCTGTTTGTTCTACTTCTCATTACATCTCTGATAGGGAGTGGTCTTCCACTTTCCACCGGGTTCGACAGCGCCTTTTTGGCTGCTGTATCGACAAGTTCGTTTCCAGGAATCCCCATGTGGCTTGGAATATACTGGAAAGTGGGTTTGTTTCCTTGTTCATGGACATGCTTGAGGAGGCTTGCTGTGTGGTGCAGATCTATGTCTTCAGATGGGAATGTGGGCCTTTCGATGAGGTGCAGGGCAGATTTTGAGTCTGAATATATGACAAGATCTGTCTTTGACAGTTTCATCCTCATGATTAGCTCGAGTGCGATGTTGATTGCTGCTATTTCAGCACTTAGGATGCTTGACTCTTTCGGTAGCTTTTCTGTTGCAAAAAGTTTCTGAGTTGGGAGGTATGCAGCTGCTCCAGTGGTACCAAGTTCAGATTTTGATCCGTCTACATATATTGGGGTATGGTTTTGGTAGATGGTGGACGATATGTGGTGGAAGTGGGTTGTTACCAAGTGAGGGAGGAGGTCACCCTTTTTAGTCGGTAGGAAGGTAGTTCTGACGATTGGGAGTTGCCGCGTCCATGGTGCTCTGTCTTCTATTTTTGGGGTCAGTGATGATTCTACGGTTGGGAGTGTGATTTGATGGGTCCGAAATTCGGCCAGCATAGATGTTCGCGGCTGGTGGCTTGCTCGTGTAGGTCTATGTAGGATGTGGTGGGGCGTGGTTTCAAGTTTTGTCAGCTGTCGCGCCATGAGTATCTGTCTTCGGAGCTCGATAGTGGTTATCCCTGCTTCTCCGCGTAGGAACTGGGCTTTTGTGGTTCGTCTCATTCCTGTTGCGATTCTCAGTGCAGTGTTTTGCACAGTTTCGAGGTGACGAAAATGTTGTTTTGCGCACGTGCCGTAGACTGTCAGCCCGTAGTCCATTTGAGATCGGATGTACATCTTGTAGAATTCGACGAGGGTTTTGTCTGAGCACCCCCATGGGGTTCCTGCTAGGCGTAGCATGATTTTCATTTTTCGGTGGCATCTGGTGATAATGTCTTGGATATGGGGTTGGAATGTGAGTTTCTGATCAAGGAGTATTCCCAAGTATTTTACAGTTTTTGACTCTGGTATTGCTGTTCCGTTGATGGTGAGGTTAGCTTGCACAGATGTCCTCTTGCGGTGGAATTGCACTATACTTGATTTAGCTGGAGCGATTGGTAGTCCTGACGTATTTGAGAAGGTAGAGACTTCATCCAGGGCGGTTTGAAGCTTTGAGTGGGCCTCGATGAAAGTAGCTCCTATGCTCCACACTGTTAAATCGTCTGCAAATTCACCTTTTGGTAGTGAAACTTGTAGTCCTGACAGGAACAGGGCGAATAGTAGACAGCTCATTACTGCTCCTTGCGGCAATCCTTTTTGTATGTTTTTTGTTGATGAGAGTTTGCCATTAACTCGGACTACAAAAGATCTGTCAGACATGAAGTCAGTGATGAATTCGGCTACTTTCTTTGGGAATCCAAGTTGGAGAAGCCTTCTATAGGTTTTTGTCTTTTTGACATTATCGTATGCTCCCTCGAAGTCCAAGAAAGCAGCGGTGAGGATGGTTCCTTTGCTGAACGAGAGTCGGATTTCTTCTGTTAGGCGGATGACGATGTCAATAGCTGAATGGTGCTTTCTGAACCCGGTTTGAGTTTGAGGAATTAGCTTGTTTCTCTCTGAGAACCAATAAATCCTGTTGTATATGATTCTCTCGAGGATTTTCCCTAGTGTAGGTAGGACCATAATTGGTCTATACGACTTTGGATCATCCTTGGGTTTTCCTGGTTTGAGTATGGGTGTGATAACTGCGATTTTCCATACTTTTGGAAACATTGGCGCCGTCCAACATGTATTATATGTATGTAAGAGTGCTCTTTTGTAACTGTGGGTGCAGTGGGCGAGCCACTTTTGATGGATTTCATCTTTTCCTGGGCAGCAATCCTTGCTTTCGCTTATTGCTCTGTTTAGTTCTTCCATGGAGATGGGTTTTGTGAGGTCTGCATGCCCAATCTGTGGGCACGGGTCTTCTATGCTGCAATCTTCCTGGGGTTCTGTTGCATTTGAGGGGGGGTCACTGAATTTTTCTGCATATATTTCGGCATACATTTCTGCTTTTTCATCGTCTGTTTCTATTGTTTTTCCATTGTTCAACAGGGAGTATCGTAGAGGGTCGGTGTTGGTTTGTTTGCCTGTCATTCGATTCAGGAAACGATGTATTTTTCCTTCAGGGGTTTCTCTGCTCACATTTTGCAAATACTGGGTTATCTTACTGGTCTTGCATTTGTAGATAGCTCCTTTCAGCTTTGCTGCTGCTCGCTTAGCCTCTATTGCTGTTTCTACTGATGGGCTTTTCCTGAACCTTTTTTCAGCGAGCTTCTTGTTAGCACTTGCTGTTTGGCATTGTTGGTCCCACCATGGCTTTTGGCTTTTGTTTTTGTAAGTCTTGTGTGATTCTTTAGATTTTGGTATGGCTTTTGTGGCCGCGTCCAGTAACAGCCGGTTGATCATTTCTGACGAGGTTTCTGGGTTCGTACTTCCAAGAATTTCCGTATAATCATGGCTATTTAATACGTATTTGAACTTCTCCCAATCAGCTTTTTCGTTCAGGAACTTGGGAATATGGGCTTCACTATCAAAGCTGGCTCCAATTTCTGTCATTATCCCGAAGTGGTCTGTTCGGAGGTCATCTATTCTTCTTATATTTATTGAATTTATAATCGAGCTTGATACAATTTGGAGGTCTATCGTGGAGAATTTACCGGTTTTAATATCATAGTGCGTGTCCAGGTTTTCTGGGGTAGCCACTGTGATGTGTGGGTTGATTGAGGTGAGATTCTCCAGATATTTCCCAGCTCTGTTAGTTTTGTTTGACCTGTTGCCCCACTGTTGGCTATGGGCGTTCATGTCTCCTAAAATGAGTATTTTTTCCTTTTCCATTTTATAGCCAACATCATTGAAGAAGTCTTCTGCATCATTATTGCCATTCGGGTTGTAGAATGATACAATATTGATTTCTTTCAGTATTTTGCTCCATATTTTTACGCCCACTGCGTCTACTTCATTCTTGTATGCGGGGTATCTTGTTCCACAGCTTTTTAAACTTTTTCGGACAAAGATGGCGACACCACCCCCTTTACGCCCAGATGTTCTGTCTTTTCGGAATAGATCAAATCCTGGTATGTGCACATCAGTATTTTCATTAAAGTTTGTTTCTTGGAGGCAAACTATGCTGATATCCTTGGTTTCGATGTAATCCCTCAGTTCTTGGAGCTTTTGGTTGTTTAGGGAGTTGACATTCCATTGGAGTATTCTTAGCTGGTCGTATTTATGCTTCATTGGGTAGATGCACGTTGATCTGATTAAGCACTGCGGAGAGGTCGTGTTCCACTTCATCTATCAAGGCTTGGCCGAAGTAATGGATTGATGCTGCTCTTAGGATCTGTACTTTTGTTGGTCCTGGGAGGTTGGTAAGGTTCACTCTACTGTAGAGGAGGGTGTATTTGGTGAGGTTGAGCATCAGCAGTGTTGTTGTTGCTGGTGGTTGGTTGTGGTGTTGTGTGATTGTTGATGATGTTGTTGTTGGGTTCTTGGTTGTTGGGGTATGGCTAGTGGGGGTTGGTCGAGGGGTAATCTTCTGGATTCCGTGGATCGCTAGGCTTGTTGGTCTCTTTGCTGTTGTTGTTGTTCTCGGCTGAACATGGTTACCTGATGTTGGTTTTGGGAGTGGTGGGAAGTTGTTGGTGTATGAAGATGGTATGGACTTTGGTGTACTGCATGTCGGTGGCGCCCATTCTTGGTTAGGGGTATTTTGTGGGGTGGGTGGTTGAGCCTTCAGTTTTTGCTGTGCTAGCTGTATTGCTGCTATTGATACAGGGAGGTTCATCTTTTGCGCTACAGTTAACACTTCGACTTTTTCGCGATACTTGGGGCAGGTTCTTTTGTCGTCAGATCGATGATTCCCGTTGCAGTTACGGCATTTTGGGGGATTCGGGCATCGGCCATCAGGATGCTCAGTCTGGTTG
The DNA here is from genome assembly GCA_023053575.1 of Branchinecta lynchi. NCBI lineage: Eukaryota > Metazoa > Arthropoda > Branchiopoda > Anostraca > Branchinectidae > Branchinecta > Branchinecta lynchi. Next base: position 17,345,158 of record JAKZAP010000006.1, read on the forward strand.
CATGTTGGGCACCTTTTGTGGTCTTTACACCACTTTGAGGTGTGCCCTAGTCTGAGGCAGTTTGAGCACAGCTTTGGTTTCTCTCTGTAAGGTTTAAATGCCTTTGGCTGCCCAAAAAGGAACACGGTCAGTGGCTGATGGTCGCCTTCTAATTCAAATAGAACGGACTTACTTGGTTCTCCATCTTTCAGGGATAGGCGGCTTACTTTGTTGACCTGGATTAGGTCTCCTTTGCTGTCGGTCAGGGCTTCCTGGAGTTCTACATTGGTCAGGTCACTGGGTATGTTGTACACAACAAATTTGGTGGGGTTCTGCTTCCTTGGTTGGTGTAGCTGAGTTGTGACAGCTATTGTGTCGATTTTCTTCAGTGACAGGGTTTGGTTGACAGCCTGGGTATTCTGTAAGAAAATGTCTAGATTACCATCACGCGTGATGTTTAGATGGAAGTTTGACTTGACTGCTTTGAACAGAATCATCCTCAATCTTCCTATCTGGGAGACCGAGAATTTTTCATCTGTTTGGAGGGGTGTTGCTCTTATAATCTGGTAAGTTGGTTCATCTTGGCCCGATTGTGCGCCATTGCTTGATGCTTGTCCAGCTCTTCCAGTTACCGGGGATGGTGGTGATCCTGATGAGTTTAGAGGTTTTCTTCTTTTATTTGATCTGCCTACAAGAGTGTATCCATCGCTTTTAGGGGTTTTGGCTTCTTGCTCAAGCTGCGCCTTAAGCTGGTCATCTGCTGTAGGGGAGGTGGTTTCATCCAGAACAGTGTGCATTGTGTCATTATCTGTTAGTGACACATCCACTGTTGGAGCTGGATTTTGTTCCTCAGTTGAGTGCTTTTGGGGAGTTTGGTTCAAGCCTGTGCTTGTGGTTGGTGGGTCATTCATTATAGGGATATCCAGGGGAATGCAAATTTGTTAACAGAGGGAAGATAGCTGACTTATCTTAACGTGGGGCCGCGCCCACGGTTCACTCCTTTCGGGCAAACGACCAGATGTCAACCTGGGTGGGCAACGGTAAGCGGTGACGTCCAAAGAAAAGAACGAATTTAAATTTGGAAACCACGTGGGAACGCGGTTTTGAATTTTTTCAATGTTCCTGATTCCTGATGATGAATTCTTGATTTGGTTGCTGCCAGACTTCTATAGCCTTGATTATAGTGGGCTGCTTCTACTATTGGGTATTCAAAAGATGGTGAGTCTTCGAGCAGCTTCACAGGAGTTGTAGTGCAACCCGACGAGATCACCCCGGACTATCCTAGTCTAGTCTTCAGATTGTGCCTAACCATGAGAGTGTTCCAACCTTTAAACAATAGTAACTAATAGTTACCATTTTTGTTCCTACGGCTACATCACAAAAAGTTACTAGGCTAAACTCAGGCTACACTGGCCGTTCCAACCTTCTTGAAATAGTAACTAATAATAACTACTTGCTTACCATGCTCGGGAGCATAGTGAGCATGGTAACTACGAGTCTACCATGCATCTCTGCACATCTCTGTAACTTAATTGGTTGGATTCTCCTGGGGAATTAGATTTTGCTGCAAAATAGAACAATCATTCCAGCCCATGTTCCAGCCTTGACGCAAGAAGCCAAAATTGTGGCAGGTGAATTTGTATTCTTGCGAATTCGATTTTAGGTTGGAACATGATTGCAGTGCTTCCACTCCTCCCGATTTCTCGGGAGATCTCCCAGCTTTTTTGGAAATCTCCCGACCAAAATTTTCTCCCGATAATCTCCCAATTTTTGTAATTTTGCCAAAATTATAATAAGGTTATATTTCGATCCGAAAATTTTGGTCCAGAGGCCCAAAGTTTTGCTAAAATGGTTCTGTATTTTTTCGATAGCACGACTATTCGATATATTTACGGGGATTCGGTAGTTGTACAGAATACTAAATAGGCTGTCGGTAAGAAAAACTTCCGTAATCGGGATTCGGTATAGTTCTCTGTAGTTATGTTCTGTAGTTATTCTGTAGTTATCACAAATTTGGTGCGAGAATTTACTGAAACCATCTGGTAATTTTTCTATGCCAGAACTATTTGGTATACTTATGGAGATTTTGTTGTTACATGGAATCCCAAATAAGCTATCGGTTCAGAACTATTCGGAATAACAACTGGGATTCGGTAATTTGTTCATTATGATTGCCAGGATTCGGGAGTTACCACGAACCTCGAAACTTGTAAGAGGTCGAGTGAAGCACTGGTCGCAGACAAAAGGGATGATCTGTGATTTCATCGATAGTCCTTACTTTTATTTGGATCCCCAAAATAAAGTCTAATCATAAATATTTCGTGAGTTCCGCCTGCATCGCTTTTCGTAATATTCTCTATTTTCTGGAAGGGCGCATCATTTGACTAGGGTTTTAAGCCGGTTTTAGGATTGAGATTCCGAAACATTAAAAGGTAGAATCCAGCAAAATAAAATCTCGCCTGCGCCGCTCACTTTATGTGATTATGGGTAGTATTGACTAGACTACCCTTGATGTTGCTGCCAGAAAGTCGCTTCATCCGATTCTTGGAACTTCTTAGAGTCTCTGCATTTAATCCACAAAACAATGATAGAATGTGTAAGAGAAGCAGTTCAGTTTTAGCTTACAGGAAAAAAAAAACTGGATTCCGAATAAATTTAGCCTGGGGCACTCGATTTAATTTTCTATTTTCTTTAATAGATAGAGTTGTTGCTGAATCATGATCGGCAATATATTCTTCCAGTGGGCTTCGTCAAAATGCCGCCTAATAGTTGGCTTATCGTCTTTTCATGCTGCCCATTAATGTTAAAAACAACCACCACCGATCAACCGAGAAGGCAGAAAGAGATCTACACGAAGTGGAACTCAACGCCATTCAAACCTTATGATGATGATCTTCCTACGTAATCCTTTCTGTTCCATAATTTAAAGAGGATTCTAGGATTCGGTAAAATTTTTGAGAGATTGGGTAAAATTTTTACTCTGCACCCCCCCCCCCCCAATGAAAATGCACTTGCGACGCCTCTGCTGACGCCTGATGGTTGCTTTGACAACTAGGGCTAAATTGTTGGAAAAATGGTAAAGTGACGATTTAAATCCTCTACTTTCGATCTTCCTCCTGACCCCAAGGTGATAAAAGGTCAGGTTTCCAATGGATTTTCAGTTCTCACGGGATGCACCCATTTCGTAAAACTGCACAGAAAAATCGAGTAATTTTCAATCCAGAAATCCGCGTTGTTTCTGAAATATGCAAAATCTGGGGAAGCCGTAGAAGCCAGGGCGGCCTCTACAGAAAGGGAAAGAGAAATTTTCAGTAGACCTCAAGTGTCCTTTCAATTTTAGAGGAATAAATCGGAAGTTTTCTGTCAGCATGGCTATGAAACTAGTCATATACTAAAATGTGTCATTTACGCATCGAAACTAGAAGTACGAGGAATTATATGAGTATTTTCACATGCTAACAAGTTGAATGCAGTTACTCAATGCCTTTTTTGTAAAAAAGCTAACTCTAAAATTGCTTTGTCAGACATAATCACTGTTTTAAAACTCCCGATTTTCCCCCTGATTTCTTATGATTATCTCCAGAAAATCTCCTGGTTTTTTCGAAGCAGTTCCTGATTTTCAAAAAAAGAAAGTGGAAGCACTGCATGATTGTTCGTTTCAGTACTTGTTTTGGTGGGTTTGTAAATTTTTTGTCAAATACAAACTGTCCTACCACGTATTTCTTAAGTTCCCTTAAGTGACCCATCATGCATACATAGAGCGCGTCCCACCCTATTTGCCGTAGTTTCTATTTGACGGTGCAAAACGGATATGTCAGCTATATTTTGTTCGAGCTATTTTCCCCCCTTCTTGGCAAGGGTCCTCTTCAGGCTCAAGCCGCTAAACTGGAAAATGAACTCTTATCCGTTTTGCACCGTCAAATATGATTCGCAGTCAGCTTGGGCTGAAGGAACATCTTATTGTAGTTTCTATGTATGACCTCACGGGATCCTAGCTTCCTAGCCGTTTGCACCGTCAAATATGATTCGCAGTCAGCTTGGGCTGAAGGAACATCTTATCGTAGTTTCTATGTATGACCTCACGGGATCCTAGCTTCTTGGCATCGAGGTTGGAACACAGTTTGCATTTTTGGCAAAATATTGTGCAGCGGGCTGATTGGATTAATTACAATAAATAACATTAACCATGCGCCGGCAACATGGTATCGAAATGGAAGGTCACCCGTTTGACGATTTGAAAAATGTTTGATGACCTGAATCAAACGGAATGATTAATCAAACAGAAAATCAGCGGTAGACAACTCAAAGAAGAAGAAGCTAAACTCTTGATGTGGTTGCTGCCAGGTATTCCTGGATCTGAAGAGTTTCCTAACGAAAATTTCTAGAATAACCTTGATTATAGTAGGCTGCTTCTACTATTCGGTATCATAAGATGGTGAGTCTTCCAACAGCTCCACAGGAGTTATAGTGCAACCTGAAGAGATCACCCTGAACTATCCTAGTCTAGCATAAAATCCGGTCAAAATCTAAACCAGTCTAACAATAACTTCTTTTGAAGAAAAGTTGTTACAAAAATTTTCAGCATTCAATCAAAGTGAAACTCTTATGCTATCCGTAGTAAGCCTTGTAAAGTTATCTTTTTTACTCAGCCAGCTGGGGGAGCCCAACCAAGCGATCTGATTGGCTCTGCATAAGACAAAGTAGAGCTAGGGTCTGGTCTCTTTAAGGGCAGTTCTGACGGTCTAGAAAGCTTTGCGAGCTTCTGCGCCGGCTGTTTTAGCGACTTTGGCTAAAACTCACTTCTCTTTCCAGAGCTCTTCTTACACTCCGCTAGTTTTCGCCAGCACTTGGAAAGTTAAGCCACTTCATGAGTGGAAAGTGATCTTGGCAAGTCAGTGAAAAGTTGTAAATGTTCAACTAAGGCGCACCGACTTCTCGTATTTTCTTGCATTCAGTGGATTCTCAGTTTGCTTTTCGGAAAGCGAATCCAAGATATCCACCAGTAATAAGAAAGCCAGAATCTGCCAAGCATAAAGGCACAAGAAAAAAATAGAAAGTTGTTGCACCTTTACAACTTCTCACTGGCCAAAATCATTTTCCATTTGTGAAGTGGATTAGTTACAAGGCTCTCTGGGATGAAAATAAAAACAACACAGACAGGTTATCAGTCTTACCAGAGTTCCTGCTGAACCAGTAATTAGTATCACTTATGATGCTTGGGACCAGCACAAGTAAATTGTAACAGTTATGGCACCAAAATAGCAGAATAATAAGGGGGAGGGGCTAATTACTTGTTACGGTGGCCTCTGGCATAAAATAATAACAAGAATTGTAGCCGAATAGTTCAGTAGTTCAATAGAATTCTCAGATCTCTGTTATAGCTTCTCAATTTTCAGTCCTTGTAGACAGCTCGTCTTGCTTCTTTGTTCTTGCTTTTTAGAAAACACTAATTTAACCACCCTTTAAAACCTGCTTAGAGGGTTTTACATCTGCCTTTTATTGACCAATCAGGAAGGAGGATTGAGAATTGACTAGCGAAGCAACTTCTTGATTCTGCAGAATCAAGAAGCTTCCCCTTCTCGATTCGGAGAAAACACTCGGCTCGGCTAGCCTAGGCATGCTTGTCAATGGTGCTTACTTGTGTAGTGCCCTGGCTTTGCTGATTTGATCAAGGGGGCTTGCTTTTGAGGCTTGCTAATTTGCAAGCCAAAAATACCCTTGGTCCTGGTGATGTGAGATCACCTGACAAGCATTCACATTCTTCAGTGGGGCTTACCTTTGTAACATCCTGTGTCCATCCTGGATCTGCTGATTTGATCACGGGGTTACTTGTGAAGCCTGGAGTCCCATACAGATTACCATTTTTGATTTTTCATGGTTCTCGCCTTTGATAAAAAAAAACAAATAAACATGTTTATACAGAACATCCACCCTTGTTGACCAGTCGGAACGGACAATAGAGAATGAGATTAGAGACTTGACCACCAAAGCAACTTCTCAGTTCTGCAGAATTGCAAAACCTTTCACATTCTTGATTCAGACGAATATGCAAGAAAAGGGAATTAGTGTCTTCTTGAATAGTAAATAAATACAAAAAAAAAGAGAATTGTGGGAAGAATCCGACTTGTTGCATGATGAGAGGACATAATCAAGGAGATTTGGTGAGCTATGTGATATTCATGTCTTGGAAGTTCTACATTTTTTAATGGTTTAGAGGATAGATTTAAAGTATTATCGATGCCAGGAGCATGCCAATGCACAGATTTGTTAACCCCAGTGTAGGTAATTGCAAGATAAATCTCAACGGATAGCTACCAAAACGTAATTTGCAATCAACAGTGAAAAATTCTGATTGTGCTCTGTTGCAAACATTTTCTGTTATCTGGCAGCTCCACAAGGGAGTTTAACATTGCCAGACAGTAGGGCTTGTTTGTACTGCAATTGCACTTTACAGAGACAACTTAAGAGTTGTTTGTTCTTCTCTGATGTTTCGGGATAGGGTTGTGTTTGAGTGTTTCCAGTAATACAAATTCTGGTTGGATTGCTGATGGTTAAATCAGTATCCTGTTTTCACTTATAAAATCTGGTACATGGTTCAGTACGATACTGAACGCTGGGAAGAGATGCATTTGTTACGTCCACATGCCTTGCCTGAACTGACAGTGATGGCCAGACTTGTTTTCAGTTTATCTCAGCGATATTTTACTTATTGATTCTGGAGAGGTACCGGACTTTACTTAAATATTTAGCCATAATCTTTCTCATAAGGCTCAAGCATGCCTTAAATCCAAATATCCATGCAATAATTCATCTTCCTCTTTTGTCATAACAAAAATTTTATTTTGTTTTTTTGTCTTCTTTTGAGATTGTGAGCCGGTAAGAAAAAAACAAAAACAAGTATGAGATATAGTGGAGCACAGATCTAATGACCAAACTAACTAGTAGCATGCAGTGATATTCAGGTCTTGTTCCAGATTGTTCTTCGAGAGCGAACGAGGAGTACTCCCGAACACCGAGTTTGTCTTCGAAGAGCTGTCCCCTTCGTTTACGCCGGATAACGCTGACAGAGAACTCGAGAACTTTGAACTTGTACCTGTTTTGGTGAGTCTCTGATATACCGTGGTTCCTCTTGTGGAAATTTGAATAGTGATGTGAAAATGTGAACAGCGATGGGTAGAGACTCGGGTAGAGTAGTTACTCGAATCTCATCTTCATTAGCTTCTGAATGGTTACTTACTTGTTATCTCTACTGCCCTATCTAGCTCCTGCTAGATTTTCGAGTCTGATCATTTGTTTGGGTTCATCCCCTTACTTGTTCTTTTTAGCAGCTTACGGTTAGCATTCTGCACTTCTTTTCGGGTAAAGTGTTAAATTTGTTTTCGGTAGCATTGTTGTCTTCCCGTTATTTACAGTGATTCCGGATCTTGATATTACCCTCCCATCTGAACTGCGTAGGAAAATCTTTCTTTCGATGCTATGTCAAACGCTTGTTACCCAATGCCAAACACCAGTCACTGTAGGTACCGTAACTCTAACCTACTCCACTATAGATTGATACGAATTCTGACTGGGTGATTTCTAAACTTCACTGGACCGTGAGTGTTTTGCTGAGTCAGGGTATCCAGCGATAGGCATATGGTATGCTAAATGCTGGATAGAACGAGCTTTTGGCATACGTTAACCCAAAATCAAGAGGTTGTGGTAGACTAGGCTATATTCTGAATGAATGGAGCTATTTCCCTAGTTCAGTAAATAACTAATCATGTTCTCTCTTTACAGGAAGCAATCTCAGTCATTTTGTCTCCATAGTTCAAAACAACAAGCTGCACAATCACACTGGCATGGATGCATTACACCAGAAAATTGTAAGAACCCATACATCTTTACAGTAGCCTAGCTTGCATGCAACTAAAGTCCATGTCGTTCGGATAAATCGCACTGCTATTGATCTTAAAAAGGCTTTCAATTTAGTCAAGCTTGCCGACCTTTTTTACAAGCCATTTACGAAATGTAATGTAGAATATTTTTAGTAAGAATCGCCGCTAGTGTTAGGCTATATCAGATAGGACGCAACTGCTAAATATAAATCAATCTATTCCGAATGTCTCCCGGTTTTTATGGCACTTGCCCTTCGGCCAAGTGCCATATAGCGATCGCAATTTCTGTCCGTCCGTCGGTCTGTCCAGGTTTTGCTAGTTCGGGCACTTCCAGATAAGCTAGGACGATAAAACTTGGCAAGCGTATCAGGGACCCCAAATGATTAAGTTGGAAATAGTCACTTCCCCGATCCGAGCACCGTGGAGGGAGGGGGAATCCGGAATCTTGAGGTATTTTTAACTTTTGAACGGGTGATCGGATCTCGATGAAAGTTGATATTTGGGACGACCTCATGCCTCAGACGACCCACTTAAAATCCGGACCGGATCCGGTGACTTTTGGGGGGAGCTGGAGGGGGCAACCGGAAATCTTGGGAAACGCTATGAGTGGAGGGATCGAGATGAAACTTGGTGGGAAGACACCTAGCAAACACTAGATACATCATTGACATAACCGAGCCGATTCGGGCACTGTAGGGGGGAGTGGAGGGAGGGGGAATCCGGGACCTTGAGGTATTTATAACTTTTGAACGGGTGATCGGATCTCGGTGGAACTTGATATTTGGAAAGACCTCATGCCTCAGACGACGTACTTAAAATCCGGACCGGATCCGGTGACTTTTGGGGGGAGCTGGAGGGGGCAACCGGAAATCTTGGGAAACGCTATGAGTGGAGGGATCGAGATGAAACTTGGTGGGAAGACACCTAGCAAACACTAGATACATCATTGACATAACCGAGCCTATTCGGGTACTGTGGGGGGTAGTGGAGGGAGGGGGAATCCGGAATCTTGAGGTATTTATAACTTTTGAACGGGTGGTCGGATCTCGATGGAACTTGATATTGGGAAAGACCTCATGCCTCAGACGACCCACTTAAAATCCGGACCGGATCCGGTGACTTTTGGGGGGAGCTGGAGGAGGCAACCGGAAATGGGGAAACGCTATGAGTGGAGGGGTCGAGATGAAACTTGGTGGGAAGACGCCTAGTAAACACTAGATACATCATTGACATGACCGAGCCGATTCGGGCACTGTCGGGGGAGTGGAGGGAGGGGAATCCGGAATCTTGAGGTATTTATAACTTTTTAACGGGTGACCGGGTCTCGATGAAACTTGATATTTGGAACGACCTCATGCCTCAGACGACCCACTTAAAATCCGGACCGGATCCGGTGAATTTTGGGGGGGAGCTGGAGGGGGCAAGCGGAAATCTTGGGAAACGCTGTGATTGGAGGGATCGAGATGAAACATGGTGTGAAGATACATCATTGACATAACCGAGCCAATTCGGGCACTGTGGGGGGAGTGGAGGGAGGGGGAATCCGGAATCTTGAGGTATTTATAACTTTTGAACGGGTGACCGGATCTCGATGAAACTTGATATTTGGAAAGACCTCATGCCTCAGACGACCCACTTAAAATCCGGACCGGATCCGGTGACTTTTGGGGAGAGCTGGAGGGGAGAACCGGAAATATTGGAAAACGCTATGAGTGGAGGGATCGAGATGAAACTTGGTGGGAAGACACCTAGCAAACACTAGATATATCATTGACATAACCGAGCCGTGCCTACTCGTAACAAGTGCCATATGAGCTCGTAGCTCTTGTTTTTACGGAGTAACGCAAGGTACAATTTTAGGTCCTTCACTGTATCCAACATAGCATTTAACACAAGGATGTGCATCCATGTGTTTAGTCGGCAGCTAGATATTTGTTTATCTATTGCGTGACTTTACAACCTTTACCTCGCGTGGAAGAGACAGTCGGCATATAAAGGCTGATCAGATCTACTGCATCTCGGGTAATTCATAACTGTATTTTCCGCGTTTTCTCACTGTATAGGCCTACACTATTTACGGTCTATTTCCTAACAGCCTCGCCGTCATTGTCAATAACTAAGACAGACTAAAACTACTTTATTTAACTCTTCGCCACACAGTTTTCTTGCTCTCGCTGGATTTTTTTTTTTGTTCAAGTATAGACGAATTTGTATTTTAGTAAGAATTGGACACTATCTCAACCTGAATCTTCCATTCCTTTTCACTGGCACTGGTCTATTGTGGCTCAAAAAGAGTGTTTCCGCAGTCTTTTGTGCGGCTCACAAGCGTGTTTCCGCGACCAAAAAGATTTGTGTGGCTGCCGTTGTGGCTCGAATTCGACAAACAACTGCCGAGGTGATTGTCGATTTTGTGTCTCGAATCTGTCGTGGAATTCAAGTTTAGCAGCAAAATAATGTCAAAACAAAAAAATTAACTACTTTCACTAGCTTTTAGACATAAGGATCCTTTTTGTACAGGACGAAAGCCTGAAGATCTGTTTATTGAGATTTTACCTGAATTTTATTTTAATTTCCGACAATTGAAATTACCGCCCAAAATAGACGAAACGGCGTTTTCGCGAGTCTCAGCTTGTGGCTCGACTGTGTGGCCCACAATTGTGTCGCGGAAAAACGCCTTTAGTTTATTTGGAAATCTTACCGAAGGTTTTCTTCTTTGAAGTCTCTTGTGAGGCCGCAAGTCGCGGCTTGTTGTTACAAGCTTCTGTCCGAAGAAACGTTCATGGTTAAGGAGTGTAAGCGCTTCTTTCCTGAAGGAAATAGCTGGTGAATTCAGACAGAACTTTTATCCTGCGGGATGGTTTTAAATAAGGCAATAAAAACACAAATTACCAGATGGTCGTGCTTGTGAGGGATCTCAGTATAAAGTAAATGTTCACAGAAAGCGTTTAGTGATTATTTGTTGTCATTCAACCTCTGATAGTAGGGTTGAGTAGGCCGTATGTAACCAACAAGTAACTCTGGAAACTTCCTTGAGAAAAAGAAGTAGCTTCTACTGTCAGTTAGTGTCTTCCCAAGTAACAGTTTGTCTTTTTTAGCTGGTCAGCGACATTGATATCCACATCGTACATCAAACTGTGAATGGGAAGCTTGTGAGAAAGCTCCGAAACCTGTGAACTTCTTCTAACACAAAGACTGGACTTGTTAGTAAAAGTGTCAAGTGTCAAGCTGGAGAATTCAGTGTGTGAGCAGATGTTTATCAGAGCACAAAGGGCACGGAAGTTTGTTCTTATTTGCTTTACAGAGGCTTTGGAAATCTGAAAATTGTTTAAAGCCATCTATCGTGATAAGCGACGCCCGAATTTACCGGAACTGAGCTTTTATGTGAAGGAGGCTTCATTATCAGTGATTAGTGAATTAGAGAATTTTCATGAATCGGAAATGTTTTGACGAATAGGAAAGCGTTAAGGAGTTTCATTATTTGTTTCGCTGGTGCTTCCGTGTGGAAAGAGTTATAAAGAATAGAGAAGCCTTGAGGGAGCTAAGGTTACTTGTTTCATTAGTGCTTTTTGACTTGACTATTCTTGTTAGGGCACTTGCGGACTTCGACAAATGCTAAATAAATCGATGATGTCTGTCTCCATCCGTCATCCGATCCATATCCGATCATGTTTGGGGGGGGGGGGGGGGGGGTAAGGTCTGCCACATGGGTAAAAAACATACGGATAGAAGATAGGGATGAAACTTGTATGGCCTAGATGATCGATTTTTGGGTCACGGCCGGATCCGAGTTTGGTGGGGGTGTAGTCTAAGAGGGATACAATAAGTGCTCCTATTTGAATAAAATTTGGTGAGTGGTAGAAGCAAATTCTCTAGATGTGACAGTCACTTGTCTAAACTGTCTCCGACCACGTGGGGAAGTTGGAGGGGGAGTCCCGAAAATTTGTTAAACACGTTGGGATGGAACTTGGAGATTATAGTGGTCATATGGACTAGGTATGTTATTCCGATGTTCAGACTATGTCTGAACTCGATGGGAGGACTTGCAGACCGGAAGTGTTCTGATTTCAGTAAAACTTGATGGGTGGGAAGAGCAAATGCCCTGGATCTGATGTCTGGATGTCCGATTCGCTCAGTTGAAAGGGGGCTTATTTGACGCGTAAGGATCAAACCAGATGAGCTTTCTGTGATTCTAACATAGCAACGTCCGTGTCATGCCAGATCGTAGCCCCTGTTTCTTCAGCGAGGCTTATTGACTAGTTCGAGGTAGGCCCAGTTTAAATTTTGTACCGTGTTTGATATTAAAAGCTTATCCGAAACTATATGTTTATATGATAGGAAACTCGTGAAAGCACTAGGCTGCATTTTTTTTTTACTCGGCTACTCGACGAGAGGACTTTTAAGCGTAGAAAAGGTATTCGAGTGCCAAATAAGCTGCTATATAGTTGTCTCGCAGTTCTTCGAGCATTTCTCTGTGGATTCAAGGATTTTCAGTTGGGTTCTCGCCGTCTGTAAGCTCTTGTACTGAATTTAAAGTGCCACTGGTACTAAGAATGATCAAGGTAAAACTTTTGTTTGTGAAGACTTTACGTTATCGGCGTTTACACATACAACAAGACCATAGGTTTCGATGGGACCCGAACGGGGAATATTTGTTCATCTTTCTAGGACAGACAATCGAGTATTGCAGAGGTTCGTTCTTTACCAGCCCCCAGACAGATCTCGTAATCTTCGTAATAGACCATTAATCAGATCCACAACACTAAAAAGTTTCTCGGAATAAGGATGCAGTTTTTTTTACTAGGATTAATCTTATCTCTTTTGGGAATTAATCCGAATTAGGGATAATCTTATCTCAATAAAGATAAGGTTAATCCCAGTAGCAAACACTGCAAGATTTTTTTTGACAGTGAAGGTAAGGCTTTTTAGCGAAAAGAATATAAAAAATCAGGTTCATTCTTAAACATTCAAGATCCCGACTTGACTATCAACCTGAGGAGAGAAGAAATAGTATTTCTCGGTAAACTGTGTCTTTTTTGGTTTGACTGGAATCCAGTAAAACTATCTGTCCAGTGAGAAAGTGAAGTTCATGTATGGATTCATTATGTCTTCTTACCTCCTATGCCGAACCTCAATTCAAATCAGAAAAAAAAAAATCCACAAACTTTCGCTTGTTCCCGGATTCAAGACGAACTATTTTTCTGGTGAGAAAAAGAAGTTCAGTTGAGGATTCAGCGTGTTTCCTTACCCTTATCTTGACTGTCGCATTAACTTGAACAAATATTTTGTTCATCTCTTAAAGGACCCATCTCGCTTATTCTGCCTTTTATAATATATCTAGCTCCCTTGTGGAATTTTAAGCTTCTAAAATTCCGACCTTTCTTCATTATTTCGTCCTACGACTTTTTAACGCTTTTTCGGCCGTGCCGAATTTTGCCCGTCACACAACGTGAAGCTTGCCGGAATCTTCAACGTCCAATCAGAATCTGTAATCATATGTAATGATGTAATCATAATGATATGGGAATCTTCTGTTTTTTACTTCTTTTGTTTGCTAGTTTTCCCACTTAACCACGGTACGTTCAGTTTTCAAATGTTTTGCGCCCAACCACCGCGTCGGTGAGCAGGAGTGCTGGATAGAGTCGACAAGCGCTATCAAGAAAATCGCTTATTTTTGGTGGAAAGTAATTGTATTTTCGGGAAACACTTTTCCTGACCTATTCCACAATGGGAATATCATTTCTAGTAAGACTTGTGCTTTAATGCCGAAACCCCTCCGCCACCCCAAAATATATGGTTCCGGGCCCATCTGTGAACTTAGACTGTACGTTTGACCCTACGAATACTCACACCAAGTTTGAACAAAATCTCTCAATCTCTTCAAGAGTTATCGTCGTGATAGACGGGCAACTTTTAAAAGTCATAGGTCACTTAATTTAACGAAGTGAGGGAAACCTCTGGAACTCGCACTCTGAAAATTGGGGGAAGGAGGGATAGCCTAATTTATCGGTTAGGAACATAGATTCTCTAACCGGTCTCGTTGGCTTGCTATCTGTCTGCTCACATACTGGACGACTTTTTAGCGCGAGACTCTTTCATGACAGGTTCGTGTTCTCGCCTCGACCAAAGAGGCTGATGGTTACATTTTAGCAATGAAAGTCTTTCATCAATAAACTAAAGGAGCTATGATTTTTGGTCATGTAAGCTATCCTAGACCTCCAATAGATATTTTTTTCAGTTTTAGGCTTCGCCCCCCCCCCCCCCCCACACCCTTCGTGGAACACGTTTTGTGATTTCGGCGTAAAAAAGTCGCTAGATGGCTCTTCAAGGCGTACTCAGATACCAAGAACTGTCAAACTGAAACAGGAAAGCTATACAAAATAATGTTTATGTGACTGCCATTGACTGTTTGTAAGGTTAGATACCAGCCACTTTCAAGGCTTACTTGCTGAAGGAAATCAGTTTATTTCGAATCGTTAGCGCCACCTATATTCATTTCTTTCATGTCAAAGACTAACCTATAGATGGCGCTGATTTGTCTCGCTCACTTCAGCCCAGGCCTCACCTTTCAGACGTCCCAGGCTTCCGCATAGTGAATTTTCATGAAATGATGACAGCTGATTTTGTTATTCTTTAACCTTTCCTAGATTCCCCTTCCCAGTTCAAACATCTCCTACAAATTACATCCCAGTCCAACTGTCAATCACTTTCCCGTTTCTTCCTACATCTGCACATTTGTTGTCTCTCGAACCGGTTGCCTCTCTGGTACCTTCCAGACATCCGGAATCTGGGGTGTCCAACACCCCGGACTTCCAGACGTTTTTGACCTGGCTTCACCTTTCAGATCCGTCTTGACGAACGGCTTTCTGGTATCCGGAAGAAAAATCTGGAAGATGAAGCCTAGACTTTTAGCAAACTTGACATTTGCTGATACTGACAAAAAAAGGGTGAAGTCGGTTTCTTCCCTTTTATTGTGGGTTTTTCCACAATTTTTATCATCAGTCCTTCGTCAGTAGGACCTGTCGCCATGCGATACGTTTTCTCTCCTGCTAGCAGTTCAAACGCAGATTCGCAGAGCAAACTTACTAAGCATCAGTTTCAGGAAGCCGAACTACGAAAGAGAGACTCGCAGGAATAACTTTTATTGTACATAATCTTGACTTGAAAATTACTCTGGAGAATCAGAACCTGAAAACACAGGGATGTACGTTTCCGGTTGGGAGTGTTAATCAATAACATACAGCAACACCGCTCAACGTGCACTATCAGTAGGGGACAATTATTAGTATGAATATACTGCAGGACAGAACACTTTCACCTCTAAGGATCACAAAGGTATCAGAGAGAGTAGATGACGCAGATAGTAAGAATTTGGTCGCTCTCCTTTGGATCTGGTCATGGCTCCAATATCGTAATTGTAGTAAGTTCTGACTGTACAGCTTGGCCATATAAATAGTCGGACGAAGCAGCGGCTTGAATATCAGCAGGAACAAACCCTCTTGCTTGAATGTAAAGTTTCTTTGATCATATGCCTGCCAAGGATTTTCAAACGCAACAATGCCTCACTAATCATGTCAAAATTGTTCCATAATCACACGACAACCGTAGACCATGGCGATTTGACGGCTGATTTTGTCAATGCTCTACCAATATTCGGAGGAAAAACGGCTACTTTGAAAACTAGGCAGCGACCGTTTTCAGTCCTACGTCCGTGGAATCCAGAAGAAGCAAGGCACTGAACACAGTTTACAAATTGCAGATTCTGTCCTGGAAGCTGATTAATTCTCTTGTATCACGCTTTTCCACCTGAAAAAGAAGGAGGGTTGGTTTAAATATTCTCTCAAATGAGCATCACAACCTTACCGGGCGAGAGGAGTGATAAGTTATGCATTCCCCAATAACGAACCGCTGGATCTTACTGGGAGACTTAGCATTTCGGATTTGTCTATGAACATTGATAGCTTTTTTCGTGGTAGATAAATCGTGATCAATTTACGAAAAAAACAATGCTGCTTCTAGCTGTTATCCAACGTACTGCAGGATAACTGTGTAACAGGTCTTGCCGGTCTATCCAGTAGAACTATAATGGTGACAAGACTCGGGGTAGTGGCCTAGAAAAGAGCGAACCGCGACAGACGTAAGAATTAGTGAAATACCGCAGGGTGGGTATGAACTACGGTAAGAAAGGGGATCCACGACTCGGCTTTCTTTTACCTATAAGTTAAACGAAGACGGAAAATAATAGCTGTATAAATAAAGTTGTGTAGGTCTGAATCAGCATGACAGTAAACTAAACAAGACCAAAGGTGTCGATGGGATCCCAAAAATCTAATATTTGATTCAGACAATCGAGTCTTGTCTTCGCCAGATCCAGTCTTGGACAGGCTAATCATCAGAGAAAACCAAGTTCAGATATACCTCTATAAGCCATATCTATTTTGACGATACTGACCGAGACTTCCTGCCGATTTCCGAGCGAACTACTAGTCCAGCAAAACAAAAAAAAATACAGAAACAAAACCAGCGTATCTCCTTATCCCTATAAAGAACATCTAATCAACTTTGAATAAAAGTTTGACTGAAAAAAAAATCCGGTTACAACCGGATTCCGGAATAATTGTATGTCCGGGTAAAAAACCATTGTCATATACCGACTCAGCGTCTCTTCTTACCCCTAAATATATCATCTAATCAGCTTCAGATAAAGCTTTTACTTTTAACAAATTTTCCGGTTTTGGCCGGATTCCGGGCGAACTAGTTCTCCAGCGAGAAAATGATTTTAACCATCGTGTTCGGCATGTCTTTTTACCCATAAATAAAACATTTAATCAACTTCAAATTAAACTTTTACTTTTAACCAACTTTCCGGTATTCGCCGGATTCCGGGCGAACTACATGTCCGGGTAGAAAATTGTTTTCACATAAGTGTTCAGCATGTCTTCTTGCCCTAAACCGAACATCTAATCAACTCGAAATAAAACTTAGAATTTTAACAAACTTTCCGGTTTCGGCCGGATTTCTGGCGAACTACTTGTCCGTCGAGAAAAAGGTTTTCACCATCGTCTTCAGCATGTCTTCCTACCCCTAAATCGAATCAACTTCAAATAAAACTTTTACTTTTAACAAACTTTCCGGTTTTGGCCGGATTCCGGACGAACTACTTGTCCGATGACAAAATGGTTTTCACCATCGTCTTCAGCATGTCTTCCTATCCCTAAATCGAACATCTAATCAACTTCAAATAAAACTTTTACTTTTAACAAACTTTCCGGTTTTGGCCGGATTCCGGACGAACTACTCGTCTGATGACAAAATATTTTTGTCATCGGATTTTCACACAATTTTCACCATCGTGCTCAGCATGTCTTCTTACCCCATAATCGACTATCACATTAGCTGTTTCAAAATATTTTGTTTGCCCCTTAATTTAAACCCCCTCCCCCACCCCTAAATGTCGGGCTACAAAGCCCATCTACGAACTCGACTGGTCCGACGACCCAACGAATCCTCACACCAAATTTCATCAAAATATCTCATTCCCTTCGAGAGTTATCGTGATTACAGACGGACAACTTTTGCGATGTCATAGGTATCCCTCCACTTACGTTTTGGGATCCCAAAAACGTAAACGTAAACTAAAAAACGTACCCCTTTCTGGGACGATCCAATCACAGAGAATATAGAGGCTTTTCCACATTTCGAGCAACGCTTCATAAGCATCCCTCATCATACAAGGCGGCTTGACCAATGAAAGATAAGTTAGCTACCTTGTGTCATGTTTAATCTCAACTTATCGGGGACCATCATACGTTATATTATAGCTTGCTATTTGGATAGGCTAGGTTTGCTATTATAGTTAGTTAAGCAAACATCATGAGCATAAGGCACTAATTTAGATAGTAGTAGAAAATTTATGATGATATTTAAAGGAAACGTCGTACTTATGATAGCAATTCATTCTACTTCAGTAGTATTTCCATCCATTCTCATTCCCGAGATTCTTCACTTCGTAAGTGTATCTATCTCCTTTGTTGGCAATACAGTGATTATTACGCTTGCTATGCTTGTTTTCTTTGAGCGTGTTCCACGCTTCTAATAATAGTAACTATTAGTTACTCTTTTCGTTCTAACCTCGTGAAAAGTTACTACGCTGACCGTTCCAACTTTCTCGAAATAGTAACTGATTGTAACTATTTGCTTACCACGCTTGGGGGCGTAGCCTGCGTAGCACACGTGGTAACTGCGAATATCTGTCACCTGATTTGCCTGATTAGCCAGTCTCATGATATTTTGCCGAAAATATAAAAATACGTTTCAGCCTTGACGCCAAAAAGCCAAAATTCGTGACGTCATGCGTAGTAACTAAAATAAGTGGTCTGGAACACGTTCTTTATGTGACGTATCATGCTCCCGTTCATTGTTTCCGAGGAGCATAATCATCCGGAGACCTGCTGTGCAAATTTTACCAAGGTTGTCATACCTGGCAACGATCATGGAAAGCGGCTGAAAAAAAAAGACTGGAAAAAAAAGAAGGAACAATGTTTGCTCATGGCAAGAATGCCAACTGTGGTACAAGTGAACTGATTCCAAAATGCCATATGGCAAAAGTCTTGGAAAGGCCAGACAAAACAAAAGAAAAATTGAATTAGTTTGTCGGTAGGAGCCCCATATCGGGATAGAAGCTTACCCGATCGAAGGCACATGTTACAGAACTTTTAATGTTTCTCCGACAAATCTCAACAAGCGAGAGATCATCCGCGTAGTTCCACAGGTCGGAAAATGAACTCCTTGCCAGGAGGAGAAACAGTGAAGGACCTAAAATTGTACCTTGCGGTACTCCGTAAAAAAACCCGGGAGACATTCGGAATAGATTGATTTATATTTAGCAGTTGCGTCCTATCTGATATAGCCTAACACTAGCAACGATTCCTACTAAAAATATTCTACATTACATTTTGTAAATGGCTAGTCCAAAAGGTTGGCATGCTTGACTAAATTGAAAGCCTTTTTAAGATCAATAGCAATATGATTTATCCGATCGACATGGACTTTAGTTGCATGCAAACTAGGCTACTGTAAAGATGTATGGGTTCTTACCATTTTCGGTGTAATGAATCCAAGCCAGTGTGATTGTGCAGCTTGTTGTTCTGAACTATGGAGACAAAATGACTGACATTGCTTCCTGTAAAGAGAGAACAAGATTAGTTATTTACTGAACTAGGGAAATAGGTCCATACATTCAGAATATAGCCTAGTCTACCACAACCTCTTGATTTTGGGTTAACGTATGCCAAAAGCTCGTTCTATCCAGCATTTAGCATACCATATGCCTATCGCTGGATACCCTGACTCAGCAAAACACTCACGGTCCAGTGAAGTTTAGAAATCACCCAGTCAGAATTCGTATCAATCTATAGTGGAGTAGGTTAGAGTTACGGTACCTACAGTGACTGGTGTTTGGCATTGGGTAACAAGCGTTTGACATAGCATCGAAAGAAAGATTTTCCTACGCAGTTCAGATGGGAGGGTAATATCAAGATCCGGAATCACTGTAAATAACGGGAAGACAACAATGCTACCGAAAACAAATTTAACACTTTATCCGAAAAGAAGTCCAGAATGCTAACCGTAAGCTGCTAAAAGGAACAAGTAAGGGGATGCACCCAAACAAATGATCAGAATCGGAAATCTAGCAGGAGCTGGATAGGGCAGTAGAGATAACAAGTAAGTAACCATTCAGAAGCTAATGAAGATGAGAACTACTCTACCCGAGTCTCTACCCATCGCTGTTCACATTTTCACACCACCGTTCAAATTTCCACAAGAGGAACTACGGTATATCAGAGACTCACCAAAACATTTACAAGTTCAAAGTTCTCGAGTTCTCTGTCAGCGTTATCCGGCATAAACGACGGGGACAGCTCTTCGAAGACAAACTCGGTGTTCGGGAGTACTCCTCGTTCGCTCTCGAAGAACAATCTGGAACAGGACCTGAATATCACTGCATGCTACTAGTTAGTTTGGTCATTAGATCTGTGCTCCAATATATCTCATACTTGTTTTTGTTTTTTTCTTACCGGCTCTCAATCTCAAAAGAAGACAAAAAAAACAAAACAAAATTTTTATTATGACAAAAGAGGAAGATGAATTATTGCATGGATATTTGGATTTAAGGCATGCTTGAGCCTTATGAGAAAGATTATGGCTAAGTATTTAAGTAAAGTCCGGTACCTGTCCAGGATCAATAAGTAAAATATCGCTGAGATAAACTGAAAACAAGTCTGGTCATCACTGTTAGTTCAGGCAAGGCAGTGGACGTAACAAATACATCTCTTCCCATGTGAAATGAACCAAAATTTTCATCAACTTCCAAAATTTCAGTAGCTTTCTGCATATCGTAGGGTTCAGCGTTCAGTATCGTACTGAACCATGTACCAGATTTTATAAGTGAAATCAGGACACTGATTTAACCATCAGCAATCCAACCAGAATTTGTATTACTGGAAACACTCAAATACAACCCTATCCCGAAACATCAGAGAAGAACAAACAACTCTTAAGTTGTCTCTGTAAAGTGCAATTGCAGTACAAACAAGCCCTACTGTCTGGCAATGTTAAACTCCCTTGTGGAGCTGCCAGATAACAGAAAATGTTTGCAACAGAGCACAATCAGAATTTTTCTTTGTTGATTGCAAATTACGTTTTGGTAGCTATGCGTTGAGATTTATCTTGCAATTACCTACACTGGGGTTAACAAATCTGTGCATTGGCATGCTCCTGGCATCGATAATACTTTAAATCTATCCTCTAAACCATTAACAAATTTAGAACTTCCAAGACATGAATATCACATAGCTCACCAAATCTCCTTATGTCCTCTCATCATGCAACAAGTCGGATTCTTCCCACAATTCTCTTTTTTTGTATTTATTTACTATTCAAGAAGACGCTAATTCCCTTTTCTTGCATATTCGTCTGAATCAAGAATGTGAAAGGTTTTGCAATTCTGCAAAACTGAGAAGTTGCTTTGGTGATCAAGTCTCTAATCTCATTCTCTACTCCAGATTATCCTTCCTGATTGGTCAATAAAAGGCAGATGTAAACCCCTCTATGCAGGTTTTAAAGGGTGGTTAAATTAGTGTTTTATAAAAAGCGAGAACAAAGAAGCAAGACGAGCTGTCTACAAGGACTGAAAATTGAGAAGCTATAACAGAGATCTGAGAATTCTATTGAACTACTGAACTATTCGGCTACAATTCTTGTTATTATTTTCCGCCAGAGGCCACCGTAATAAGTAATTAGCCCGTCCCTCTTATTATTCTGCTATTTTGGTAACCTGTCTGTGTTTTTTTTATTTTTATTCCAGAGAGCCTTGTAACTAATCCACTTCACAAGTGGAAAATGATTTTGGCCAGTGAGAAGTTGTAAAGGTGCAACAACTTTCTATTTTTTTCTTGTGCCTTTATGCTTGGCAGATTCTGGCTTTCTTATTACTGGTGGATATCTTGGATTCGCTTTCCGAAAAGCAAACTGAGAATCCACTGAGTGCAAGAAAATACGAGAAGTCGGTGCGCCTCAGTTGAACATTTACAACTTTTCACTGACTTGCCAAGATCACTTTCCACTCATGAAGTGGCTTAACTTTCCAAGTGCTGGCGAAAACTAGCGGAGTGTAAGAAGAGCTCTGGAAAGAGAAGTGAGTTTTAGCCAAAGTCGCTAAAACAGCCGGCGCAGAAGCTCGCACAGCTTTCTAGACCGTCAGAACTGCCCTTAAAGAGACCAGACCCTAGCTCTACTTTGTCTTATGCAGAGCCAATCAGATCGCTTGGTTGGGCTCCCCCAGCTGGCTGAGTAAAAAAGATAACTTCACAAGGGTTACCACGGATAGCATAAGAGTTTCACTTCGATTGAATGCTGAAAATTTTTGTAACAACTTTTCTTCAAAAGAAGTTATTGTTAGACTGGTTTAGATTTTGACCGGATTTTATGCTAGACTAGGATAGTTCAGGGTGATCTCTTCAGGTTGCACTATAACTCCTGTGGAGCTGTTGGAAGACTCACCATCTTATGATACCGAATAGTAGAAGCAGCCTACTATAATCAAGGTTATTCTAGAAATTTTCGTTAGGAAACTCTTCAGATCCAGGAATACCTGGCAGCAACCACATCAAGAGTTTAGCTTCTTCTTCTTTGAGTTGTCTACCGCTGATTTTCTGTTTGATTAATCATTCCGTTTGATTCAGGTCATCACCCATTTTTCAAATCGTCAAACGGGTGACCTTCCATTTCGATACCATGTTGCCGGCGCATGGTTAATGTTATTTATTGTAATTAGTCCAATCAGCCCGCTGCACAATATTTTGCCAAAAATGCAAACTGTGTTCCAACCTCGATGCCAAGAAGCTAGGATCCCGTGAGGTCATACATAGAAACTACGATAAGATGTTCCTTCAGCCCAAGCTGACTGCGAATCATATTTGACGGTGCAAAACGGATAAGAGTTCATTTTCCAGTTTAGCGGCTTGAGCCTGAAGAGGACCCTTGCCAAGAAGGGCCGAAAAATAGCTCGAATAAAATATAGC
Organism: Branchinecta lynchi; assembly: GCA_023053575.1. Lineage (NCBI taxonomy): Eukaryota > Metazoa > Arthropoda > Branchiopoda > Anostraca > Branchinectidae > Branchinecta > Branchinecta lynchi. The sequence continues at coordinate 17,367,593 of JAKZAP010000006.1, forward strand.
TGACTTATCCGTTTTGCACCGTCAAATAGAAACTACGGCAAATAGGGTGGGACACGCTCTATGTATGCATGATGGGTCACTTAAGGGAACTTTAGAAATACGTGGTAGGACAGTTTGTATTTGACAAAAAATTTACAAACCCACCAAAACAAGTACTGAAATGAACAATCATGCAGTGCTTCCACTTTCTTTTTTTGAAAATCAGGAACTGCTTCGAAAAAACCAGGAGATTTTCGGGAGATAATTATAAGAAATCAGGGGGAAAATCGGGAGTTTTGAAACAGTGATTATGTCTGACAAAGCAATTTTAGAGTTAGCTTTTTTACAAAAAAGGCATTGAGTAACTGCATTCAACTTTTTAGCATGTGAAAATACTCATATAATCCCTCGTACTTCTAGTTTCGATGCATAAGTGACACATTTTAGTATATGACCAGTTTCATAGCCATGCTGACAGAAAACTTCCGATTTACACCTCTAAAATTTAAAGGACACTTGAGGTCTACTGAAAATTTCTCTTTCCGTTTCAGTAGAGGCCGCCCTTGCTTCTACGGCTTCCCCAGATTTTGCAAATTTCAGAAACAACGCGGATTTCTGGATTGAAAAGTAGTCGATTTTTCTGTGCAGTTTTACGAAATGGGTACATCCCGTGAGAACTGAAAATCCATTGGAAACCTGACCTTTTATCACCTTGGGGTCAGGAGGAAGATCGAAAGTAGAGGATTTAAATCGTCACTTTACCATTTTTCCAACAATTTAGCCCTAGTTGTCAAAGCAACCATCAGGCGTCAGCAGAGTCGTCGCAAGTGCATTTTCATTAGGGGGGGGGGGGGATGTAGAGTAAAAATTTTACCCAATCTCTCAAAAATTTTACCGAATCCTCTTTAAATTATGGAACAGAAAGGATTACGTAGGAAGAGTAACATTAATGGGCAGCATGAAAAGACGATAAGCCAACTATTAGGCGGCATTTTGATGAAGCCCACTGGAAGAATATATTGCCGAGCATGATTCCAGCAACAACTCTATCTATTAAAGAAAATAGAAAATTAAATCGAGTGCCCCAGGCTAAATTTATTCGGAATCCAGTTTTTTTTTCCTGTAAGCTAAAACTGAACTGCTTCTCTTACACATTCTATCATTGTTTCGTGGATTAAATGCAGAGACTCGAAGAAGTTCCAAGAACCGGATGGAGCGACTTTCTGGCAACAGCATCAACGGTAGTCTAGTCAATACTACCCATAATCACATAAAGTGAGCGGCGCAGGCGAGATTTTATTTTGCCGGATTCTACCTTTTAATGTTTCGGAATCTCAATCCTAAAACCAGCTTAAAACCCTAGTCAAATGATGCGCCCTTCCAGAAAATAGAGAATATTACGAAAAGCGATGCAGGCGGAATTCTCGAAATATTTATGATTAGACTTTATTTCAGTAAATTCTCGCACCAAATTTGTGATAACTACAGAATACTGGCAACTATACCGAATCCCGATTACGGAAGTTTTTCTTACCGACGGCCTATTTAGTATTCTGTACAACTACCGAATCCCCGTAAATATATCGAATAGTCGTGCTATCGAAAAAATACAGAACCATTTTAGCAAAACTTTGGGCCTCTGGATCGAAATTTTTGGCATCTCTAAAAGGTGGGGGGGTGCTGCACCGCCCCCTTGCAACGCCCTGAGCGTCAGTGTCATCGGGGGCGTCGAAAGTTCATTTTCGTTGAGAGGGGGGGGGGGGGGGAGATCCAAAAAAGTCCACCAATCTACCAGAAATTCTACCGACTCCTCAAAACTTATAATTCGAGCTTTTTATTTGTTTCAAATATTTAAATGCAAAATTGAAACGTATTAAGTACATTCAGCAATACTGAAGGGCAGAAAGAAAAGTGATTAGACAGCTACTAGGCATCGAGTCTGCGAAGGCTACATGAACAAGTGTATTATTAGACACCATTGCAGCAGCAGTTTATAACTTCTGTACCCAAGACGAGATTAAACTGTCTGAGCCCCATACAAAATTTTTAAGTTCGCATTCCGTACAACTGTTTCCCATGCAAATTCTGGCTTTTAAACTTAGTCAAACCCTGAGATTCCGAGGATTTCCAGAAATATTTCAAACCAGAGAGAGCGAGGATTTGACAGCAGCTTCCAAGACTATATTAAAGCGAGCGTCTTCGGCGAAATTCTTGAATCCAGCTTTTTTCTGTGAAAATTCAACTATTTCCCACACAGATTCTAGTTTATAATTTTTCTCAAATCCTAATTCTAAAACTCTCAAAAATCTCGATCGAAGGCACAGCAGGCGAAGTTTTCGGAATGATCGCATCTTTTTGGGATCCCAAATGAAATGGCAGTGGTCAGAGTTTTAATCGACCATCTTCTCTCAATGCTTACAAAGAAGATGTATGTTGTACCTTGCCATGCAGGAATTAAAAAAATATCAATTTACTTATCTAAATAGAGATGTATTTGTACAAAACCAAATAATGTATAATGTTGATACCATGCGCCACAGGCTAGAATTTTGCAACTCGGCCATCCCTCTGCTTTTGAATAGTTGTGAAATTCAAGAACCTCATTATAATTTTGGCAAAATTACAAAAATTGGGAGATTATCTGGAGAAAATTTTGGTCGGGAGATTTCCAAAAAAGCCGGGAGATCTCCCGAGAAATTGGGAGGAGTGGAAGCACTGCAATCATGTTCCAACCTAAAATCGAATTCGGAAGAATACATATTCACCTGCCACAATTTTGGCTTCTTGCGTCAAGGCTGGAACATGGGCTGGAATGATTGTTCTATTTTGCAGCAAAATCTAATTCCCCAGGAGAATCCAACCAATTAAGTTACAGAGATGTGCAGAGATGCATGATAGACTCGTAGTTACCATGCTCACTATGCTCCCGAGCATGGTAAGCAAGTAGTTATTATTAGTTACTATTTCAAGAAGGTTGGAACGGCCAGTGTAGCCTGAGTGTAGCCTAGTAACTTTTTGTGATGTAGCCGTAGGAACAAAAATGGTAACTATTGGTTACTATTGTTTAAAGGTTGGAACATGGAACACTCTCATGGTTAGGCACAATCTGAAGACTAGACTAGGATAGTCCGGGGTGATCTCGTCGGGTTGCACTACAACTCCTGTGAAGCTGCTCGAAGACTCACCATCTTTTGAATACCCAATAGTAGAAGCAGCCCGCTACATATAATCAAGGCTATAGAAGTCTGGCAGCAACCAAATCAAGAATTCATCATCAGGAATCCAGATCATCCAGAATCAGGAATCCTTAGCATGAGTTCAGCTTTTTCTTCTTTGGGTTCTCTCCCGCTGATTTCCCTTATTGATTTGCCGATCGTCACCGGGGTGACGTTCTTCAAATAGTCAAGGGGGTGACTCTCTTTTTTCGATAACATGTTGTGTTTGTATACGCCCTTCATAAAATCCGTTGACGAATTGCCGCCAGGCGCGCTAAACAATAACAATCAAACGCGAGATCTGGGGATAAGTTTGATATAAGCGATTAGGCTTTCGCTTCATATTGAGTCGCGCATTAGCCCCGTTGAAAAGTCAGCCAACACTCAGCACTGAAGTCGGAAGCCAAAAATGACAAACTTTATGACGCTTGACAGAACAGAGCTGGGTATAGCAAACAGAAGGGAGAGGCATTTTAAACAGTTTTAAACGTGGTTAGGCCTAAGAGGAATTGAAAATAGCACAACAAACCTGGATAAACGTACACCAAGAAGTAACGTGTCACTGTTTTCTTACGATACTGCACCTAGCGGCCAAAAAAGAACTAATCTGAGAGGAATTTTATGAGGGGTGTGTTCAACGGCTATTTCCAAAGGGCGTTCAGTCAGAACACCTCTAGTTGGATAATATTAAAAATTGTCATGAATATACAAAATCTGACTATCCAATCATACAGATACACCTCGCGGTCTCTAGCCGACTAGTTGGATTTCCAAAGCCGGCGTTGCCGACTAGTTGGCTGCGAGAAAACTGGTATAGGATTTTTGTTTGTTTTCTAACTAGAGGCGTACTCTCGCCGTTCCCCGCGGACTCCACTTGAGGAGTCCCCGCGTTTTTGTTTGTCCCGGGGACTCACTCCCCGTATTCTCGCGAGTCCCCAAGGACGGGGAATGCTCTGATTATCATCACCATCATCAAAAAGGCCTCCCTTTCAGATTCGGAGGGGAATCAATTTTTGATGGTGTTGGTGCAATGTAAAACTAATTAAAAATAATTAGAATAAACAAAACCAAAAATAAAGTGGCTCCAGACTAATTTCGTCAACTGCATATCTATTTTTCGAACAAAATCCATGCTGGAAGCTTTCCCCGTGTTCTCGCTGTTTCTGTCCGCGGAGTCCGCGTGGAGTGACTCCCACTATTCTCGCCGTTCCCTTTGATTCCCCGAGGAGTCCTCGGGGAACGGCGAGAATACTCTTTAGTTCACCACTGTGAGAAATTTACTGTAGGAAATCACGCATTGCCGACTAGTTGGCTACACTAAGAAATCCTATAGGAGAATAGTTCTTAGCCAACTTACCGTAAGAAATTGCGCATAGGAAACCCCGCATTGCCAGCCAGTTGGCAACGACGAGAAATCGTGCAGGAGAATACCTTATATCCAACTAGTTGGATGTTTTTCACACTCGTATAGGGATTTCAGAAATTATCCAACTCGGATTGTATGAATTCAGTTAGAGAATTCAGAAAATGGAAAATATTGATTGGTGAAAATAGAGAGAGTCGCTCGGCACGGACTCCGCATACGGAAAACAACGAGAACACGGGGAATGCTTCCAAATCGATTTCTTTCGAAAAAAAAATATGCAGTTGGCCAAGTTAGTCTGGATCGACTTTATTTTTTGTTTCGTCTATTCTAATTGTTTTGAATTTATTTTACATTGCACCAACAATAGCAACAAGACCAAAGGTTTCGATGGGATCCCAAAAATTCAATATCTGATCCAGACAACTGGGTCTTGTCTTGGCCAGATCCAGTCTTCGCCAGACTCCTTGAACATTTTTACAATTAAAATTCAGAAACAGATTAAGGCCAAATAGCTAATCACCTGAGAAAACCAAGTTCAGATTTGGATTCAGCATGTGTGTTTACCCCTATAAGTCATATCTGTTTTGACGAAAACTTCCTGCCACTTCTGCCAATTTCCCGGTTCCGGCCGAACTCCAGAACTACTTGTCCGGCGAAAAAAGAAAGCTCAAAGACGAAATCAGGGTATCTTCTTTCCCCAGTAATGAACATCTAATCTACTTCAAATAGAAATTTAACTTATAACAAATTTTCCGATTCCAGCCGGATTCCGGTCGAACTATATGTCCGGGTAAAATACGATTGTCACACAGGGACTCAGCATCTCTTCTTACCCCTAAATCGCGTATCTAATCAACTAGAAATAAAACTTTGACTTCCAACAGTTTTCCGGTTTTGGCCGGATTCCGGACGAACTACATGTCCGGGTAGAAACTTGTTTTCACGTAAGTGTTCAGCATGTCTTCTTGCCCTAAATCAAACATCTAATCAACTCCAAATAAAAACTTTTAATTTTGACAAACTTTCCGGTTTGGGCCGGATTCCGGTCGAAATACTTGTCCGTCGAGAAAATAGTTTTCACCGTCGTCTTCAGCATGTCTCCCTACCTCTAAATCGAACATTTAATCAACTTCAAATAAAACTTTTACTTTCAACAAACTTTCCGGTTTGGACCGGATTCCGGGAGAAATACTTGTCCATCGAGAAAATAGTTTTCACCATCGTCTTCAGCATGTATTCCTACCCCTAAATCGAACATCTAATCAATTTCAAATAAAACTTTTACTTTCAACAAACTTTCCGGTTTGGGCCGGATTCCGGGCGAAATACTTGTCCGTCGAGAAAATAATTTTCACCATCGTCTTTAGCATGTCTTCCTACCCCTAAACCGAACATCTAATCAACTTCAAATAAAACTTTTACTTTCAACAAACTTTCCGGTTTTGGCCGGATTCCGGGCGAACTACTTGTCCGATGACAAAATGGTTTTCACCGTCGTGTTCAGCATGTCTTCTTACCCCATAATCGACTATCACATTAGCTGTTTCAAAATATTTTGTTTGTCCCTTCATTTGAATCCCCTCCCCCACCCCTAAATGTAGAGCTACAAAGCCCATCTACGAACTTGACTGGTCCGACGACCCAACGAACCCTCACACCAAGTTTCATCAAAATATCTCATTCCCTTCGAGAGTTATCGTGCTTACAGACGGACGGACAGACGGACGGACGGACGGACGGACGGACGGACGGACGGACAGACGGACAACTTTTGCGATGTCATAGGTATCCCTCCACTTACGTTTTGGGATCCCAAAAACTGATACACCTTCAAATCTGAAAGGGTGTCCTTTTTGGGATCCCAAAACATAAATGGAGGGATACCTATATGACATCGCTGACATCGCAAAAGTTTTCCGTTTGTCCGTCCGTCTGCCGCACGACACTCTCGAAGGGAGTGAGATTTTGATGAAACTTGGTGTGGGGATTCTTTCGGTCAAGTGTAAGGTCGTCAAGTTCGTAGATGGGCTCTGTAGCCCTACATTTAGGGGTGGGGGTTCAAATTAATGGGCAAACACAATATTTTTAAACAGCTAATGTGGTAGTCGATTATGGGGGTAAGAAGACATGCTGAACACTTATGTAAAAATCATTTTCTAACCCGACAAGTAATTCGTCTAGAATCCGGCCAAAACCAGATTTTTTTTTAAATTAAAAGTTTTATTTGTGGTTGATTAGATATCCGATTTCTGGGTAAGAAGAGATGCTGAATCCGTATATGACAACCATTTTTTTTTACCCTGACGTATAGTTCGCCCGGAACCCGGCTGGATCCGGAACTTTTCAGGATTAAAATACCATAGATGACACTATTAATTATTACAAAACTTCCTCATTGTTTTACATTATCGTTTTTACCCGTTGCGTAAACAGTTAATCCTAGGTTACAGCGATAGACCATCGATACAAACTTTCTTACCGTCAGATTTATAGAAACCGAATACAGTGTGCACCAATTTGCACAAATTTCTAGCCCCTCGTGAACCGATTCTTACTTACAAGTCACCAAGGCCGTATCCTGGGTTGGTTAGGGGGTAGCCCCCCCCCCCCCGAAACATAAGAAATAGTCATTTGTATAGGCTTGTCCATCTGATCTGTTTGTTTTTTGTACTTTTTTGTCCGACCAGTAGGCCCCCCCCCCCCCCGAAAGGCACCCCCCCCCCAAAAAAAAAATTCCTGGATACAGGGCTGCAAGTCACTCTCCCGTGATAGACATCAAGTTCACCGGAAACAAATAATGGGTACACAAGCTAGCAAAAGTTGCAAACCCCTCATCGCTGAAGATGATAACAGAAGATTATTACTTACAAGTCCCTTGCATGTCTTACAATTGGGAACCAAATAGTTCTTACCATCGAATACACCGGAAACAAATAACAGGTACGCCAACTAGAAAAATCTGCCAACCCCTGATTGCCGAAGGTGATTCTGAGCTAACAGTTGACTGTTGCGTACAAGTCCCCTACATGTCTCACAACTGGTATCGCCTATTTTTGGTTTCAGTGTGTACCTTACTACTGAAGTTGTCACCCCTTGAAACTTTCAAACTGGTGTATCTCATGAAGGAATTTTTGTACCAAAAAATTGATGAAGTATACTTTGATCAGCTCATCAATGGCTATCGATTGCCGCTTAAAAAAAAAATTCTACCTGTCTTAGTTCAAAAGTTGACTTTTTTGCCGTAGGCCAACTGTCTAACTTCATCACTTAGAAAGGAGCAAAGGGTAAGCTCTAGTTTCTTTAGCAATGAGAGAACTTTAAAAGTTTAAGAGGCACATCTGATACCATTTCTGAGCCGCAAACCCAAGTGCAAAAAAAAACAATGATAAACTCAGCTGAAATCGCGAACAGAAATGGATAGAAACAACAGATGGCAGCACTTTTGGACCCGTGCGAAAAAGCCACTTTTCTGTTTCTGTAGATTTTTCTATTTATCACTCAAAGAAGATATGCTGGCTGTGGGGCCGGGTAACTGCCGCATATATTTAACACTTATAGATTTTAGTCCATCTTCAATTTGAAACTGGTGCCTGCCTGCTTGCGTGCTAGAACGGAGCTTTCCACTCGAAAGCAGAACCACGATTTGATGAAACGAAAGGTAGGCTGCCCAACTTCAGATAGTCCTCTCTGACATGGGCTATATAACTCCACTTCGCTTTCACACCGTAGGCTCTGGCTCGAGGACAAGCAAAAACCATCCTTTTTGGCCCCAGGCAAGAGTTATCGGAGCTTTCCAAATGTAATGCCATATTCATCAATCCGGCCTAAGGTCCACACTTACCGTAAAAACCGCACAGGTTAGACCCTTACCAGTTACCAGGAATAAAATGAAATCGGCGGCCTAGGAAAAAAAAACGAGGACAAAACCCAAGTGCTGCTCTCGCAACACAATGAGTATTATTATATATTAGTGTTTGTTTTTTCGTTTGTCAAATGTTGGCCATGGGGGCTGCTTATAGCAATAAACTATCGATCTTTCTATATATATGCGACAGTTTCTAATATTATCAGAGCAAAATAACACTAGGAAGTAGCGCCAAGACTTGAAAGAATTGACTTGAAAGAATTAACACACAGATAGCAGCGACACTAGCACCACTAGCGATAGGAACGTCCCTATTGTATTATATTTAGTTGTTCACCAGCGGTGGTTCCGACAACTTCATATTCTGAACATAGCAAAAAAAAATGATCCAGCTTCCTTTGTTTCCTTGGTGTGTGCTGACCGCCCCTTTGCTTTACTAGAAATTTCCAAACTAGAAAGTTTGTCTCGCTTTAAATGCCGCAAGCGTAGTGGGCGGCGCTTCGAGTAAAGCCCGTTTGCAAAGCATGGAAAGCATAGGTCTTGGCGCTACTCCCTAATGTTATTTTTTTCTGAATATTATCCAACTAGAGTGAGTCTGTTTTTATTTAATTTTACATTGCACCAACATCAGCAAAAACTGATTCCCCCCTCCGAATCTGAAAGGGAGTCTTTTTTGGGATCCCAAAACGTAAGTGGAGGGATACTTATGACATTGCAAAAGTTGTCCGTCTGTCAGCACGATAACTCTCGAAGGGAATAAGATATTTTGATGAAACTTGGGGTGAAGATTCTTTGGGTCAAGTGTAAGGTCAAGTTCGTAGATGTGCTCTGTTCTGTAGCCCTACATGTAGGGGTGGGGGAGGGGGTTCAAATAAAGGGACAAACAAAATATTTTTAAAAAGCTAATGTGATAGTCGATTATGGAGTAAGAAGACATGCTGAACACGAATATGCAAAACATTTTCTCGTCCTACAAGTAGTTCGCCTGGAATCCGGCAAAAACCGGAAAGTTGGTTAAAAGTAAAGTTTCATTTGAAGTTGATTAAATGTTCGGTTCAGGGGTAAGAAGACATGCTGACCACGATGATGAAAACCATTTTCTCGCCGGACAAGTAGTTCGTCCGGAATCCGGCAAAAACCGGATAGTTGGTTAACAGTAAAAGTTTTATTTGAAGTTTATTAGATGTTTGATTAAGGGGTAAGAAGACATGCTGAACACGATGATGAAAACCATTTTTTCGTCGGACAAGTCGTTCGTCCGGGATCCGGCAAAAGCCGGAAAGTTGGTTTAAATTAAAAGTTTTATTTGAAGTTGATTAGATGACAGATTTAGGAGTAAGAAGGCATGCTGAACACTTATATGAAAAGTATTTTCTACTCGGACAAATAGTTTGCCCGGAATCCGGCCAAAACCGGAAAATTCGTTAAAAGCAAAAGTTTTATTTGAGGTTTATTAGGTGACAGATTTAGGGCTAAGGAGACGCTGTTTCTGTATATGACAATCATTTTTCACCCGGACATATAATTCGTGCGGAATCCGGTTGAAACCGGAAATTTGTTTGTAAGTTAAAATTTTATTTGAAGCTGATTAGATGTCCTTTATAGAGATAAGGAGATACGCTGAATTCGTTTCTGGGTTTTCTTTTTTTGCTGGACAAGTAGTTCGCTCGGAATGCGGCCGAAACCGGAAATTTGGCTAAAGTAAAGCAGGAAGTTTTGGTCAGTATCGTCAAAATAGGTATGGCTGATAGAGGTATATCTGAACTTGGTTTTCTCAGATGATTAGCCTGGCGAATACTGGATCTGGCGAAGACTGGATCTGGCAAAGACTGGATCTGGCGAAGACAAGACCCAGTTGTCTGGATCAAATACTAGATTTTTGGGATCCCATCGAAACCTTAGGTCTTGTTTATGATGGTGATGATAATTGGAGCATTCCCCGTTGGTGGGGACTCGCGAGAATACGGGAAGTATTTCCGTGAGTATTTCCCTCCTCAAAAGAAGTCCTCGGGGAACGGTGAGAAGAGAATACGCCTTAGGTTTTTTAGTGGAGTGTTCCTTGGAACAATCCACTACTGCGAGCGCTGTAGCAGCTTTCGGTTTTCGGTTTCCGGTTTTCACCGTATTTTGTGGACCTCATAACTCGTGAACCAGTGCAAGTATCAAATTGAAACTTGGTACGCTGGTGGGTACTGGGGTCTAGTTGTGTCTTTCGGGGGCCCCACCCCCCACCCGAACCCGGTTCAGGGGCAAATGAGCCCAGATTGCCCAGTAACTAAAGTTCATAACTTGACCAGAACTGGACATAGACGATGAAATTCCTTTGACGTGTAGATCCTAGGGCTGGGAAATTGCTTTTAAAGTTGCACCTACCCCACCCTCCCCGTTCATGGGCAACTAGGCCCAGATTGCCCAGGAGTAAAGTTCATTACCCTTGCTAGGAATCAACAAGTATCAAGTTGAAACTTGGTAGGATTGTGAGCACTGGGGTCTCTTTTTACTTGTTTCGGATCCCAAACCGCACCCCCACTTGGTTCAGGGGCAATTGGGCCCAGATTGCCCATCTTTTAATGTTTTTTATTTGACAATAACAGGAGATAAGGCGATGAAATTCCTTTGTGCTTTTGGATCATAGGGACTGGGGAGAGTTGAACCACCCCCACCCTCCCCGTTCATGGGCAAGTGGGCCCAAAATTGCCCATGAAAAAAGTTTTTGACCCGTGACTGGAATCAAACTCTAAGCTGGTATGCTTGAGGAAAAAAGTGTGTAAATACGCATTTTGATGGGTCCAGCCCCTCCCCCCCCTCCCGTTCATGGGCAGCTGGGCCCAGATTTCCCATGAGTTTAATTTGTCTATGACAGGTCTCAAGTCCAACTCTTCTTTATTTGGGGAGATATATCTATGGAAGAGGATTTTGTGTAACCAACAAATAAGACGACGCGACGTACTTTAAACTTTAATGGACAGTTGGAAACTGGACTGTTTTTTCATATGATCGATGATATATTCTTAATGAATAGTGACAAAGGGGACATTAGTCTGCTACGAATTGGTTTATTGCACTTGTTATTACCTTGATCACGGACAAGAGCTGTAAAGGGTGGGACTGGCAGGCAGACCATTCAGTGTTCGAACAAATGCTATTCGTGCAAGATCTTCAACATTTCTTTGGATTTATACTGGTGGTTTGTTTACATTTAAAGCTTTTACGGGGGGGGGGGGGGGGGGTGATACAAGGTTATTTCAAAGATTAGCTCCCCAGGTCTTGATAAAAACTTTAAGCCGAGTCTTTCAACCGTCGTGGTTCGTTTGCAATTCACGGGACCTCCCCTTGCCTTTTACTGGCGGGAAGATCATTCTTGTCTCTAAAAGCTTGGAAACTGCGTCGTCTATTTCTAAGGAATGCGTCAGTTTTCTTGAGGAGCAATTTCGCTGTCGCTAACGCTACCTAGTGCGCTCGTCAGAAATAGTAATTTTTCGAGCACTAGATGACGTTGTAGCCCTCTCGCTAAACTGAATGTCCTTATAGGTGTTGTCCAGGCATTGATTAGACCTTCCTAGGTAGGTTTGTAGAAGCCACTACATTTCTGACCAATTTAAGTTGATATAACTAGCATGAAATCCACTGTTTTGCTACAACTCTGTGATTTACTGGTCTTTTTTTCACTTGGCGAAAAGCAGTGCCTCCACTCCTGTAGATTTATCGTGAGATGTCATGAATTACGATTTGCCCTAAAACCTCCCGATAAGAAACAAAATCTCCCGATCTCGTAATAGTCTACTGATAAGCTAAAATAAACCGATTTTTGGTTAACACCATCAACGTTTTATTTTAAGTTCAGCTATTTGATACACTTGCACCATGTTTAACCGAATACTATCTTAGAAAATCCGTAAAAATTTCGCCTTCGGTGCCTTTCGTAATAATCTCTGTATACAAGAAAAACGCATCAGCTTATTCTGGTTTTAACCTTGGAATTTTGGGGACTGAAGTGAGTTTTCGCCAGCAAAATTTCACGCGCTAAATTTTATTTTGTCCTGTTGTACAGTCGCCAGTAGCTGCTGCAGGGGCTTCGCCCCCAGCAAAAGCTGAAGTGACGGTTTTGGTTGAATTCCTGCTATTAAGAAAAATCGGTCTTGATGTTCCTTGAAATTCTGGAAGGAAGCTCCCCCCCCCCCCAAAGATGTCAAGCCCTCCTAACTGCCCCTATTAACTGAGAGAAGGAGATTCTACTGGTGTGTTTTTTTTTCGAAGTACTTATAGAGACTGTTACAGCTAAATTCTTTAGAGATTTGTACTACCGATACTTTCTTTGTGTCTACCGATAATCTCCTGATTTTTAGTAACCTTTTCATGATTCTTGAAAATGAGAAGTGAAACACTGCCGAAAAGGCAGACAAAAAGGAAAATAACATTATTTTTGTGATAGGCTCATATTTTGGTTGGTTTCGTGTGATCAATGCAGGCTGAAAGATCTGGTCTGAACTTAATTTAAAGGGTGAAGTAATAACATCATACAGCACATATGACAGTTCGATCCAAAAACTAAATTGGGTGGTCCAAATTGGATTTCTGATCTTGCAAAATTAAGTCCTTAACAATTACAAGAAAATGAAACCGGGAGGTCTAGGTATTTGACAGACGAATAGATTTACCGAGGGATTTAAGAGTAATAAATGTTCTTCAGCTCAAGCTGACTGCGAATCACAATTGATAGTTCTAAACGGATACGTCAGCTGAATTTTATAAGAGCATATTTCCGTCCTTCTTGGCAAGGTCCGTCTTCAGGCTCAAGCTGAAAAATTACTTCCATTTTCCATAAAATGTAGCTGACTTATCCGTTTTGCACCGTCAAAGATGATTCCACTTTCCAGTTCATTTTCCACCTTGAGCGAAACTGTAGCTCTAATCAATTCAGCCGACGTATCCGTTTAGCACTGCCAATTCTTTACGGGTAAGAATTCGCCAATTCCTGTAAGCTTTTCTTCATCGATTGTTTCAGCATAAAAACTGAGGAAATAGGTGATTTCTTGCGCAAAGGCTCAGTCAGTTCAACTAATACTTCTTTGTCTTACTTCTTGTGCAACTAATACTACTTCTTTGTCTGAAAATAGTTACAACCTCTTTACTTTTTACTTTTTGATCTGTCTCGTCATTTTGGCGGTAAAATTCTTTATTACTATTATATTGAAGTCCTAGAAGGATCCGTTGTCTCAAAATGTTTCTGTCTTTTATATTTAGCGTAGGATACAACCGGCAAATGAACCATTTTCCGACTTGTGCACTTAAAGCCGGATCCAGCATGGGCAATCCCTCGATTTGGTTCGGAGCTAGAAACACCCACCTTGTACGAAATCCAGCCTGAAACTGCAATAGGTCTTATTTATGATCCATCATATACACAAAAAAATAGAAGATGGAGTACATTGAGAGAAAAAGGAAAGAAAGAACATGCATTTTAATGATCCAGACTTAGAACAAACTTTTAGTAATAAGAAATGTAATTTTGCCTTTCATTGCCAGTTTGCTTAGGCCTACTACACATGTTTGCATTCTGCACAGCTGATTTAGTGCACGGGTCCGAGAATTGATTTTTTTTCATGAGATACAACTATCATAACCAAATAAGATTTACAGAAATTCTATAAGAGGGACGAAGGACACTGCGGATCGTCAAACACGGAAAATGTCTACCTGGCACCCATGTAGTTGTCATAGGAGGCATTTTCGGAGCTAAGTTGTAGTACAACCATGAAAATTAACTCCAGTAATCTCAAACTTTACACCTCGCCCCATACCCACCTCCCCATATCAGCTTTGCCAAAGTAGCCTATCCAGCCCCTCTTTCACCATCCACCTTCTTAGTCTCTTGCTGGGGATCTTCCTTTACCTGCATCTGAAACCGGATATACACAACACCGTTATCGGTTGGATCGAGAATGTCCAGGCATCCCTCCGCTTGAGATACACGCCAACACCTTTCGTCTCGTTACGAATCGTTAACATTCTTAGTTACGCCACATGCTAAAAATACGAAAAAAAACGCAGGTCTATGAACTTTGGACTCAGCTAGATGTCGCTGACGTATCCACTTCCCCAAATCCAGCAGCAAGCGGATTTTCGCAGTTCCAGCTTATTTTTTTTTTATCCCGGCTGGACGAGGCGTCCGCCAATAGCATCGCCGAGAGAGATGACGCAAGCTCAAAGAACATCAATCCATTATGATTTTCTGCTAGGTGGAGTTATCCAGCATCTCTGCTAGTACAAAATAACTGGTAATCATAGGTGAACGATCAAACGGAGACTTACGGCTGAGTGACCATTAGCTTCCGTATTACCTTGAGATAGTTAAGATAGTGTTAACGCTCTTTTGTGCGATTCTGCCCGACAAAACTCACTCGCAATTCATTTCGCTGCCGAACGTGTAGTGGACTGATCAGAAACAACCCGGTGATAAGGTGATCTCGTAGGATTATATCAGTGATCAGCAACTACCTTCTTGAAACGTTAGAATCAGGGATCAGAGAGGTAAGTGTTTTTTCTGTATCTTTACTTCGTTAGACCTGGCCAAATATACAGATTATTCAGTGACTGCAAAGTGAAATACTTCTATCTTCTAGCTAAGATTTAACTGATAAGGTTGGAAAACTGAAATGTCCAGCTTGGCTACAAATGATCAATCATTATAATCACTCAACCAAGTTTACCATTAGGCGTGAGGCAGAGCTCCTGGTGCGGATTCTGCTTTGCGACGGACACCGACATTAGCAAGAACACCAAAACCGGAACTAACATAACCATGTACAGCCCATTGACGAAGCTTGCCACATTTTGAACAGAAACGAGTTGCTAGAGAAACGTTCTATCGAAGAAACGGGAGTGAAGATGCAATTTTTTTAATTCAGCTCTGATTTTACGCAGTTAGCGAATGCAAAAAATCTTGCAGTATTTACTACTGGGATTAATCTTGTCTCTAAAAAGATAATCTTATCTCTAATCTGGATTAATTTTATCTCAGTAGAGATAAGATTAATCCCAGTAGTAAATACTGCAGTTAACTTTAATCCTTACTCGGAGGAACTTTTTACAGTATAGGTCGACACAACGATAGAAAAAGATGAAGGATGCGATGCTATTAGTTTTTGTCTCGGGTCGATAATTCGGTTGCAGTAGATTAAACTGGTCATAGACAGAACCAAAATTTTTGGATCAAGTTTGTAGGAACGTGGACTGGAGCGTAAGAGCTCATGCTAACTTTACACCGTCCCTTCGTTCGGACCAGTAGTTCAGCTGGAGAATATAATAATAATATAATTGCAATAATAAGGTTTTCGCCTCTATACATTTCTCGGTACACTATACACACTAAATTGAATTTCAGCCAGGTGGTAGTCGACACCTGCTTTGAACTGGTTGATGTTTTCGGAATTTACAACACTTTCTGGGAGATTATTCCAATATTCTACTATTCGGTTTCTAAAGCTCCATTCTCCGATGCCTTTCCGGAATTTCTTACCACTCAGTTTCAAGTTGTGTCCTCTGAGACCGTTGTGATTGAAGGTGGCCTGATGATTAGGCCATCATCAGGCCTAATTTTATCGTAATAACTATGGCTACACATATATAGAACTACACATTTCTTTATCAGACTGTTTTTGCAGTTGAAAGATTATAAGTAGTGAGTCAAAATATGAAAGTGGTCCTCTTATATAGTAGATAGAGAAAAAAACTGTGTTAGTGCACGAACAAAAATTCAACCCCGAGAACTTTAAGACAAAAACATGCATGCAAAAAAAAGAATAAAAAACAGCAATTCTCGTTTGAAGTTGGAGAAGCCCGTCTGACGTACACACGAAACTGGATCATTCTTCTTGTTGTCAGCTTTCGGTATCATTAGCGAAACATGTAAGTAGTTTTCAAGTATTACAGACGTCTGACCTGAGCCGATTTATTGGTTTTCCGTGGGTATGTGTAACCGGTTCCTCCCTCGTAAGCTTCATTTGCTTCCAGCCAGACTCCATGCCTCATGATGTACACGAAGTCCATAGCGCTCCCCTCAGTTTTGGAATCGCAAGACGTTAGTGGCGGGATACCTATGATTTCGTAAAAGTTGTCCGTCTGTCCATCTGTTATCACGATATCTGTCGAAGATATTGTATTCAAACATGGCACGAGGACTCTTTAGTTCTAGCCGAAAGGGAACGACGCTGACGTTGCTCCCAATGGCTTGATGATTTGGATGATGAAGTTCAAAGTACAGGTCAAGCTCGAAGTAGCCCTACATTTAGGGATGGGGGAGGGGTTTCATTTAAGGGGTGACACAAAACAATTTTAAAGCTAATGTGATAGTTGATTTAGGGATAAGGAGACATGTTGAATCCGAATGTAAAAATTACTTTCTCGCAGGACAAGTAGTTCACACGGAATCCGGCAAAAACGGAAAATTTGTGAAAAGTAAAAGTTCAATCTGAAGTTGATTAGAGGTTCGATTTAGGGTTAAGGAGACATGCTGAAACCGAATATGAAATTTATTTTCTTGCCGTGCAAGTGGTTCGGCCGGAATCCGGCAAAACCGGAGAAAACCGTTTAATCTGAAGTTGATTAAAGGGTTGATTTAGGGGTTAAGAAACATACTGAATCCGAATTCTTGCTGGACATGTAGTGGCCTGGAATCCGGCCACAGCCAGAAATTTAACATTAAATTTTAAAACCCAATGATACAGTCGATTTAGGCTGAGGAGACATGCTCTTGCAGCTTTTAACATACTAAAGATCGATTCGAGATTCGGTATCGGGGTAAGGAGACAAGCTGAATCCAATTTTGAACTGTATTTCGACGGATAAGCTGGAAAAATTTGCCCAGACCCGGAAATTTGGATCGAAAAATTCGCCTCTCAATGTACCAGCTCTTTTGCCCTGCATGCAGTTCCCCGAGAAGCCTACTGGTAAAAGGAGGGATTTGGTCAAGTGGTCAAGTTGGTCTGTAATCGGTTAGAGATGAGATGTTAGAGTAAACATGCATGCTGAGTCTACATCTGAAGTTGGTTACATGTTACAGCAAAATAATGGGTTCAGCGAAGACCGCAGATCTACAAGATTCGCTCGTCTGGGTCTAGTAGTCCAATAAATATTCAAAATATTTGGGATCCCATCGAAACCTTTGGTCTTGTTTTCAGATCGAGATGATAACTAATATGTCCTATGGAAGCAAGCTCCTAAATAAAAGTAAAAAAAAGGAATTTACTCTGTAGAGGAGCTAACCTAGAGACATATCCATAACTAAATGACGTAATGAGGTCCTTGACGATAAAAGGCGACGTCAATCAGACCAACCAATCAACAATATGTATACATATGTTACATTCGTTCCTTCGGGTTCAACAAACCCTGTGAAGAGACGCATGTTTGGCGACATTCAGAGCGAAAATTTCTTGATTTGAAGCTTGAATTTGACTTCTCAGCGGTCGTATCCGCAGAGAGTGATAAAAAAGATTTGAATTTCAAATACAGGAGCAAAAATATCAGGAAATAGCCTCCAAACCGCTTAGCTCGTAAATCTGTCTGAAAGTCTTAAAAACTGATTTTAGTCCAATTACTTAAAGGTGACTGAACTGCCTGTTGGCTTTGATACTTATAACATACCTTACGTGACAAATACACGCCGGCAACGTGAGTTACGGTTGACTAAACGGGACACCTGAGATGATGTAGCTCAACGAAGCGATGCACAAAAATACAAATGTCAATTGCCCAATTGTGGTTTCCTCATCGAAACGTTGCACTCGCACATTCAACGATTTTTTTCTATTACCAAAGAAGTTGAAGATTCGCCGTCCGCTTCCGGTTCGAATCGCATCGCAGCTTGAAACATAAGGACACAAATATTCTTTTCACTTAGTTATGCGGTTCTTTAGCATCGTAGCTTCATTTAGTATGCAGTTTTCCCCCAAGAAGAATTGTCCCTCCTTAGCGCAATAAGTTCGAAACAAGTTGTCGAGTACCGTAAACACTAGTTTGCATATACTGACGTCACGTACGTGTTTCAGGTGTCGATCAGGAATCATCGTTTAACCGCTTACTGTGCCATATCCTCCAGAAAACTAAACAAGTTTGTACTTCTTAGAAATCAAAGAAGTGCTCGGGGTCTGAAAGATTCTGACTAAAGGAGTAGAAGAAGAGTAGTTTGCCGTGTCCTTTATGATCCTACGGCTGGTGGGGACAGCGGAAGCTAATCGAGGCACGTGTCAATATTCCAAGCTCCCCAAAACAAATTTAGCCATTATGAATAAATCCTTATTTCAGAATGAACAGCACAGAATTCAGGGATCGCGGAAAGGAGATGGTCGACTACATCGCCGAGTACATGGAAACGGTCGGTGAAAGGCGAGTTACTCCAAATGTGGAGCCAGGATACTTAAAAGACATGCTTCCTATGGAGGCCCCACAACAGGGAGAATCGTGGGATTGCATCATGGCAGATGTTGAATCCAAAATCATGCCCGGAGTGAGTAATTTTGTTTGCGTAATCTGAGAATCTTACGACGGCAAAGAGTACGAATTATCAAGCATCAAGGCAAGGGCGTGAATGACATGCTGAATAAATCCAATGATGTTCACAAAACACGACAAACTTGACAGACACGAAATTCGATTATCTATCAATCTAGTTCGTGGAAGTCCATGCACAGACGCGCCTTCGTGACGGCCCACCATCAAACTTCTAAAAAGTGCAATCGGACCCTTCTATAAACGAGCGGAAGAAACTGAGGAGCGGCAAAGAGATAGTGAACTCTCTGTTTCAAGAATAAAAGTTCATACTAAGCCGAAACGAACGGCTGAACTTTACTAGCTCTTTTCTTTCTAGGTCACCCATTGGCAACATCCTCGCTTCCATGCATATTTCCCATCCGGCAACTCATTTCCATCTATCCTGGGAGATATGTTGTCTGACGGACTGGGATCCATAGGATTTTCTTGGGTAAGTCATTCCCGAATGCTAAGAACTGAATCTTCGGAGTATTAAGTCCTTCCTAAACTTTAACGTCGAATATTCTTTGATCGAGTTTGCACGAATGAAACTGATCTTTTCTTTTTTCAAAACAGGGAAAGACCGGCTAAACATGAACGTGCGGTAGTAACCCGTTACTAATATACAAACGTCAGCCTGGCAGCATTTGAACGTAAAGTTGTCGTCGTTCTTTGCGGAACCTGATAAGATGCTGGCAGCAAGGGAGTGGTCGAAGTACGCGCCAAGAAATCTCTGAGTTACACTAACGTAAGCTTTGGAGTCAATGGTCTTTAAACAATTTCCAATTTTCAACATCCATCGGTAGCTGTAGTGGTCAATCTTTTCAGTCCTGCTCCACGGGCGATTAACGAACAATTTTCCAAGAAACTGCTCGTATGTTTCTTCAGAAGTAATGTAAGCAACATCTTGATGCTTCAAGAGAATCATAAGAAATATGAGCTTCTTTCGCAAAGATTTTACTCCTTGTCAACCGAACTAAGCTTTGCAGACGCTATTACACCGTGTTAACTTTCTTCCACTGGAAAAGCTGTGTCCAGTCGCGAAATCAGGTGCAATGGTAAGAAGGAGCATGCCGGCGCGATAGACCCTGATGGGAGTTTGTGGGTCTTTCTCACTAGAAAAACCCCAGCAGATCTCCTGGAGTAGTCCGTAATTCCTATATCTTCACCTTTCCAACTCAGACGCTTAGAAAATCTTATATTATTAAACAGGTAATTCCTCTCAGATGTTCAATACAAAAACTTACTTTTGCTTAGGCTATTCCACAGTATCCACGTGAACAATTCTAGCGCTCGCCTACGTCCGAAGTCTTGACCCGATCCGGTCAACGAAATGTAATCCATTCAAAAAGGGCTATCCAGGCGAAGGTGTTCCGGTGGTCACCTTGAACAGTCCAAGTCATCAGAGGTTGGCGTCATACAAGACTATACAAGTTGCTCTTTCATGTACTGACCTATGGTTCTCCTCAACTATACATTCGACTTTCCCCGCGTGATAAAATCCTTTTTTTTCCAGGCTGCCAGTCCTGCATGTACGGAGCTGGAGACTATCGTCTTGGACTGGTTCGGCAAAATGATTGGCCTGCCAGAAGATTTCTTGGCCTATGGGAAGAACTCAAAAGGAGGAGGTGTCATGCAGGTAAGCTGGAACCCTGACTGCAATGGTCTCCGTAGAACAGGACGGTTGCAGCCTGAATAAAATCCTAAATATTGAGCATGTCTCACAATTTGGGCATGTTGGAGATCATATGGCTTATCTTGAATTACTGAACAACAGCTATAAGCTCATATGGTCACTTGTAAGCTTGTTAACATGTATTTAAGCTTGAGTTGGGTCGTTCTTGTACTGGGATATGAATGAAGAGTCGCTTTGTAAACTGTATCGTTTGATCAGAAACACGTCCTCTTGTCAATAATCAAGTTCCATTCGGATCTCAGCACCCATTCGGAAGTTACGCATGACACAGGATTCTGGATTCCCCTTCCCTACACACACCCCAAGATGGCAGAGACTACTTCCATGCCAATGTGACCGGGTCCCTAAAATGCCGGCCAAGTTTCATCGTCCTAAAGCATCTGTAAGTACCTTAACTCGCGATCACTGGAATTCTGAAAACCACCTCCAACTGCCCACACAGTGCGCCGATCCGGTCCGTGTCTCTCAAAAGTTTTTTCGAACTGCTTAAAAGTACTTTTTTTCCAATTTGCAGTTAAGATACGCACTTTAAGCGGATTAGAAGTGAATTTGTAAGCAGCATATTTTAGGCACAAAACATCATAGGCCCTTGGGGATCTTAAAAAATGTATCGTTTCTTAAAACTGATTTTTTGCACTTTTCGGATCCTGTCCACACTTGAAATGGGACATAGATGGGTATGACTGAGATATGACTTCTTTCCGAACATCAAGTTTCATTAAGATCCGGCCACCCGTCTAAAAGTTGGACACATCACAAGATTCTGGATCCCACCTCCCTCCACTCCCCATGATGGTCAAATCGGAGAAACGACTGTTCCTTAAGTTAAAACTGTCGAGTCCCGGATTTGATTTGGCTGCCAAGTTTCATCGTCCTCGCACATGTGTAAGCATCTTAAGCCGGGACCACCGGAATTCCGGAACCCTCCCTCCAACTCCCCTCCAACAGTGCTAGGATCCGGTCCGGTCTTGTCAACTATGTATCTAGGGATTGTGCTTTTTCTTCCCACCAAGTTTCATCCCGATCCGTCTACTCTGAATATGTATCACGTTTGATGGTGGAAAACGGATACCCTTAGCTAAATTTTATTGGAGCTATATTTCTCAAAACCGCTCAAGTTGGAAAAACGAACTTGTGGGAAACAGAGTGTGGTTTTGAGCCTGAAGAGGTAGGACCCTTGCAAAGAAGGGCCGAAATGTAGCTCCAATAAAATTCAGCTGACTTGTCCGTTTTGCACCATCAAATGTGATTCGCAGTCAGCTTGGGCTGAAGGAATATTTATGTCTCACGATTTCCGGTCCCCCCTCCAGCTCCTCCAAAGTCCCCTGATCCATTCCGGACTTGAAGTGTGACATCTGAGACACGAGATCTTTCCGAATCTTTCAGATCCGATCACCCGTTCAAAAGTTGGACATATCTCAAAATTACGGTTTCCCGCACCCTTCACTCCCCCGAGATGGTCAAATCCGGACATCCGAGACACGAGGTCTTTACAAATATAAAGTTTCATTAAGATTCGACTCCTGTTCAAAAGTTATAAATACATCAATATTCCGTATTCCCGGTCCTTCCACTCCCCCACGGTGGTCGGATCGCGGAAGTGACTATTTCCAAGTCAGTTTGATCGTGTCCCTAATACGCCTGCCAAGTGCCATCGTCCTATCACATCTGGGAGTATCCTAACTTCGCGAACACCGGACTGATCGACAGACCGGCCGATGGAAAAGTGATTGGTATATGGCACTTGGCCGGAAGGCAAGTGCCATAATAAAAAACGAATCTGAAACCTCAACCAATTATGTCCATCATCACGCGTGAAAAGCGTTCCTTCAAGCTCACACAAGAGAACGAGCGACACTTTTAATATCGTACCGTATTTCGAAGAAAAGCTAGTAATGATGTGTAATAACTACAAGATCTTAGCTTCAACTAAGAGTGAAAGAAATCATCGGAATAGCATAAAACTACATAAGGTGTATTATTTCTACTGTCTCTTTGAAAATCTATTTTACCCACCCACTGGGGGATCAGAATGACCCCTCCTCCTTGTCGAGTAGACATCTCTTATTTTATTTTTTTTTTAAATAAAACTATTCATAATTATTAAGTGATTCCTAGTCTAATAAATGATTCCTTATTTCAGTCATCCGCAAGCGAGTGTGTTCTCGTTGCTATGCTGGCCGCTCGGGCTCAGATGATTAAGCAGCTGAAATCAGTTCATCCATTTGTCGAAGACGGCGTTCTTCTGTCCAAGCTTATTGCTTATTGTTCAAAAGAGGCGCATTCCTGCGTTGAAAAGGCCGCCATGATTAGTTTCTGCAAATTGAGGATATTGGATCCAGATGAGGACCTTAGCCTCCGGGGATCTACATTGTTCCAGGTCCGTATTAAGATATTTATTAACTCAGGACCATTCTAATGCAGACAATACGAGTCCCGTTAAGCACAGTAATAGTTGGCTACTGCTGCCATTCATAGAAATAAATGGACGTGAAAGGCGATTGAATAAAGTAGCATGTTCATGGAAAGAAAAGCGATGCTCTTGTCTGGTCGGAAAACCAGATATTTCGTACTTATATGCTAATATCTTAACTTAAAGGACCCCTGGCACTATTTACTCTTAAACTTATAGTATTTTAAAATATTTGGATACTAAACAAGGCTGTGCTTTAAACAAATAACCCACGGTTTCGGCTGTTTTAAGCCTTTTCCGATACCCGTTGACGTATAGCGAAAACAGGGAAACAATTTACATAAACGGTTTTTCTGATGGAAAAACTTCTCGCAGACCGCCTTGATACTCATCGAAAGTAGCAAAACACGGCAAGTTGCGAAAATCAGCGTGGTTTTGTTAGAGGGGTTTGATGGCACCGTACGAAATTGGGGTCTTCGGGTGTAGAAATATATGGAGTGATTATGGATGTAGGTTGCGTTAGTATTATAGGTAAGACAGGTCATTTAACTTATCTTAACTGATGGTTGTTAATATCTTGGAAACCTTGGTTTTAGGGAATCCCAATTTTTTACTTAAGCGGAAACAAACTGATTTTGATGATGACTTTGCAAAGCTCAATTTCACTCGTGCACTATATGGTGTAACCAGCCTTCATCGACAAAAATGGACTCAACCGCGACTCCACTTCAGCTGACGCATTCTGACACCGCAGTTCTTCCTACACTTTCTTTCAATACGTTTCCTCAAACTTTGCTTTAGCAAACAACGAGGTTAGCAAAAGCCAACAAAACCCTTCACGGCCTTCACGTCGAGAAGCTGCATCGGGTGACACAATATCTCGGTCCAATAATTGGGCCTATTTTTATTGCACATTTGCGGGTGTCTGGATAATATGGCCAAGGTGACCAACCACAATGACGAACGAATTTAGAATTTGAAGAATCGTCCGCCAACATTTGGACACACAATATGTTTGCCTGATAATACCGATATCACAAATGACTTTAGGCTACTCTTTTCCAGTAAATAAGGTCGTGTTTTAGTTAGGGCATACTAGTCGTTCTAACCACGCATAACGCCTAAACCCCCGCTGCAATAGTTTTGTTGACGTTCGGTTTTGCCTGTGGAAGTTTTTTTGCGTCCATATTACGTGTTTTGCCAGACTGTCTGAAGTGTCATGACATTTAACACCCGAATTCGCATCCCTGCATTAATTACTACGACGGATGCCGAAAACATCTGTGTAATGCCCTTCTTAAGTGTTATCTTTTCGCAAAAATTAACATCTGTTACCGTATAAACTCTTGACAGCACCTTCCATCTTTAAACATAAAATTTGTTATAGAACTCTCGGACAGTGCAGTGACATCCATAGGCAAACTGGACGACCAATTTGGTCATCCAGGATGTTGGTTTGGCTTGCCCAATACCATATGCAGCACAAGACCATCAACAAGGCCAATCGTCCGACTTGTGTTGTCAGGGAAGCACACAACGTTGTTCTAGAACCCCACGAGCAGAACTGATTATTTTCTACAGCATATTTTGTTGCAGGCTATGGAAGAGGACCGAGCGATGGGACTGGTGCCATTCTTCGTTTCTTGCACAATCGGGACGACCTCTTGCTGCTCGTTTGATAATTTGGCTGAAATTGGGCCTATAGCCAATGAAGCCGGCATCTGGATGCACGTCGATGGAGCTTATGCCGGAAACGCCATGATCTGTCCTGAATTTCAGTACCTTATTCGCGGTATCGAGGTTAGTATATGCACTTACTTGATGCCACTCGGGAAAGATTTATTTTCCTAAAAAGCTAAACTCCATGCCTGATGTACATTTAAGTAAGTAAGTAAGTAATTTATTTATGACCCGCCATTTTGGAAAGGCGGAGTAAATGACGAAAATAAACAAAACACATATATACACACAGAAAAAGACACTTAAGACATTTACTACCACGCAGATTGGCAGTTCTGCTCACTGCCACTAGCACCTCAATAAGAGTCCCTGTTTTCTGACCCTCCCCCCTAACGCTACCGCACCGCTGCGTCCGGTGGGCCTTTGGAATAAAACTTTAAAACGAACAAAATAAGAATAAACGTCTTTGGCCTCGAATATATATCTGGTGTCCTTACGGTAGTCTGCTACATCGGTCAATACTGACCCTGTTCAGGATGAGACTTTGTGTATTACTTAATATTAATTTATTATTAATTATTAAAGCCAACAAAGGGCCATACATCAGGATTCATTCTCGCACTTAACTAACAAAATTGACCTTCAATATTACATACAATAAGATTACTCCATTTTACCCTTCTACTATTAACCAAATTACCTCCAATCTAAACTTCCAGTATACACTTAAAATATTCACATACAGACCGAATTACCTGACGATTCGTCGACTCCATAATACTAGGAAATAGTATGGGTACCCCACCAAAAAAACTTATGTCTAATTTTCTTCACCCCCCGACAATCCGTCAGCAGATGGCATAAACCCTCTTCTACCTCACCACAGAATCGGCAAGCATACTCACTTCCGCAACGGCACTTCCCTACATATTTATTTCCCTTACTAGTTTTCCGCGTTTTACTGCGCAAAGGGAGGGACATCGACAAGTGTTTCGAGATAATACAACCATTCTTTTTATACAGTATGCCTGACGAGAGGGCAAGTTTCCATTTTTTTTTGTTAATACCGTATCAAGTATTTTTAAGAATCGAGACTGATTGTTTGACTGATTTATTTTTTAAGTACGCGATGTCCTTCAACACCAACCCCAATAAGTGGCTCCTCACCAACTTCGACATATCAACAATGTGGTAAGTATAACGAAAAGTACAGATTTCGTTTTCCAAGATGCGAGCAATATTTTTTATTGCATTTTGAATTTAGAAAATAGACAAGCGGACTTACCTTTTCGAGGATGAGGCCCCTAGGCTGAAGTTCGTCACTGCTTCTGCTTCAGACCTACTGGAGTTGGTTTATATAGAATTCTGCAAATTGTTCTGTATGGCAAATCCAAGCTTACTGCTGGTCTTCTGCACACAATTCCCGGGAAAGCTGCAACGGTTTCCACAACGTAAAACTCTGCTTGAATTTCCAGCTGGTTTACACCCTTCTTAAGGTATTCTCTGTCAACTACAGTAGTTGACCAAGTTTTCCAGATAAGTTTAAACCAAAATCCGAATCGTTCTTTTGAGATAAGCACCCTTTCCTCATCCATAGTGGATCACGCTGACCGTCTTTGAATCGAATCAAATTAAAAGCCAGGAATTACCAATATTACCACTAGTGATCCAAGCTTTGTTCATCATAGGGTTCGAGACCGGTTCAAACTGACACAAGCCATGGTGGTTGATCCTCTCTACCTTCAACATACCCATTCAGACAACTCGATTGACTACAGGGTAAGCCACCTTTGTTACCTTAATGTTTGGAAAATAATCGGTCCGTGTCGCTACGAAGCTAGCAGACCTGATGACACGAAGAAATCAAGGATATCGCCTACAAAGAATGCTTAGAATGATATAGAGCGTATTCCACCCTTCTAGAAATAGTAACTATTAGTTAGTATTTCCGTTCCAACCTCACCAGAAGTTACTACGCTGACCGTTCCAACCTTCTCGAAATAGTAACTATTTGCTTACCATGCTCGGGAGCGTAGTAACTACGGATCTCTGTAACGCGATTGGTCGGATTCGCCCGTGGCATGATATCCTGCTGGAAAACAGAAAAATCGTTCCAGCCTTGACGGCCAAAAGCCAGAATTCGTGACGTCATGCGTAGTAACTACGGTAAGTAGGATGGAACACGCTCATAGTCTCTTAGACCGGCTAGACATGCAATTCTTTAAAGCACACCTCGCCCTACTTACTGTTTATGTTCCACTATAACAAATTTTCCACTATAACAAATTTTCCACGGCTTTTGCCGTTTTAATCCTTTCTCCAGGCCCATTGACTTCTAGCAAAAACAGGAAAAATTTTAAGAACGTTTTTTTAATTCTCCTAAACAATCGCCGGGGTTATGCATAAAAAATTGCGAAAGAAGGCAACTGTGAAAATCACCGAGTTATCAGCAGGGGGCTCAGAATATACAGTAGGCTACTAAATTCGGGTCTCCAGGCTTACGAATGGACGGAGCGATTACGGAATCACGTATGAGGTTAGGAATCAGGTATAAGTTTATACCTGTACGCTTGTCCAGTAAGAGATGGAAGAAATACTACTCGTTTCATTACTAACTGATTATGAATTACAGCACTGGGGTATTCCACTCAGTCGTCGCTTCAGGGCTCTCAAACTTTGGTTTGTTATCAGAAACTACGGCGTTGAAGGCCTTCAAAGCTACATCCGAAACCACTGTCGACTCGCCAAAAGATTCGCCGAGCACGTTCAGAACGATTCAAGATATGAGCTATCCAATATCGTGCGGGTAAGTTGGCCTTTGATTTCTTAACTTCCGACGATCTCTCATTTTGCTCAGCAGCCTGTGAAGCCGGATTCAAGAAATGAAAACCGCATGGATCCGCGTGACTGTGCTGTTCTCCATCAGTCTTCAGACTGGCGTAAACCATTCCGCGGTTTATTTACTCCCACATTTCACGTTTTCTTTAGCTAATGCATGATACTTAAATTACAGATGGGCCTCGTCTGCTTTCGACTCAAAGGATCAAATGACCTCAACAAGAAACTGTTGAGCAACATCAACGAATCTGGAAAGCTTCACATGGTCCCTTCGTCTGTCCATGGAAAATACGTCATTAGATTCTGTGTAGTGGCACAAGACGCAAAGGACGCAGATATAGGTATGGGTTTACAAGTCTTAAAAAAAAAAAAAAAACTATAAAGGCCCTAAGAAATGCAGTTTAATAATCCGTCGACGTATCGCAAGTTCTGTTCTGACCTTTACCTGCTAGAACACTGTCATCGATTCGGTAATGAAACATCAACTGATTTCTTCGCATTCAAGAACAAAATATAACAAGACAAAAGGTTTCGATGAGATCCAAAAAATCTAGTATCTGATCCAGACAGCTGAGTCTTCTAGAAATCCGGTCTTCGCCAGACTCCGTAACATTTACACTATCAAAACTTAGAAACAGATTATGAACAATGGCTAATCGCCTGAGTAAACCAAGTTCAGATATGGACTGAGCATGTGTATTTGCCCTTTATGTCATATCTACTTTGACGAAATTGATCAAAACTTCCTGCCTCACTTCTTCCCAATTCACGGTTTCAGTCGGATTCCGGGGAAACTACTTTTCCGGCAAAAAACTAAAACTCAAAAACAAAATCAGAAGGTCTCCTACTCGTGCATCGAACCCCTAATCAACTTCAAATAAAGATTTTATTTTAACAAACTTTCCGGTTTTTGCTGGATTCCGGGCAAACTACTTGTCCGGCGAAAAAATAATTAGCGTATACGTGTTCAGCATGTCTTCTTACCACTTTATGGTTTATCTCATTAGCTGTTAACAATTATTTTGTTCACCCTCTAATTTGAACATCCACCGCTGAATGTACGGGTACAGAGCCGAGAGTTATCGTGCTTACTCATGGACTGAGAGACAGACATATGGGCAACTTTTAAGAAGTCAGAGGTATCCCTCCACTTACGTTTTGGGATCCCAAAAAGCTAGCCAGAGTTAGCTACAGCCAAAACATGATAATTGCATTGATGTTTCTTGCAGACTACGCCTGGGATGTCATAACCGACTTTTCTACCGAGCTGCTTGAAGCCGAAATGATCAAAGAGAAGGGAGGCGTCAAAGCGGTCATCACTACAGAGGTAGGAGATCGCGCGCATGCTGTCGAAATTGCCGAGTTGATGGAGTTGCTCGAGATGAGCCATCTCCAAGCTGTAGTCCAGCGAGAGCAAGACGACATTGTCGAAATACCCTCGGCGAACAAACCCAAACCAAAGCTGGCGAAGATGCTCAGCAAGAGGAAATTCAGCTTCACGGAAACGATAGAATACGTTTCTTTAGCAAGCGGCAAAGAAACAAGCATGAATAACTGAGTGGTGTTTTCCTTTGAGAATCTAGTGCATGTTTTTGACTGTTCTCCTATTTTCGATCGTATTTTTGCTCTTTTTTGTGTGCATGCGTAAGGAGCACTGTTGCCTGTGCCTTATGATTAGTTGACGCATACACATAGTTTATTTATGACGAAATTCGTCGCCATGCGATATATTTTTTGAGAAATTTTGGTTATTTTCGGGATTACAAGAGTTACATTATAATTTTATGTTCAGAGAATGCAATACATACTTTTTTATTTGAGATCTTTCTTGACTTTCTTGCACATTCTCAGTTTGCTTTGCACGCTAGGTTATCCCAGGCTAGGCAACCCGTTTATTCAAACAATGTTTACAACGGATACGTCAGCTACGATTCTTCATCAGCGATATTTCGGCCCTTCATCAGCTGACGTATCCGTTGAAAATATTGTTTGAATAAATGTTTCAAAGTCAGCTTGGGCTCAAAGAATATTTAGGCAACCCGTCCTACGAACTAGGAAAACTATG
The DNA here is from genome assembly GCA_023053575.1 of Branchinecta lynchi. NCBI lineage: Eukaryota > Metazoa > Arthropoda > Branchiopoda > Anostraca > Branchinectidae > Branchinecta > Branchinecta lynchi. The sequence goes on from JAKZAP010000006.1 coordinate 17,397,240, forward strand.
CTCAAATTCAAATGACTGCAGATGATGCCAGGCTTACAGTGCGGACCTAGGTGCAGATGCTCCCGGACTGGAATTCCTGCCAGGACTTTCGGCATCATAATCCCTTCACGAGGAAAAGTTGAGAATTTTTTAAACTTTATGTCGCAAGTGAAAATCCGGCCGGGAAATCCTGATAGTGTGTTCGAACTATTACGGCAAAGCCTCCATCCAAACGACACCGAACTCGCAAAGCTTTGAAAGCAAAGGGATCCAGCAAACGACACTCATAACACAGAATTCCCTTCTTTCGCCAACACTAAGCCATATCAAATCCATTTTTCGAATTGAGCTTCGAATTTTTAAAGGGCCCCTCGCACTATTTTCTCTTCAACTTACAGTACTTTGAAATATTTGAATACTTTAAAATTAGGTTATGCTTTCAAAGTGCTTTCAACAAATAACCCATGGTTTTGGCTGTTTTAAGCCTTTTTCCGATACCCGTTGACTTATAGCGAAACAGGGAAACAATTTACATAACCGGTTTTTCTGGTGGATTTCTCGCAAACAACCGTCGACAGTGTGATACACATCGAAGGTAGCAAAACACGGCAAGTAAATCAGCTTGGTTTTGTTAGAGGGGTTAATTTCTACCGTACGAAATTGGGGTCTCCGGGTTTATAAATATATGGAGTAATTACGGAGCTAGGTTGCGTTAGTATTTTAGGTAAGACAGGTCCTTTAAGAATGATTTAACAAGAGTGGTGGTGTCATCGACAACTAAGTGACACAGGCATTTTGCTTTCAACTAAGACGAGTGTGGGCTACGCCTTCGAATAACTTGCTGAGACACTCGTTTCTCGACGATTCTACCTGTTGTGTTCATCAAGCTGCCTACAACTCTGCCCTTTCTACTGAAGTTACGCCCTTTGGCAGTGCGTCATACATCCTTCATTCATTCAAAAGAATTCAGTGAAAAGCGTCTGAGGACTGGTCCCCAGACAGGATTCGGTCTTCCGGCGTAGGGCAGCGAAATACGGGATCCCCCAAAGGCTCTAACTGAGCCTCCAATGGTATGAAGGCGACACGTGTTTTCGTGAGATACGTGCTTTAGCCCCACCGTGATTTTTCGCCACTGGGTATTTTTCGCCACTATAGGTAACGCAGCAGGTAAAAAAGTACAAAAAACGTATTACAGGTAAGTTGTGGGATTAGCGAAAGAATCTCAGAAGTATTTTGCGCCACTCTTTGCTACTACTTAGGCTAGATTAACTCTGCAAAAGTATTACAAGAAAACTGCTTATTTGATACTATCTGCTATATCGGTGACAGAATTTTGTTTCGCTACAAGTTCACGAATGGAGACAATAAGTACAATGCCTGCCTCACGGTTTTCTGTAGGGCAAGAGCGGTTTTGCGAGCTAGTAGCGAATTCGTGCTCACCAGACCGCATGAGTGACATGGGCCCTAAATCTGCAAAACTAGAAGTTATGTAAGCGAAAGCGGCGATTCGAAAACGCGTTCGCGAAGAAGTAACAGCGGCAGTAGCAACCAAATTTCGAGAAAAAGAATCTCATCTTTTCGAGAAGAGTGTCTCATTTAGTACACTTGGATTAGACATCTTGCAAGTTTTAACTATGTTTTGCGGGTTTCATTTTTTACTGTATCGTATTTTCTGTAAATATGATGCTTTAAGAAATTTTCTGGCAAGGTCCTAAAAAAGTCATACGAGTTTACTTGTTGAATAGCTAGGCCTATTGCATTATTTAAAGGAGTTATATCATAAGCATTCTAGCACTTGCAACGTCCAGAATCCCCACCCAAGACCCAAGATGAAGCCACGACTCGATCCGACCGCTGGGTCATCTAGCGGCGCGGGTCGGAAGCGCCCGACATGGGGAGGATGGAATCATAGTTTGACTTAGGATCTAACATAATGTTTTTATTGTAGCAGGCATATGGAAAATGTGTAGGAAAATTAAACTAATTTGCATTATCGATTTCTTTAAGTATTTTGTTTTCTGTTTTTTCTTGTTAATTCCCGTAAGTCCAAATAATTAAGGATGTAAACTAGATCACAATAAACAAACGCCGTAAATTATACTAAATTCATTATTGTGATTTCTTGAAGATTCTGAAACTGAGCTAAATAATATTCAGCTTCCGAGACCAAAAAATGTTAAACTGGCCGATGATTTCTTCTTCCGACACATCTAAAAGTCCACATGGTGATACACCTAGTTGTTTTAATCCTCTTACGCGCCACTCGACCTTCTCGAAGGTTTTAGTAATCTTTTGACCGGCGCCAGGAGATCAAGGAATAGTTACTTAGCAATGGCGGATTGGCGTTCAGGGGTGAATTGTGTTCAAGTAATTTGTGCATAATGTTGGCTACCGTGAGGATTTTGGGGAAAACAAAGGTAACAGTGTGTTCGTAAAAATCCGACTCGTCGAAAAATTATGGTGTCTCCCAGCTTCTCGGCCCACATGAATCAAAGACTTTAATGAGTTATGAAAGTGGCGAAAAATCCTAGGTCACTAATCTCAGTAAGCCTTCAGGTAACTATACAAGGTTCAGCGCGTCATTAGGATATGGGCCGAAACCCAAAGTGGCGAAAAATACCCAGTGGCGAAGAATCCCGGTGGCGCTAAAGCACTGCTACGGTTTGTGTACTTTGGGACGTGCTGCGGACCAAAAAAAAAATGCAACTGGGTGTGTCCGGAAAAGAATGTGTGTGGTCTCGGATCGTAACGTAAATGACTTCACAGCAGATCTTTGCCCTAAGATTATCGAGGATTCTTTTTGTTGTCTACCGAATTCTCAGTACCATCTGTAACGCTCAAATAGGCGATAATTTTGCTTTAAGATTAAAGTGAAACCGCACGTCCTGGTTTCACACACCAAGCTTAACTGAAAATTTTTAAGATCCAACGAACAAACTCCTGCTTCAACCAACGACATGAAAGTCTAAAGAAGAAGAGATCCTTTTTCGTGAGGATGGTCAGTGACCCGAAAATGTACCATCCAACCATCAATACCGCCAGCATGGAAATCCTCTCGCTAGAAGAGCAGTCAGAAGTTCCTGCTAGAACCAACAACCCTGAGCGTCGAGGAAGGTGGGGGTCTTCCTTTTTCATATTTAATTAATCGACCATGAACATCTTTTCCACACTGTCAGAAGTGTCATACCAGATAACACATGGATGAGCAGTTTCAACATATAACACTTCGGATGTTATCTGTTATGATTTTGCAAGCGTTATATATTAAACGCCATGCATAACAAGCATGTCCAGGAAGAGCAAAACAACCGCCGACATAGCATCTGCTGTCTGTTCGAATATCATGATGACAAACGAAAAAGTCAGCAGATATTTTTTTTTCGCCACTTTCGGCTCTTCTTGTACGCACCGATTTTTTAACGCGTAACGCCTTTAAACATATTAGTTAACATCCGAGATGTTTTTTGCTGAACCCGCGTATTGTGTTATCTGTTATGAAACTTCAGATGCAAAATCAAACAAATCTTATCATAAAGACTACCCATCTAGGTGTGTACAACATCCTTATCATTAAAGTTCGCGACCAGATTATTGACACTTAGTATAAGGTCTGCGACAGAGTACTTCTGAATCAAGTACCGGTTGCGGGACCAACTGGGAAGTTGAAGAAGTGCAGTGCAGCATGTCTGGCGGTCGCCAACAAAGTTTTTCCAACACGCAAACTACATCTGACAAATCATTAAAAGCTTTCTCTTAGTGTATGGCTCAACACCCCCACCCCCGCACACTATTCCGACCTGAGTCAATAACTTGCGATTTTGCATCTCAAGCAGAACAGGAAGTTTCCGCTGACCCTCATGGTGTGTTTACACACTGCGTAAAATCCGAGCGTATTTTACGCACGTTTTGAGCTTGAAAAGATTTCTAGTAATACGGACGTAAATAGAGAAATCGGTCCGTTTTGTATTCAAAAACGTTCGTATTGCTAGAAATCTTTTCAAGCTCAAAACGTGCGTAAAATACGCTCGGATTTCAAAATACGCTCGGATTTTACGCAGTGTGTAAATGGACCATCACCCGAGCTGCGGTGGAAGTTTTTGTCATGAGATGCACTATAACCAAGAACCTATAACAGCTGGATCACACTATTGCGTTAAGAAGCGACGCGGCTTTTCTTTGATTTTTCTGACGTCCAAGAGAATCGCATGTTTGTTTCACACTGTAATGCAGACGCAACGGGACACTGAGCTTTTCTGTCAACATCGTTCTAAAGCAGGCAAAGAAACCACCGGGAGACGAACTTTGAAGACCATGGGGACAATTGGGAATTTAAGTTTATATGTCACCTATGTCAAGTGAGTTTGAAGTTTCAACCATCCAACCGACTACTTTCTTTTTTATGTCACTTACGGATTACTCACTTTCTATCTAACTTTTTCTTTCGTAAAAAGGTAAAGGAACTTTTAGCCTTGAAAAGTAAACCAATCCTTATTTTGTTCTTTCTTTCCCCCCCAAAATAACATTTTATGCCCAGGGGCCCATACCTCAGCGTTTTGTCGGACGAGTGGATTTTTTTTTAACACACCTGATTCTCCGACAAAACGCAACGTTTTGCATTGCTGGTCGTACGATTTGAGTCGTAACGAAAATCAAAATTGTGAGTGAAATCGCAGCAGTGGGTAAGACCGAAAGGGGTCTATACGATAGGATCGACAGGGACACACCATGCTTCATACTGCATCAGTTTCTGATTCCGATACGCTTCCATAACCCAGTTTTCAATCCAAGCAGATTAAAGCATCCTTTCGAAATAGGACTTAATGAATAAAACTGTTCATCTCGGTTAACGACCACCAATTTTCCGCTATGGACAGCGACCCGCTTCTCGCCAAAGCAAGCGAGAACGGTTGGGTGTCTTCCGAAACACCCGCGCTGACCTCAACGACCTTCCTGATTCGCTAAAATTAAACGAAAAGTTCCAGCACGATTTGTGCGTTCGTACACGATTTCGATCAATGCTGCAAGAGTAATAAACGATGGCAGACTTATTAGAGTGGGAGTTGTCCAGATCGTCGTCGCTCAGTAGCGGAAATTACACAAATCACTGTTCTCAGCGCAACATTAAATTAAAGGCTTAATTAGAAGCGTCATAACAACTCGAAAGATGTGGCACCGGCATGAGGAAGCCTCGCAGGAAATCCTAAAAAAGGGATGTGACGCTATCGTAATGCAGCTGGAATTTTTGTTTACCGTACACCTTGATTTTCTAGTTGGGTCAGCTGGCCTCTGGGTTTCGTTTTCCAAGGAGCATTTGACGACAGAATCCCACTAAGGTAAAAGAACTTAAATTTTTAAGAAACTTTCATTTCAACATCAAGTTCCACTAAGGTGTTTAGTTTCAGCTAAACAAAATTTCCACCTTGCGTTATTGAACCGTTGCAATTATCATCTATCTAGGTTCCGAAACTGGGGGGCAGAACTCGCCCTGACAAACGGCTGGGAGAAGAAGAATGGCAAGACTGATGATGGTATGCTGAATCAGAAGAAAACTCCACAGTGATTATTGGATATCCACTTTCTCGCTCTTGTTACAGTATAATTTTTTGAAGCTTAAATATAAGTCAAGACTCTGACAAGAGTTAGTCCATAGCGGCCAAGGAATAACTAGACCTACGTTGCCTGGGCAACGTGAAGTGTTGCGGCAACCTTTGTCCGGCTTCGCCGACTAAAGTGTTGCGAGAGCAACACTTTGGTTTTGTTCCGCTTTTGGTTTTTTTCGCTGTCGGTAGAATGCTGAAGTTGTCAACTTATTGAAGCTTTTAAACTGTATGTTCTAAAAAGAATAATCAAATGATCAATAGCTATTCTTCAGCGTTGAAAAAAAAACAACAACAACAAAAGAATATCGGAAGAAGGGACTAAATTGACTTTGCAGTCAATTGAACTTTATCTTTTCAATCGTAGACATCGTGACCGACGAAAACTTGGAAAACTATCTTATATAATCTAGTTGGTAATATAAAGCTATCCGTAACTTTTCAGGATCACTAACAACACACAGGTATCGCCTATTTTTGGTTTCAGTGTGTACCTTACTACTGAAGTTGTCAACCCCTTGAAACTATCAAACTGGTTTATCTCATGAAGGATTTTTGTTAAAAAAATGGATGACATATACTTTGATCAGCTCATCAAGGGCTATCGATTGCCCTAACAGCAACAAAGAATATCGGAAAAAAGGACTAAATTGACTTTGCAGTCAGTTGAACTTGATCCTTTTCAATCGTAGACGTCGTGACGGATGAAAACTTGGAACAATATCTTATATAATCTAGTTGGTATTATAAAGCTATCCGTAACTTTTCAGATTATAATACCACAGATGACACTATTAGTTATTACGAATTACCTCACTGTTTTACATTATCGTTTGCAACCCTAGGTTACAGCGATATGACCATCGATACAAACTTTCTTACCGTCAGATTTATAAAAATCGCATACAATTTGCACCAGTTTGCACAAATTTCTAGCCCCTCGTGAACCGATTCTTACTTACAAGTCCCTCTTCCGTGATAGACACCAAAGTTCACCTGATAAAAATAATGGGTACACCAGCTAGCAAAAGTTGCAAACCCCTCATCGCTGAAGATGAGTGTACCCATAACAACCGATTATTACTAAAGTCCCTATCATGTCTTATGATTGGGAACCAAATTGTTCTTACCATCGAACACACCGGAAACAAATACCAGGTACACTGGCAAGGTAAACTGGCAAGTACACCAGCTAGCAAAAGTTGTAAACCCCTCATCGCTGAAGATGATTGTAGCATAACAGGCGATTATTACTTACAAGTCCCTTGCATATCTTACCACTGGGAATCAAATTGTTCTTACCATCGAATACACCGGAAACAAATAACAGGTACACCAAGTAGCAAAAGCTGCAAACCCCTCATTGCCGAAGATGAAAATTTCTACCTGTCTTAGTTCAAAAGTTGACTTTTTTGCCGCAGGACAACTTTCTAACGTCACCGCTTAGAAAGGAGCAAAGGATAAGCTCTAATTTCTTTAGCAATGAGAGAACTTTTAAAGTTTAAGAGGCACATGTGATACGATTTCTCCACCGCAAACCCAAGTGCAAAAAACGAACGATAAACTCAGCTGAAATCGCGCACAGGAATGGATACAAACAATAGATGGCAGCACTTTCGGACCCGTGGGAAAAAGCCACTTTTTTGTTTCTGTAGATTTTTCTAATTATCACTCAGAGAAGATATGATGGCTCTGGGGCCGGGTAACTGCCGCATATATTTAACACTTATAGATTTTAGTCCATCTTCAATTTGAAACTGGTGCCTGCCTGCCGGCGTGCTAGAACGGAGCTTTCCACTCCAAAGCAGAAACATGGTTTGATGAAACGAAAGGTTCGCTACACAACTTCAGATGGTCCTCTTTGACATGGGCTATGTAACTCCACTTCACTTCGCACACCGTAGAATCTGGCTCGAGGACAAGCAAAAACCATCCTTTTTGGCCCCAGGCAAGAGTTATACGGAGTTTTCCGAAATGTAATGTCATATTCATCAATCCGGCCTAAGGTCCACACTTTCCGTAAAACCACACAGGTTAGACCCTAACCAGTTACCAGGAATAAAATGAAATCGGAGTCATAGGAAAAAAAACAAAAAGAAACGAGGACATAACCAAAATGTCGCTCTCACAACACAACACCAGAATAGCTGAAGTGAGGTTAGCAATGGAGCACGGAGCCAGGTTGTAGTAGTATTATACAATAAAATTAAGAAATGGAAATGTCACCAGATTAGAGAAAGGTTCTGGAGGAGATTCTTGTTTATTTGTTTCCATGGCACGCAGGCTGCTAAGCAATAAATCCATATTTCTATGGCCACGACCAAGGGCACGTGAATCTCCGACCATCACTTGATCATATGCAAATTTTCGGTCCGGTCCGTTCCTTTGGTCCCGCTTTATTTTTCCTCATGTACGACAGAGCCGACAGCGTTGCGTCTACTTACGAGGTGCACTGTCAGCGCCATGACTGAAGATGATCTGAAGTACGGAAGCATCAAGGGTGACATGCTTTTGGGTGGTGGGATGGGATCCCAGAGGGGGTTGGGAGCTGGCTCCTAAGAACCAGCATTAGAACAGCAGGAAAACTGCTAAATGTCTGTGTATTGGACTTGACTATCTCCTACCGTTTCCAGGTAGACCTGGATTGTGGCAGATTGTGGTATTAATTTTGCAATACCTTCAATTCACGATCCCTGAGGAGTCCCTACGTTTTTGTTTATCCCGGGGATCACTGCCCGTATTCTCGCGAGTCCCCACGGACGGGGAATGTTTCGATTATCATCACCGTCATCAAAAGGACTCCCTTTCCGATTAGGAGGGGAATCAGTTTATGCTGGTGTTGGTGAAATGTAAAATGATCTGAAAACCATCAGAATAAACAAAACCAAAAATAAAGTGGATCCAGACTAATTTCGTCAACTGCATATTTTTTTTTTTTTTTTTTTTACCAAAATCCGTTTTGGAAGCATTCCCCGTGTTCTCGCTGTTTTCTGTACAGTCCGCGCGAAGTTAGTCCCTCTATTCTCGCCTTCCCTAGGCGAGAACACGCCTTTTGTTGTTTTGTGCTTCCAGTTTCCAGTCTATAATGCCAACGAATCGATCCGCCGAGAGAAGCACGGAAATGGAGTTTCTATATGTTCTGGATCCTATCTAGAATGCGTCATCGTTTTTTAGATTTTTCAGATCTACAGAGTGTGCGGATTCCGGGCGAACTACTTACTGACCGGCAGACCCCTTAACCATTTTACCCCCCCCCCTCCCCTCCCGTTAAAAAGACCGAATCAGGTTTCATTCAAGTCATGCTACATTTCTGCAGTCCATTTTTCAACAAAATCACCAAACTCGAGCTCGATAAAAAGTAAACGAAATCACCAACAGGTAATGCCTTCTCTTTTAATCCCTTGCTTTTGTTATAGTTCTACTTTTCTTCGGGTTGTGGAAAGCCATGGCGATGCTTCATTTTGCCGCAGAGTTAACACATAAGATATTGGAGGACGTGCGTTAGTGTTAGAGCGAAGCTCTACTCTAGGTGCATGAAAGTCGGATTTTTTGCATCCCGCACACGGACATGCGAGCTTACGCAAGTTCCGCATTCTCCTAATTAGTTACCCTTCCTTTGACCAAGAAGATCGTTGCACCTAGTTCGAAAAATATCTCAACCCGTTTGCGAGTCATCGTGTCACATACAGACAGACGTACGAATTTACGATGTCATAGGTATGTTCCATCCTAAAAACTAGTGTTCTAGTCAGAGCAAAATAAGACTAGGGAGTAGCACAAATACCTATGCTTTCGATGCTTTGCAAACGGGCCATACTCATAGAACCGCCCACCCCGATTGTGGCCTTTAAAGCGAGACAAACTTTCGGGTTCAGAAATTTCTGGTAAAACAAAGGTGCGGTCTGCAAACACCAAGAAAACAATGGAGGCTGTATCATTTTTTTGCTATGTTCAGATATGAAGTTATCGGAGCCGGCGCTGGAAAAAGACTGATTGAATTTCAGTAGGGACATTTTATAACGCTAGTGGAGCTGGTGTCCATGCTATTCGAGTGTGTGTCAGTTTTGTCAAGTCTTGTTTCTACTTCCTAGTGTTATTTTGCTCTGGTGCTAGTCATCTACTGGACGAACTGACTCGCTGAAACGTTGGTAACCCATATATAACATGAGTTTATTAAAGACCGCGTTAACAGGTACCGTACCGACACGAATATAAACCACATAACGTGGTTTGCTGTTCCTCACTCATCCAAGTGTGCGTAGACGTTCCGTAGTTTCTCCCGCTTGTTTCGTTTGTGGTGCTTCTTCCACGGTTTGTCGGTGGCGATAGCCAGGCTAGGGATGGAAAAGCTGTAATGTATATGGGCTGGTAATGGAGATCGGTAACCCTGAGTCCAGCGTCTTCTTCGAAAGCATTGTCCTAATAGGTGTAATAAGGTGTATTAACGCGTATAAGACTTATTACAGATTCCTCTTTTCCTCGGAACGCGCTGTAATAAGGTGAATAAGGAGAATAGACTAGCGTTCTATTCTGGCTTATGCAGGGCCAATCAGATCGCTTGGTTGGGTCCGCCAGCGGGCCGAGGCAGGAGCAGCGCCGTCATGGTTGCCACGGGAAGCACTAAAGTTCTACTTTATTGGAAGCTGAAGAAACAACTTTTCTAAAAAATAACACGTTTTGTTCTGTTGCGACTGCTTACTGCTAGCTGGAGGATCAGTGCTGTCCATCCGTAGGTTTTATTGCTATTTACAATACATTGGGCGTCAAATTGTACTGGTGTACTTCAAGTAACACTAAGAACACTTTTCTGATTTTTAGAAACTCGAAAAACTTTATGACCATGGCAACACTGCGCCCTGCAGTGATAAGAACATCTCGGGTTCGTATTTGAACGGGCGTGTGTATTAAGAGGTAAACATCGCGGATAGCGTTATTCAGCTTATTACACCTATTAGGACAATGCTGAACAGAAGCGAATACTCAAAGACCGTGTATACGATCTATTTTATGTTTTACACAAGTTATTGTCTAATTCCAATAAGGAAGTATGTCAATGCCTGTCTGTACTCTGTGCATCCAAATACACGAGGAAACGCAACAGCTCACTACAGCTACTGAGCTAATGACAGAAAGGGTTTAAAGACCTAAGAATATTTCAACCACACAGAAACGGCTCGTGTAATCAATTTTCCTACGACACTTCGTGTCATGGTTCAGTTCTGTAACTTAAGAATTACCCACAACGTTGTGTCTGAAGCAAGAACCGCCTACCTCGAAACTGAACCCAAATTGTCGACCACACCCCGGGTATGAGTCTCGCCCGGAACGTTCGCTTTTCCTTTACTGTGTGCCATGCCGATATCACGCTTGAAGAACGAATCGTCCACGACATCAGGGGTCTGTTTCGTCGTCTGAAAAACAAAAGGAAGAATGAACAATGCTGCCACGTGAGTCAGCAGTCTGCAACTAGTCCGGACACCGGATCTGGATAAGATAGGGTTAACGCCCGAAGAAACATAGCAGTTCTCCGGAAAACCGTGGAATAACGCCCCTTTTGAGCCAATCAAGTACGATGAAGAAATTTAGTTAATGGTCCGTTTTAAAGACAAGTTTCAGCTGGACGACGGCCAGACCTCACGATGGTATAAGAGTTGTTCTACGAGGACGCTGCTTGACTGGTCTTCCGGCGACACAACAGCATGACGGTATCGGTATTCCGGTGCTCGGCATGTCTTGTACTGAAGACCTGAGCTAAGTGCATGCACTGTCCGATTTTCTCAATGCAAATTTGCTCCTTCGCTCGGGAATTCTGACTCATCGCATGCAGGTAAACACTCCTGAGCCCAAGCTAACTGGGAAACGTATATTCAAACCATGGATAAAACGGATACGTCAGCTCCGATAATTTTTGCAGCGATATTTCGGCCCTTCTTGGCAAAGGCCCTCGTCACTGTGGCGGACGTCAGAGATTACGTTGGGGAAGAAACGAACCTGCAATAAATAACTGAAGCTTCTACCGACTATAAATGTCCTATTCGGGGAAATTACTTTTAGATATCACTGTAGGGATAAAACTAGTGCTCAGTTTTTGCGAAATGGAACTCCCCTTTGCTGCTCCTTCATGTTGACGGAAGGAATTACCCATGTAAATGAAAGGTTGCCACTACGCCCCCCCCCAACCCGGTGCATGTCTAGGGAAAATCCTTAAAGGACCCCTCTTACTTATTCTGCCTTTTATAATATACCTAGCTCCCATGTACAATCACAAGCTTCTAAAATCCCCACCTTTCTCCATTGTTTCGTTTTGTGCCTACGAACTTTTAGCGTTTTTTCGGATGTGCCGAGTTTTGCCCGTCACACAACGCAAAGTTTGCCAGAATCTTGAATGTCCGCTGACGACTCTTTCACATATAAGGATATGAGAATCGTCTGTTTTTTACTTCTTTTATTTGCTTGCTTTTCCAACTTTTTAACCACGGCGCGTTCAGTTTTCAAATGTTTTGCGCTCAGCCGCAGCGTTGGAGAGCAGGAGGGCTGGATAGACTCGACAAGCTCTAACAAGAAAATCGCTAATTTCAGATGGAAAGTAATGGTATTTTCGGAAAGCATTTTTTCTGATCCGTTTCACGGGGAAATGATCATTTCTAGTAAGAGTTGTGCTTTAAGTGCTCATGGTCCAAATTGCATTCGAGGGGGGGGGGGGGGGGGTACGGTACCCGAGAGTTTTTGCCGGGGGGGGGGGGGGGGGTCGCCAAGGGGCATTCTCATAGACCCGTAAATGAAATAGGTGGATTCTCAAACAAACTCAAAGCACTCTAGTATTTGGCTTACAGTTAGTTTTTTTTGTTGTCTGCCAGTTCAGGAGTGGGCTTATTAATGTATTTCCTTGGGAATCCATCTATTTCATTTACTCGGGTCAATTCACCTGGCAACGTGAAGAAGCAGAAACGGGGAGTTACATTTGGCAACGACTCAGCAGTAGTTTTTTCCCAATAGAGGTGTCCAAAAGTAATTTCGCCGAATAGGATATTTATAATCGTTAGAATCTTCAGTTATTCATTGCAGGTTCGTTTCTTCCCCTTGACGTTCGACAGCCTAACGAGGACCTTTGCCAAGAAGGGCCGAAATATCGCTGCCAAAGCATCGTTACTGACGGGTCCGTTTTATCTATTATTTGAATACATAGCATGCAGGTTTCCCCACAGCGACGATCTATTGCGCAATCTTATCGGATTGGCTACGTAAACAAATTACTTACAAAACCCATCATAGCAATTTTGCTCATTCATTCATTTCCCTCTAGCCCCATTGCCCGTCTTCATCCATTCGAATCTCGTCATTTTCATTTCTGACATTTGAAGCACTGTTTAAATTGTTAAATTATTGTGTAATTATCGAACCGCTTGAAAATGTAAAAGCGTGATTGTATATAGTATGCCCGACGACATCGTATGAACAATAAAGATTGACTGGTCTTCGATGGACCTCTTCGTAGCTTATATTGTAAAACACGCTATCGTGGCATAAATTGGAGATAGCCTCTGAGCCCGTTATCCCAGGAAAAGGTCATCGTAATCGTAATGGGAGTAATTCTCTTTCCTTTTTATGAATTTTCATATTCCATTCCTTTTTATGGCACTTGCTCTTCGGCCAAGTGCGATATACCGATCACTTTTCCGTCGGTCTGTCGGTCGGCCAGTCCCACGATTGTGAATTAGGAAACCGTGTGACACGCTCAGAGTGGAGCGATCGGGGTGAAACTTGGTAGGAAGAACAAGCACAAGCTCTAGGAACACCACTGATAGAACTGGACCGAATTTGGACACTGTGGGGGGAGATGGGGGGGGGGGGGGTCCGGAATTCAGACAATCCGGAGTTTATGTACTTCCAGGTAGGCCAGGACGACGAAACTTGGTAGGCATATCAGGGACCCGATCAGATTAACTTGGAAATAGTAGCTTGCCCTATCCGACCATCGTGGGGGGAGGGGGAGACGGCGGAATCCGGAAATTAGGGGCATGCATGACTTTTGAACGGGTGATCGGAACTTGACGAAACTTTACATCTGGAAAGACCTCGTGTCTCACACGTCTCGTTTTAAGTCCGGACCAGATCCGATGAATCTGGGGGGGGGGGGGGGGCGGAGCGGGGAACTGGAAACCGTGTGACACCCTCAGAGAGAAGCGATTGGGATGAAACTAGATGGGAAGAACAAGCACAGGCTGTAGGTACATCACTGATAGAACTGGACTTGATTTGGACACTGTGGGGGGAGTTGGAGGGGGGTTCTGGAATTCGACAAATACAGACGAGGTAGGCACGGACGATGAAAATTGGCAGTCTTATAGTCACTTACCCGATCCAACCATCGTGGGGGAGAGGGAGACGGCGGAATCGGAAATTAGTATCATGCATAAATTTCGAACGGGTTAGTCCGGGTCGAGTCCGGACCGGATCCGATGAATCGGATGAAACTTGATATCTGTAAAGACCTAGTGTCTCAGATGTTTTTCCCACTTCAAGTCCGGACCGGACCCGATGGATCTTGGGGGGGGGGGGGGTCGGAGGGGAGAACCGAAAATCTTGTGACACGCATAAGAGTGAACGATCAGGGAAACTTGGTGGGAAGTACACGCACGGGTCCTAGGTACGCCAGTGACAGAACCGGAATGGATTCGGGCAATGAGGGGGGAGGTGGAGGGGGCTTTCCGGAATTCCGGTGATCACAAGTCAAGGTACTTCCAGATGTGCTAGGACGATTAAACTTTGCTGGAGTATTAGAGACCTGGCATCACTGGCTTAGGCATTTTCGCTTCCCCCGATCCGATTATCCTTTAAAGCACAATGGACACTTCTAACGCTTTACTTTGTATTAAATGCTTCACAAATAAACATTTCCGACTTTCTTTAGAAGGCGCTAGGAAAATCGGCCATTTTCTTGTTACCCATGTCTTTACCTCTCTGGCATTTCGGCGATCCAAATCTTAGGAGCTGGGATATCGTTGCAGGAAATTCAAAAACTCCCAGCAATGCTTGATAGAAAAGGATATATTTGAGATGTCACCAAAGTCAAGCCGCAGATGCAGTTTACCTGATTGTTCCAGTGTTTCATCAGAAGTTCCATGGCTTAAAGTGCCTATTAAAAGTTTTTCTTTGTGGAATAGTGTTGTGAAGCTTGATTAACTTGCTTTATAAATGTACCAGAATATGCAATAAGCTTATAAAAAATAACATAGCTGCAAAAATCATTGAAAAACAAATACCCTCTTCAGATCTGAATTATACAAGCTGATTTATGGACAAAATAAAGATCTACTAAGTATTATAAGAAACATCACTTTTATATTTGTCCAAGCTAGTAAATTGAGCATGTACTGGCCCAAAAAATTACGCTTTGAAATATCACAGAGAGGAAACTGTTGAAAAAGCTGCTGATCTCAAGGGTAAGCATTGTTCCTAGGTTGTTACCGAGTGGGATTGGGGTAGTTTGATGTGCCCACTGAACTTTAAAGAAATCATCTTAACCGCAAAGTATAAGAAAAATACTTTTTAGCAAAATTTACTTTTTCACGATATCCACGAGCACATGATCATTATTGCCTCAAGGGTTCTGTTAAGAACTGAATTTCTAGCACCCTTAAAGTGCATATCTTAACCAAAAAGTAAACAAAAAAAATATACTTTTGACCAACTAATGTATATCATGATCTCGATGAGTCCGTCATAAATTTGCCTCAAGAATTTTGTTTATAGATGAATTTGATAAATGATGCGCATTATAAATATTCTTTGAGCCCAAGCTGACTTTGAAACATTGTTTGAATAAAAGATGCGCATTATCGCAGCAAAGTACAAAATGAAATGCTTTTTTTTTTATGAAACAACACATTCTCTGATTTTTATAAGAGTCCATGATCATTCTTATCTCGACGGTTTTGCTGACAAATTATCACAACAAACCCATGAGTTGTCAAATTCCTACTTTCATCTTCTGATCCAACCTCGCAACTGTCATATGAGCTTCTAGCTCTTGTTAAATTGCGTATTGGCACCTGAAAGGTTGCATACGTAATCCCTTAGATCTAGAATTTAAAATGGTAAAACAAAGAGAAATTTCTTTTCACTCCTTAAAGGACCTGTCTTACCTATAATACTAATGCAACCTAGTTCCAGAATCACTCCATATGTTTCTAAACCCGGAGATCCCCGTTTCATATGGTACATTTTCACCCCTCTAGCAAAGTCCCGCTTATTTTCTCATTTGCCGTGTGTTGGTACCTTCGATGCGTATCACGCTGATGACGGTTGTCTGCGAGAAGTTTTTCCATTAGGAAAACCGGTTATGTAAATTGTTTCCCTGTTTTCTCTACAAGTCAATGGGTTTCAGAAAAGGCTTAAAACAGCCGAAGTCGTGGGTTATTTATTGAAAGCACAGCCTAGTTTTAAAGTATTCAAATACTTTCAAATATTCTAAGTTGAAGAGTAAATAGTGCGAGGGGTCCTTTAAGAGTCAAGAGATCCATACGATAAGGCTAATCTGTCTGAAAAACAGGCTGAGGCTGATCTTAGGCGGCAATACTGTCGGAAGTTTCATAAGAGATAACACAAGGATGCGCGGTTTCTACAAATAACACTTAGGATGTTAGCTGTTTCCAAACGTTACACACTAAAATGTTATGCATACACGATTAGCCGAAACACCGCATCTTTTGTTTGTCATCATAATCTGATATGATATTTATTACTTAAAGCCCGAGGGGTATATCGGAAAAGTAAGCAGATACTTTTTCGGCTCTTCCTGGCAGTGCTTGTTATGCATAACATTTAATGCGTAAGGGTTACAAAATTATAATAGATAACATCTCAAGGGTTAAAGTTGAAACTGCGCATCCTTGTATCGTCTCTAATGAAACTTCTGACGGTGAAAGTCATTCTCCATGCGTGATAAAGTCAATAATGATTATTCCGCCTCAAATAGCATTTAATTTGACTTTCTGTAACTTAAACTTATTATTTGTTCTGCATAAATGTTTAAAAGGTTTGAGTTTATCCTTTTCCTCGGCGACGCTCAAAGTTAAGCGAGTTCTGAAGTAACTTACCTCTACTGCAATTATAGTGTTTTTGTTTGCATTTGACAGTTGGTCTACAAAAGCTCTTGCAAAAAAAATAGCTCTGAAATAAAGCATAGCGCTCTCGCATAGAACGCTCGACTCCAATACGTACTTTAACACAGAACCGAGCTATATTTGTCATTTACGCATGGCCAACTATCAAAAAAGGGTCGTTGCGTAACTGGAAGCGCACATCTGTCAAAACCAAAATGATGACAGGTTTGAGTCATTGAGCACACAGTTTCACACTTAAAACACAATGGGATGCATGAGTTCTGACGCAGGTAAGGTTACCAAATTGCTGGAGTCAATAACTGGTTGTTGCTCTTAGTTGCAAAGGTTAGATAGCGAGCGGAGGGGAAGGGGGGAGTTCTTAAACCGCCAAGTGGAGTAATTGCACTCTACATTCTAACTTTCAACCTGGGCCGACGGGTTTTCTGTATAATTATAACCCTTTCCTAATATAATTTTCTAACTTTTTTTTAAATCTGCATAACATTACTTAACGACTAGAAGCGGATGGTGAGATGGTGAGTCAATTT
This sequence comes from Branchinecta lynchi, assembly GCA_023053575.1. Taxonomy (NCBI): domain Eukaryota; kingdom Metazoa; phylum Arthropoda; class Branchiopoda; order Anostraca; family Branchinectidae; genus Branchinecta; species Branchinecta lynchi. The sequence continues at coordinate 17,414,469 of JAKZAP010000006.1, forward strand.
ATTGGTAAAATCAATTACGGTTCTGGTCCTTATTTTTGCAGGTTACAAGGAAAGTTGGATGAAGATGTAGAAAACTTGGTGTTACCGTAGTGAGTTGGTGATTTAAGGAGAGACGTAAGTGGAGGGATACCTATGACATCGCAAAAGTTGTCCGTCTGTCTGCACGATAACTCTCGAAGGGATTGAGATATTTTGATGAAACTTGGTGGGAGGATCCTTTAGGTCAAAGTACAGGTCAAGTTCGAAGATGGGCTCTGTAGCCCAATATTTGAGGGTGGGGAGGGGTTTCAAATTAAGGGGCAACAAAAATATCTTTTTAAAACTATTGAGATAGTTCATTTAGATGTAAGGAAACAAGCTGAATTCGAATATGAAATTTATTTTCTCGTCGAACAAATAGTTCACCCGGAATCCGGTGAAAACCGGAAAATTTGTGAAAAGTAACAGTTTAGTATGAAGTTCATTAGAGGTTCCATTTAGGGGCAAGAAGACGTGCCGAGTCCGAATATGAAATTTATTTTCTCGCCGGGCAATTAGTTCGGCAGAAATCCGGCCAAAACCGGAGAATTTGATAAAAGTAAAAGTTTTATTTAATTTGATAAGATATTTGATTTGCGGGTAAGAAGACATGCTGAATTCGTAGATTGCAATCAATTTCTCAGCGGACGTACAGATTGCTCGGAATCCGGCTGAAACCGGAATTTTTTTTAAAAGTAAAAGTTTAATCTGAAGATTCTGAAGTTGATTAGATGTTGGATGTAGGGTAAGGAAACATGCTGAATTCGTTTTTGATCTTTAGTTTTTTGCCAGACAAGTAGTTTGTCCGGAATCCGGCCGAAACCGGAAGTTTGGTAGAAGAAAGGAAGGAAGGAGATACGACGTAGGCTATAGGGCAAACCAAATACTGAATCCATCTATGAATATTTGACAACGCAAAACGTATCGGAATATATCTGAACTTGGTGAAATTCAGCTGGCGTATCCGTTTTGCACTGTCAAATATGTCTTCTCCGATTATTACCATTGACCTTAACCTGCTTGTAAATTTTAAAAGTCTGTTGAAGACCAAACATCTACAGGACCGAATTGTCGGAGCAAATATTAATATTCTGGGATCCCATCGAAACCTTTGGTCTTGTTGTTAAGGAGGTTATTCAAGATTGGGCACTAGAAGATTTGATGGGCAGGTAAAGTCGTCCAAGAATTGCGTCGGTTGGGTGGATTCCTGAAGGTTACCATGGAAAACGCGAACGTTGTATTGTAGGTTAGAGTTGTCACAGGGATAGGTATTAGTTTATTTTAGAGTTTAATTAGTTGTAAAAATTCCAAGTTGAGAGTACCATACACCGATCGCAATTTCTGTCCGTCCGTCGTCTATCGGTTGGTCTGGGTTTGCTAGTTCGGGTTCAATAGTCACTTCCCCGATCCGACCATCTGGGGGGGGGGGGGGGGTAATCCGGAAATTGAGGTATACTTGACTTTCGAACGGGTGATTGGATCTGAATGAAACTTGATATTCTGAAAGACCTCGTGTCTCAGACGAGGTGATCTCACGAGTTCGGTACTTCCTGATGTACTAAGACGATGGATCTCGGAAGGCATATCAGGGACCCCAACATACTGACTTGAGAATATTCATTTGCAAGATCCAACCATCATGGGGGGAGTGGAATCCGGAATCTAGTGGCATGCATAACCTGCTAACGGGAGATCGGATTTGAATTAAAAAGAGCTATCGTCTCAGATGTAGAAATGTCGTGAGACGCTTTAAGTCGAGGGATCGGAACGGAATTTGGTGGAAAAACAAGCATAAGCCCGTTCTTGACAGAACCAAATCACATCGGGGCTCTTTGGGGGGAATTAGAGGGGGTTTCCCGGAATTCCGGTAATCGCGAGTTAAGATATTTCCAGATGTGCTACGGACGATTAAACTTGGCAGGCATATTGGGTGAACCGACCAAGTAGACTTAAGGACCCTACACAACGCCATAGGAAGACATCCGTTCCCGGACCTGACAATTTTTTGGGAACTTAAGGGAAGGGGATATCCGGAAACTAAAGACTTCCGTGGGTTGCAAACGGGTGGTCCGATTCGAGTGAAACTTTATGGGTGATACGAACTAGTGACCTGGATATGCAAAAATGTGTCCGAACCAGATGCGGCCATGGTTGGGGGAGTTAGAGGGGGGCCTGGAAACTTTGTGACATGTACAAAAACCAAACGAATTGGCCGAAATGGATGCACGACGGACAGAACCGAGTTTATGCGGCCTAGATTTGTTATTTGGCGTCCGGCAAGGATCCGGCCACGGTAGGGGGAGGGGGTAACGGTAATAGTTTGGTTTGTCCAGGAATCGTACGAGTGGATATATATAATCTTGGAAGGTAGTCGTTTGCGCTAGATGTTCTGAGGCGATGTCAGAAATGCTCTCGCGTGAAACTAGATATCCTATTTCTAGGTCTAATCCTAGGGGGTTGATGGGGTCATTTTGTGACTTTCTCATCTACTTCCTCGCATCACCTACACGTAACAAGTGCCATATGCGCTCGTAGCTCTTGTTATATTTTTGTCTCGCCATGGCCCATAGGACTATGTTGGGTCCACATTCATTCATTCATGTATGTATCACCCTACTGTTCAATTCAGATTTATCCGCCATAATACGAATGCATAGCAATTATAAAGTTGGTACGTCCATCAGATCAAGAATAAATAAGGGAAGAACTGAAAAGACTTGAACCAAGCGAAGCATCTTTTTTCCCGATTCTCAAGTACCCGGGGTGGAGCCACCCCGGTGCCTGTCACGACCACAGAGTAATTCTTGGCGTTAATTCTTCTGATCGCCTTTCTTCGCGTCAAGAAAGGGCGCAGAATTCAAAATAAACGGAAACGGATAGACGTTTTGCCCATCTTCCTCCAACAAATCGCAGCCGTCACCAGTTTGAAGAAATGATATGAAGGGCCACGGGCTACTGTACAGTGAGATGATAGAAGACGGGAATTCCTCCACATTCAAGGAGGACGAAAATAAAGGCAAAATGGGATCGACAGAAATTTGGACATAACGCCAATTCAATTTTAAAGTAGGAAAGGACATACTTCAAAATGTTTTTAACTCTCAGGTCAGTTAGTCAGTTAGAATTTTCGTCCCAGGAGACGTGAGAAGAACAATTTAACAATTCGTCATAGAGAAACATTCATTAAGAGCGTGTTCCATCCTACTTACCGTAGTTACTACGCATAACGTCACGAACTCTGGCTTTTCGCCGTCAAGGCTGGAACGATTTTTCTATTTTCCAGCAGGATCTCACGCCAGGGGCGAATCCGACCAATCACGTTACAGAGATGCGTAGTTACTACGCTTACTACGGTCCCGAGCATGGTAAGCAAATAGTAACTATTAGTTACTCTTCCGACAAGGTTGGAACGGTCAGCGTATTAACTTTTCGTGAGGATGGAACGGAAATAGTAACTATTAGTAACTATTGTTAGAAGGGTGGAACACGCTCTAAGTTTCTCTTGCAGATTCTTTGTGATGCAAAAACAGACTGTTAATAGCAAAGAAAATGAAAAATTTAGCCAGATGTACAGTGCAACTACCCGAGATAATGAAATACACTTTGACCAAGAATAATAAGTTGTTATGGCAGATAGAAACGTTTGAATAATATGTATAGATATAGTTATATATAACTAACTATATAACTTTATAGACAGGCCCGTATCCAGGAATTTGTTTCGGGGGGGGGGGGGGGGGGGGTTTGCCTGGGGGTCGGACGAAAAAGACATAGATCACAGGGACAGATGAGAGACATAGATCTGTATGCCTATACAAATTATTAGTTTTGTATGTTTCGGGGGGGGGGGGGGGGGGTCAACCCCCTACCCCCCCCCCCCCCCCATGGATACGGCTCTGTTTATAGACAACTGTTTTCGCAACTAAAGGAGAAAATGGTCTGAACTAAATTTTGGGCAGAGTACAACCTAGAAACAAAACATAATAACTCTTTCATTACATTTCGCCAGCTAAATGGCTAAAATTTTCCAAACTTTATTATTTCAAGCTAAATTACGGGCCTATAGGGCAGATTGTACTTACGATGATAATTCATTCTAGTTCAGCAGTATTTCCGTTTATGCTCGTTCCCGGTGTTCTTCACTTTCCTGAGTGCATCCTATCTCCTCTATTAGCAACACGCTGATCACGCTTATATTTTCAAACAATGTTTCAAAGTCACCTTGGGCTCAAAGAATATTTATCACGCTTACCACGTTTGTTCCCTTTACCTGACATATGGAACGTGTCCGAAAGCTTTTTGGTGCTGTAAATGCTGCATTAATGCTGCATTTTCTTTTCTTTTTTTGTCCGAAAGCTGTTACCTTTCTTTCTTCTCTGACACTTCTAGAATACCAAAATTTAAGTCAGGAAGAAGAAGAAGAAAAAAGAATTAGCTGTAAAAAGCTGACAAAATGGATGAGCTACTGATATCCGAAGTTTTTATCTTTCCTTTCTTCGTTGGCCATGATCGCCAGTTGTCTTAAATTTGGTATGTTTGCCGAATTGTCAGTTGTCTTTTTGAATTTGTTAAGTTTGCCGCCGAAAACACTGAGAGAATCGCCGTACTCCTCAGTTTCTTCATGAAAATTTGGCATTCTTGCTGAATTTGTCGATGAATTTTATGCTGAATTAATGCTGCATTAATTCAGCGAAAATTTAAGTCCGAAAGCGAAATGCTGCATAAAATGCTGAATTAATTCAGCATTTTCGTTCGTTTCGGAGCTTTCGGACACGTTCATGATGCGCCCGATCATTACTTTCCAAGGAGCTTGTTCGCACGGAGACCGGTTAAGCAAATTTTGCCAATATTCTGATCCAAAGCGAGGGACATGGAAAGAGGCTAAAAACAGCCAAAGCCGTAATTTTCTGTAAGCATAGGTTAGTTGTAAAGTGGTTCTAAAACATTCTGTGGTTCTAAGCTTCTAAAACATCCTCTCCACAGCCGTCTTTTGCCTCCCCCATATTCTTCCGAACGAATACGCCTCCTGAGAGAAGCGGCTGTGAAGGTTCCAAAGTTGACACCTGTTTTTGCTAAAACAGACCGCTATAAAAAGAGCCTTGCGCCTAGTTTTGTGGCCTTTTTTAACTCAACTTGACTTATAGTGTGTCTTCTTTTTGTTGATTGTGCAATGTGTTCATTTGCTAACAAAGTACGTACCTGACAAACAAATATCGAATTTGGCAGTTTGCTATGATAAGCCATATTTTTGAATTAAAGTTTTATTTTTATTCTAGTCAACTACCTCAGAACATATGAGGAGAAACACTATGCAGTGCGACGTGTCCTTTAACCAACCAACATACCAAAAACAAAGCACATACAAAGCAGAACCCGACAATTCCTAGCGCAGGCTTACCTTCCGTATTCTTAAGAACTGGCGGATGGGGTTGTACTCCATATGTCGCTGTTTCTCGGGAAAGGTGTGGAATTCATCCTGTGGGATAGTAGGTGGCGCATTGCAATAAAGCAGGCGACCGTTCACAAAATCCTTTAAAATATATCGAGAGGCTCTGGGGTGGTCTGGCAACCCACGGGCGTTCATGAAACCTCGCATGACTGAAAAGAAAGAAAAAAATTAACAAGGAATTACTCAAGCACGAAAACACGACTTTATTAGTACTGTTTTATCTCAAATTTTAAAAACTTCCTGCACCCTAATGTCTTTGTTCTACCCAGCTAAAGCTAATGATTTGATCGTTAACGGCCGTCAAACCAAGGCCGAATGTTGCCCCAAACTCTCACGCCGAGACAAAATATGAGAAAAAATACTGACCGTAAAGGTCGATCTGGTCGAGGATTTTGCGACCCAAGAGTCAACTTCTGGTAATTCATTGTTTTTCACACTCGCATACGAAAATCCATACCCTAAACTGACTGACCAATTCTAGGAAAAAATGTGATACGTAAGCCTCAGTCAGCGACTATGTGAAAAGTATGTGGTTTCTTTCACCTACGGCCCGAAGATGAAGATTATCAATACAGGCCGAAGTATAGCAGGACAAAAATCCCAGGTGACTTATCAGCCTGGAGAAGATATTTAGGTGTTCAGCCTCAATGCTGAAGTGAAAACTAGCGATGAAAATCCAAAGCCCCTAAAGTTATCTGAGATAGTATGGTACCAATTGGGGGTAGATTCGGTCCTTACTTCTGTCCGATGTGTGGGTGCGTGGATGAGAGTCTGGTTCATATGCTTTGCGATTGTATTGAGCTGAGTGACTGGAGAAAAGAAGAGTATGATGTCTGCGCATTTGACGAAGAGTGGTTAAAACAGATTTTTAAGGATGAGTGTTTTGCTGGTATAAAGAAAATGGGGCGATTTTTGAGGCTAGCGGTGGAACACAGAAGTAGATTTTTGGAATAAGTAAAACAAATTAAACGGAAACGAGGTATTATTATATGTTAGTGTTTTTTGTTTGTTTTTTTTCGTTTGTTAAATTTTTGACTAGGCAGACAGGCAGACTAGGCAGTCCCCAGGGAGTAGCCCCAATACCTATGCTTTCCATGCTTCGCAAACGGGCCATACTCATAGCGCCGCCCACTACGCTTGTGGCATTTAAAGCGAGACAAACTTCCGGGTTCGGAAATTTCTAGTAAAGCAAAGGTGCGGTCTGCACACACCAAGGAAACAATGGAGGCTGTGTAATTTTTTTGATATGTCCAGAATATGAAGTTATCGGAGCCAGCCCTGATGAAAGACTGATTGACTTTCAGTAGGGACGTTCTATATCGCTAGTGGCGCTAGTGTCCATGATATTTGAGTGTGTGTCGATTTTGTCGAGTCTTGGCGCTACTCTCTAGTGTTATTTGGCTCTGGTTCCGAGCGGTTCTTGTCTCTAAGGCAGACTATTGATGTGCAACTGAAAATCCGGGTCATCCCCTTTCTGCTACACCGCGACGAACGGACGCCATCGATATTTGCTACACGAAAATAGTGTATCGTCAGTGGGAGCTTAGCTTTAGGGTCAAAAGGGAAAGAATAATAGAAATTCGTGCAGTACCTATACAGCTGGGAGTAACATCTGCATCCCTAAAGTATCGTGACTATGTACCGACGGTGAGCGCACTGATTATAACGCTAACAAGTCGAAGTTTGACCTATATTTTCAGTATTGCCATTAACGTCAGACATTTTCATCAGAGGAATTCGCGTGACTAGTTCAACAGAACACCCTTCCAGATTTGGTGGAGATTTTGGAATCTTCACAAACAGATTTTTCAATTTCTATTCAATTTTATTTAAACACCAATTACGGACTGGCCGGTTAGCAGGTGGTAAAGTCAAACATAAATTAAAGACTAACCAAAATAATCAACATGGAACAGAACGTGGTCAAATTACATAATACAAAATATTGAAGACAAGCTATTCGGAAATATAACGATTAAGGTAACAGACAACGGGGGGTTAAACAATAACCTATTAATTTCTATTAAGTAGCGAAACAAAGGAGGGGACAAAACCATTCTGGTATCTTACATGTTAGCAAAAAACTGGTTGACGGGGAGTGGACTGGTTCGGAAGCTTGTCTTTTAGGCCCCGCCTTTCTGTAGCAGAGTCAGGGGCCAGGATCTCACGAAGGACTGGGTTCAGAAGAGTCTACTCACATCACCAAACTTCAAGCACAAAGTTTCACGCGGGTGAGACAGGGTTGTCAGATTATATCTTTTGAGAATACTTTTTATCAATGAATCTTTTGTCTTTCTGATTCCTCTCAAATTGAAACGCGATCCAAACATAAATTATGAATGCCTCGGGTTGTTACTGAAAGGTCGGTCAAGGTTCTGTCTTGGGTATCCCATTCCTCTTCACTGGGACAGTGTGAAGTTAATTATGGATTTAACGGTAGGAATAGCTGCTATCAAATCAAGGCTTAGAAGAATGCTGATCGAGAATTACAGAAGTTAGGTAAGTTTCAGTTTCAGTGGACTATTCCTGCGAGGAAAGCACAAAAGGAGTGCTTGGTAGGGTAGGGAAATAAACGATATTAGTTAAACAACAAACAGGATCAACTAATTGAATATTCTATATAAAGAAAAAGGAAGGAGACGAGAAAATCACCAATGGTTTCAACTTTAAAGGAAAAAGAGAGAAAAATAATTGAAACAAAAAACGAGAAAGAAAGAAAAAAAAAGAAAACAGGGGACGGGTCCAAAGGAGGATAATACTAAACGTTTTTCTTGTAATGCCCTTTCGCTGCTCGCTTGAAGGAAATAAGGTTATTCGAATTCAGGATATCTAACGGTAGTAGATTCCAAATAGTTGGCGCAAAAAAGCGAATTAAAAAGAAGCGCTTTTTGTTGAGGGCGCTTCTTAGATGATGCCACAAGAATTTCGGGTGTCATAAGAATGCAGGTCTTGATTTAGTGTGAACATATTTTGGAATGAAAAAGTGATTCTCACTTTCCGGTTTTCTCTTATTTTATTATTTATATAAAGTCTTTCGATATTCCCATCTTTGTCTGCTTTTATTTCTTCTTTATATATTTATTTTTGTTTAATTGTGACTTGCCTTGACCCCGCTTTTTGTTAGCTGTCTGATTATTTAGCGGATGGATATTATTGGGTATGATTCGTCACGTTAAAGTTATTTTTGGTTTTACTTTTTCTCAGCAGCTTAAAGTGTTACATTTGTTTTGTAAAATAAAGAAAGTAGATCTAAGGAACTTTCAGAGATTTATCAGTTATTAGTAGAGCTCGGTATGTATCCTCTCTAGAGCATCCGATTGCTCGCAAGTCACACCAAAATGCCATACAGGACAGCAGTATTCTAAGACTGGCCAAATAGACAAGAAACAATGCGCAATAGATATTTGGAAGGGACACCAGACACCATGTCGGGAAAGAAGTTTGAGTTTTGTCCTTCATGTTGTGCACTGGGATTCGAGGACAAAATTCGGGCACATATTCTTGAAAAGAGATTGTTAAGACTACTTTATTTTTAGTTACAACCACATTATTTTGCAAAGAAATTATATAATATTAAGTGATTGAGCGCTAAGCGACAAAATTCCTGGAAATTAGAAGAGGTGGCACCAGTGACCACACCCAACAATAAAATACTTCTTCGGGATATGAATGTTTTACGAACTGCCAACGAGAGACAGATGGTCATGACAACTGGAAAAGGAATAGGAAAAAGCAATCTGCAACTTACATCCATGCGAGTCTAACAGTTCTTCAGCCGTTGGAGGTCGATCGGGATCTTCATTTTCCAAAGGTTTCGGAAGATTGATTCCGTAGAGATCTTCCAGGACACGTCTAGGAATTTTGATTGCCACTTGGTTTATCGGTCCTACGTGATCACGCATTTGGTCGATTGGTAAAATACCCCAGATCACCATTTCTGCTTTCGTGGAAACGAAGCTAGGCATTACCAAACCAGGACAATCGCACAGCATCAAATCTTCGTCGATGAATATCGTCTGAAAAGTAAGAAGAACTGGGACAATCATACTAATTATTAGCATTATTTTATGTAATTTTACATAATATTAGTAGCCTAATAGTTTATTATGGACCAAATTCAGAAACCAAAATTGTATATTGCATGAAGATTAGTCAGTAAGTAAGTAATTTATTTATAACCCGCCGTTTTCAGAAAGCGGAGTAAATGAAGAAAGTAAATAAAACACATAAACATACACAAAAAGACACTTAATTTCAATCGTCGGCCAGGAAGAAGTGTAGAAGGTCGAGCGCTGGTTGGGTTCTGTTGTCAGTGATTTTTGATAGCGACGAAGAAACATCCAAAAGGGTAACACTTGCATCTTGAATTTTGAACTTCTCCGTCAAAGTATGGTTATGGCATAATTTCGACAAGTGGAGCAGGTGCTTTGCAGATTATGTAAAGTAATAGTGTATATAGTAATTGTAAGTATAAAGTAAGTATAAAGTAATAGTAATTATGTAAAGTATTTATGTACTTGTATGTCAGTGAATTTTCATTGACATTTTCCTATGCTATTTTTCGCAATGAAGAATTTTTGGATGAATAAAGTGAATTTGAATTTAGAGGAAACGAAGCTAGATGCGTATTCTCGGCGTTCCCCAGGGAGTCTTACAGTGCAATCTCAGCGTTCCTGTTTGTCCTAGGAACTCACTTTAAGCATTCTCGCGAGTCCCTGCAGACTGGAATGTTTACCACCATCATCACCAAACAGGAACTGCTTTTGAGATTCAATGGGGAGTCGATTTGGAAGTTACCGAAGTAGTTGATTTTAAAAAAAAATGTGAAAAAAAGGCTTCGTCGAAAGGAATTCCTCTGATTAATCCTGAGACTGGTTTTGATAAAACAGCGTCTTTTTTATTTTAATTTTATTTTTCTTATTAATATAAAAAAAAATAAACTTAAGTGAAACAAAATGGACTATAGCCCCCGCAGACTAACTGTAAGTCCTGAACAAGTTTGCAAATAGTTCTCAGATACGCAAAGGCATACGGAAAATCGGTTACAAATCTTACTATCAGCACAGAGGTCAACCAAACGATCATATCGAAGCCTGTCCGTATCTAGCTAACAGGCTACTTGCAGTCTGAACTTTTACCGAGGCGCCTACTATAGTGATTCTGTTCATAAAAACGGCAAGGATCTGCCTCTCCAATGAGTCGGTGTGATCGGAAGCATACTTTGCATATTTCTATATACTCAAATCGAAGACAAGCCAAATAGGGGGATACTCGCCAAAAGTAGATAAAGTAAATAACAAATCTTGTCAAAACTAACTAAATTTCTTCTTCGAAATGATGGAACTAAAAACGATCTAAGATGCTGGTCAATTGTACAGTTGCGGACAGAAAGCCAATGATAAGACAGCTTAGGGAAATGGCTTGTAATTAATAGGGTGGGCTCATCGAAGTTGCAGAGAAGATGCTACTGACCAACCACTCAGGAAATTAGGTTGAGCGAGGAGGAGGGGCCTGTTTGCACAAATGTATGAAATAAGTAGATTTTCGGAGTTGCTGAGAAGGAATTCAAAGATAATGAGACAAACCAAACATCTTGACTTAAAGAAAGCAGATAGCACAAGGATGCGCGGTTTCAACAGAAACACGTTGGATGTAAACAGTAGTCGCGACAAGCGTTATGCAGAACCAGTATTGCCAGGAAGAGCTGAAAAACCGCCAAAGAAGCATCTGCTCACTTTTTCGTTCGTCGCCATGATATTGAAAAATTCAGCAGATGCTTTTTTGGTGGTTTTTACTCTCTTCCTGGCAATGCTTGTTATGCATAACATTTGTCGCGACAACAGATTACATCCTAAGTGTTATCTGTTGTAACCACGCATCCTTGTGTTATCTGTTATGAAACTTCTGAAAGTGTGCATTCACCCAGACTTAAATAAAAGGGCACATGAATGCAGCCCCCCCCCCCCCCCCCCTCCCGGTGTAGGCTAACCATTTTATTCTCTATGGTGTTACAAATCTCGTTTCCGTACACCATGACGCAGCGGAATAGAGTTTCTGTTCACCATGCACTGTAAAAAGTTTCTCCAACTAAGGATTAAAGTTAACTGCAGTATTTACTATTGGGATTACTCTTATCTCTACTGAGATAAGTTTAATCCGAATCAGAGATAAGATTATCTTTTTACAGGCAAGATCAATCCCAGTAGTAAATACTGCAAGATATTTTTTTTTCAGTGTAACTTTAGTCTCAGACTTACCTGAAAATGCTTCGTTTTTCCTGGTGTCGCCGAGACTGAAACTTTTTTCACTAACAGTAAGGAATTGATAGTCGAACTCTTTCCTACGTTTGGGTATCCAACTAGTCCGATCACAGTTTCCTTTCTGTCTTTCGGTCCCGTGTAGAGGCTTTTGAAGAAGTCAATCAACTCTTCCTTGTTCAATATTGTCGGATCGTTCACGATTCCAGTCTTAGACGACGTCACGGGTTCAAGTTTCGCTGCCAGTCTAAGTTCCTCCTCGTTCAGCTTATTCTTCTCCTTGATTTTTAAATCTTGCAGTTTATCTGATAATCCTTCCTCTGAGCTCTCATAGTCCGATATTCCACTTTCGCTTTCTTCTGTGATACGTCTTTTCTTCTTGTCGCTAGTGGCGGAATAAAAAGCCACCTTGACTCCTTGATCGGCGAAGTATTGTGCCCAAATCCGACGCTGTGATTCATTAAGCAGGTCTGCTTTGTTCAAAAGTAGGACATTCATTTTATCGGCAGACACTTCCTTAACGTAGTTTTCAAGATCTTCGCATCGGAATAGCAAAGGATGCCTGGAGTCAAGAATCTGCACGACGACATCACTAGAAAAAAGAAAAGTTTAGTCCTAGAAAAGTCAAGGCTTTGAAGCTTAGTTTGAATGAAAAATTGGTTTGATAAGCTTTTCTAAAAAAATACCGTAAAGGGAAAAACTCACATTTAGCAACGACCCTCTAAAGCAGCGAACTGACTACCGACCGAGACCGATCTGCGACGCATGTAGCCTGAAGCCTACTGCAATCACGAAAGCACAACTGAAGCTTAATACTAATCCAATATTTTCATTTCGGGGGGAGGGGGGGGGGGGCGTACTCTCCTTTATTTTATATGTTTTGAGCCTTTCAGAATATCAGTCTTATGTTTTAAGTTTGCCAGAACGACACAAGAAAATTGAAGACCTGTTTCGAGCTTGTCACAATCACCAGATGTGTGTTCTCAATTTGTCCGAATGACAGTCGTATGTTTTGAGCTTACCAGAATGATATAATGGCAGTTACTAAATCTTGAATTTGGCACACACTTTGGCGTACAACCCAGTTGCACCAAAATCTTAGAATTGTAGCGAAAAAAGGCCAATTTTCGAATTTTTAGCTTGCAGTGCATAATTTCAATATTATCTGGTTTACGCGGAAATCTGTATATTTTAGCAAAAACGAAGTCGATGTTTAAAAAAATCTCCTGCAGGGCAAGGTTTGCATATAAATCGGCTTTGTAAGTACTGAGGGAAGATAATGAGCAAAGCACTGGTCACAGTCAAACGGACCGACACCGACACTGCGGTTTCAGTTGGGATCCAAAACGGGCGTTGATCTACGATTTCATCACCAGTCCTTACAAAATTTCGCCTGCGGCGCCTCTCATAGTATTCTCTATTTGTTAAACCCCGAATCGTTACGATGGGGTCTTTAGTCGGTCCTCCACTGGCAATCGTAAGATGTCGGAAGCGATCAAAAACGCATAATAAGCTGCCATTTTGGCGGTTTTCAGCCAATAAGAGCACGCCAGGTCCGGACGAGCACGGTTATGACGGACTTACGATTGCCAGTGGAGGAACCACTTTAATGTATGCGCAAAAACAATCCGATTTCCGCAGTCGGATTCAAATTTCCTCCTTCGCTCCGACATTTTGACGCATCGTATGTAGGTTTCCCGATAGTGACACGAATTTTGGATGCGAAATCTTACCAGACTGTGTATACGCGCGTAACTTTAGGCTTGGGATTTGAGAAACATTAGAATTTAAAATCTGTAAGGAATATAGCTGAGTTTTAGCAGAAATAAGCAAATTTTAGAAATTTCGCCTGCGGCGCACAATTTATTATGGTCTTGGGTACGGTAGCTAGAAGCTCGTGCGGGGGCCTCATTCTCTCCAGTTTTAACTTTTCTGGGGTTTGACCCGCATCAACAACTGAAAAGCTAGAATTAGCATTTGGTAGCGAGAATGAGAATTTGTTACATCTGATGTGTGAATGCCGTGAGCTAGGTGACCTGCGGGTTGAGATTTTTGGGAATGTAACTACAATAAATGATGAAGTATGGATGATGAGCGTTATTGGAAGTAAGTGTTTTCAAGATTTGAAGAGGCTGGTAAGGTTCCTAAAAATAGCTTTAGCCCACAGAGAGAATTTCCTTTAGTTTAGTTCTACTATTTCGTTCAAGTGTTCTCTTTTTTTTTTTTTTTTTACCATTTTTGCCATGGCCTCAGGCTTTTTGTGCAATAAATTCTATTCTATTCTATTCTATTCACAGGAAGCAGTTGAATTTTGAAGGAAAATAAAAATGCGAATTTCATAGCTTTCTTCTGCGGCGCTATTTGTGTACAGGGTACAGTAGTTGGAAGCTTCTGAAGGGATTCCGCTCTCTCCAACGAAAGTTGAATTGAAGGGCCTGCTGGAATTATTCTTATTACAAGTGACTTTTTTCATAACCTTATAGTTCAATGGGCACATCAAACTACCCCAATCCCACTCTGTAACAACCTAGGAACAATGCTTACCCCCTAGATCAGCAGCTTTTTCAACAATTTCATCTCTGTGATATTTCAAAGCGTAATTTTTTGGTCCAGTAGCCTACATGCTTAATTTACTAGCTTGGACAAAGATAAAAGTGATGTTTCTTATAATACTTAGTAGATCTTTATTTTATGCATAAATCAGCTTGTATAATAAAGATTTGAATAGGTTATTTGTTTTTTAATGATTTTTGTAGCTATGTTATATTTTATAAGCTTATTGCATATTCTGGTACATATTATAAAGCAAGCTAATCAAGCTTCAAAACACTATTCCACAAAGAAAAACTTAGGCAGTTTAAGCCATGGAACTTCTGAGGAAACACTAGAGCAATTAGGTAAACTGCATCTGCGGGTTGACTTTGGTGACAAACATATCCTTTTCTATCAAGCATTGCTGGGAGTTTTTGAATATCCTGCCACGATATCCCAAAGATTCGGATCGCAGAAATGCTAGAGAGGTAAAGACAAGGGATAACAAGAAAACGGCCGATTTTCGTAGCGCCTACTAAAGGATGTCGGAAATGTTTATTTGTGAAGCATTTAATACAAAGTAAAGCATTAGAAGTGTCCATTGTGCTTTAAATACAAATCCGTTTTGTTTCTTGAAATTCGCAATCTTTCGACTCTCGTGCTGTGTTTCCTATCTACTGTATCTAGCGGGCAATATCAAGTCGTATGTTTCGAGGTCGTCATACCCCCCCCCCCCCCCCCCAAGCGCTTGGAACCATATTTGAAAAAGCAAAACGGATACGTCAGCTACATTTTATTATATCTATATTTCGGCCCTTCTTGGCAAGGGTCCTCTTTAGTCGTTGACAAGAAGGCCCAAATATATCTCTAATAAAATGTAGCTGACGTATACGTTTTGCATTGTCAAATATGATAATAATAATGAGTAATAATATGATTCACAGTCAGCTTGGGCTGAAGGAATATCTATCGCTTGAACCACCCCCGGTAATTTCTATAGTTGGATAATGAAAAAAAAAAAAAGAAGGAAGGAAACATCTCTTATGAGATGGGCGGCAGAAAGTCTTCCATTTGCAATAATCTTGCAAAAGAAATCTGGCGTTTCGTATTGGATAACGATGCCTGGATTTCTGCGGAATTCATTCCAGGATATCTGACCGATCTAAACGGATAAATTAGCTGAGAGGTAACACTGAAATGCGTCCCAGCTGGCATCCGTTTACCGCAGTCAAACACGATTTGCGAGCAGATCGAGCTGCATGTAAAGTGTATTTTTGTACTAGCATGTCAGTGTATTTTTGTTTCCTTAAAACAGAAAATGGTAAAGAAATGTACAATATCTACTGCTCCCTGTCCTTTATAATCACAGTTCAAGATCAGTAGGCTAATCTACGCATTGAGAGACAAGAAAGAGTTTAAGAGACATACCTTCTTTCAATAACTCGCCATAGTTGCCTCCAAAACTCTAAATTCTTCTCGTAAGGGGTCATCACAATGCCATCAATCTCCTGAAGTTCAGACAAGGTCTTCCTCCATTCCAAAAAGCACTGCCTTTCCTCGGCCTGTAACTCGTCTCCTGCCATACTGCGGTCCCATTTTGGCCTAAAATAAATTGAGAAGTAACCAATCATGTGCAATTCTACCAAGATCCATCTGGTTATTAACCATCATCACTTTCCGTCCCATTTCTTCAACAGCCTTCAGATTCCATTGTTTACTTTTACTTTATCTTTACCTTAAATGTTACTTTTCAGAACATGATTTCCGGTAACTCGTCTATGGCCATATTCTTGTCTAATTTTGGCCTAAACTTCTTAAACATCCTTCGTGTTTTGTGTTTTTCTTCATTTGTAGTGCCGTCTACATTCTGTCATTGATCGCTAATTGTCTTTTCTCTCTTTTGTTCTTTATTTATTTTTCTTTTTACTCAGTTCTTGTTCAGTATGTAACGGCCTATAAAGAATATACATACATACATTATTTGTTTTAAATTACAATCTTTTCACTACATGCCTTCTGATCACAATTTCCACAGATAAAATTTGCATTTACTTTCTTGCTAGCTTGTCCCAATCGCATATGAGAAAGACTAGTGCTGGGCCTATGTGAAACGGATCACTCCCCCGAAAAGTTACAGAAATTTTCATACCGTCTTGGGATTTTCAGCAGATGAATGTTTTCTTTCTGAACATCGCTCACTTTCTGCTTTTCAGCCGATGTAAGAACACCAATTGTTGAATCTGGATTCACAAATGTGATGTTTAACTTTTCAGCCTGGAAAGGAAAGGATACTGATGGTTCAAGGTTTATAATTATTCACTGAAAAATAAAAATAAAACTATCATTCGCTGACATTACAGATACAAAATAATTCTGAAAACTGAACCCGAGAAAAAATTGTTCCATAGAAATCATAAGAAATCATAACCATACAAAATCATAAGACTGGATCTGTCTTTTTCGGGTTGAGTTAAAGGCGGGATCCCGGAAATCTTACGTGGGCTTTCACCAAGCCCACTTAAGAACGCACAAGTGGACTTTCACACTGAGAACGCAAGACACTTGTTTGCGCTTGCGTAAGGTGAGCATTACGTCTGTGTTGCGTATGACCTTGCGTTACTTTTTCAGAAAATGGCTAGTTCTTAATACAGGCGTTACTAGCAGAAATGTTGTGTGTTTCTTTTTAATTTTTTTATTTTTTTTTTTGGGGGGGGGGGGGGCAAGGTATTTACCGACTGGCTGGTCATTTTTACCGACTGTTTTTGCAGATAAAAATGACTATTATTGAGAAAAAACATCTGTGTTAACTAAAAAATCGGCTGGTTTTAAAAAAACTACTATTTTTAAGAAAATATCGACTATTTTTACGAGAAAGCAAATGTAAAAAAAAAAAAATCGACTGTTTCCAAGAAGTGGCACTTGAGCAACAACGTGTACAACAAAAGAAAAAGAGAAAGTATTTGGTCAGTCCATCCATTTTTATGGCACTTGCCCTTCGGCCAAGTGCCATATAGCGATCGCAATTTCTGTCCGTCCGTCGGTCTGTCGGTCTGTCCAGGTTTTGCTAGTTCGGGCACTTCCACATAAGCTAGGATGATAAAACTTGGCAGGCATATCAGGGACCCCAAATGATTAAGTTGGAAATAGTCACTTCCCCGATCCGAGCACCGTGGGGGGAGTGGAGGGAGGGGGAATCCGGAATCTTGAGGTATTTTTAACTTTTGAACGAGTGATCGGATCTCGATGAAACTTGATATTTGGAACGACCTCATGCCTCAGACGACCCACTTAAAATCCGGACCGGATCCGGTGACTTTTGGGGGGAGCTGGAGGGGGCAACCGGAAATCTTGGGAAACGCTATGAGTGGAGGGATCGAGATGAAACTTGGTGGGAAGACACCTAGCAAACACTAGATACATCGTTGACATAACCGAACCGATTCGGGCACTGTGGGGGGGAGTGGAGGGAGGGGGAATCCGGAATCTTGAGGTATTTATAACTTTTGAAGGGGTGATCGGATCTCGATGGAACTTGATATTTGGAAAGACCTCATGCCTCAGACGACCTACTTAAAATCCGGACCGGATCCGGTGACTTTTGGGGGGAGCTGGAGGGGGCAACCGGAAATCTTGGGAAACGCTATGAGTGGAGGGATCGAGATGAAACTTGGTGGGAAGACACCTAGCAAACACTAGATACATCATTGACATAACCGAGCCGATTCGGGTACTGTGGGGGGAGTAGAGGGAGGGGGAATCCGGAATCTTGAGGTATTTATAACTTTTGAACGGGTGATCGGATCTCGATGGAACTTGATATTTGGAAAGACCTCATGCCTCAGACGACCTACTTAAAATCCGGACCGGATCCGGTGACTTTTGGGGGGAGCTGGAGGGGGCAACCGGAAATCTTGGGAAACGCTATGAGTGGAGGGATCGAGATGAAACTTGGTGGGAAGACACCTAGCAAACACTAGATACATCATTGACATAACCGAGCCGATTCGGGTACTGTGGGGGGAGTAGAGGGAGGGGGAATCCGGAATCTTGAGGTATTTATAACTTTTGAACGGGTGATCGGATCTCGATGGAACTTGATATTTGGAAAGACCTCATCCCTCAGACGACCCACTTAAAATCTGGACAGGATCCGGTGACTTTTGGGGGGAGCTGGAGGGGGCAACCGGAAATCTTTGGAAACGCTATGAGTGGAGGGATCGAGATGAAACTTGGTGGGAAGACACCTAGCAAACACTAGATACATCATTGACATAACCGAGCCGTTTCGGGCACTGTCGGGGGAGTGGAGGGAGGGGGAATCCGGAATCTTGAGGTATCTATAACTTTTGAGCGGGTGACCGGATCTCGATGAAACTTGATATTTGGAAAGACCTCATGCCTCAGACGACCCACTTAAAATCCGGACCGGATCCGGTGACTTTTGGGGGGAGCTGGAGGGGAGAACCGGACATATTGGAAAACGCTATGAGTGGAGGGATCGAGATGAAACTTGGTGGGAAGACACCTAGCAAACACTAGTTATATCATTGACATAACCGAGCCGTGCCTACTCGTAACAAGTGCCATATGAGCTCGTAGCTCTTGTTTATGTAAGGAACGCATGGCTTGATGTACATTTTTTGCTGTACGCACGGCTTGTGCGTACACGTCTTGTGACAGGCTTAGGGTGGAGAGATCAGGACGGAAATTGGCGGGCAGGACTATCATATCAACCGTCCACAACACGATCGTTGAAACCTGACAGCTGGCAAGAGCACTTGGCCATATATTCAACTAACGGTCACAAGGTCCCGACCGGATTCGTTCACTGGATGAGGAGGGAGGGGGGGGGGTCAGAAATATTGTGACAGGCTTAGGGTGGAGAGATCAGGATGGAAATTGGCGGGCAGGACTATCATATCATCCGTCATCAACACGATCCTTGAATGATGGTTGACTGTGTTACCTTGGTTAAAGGTACCAGTCAGCATTGTTTTATTCTAGCTATTCGCCCCTACTTGGCAAGGGCCTCTTTGGGCTCAATATAGAAAAACGAGCAATCGTTTGAATATTTGTTGGAAGGCGGTCATACTTAGTTTTTATCACTAAAAGAGATGCTAGGTCGAATAATTCAGAAACAGACAAAATACTGACCCCTACCTTCCACTCAGTTGTCGGATTTCGTTCGGACACAGAAGCAGCATATTTAGGGCATCTGCTCCCATCAGCGATCAAGTGTCCATAAAACTGGATGGCCCGTTCACTTCACCTGTACTTTGATGCAACGCATCCTCATACCAAATTTCAACAAAATATCCCAACCCCTTTGAGATTTTGTGGATTTTGCGAACTCATAGATGCTAACGTTTCGGACCCCCCCAAAACCGCTTAGTTTACAAGCGAAAAAGACAGCCGCGTAAATTTTCAAGCAGTGAAATAATCTGTTGCAGTGTCTGTCACTACTTGTCTGATTTGCAAGACTACTGACTGCATATTATGTTCCTGGTTGTATGTGATAACCGTTGGTACCAGGAAGTTATTTCATTAGAAAACCATCTCAATTGATATGCTACAACTTTACAACGGTTGTAAGATGCATTCAAGGATAACGTGCGTCGTTGCCGCTGCTTTTGTCGGTAAAATTTGGGCTTCCCCCCCCACGAAAATGGGCTAGTTTCGCCACTGGTCATGAAAAATGATCCAACCAAAGTGCCAGCCCATTACCATTTTAACTGTTTGATTACATAAGAAAAGGTAGTTCTATCTATTAAGAACCTTCAACAAACAGGGTTTGAATAGATGCATATTTGCACAACAGAACATGCCAAGTCACAGCGAGTCTCCTTGGACTAAACAATATTGGTAAAACTGGGCACTGTCCAAGATCGTGAGTCTAAGCACAACACTTGAATGTAGCCCATTTTATCTGTTTCTTGCTGCTATGACGTATACTGACAAGATATACTTCATAATATCTGATTGTGTATTAGTCTCTTGAGCAGAGTGGTGAAACACTTACAGCAAACTCTGTTCCTGCTAGCTCAGCTGTTGCCAAGAATTCATCAAGATGATTTTGCTCTGTGACTGACTGTAGGTTTAGTCTCCCCCAATCGTAACCATCTGGAAGCTCAGATGTATGGATCTGAAAGAAAGGCAACTAAGAATTAACATGCGCACAATCTAACAGTTACAAACAATGTCCAACGAATTTAGAACAATCGAGGTCGAGTACACTTCATTCTTATTTCGGAAACTTGACACCACATGAGTAGTTAGGACATGAACATATAGGTGCTTCAAGCTACAAATCAAACAGTTACTTCTATTCCTTCTGACTTAAGCAGGGTGGAGGGGGTCTTAGATGGTAGCCTTCTTTCTTCAGAGGCTCCATCTTGCAGGGTACCTTGCTATTTTCCCCACCTATATATTTGTGCCAGCCCTACTAAACTTGTGTAAATAATGACTGAATCACAAGGATTGGCTGTGGAACAACAAAATACATCCATCCTGACCAAATTAATTGTAGTAGTAGGTTCCAAGAATACGCCAAAAGGGCCCAATGCCCACGCATATAAAATGTAATCCACTTGCTTCTATTTCTTCTTTGAAGAATTGACTGGCATAAGAACAAAGCTGAAAAGGTGTAAATGCATTGCAACAGAAAACACTGGTGCAAATACTCATGCTCAAGCATTTGGGTTAGCCTGGTAGCTAAAATAAATCTGTGAAAGGTGCAAAAGAAAATTAGAAATAGAAGCTGGTTCAAATTTTGTTTTGCCTGTGGTCAGCAGTGTTTTGACGAAAGGTGTTTGGCAATGCTGCAACCAGAGGCACTAATAGCCGAAAAAAAATTGGGGGAGGGGGGGGGGGTATTTACCTACTGGCTGGTAATTTTTATGAATTATTTTTGCAGAAAAATAACCGTTTTTAAGAAAAATAACTGTTTTTCAACAAAAAATCAATGGACTTCGAGAAAAAAATATTGCTTTTAAAAAAACTGAATATTTTTTTTATGAAAAACAGACTGCTTGAAAAAAAAAATCTACTATTTTAACAAAACCCCACCCCACCCACATGTGATACCTCTGGATGCAACTTCTTTCAACAAAATGGAAAAAATATTATGTTGCAGAGAATAATTAGATCTTTCAGTCTAGGCTCAATTTCATAAATTTGGTAAATTCTAGAGGCTCAAAAGAAATGGTGGGAATTGTATAAATATATTCTATTCACTGGGGGGGCGGGAGGTGCTCGTTGTGAATTATATGCATATATTCCATTCACTGGGGAGGGGGGGGGGGCTCAGTTGGAATTATATGCATATATTCTATTCATGGGAGGGGGGAGAGGCTCAAATAGCAAAGTATCCTGTACAGTCATACACAAATTCTCAGTTTTTGGGCATGGTCCCCCTTTGAAATCTGGTTTAACTGAGACTGGTTACATACCTGAATAGGGTCTTCTTCCTTTCCCAGATCAAAAGATACCTGATTTTACTTTCTATCCAACCTCATTTTCCAATTGACAAAACGTTAGAGCACTTCCAAGATACAAAGAGTTTTTTGGAGGCCGCTTCTCTTCTAGTGGGTTTATCCTATCCTTTTTCAGAAAATTGCTACTAGGTAGCATGGATGAGGCAAGCTTTGCAAACTGTTCACTGGAGCAAATATTTCCTTTAGATTGTTTGCCTTTTATTATATTTATTTTGAGTATTTTTTTTTTACTTTCTTTTTACTCTGACTTTTGACTTTTTGACAACATGGAAAAGTATAGAGTAAACCCACTGGGAAAGAAGTGGCCTCCACAAAACTCGCTGTATCTTGGAAGTGCTCTAACATTTTAAAATGATTGGAAAATAGAAATGATTGGAAAATGAGGTTGGATAGAAAGTGAAATCAGGTATCTTTTGATCTACGACAGGAAGAAAACCCTATTTAGGTATGTAGCCAGTGTCAGTTTAACCAAATTTAACAGGGGTACCATGCCCATGCCCAAAAACTGAGGATTTGTGTATGACTGATCCTGTACTCCCTGTGTACTAGAAAATGTATTATTGTGCTTTGAATGAAATGCTTTTATTCCGCCAAAATGACGAGACAAGTTAAAGGTTAAAGCATTTACAATACATACATTTAAACTTTCTAATCCTAGTGCACATCATCGTAACACTCAAACTAAAACAACAGATTTACAAATTTACAAATATACATTAATAAGTACGAAATACCAATGAAGTACTTTTTACTAGACCTAGTGTTCTAGTTGTTTACTATTCTTCCAACCTTGTCAAAACCAATCAAACTGACACCAATTGGCATCTCATTGACTGAAAAACATCATTGTTAAGTAGCAA
Organism: Branchinecta lynchi; assembly: GCA_023053575.1. Taxonomy (NCBI): domain Eukaryota; kingdom Metazoa; phylum Arthropoda; class Branchiopoda; order Anostraca; family Branchinectidae; genus Branchinecta; species Branchinecta lynchi. The sequence goes on from JAKZAP010000006.1 coordinate 17,437,078, forward strand.
TTTAACAATTTGTCCTGGAAAAATACTGACATGAACAACAAACTTCCCCATTAAAAGTCTAAACCTGGACTGGACTTGAAAAAAACAGATAGCCTACAGACCAGATTCTTACATTTTGCTAAAGTTGCGTTTCATTAGATTCACTTTTGTTTTGTCAAAGTTTGTAGTTTGGCTATTGTTTTGTCTTACTTGCGTTTTATTGAGTTCTTGTTTCCGAAAAATCAAACTACACCAAACTATGTCGGCGAGGTAGTTTGTAGTTTGAGCTCCGTAGTTTCAGGTTTGAAACTACAGCAAATGGAATGGACAAATAAAACAACTTTTAAGCGAAACTACATAAAAAAAAATGCAAGGCTAGGGTAATGATAGGCTAACAGGCCCCAGGGTAATCACTCCAACTTACAAAGCCAGTATTATCACTCTTGGAACTTCTCACGTTCGGACCAAACCTTGCACGAATCAATGCCTTTCCAAGAGTTGCTTTTTGTTTTTTTCCCATGTTATGGTTGACACTGCTCCAATCCCTGAAACTAATACAAGTTTTGTGTTTGATTAGTAAATGCTTGCTTCCTTCCCCTTCAAACTTTCCACGTAAACGTTATCGTCGTCAAATACTAAAGTCTCATCGCACTGTGTACGACAGAGTACTAGAGGAATGCAAAAATAACAGAAGTTCATCTTCAGGAGCTAAGGGAGGGGGTAGAGGCCAGGGACCCCCTGCAAACACATACACACATATAGTCCGAGAAGTAATCCGTCGGTACAATTTCCAGTAAAGCTTCTGTCGGATGCGAACAACCTAAAACAAGACCAAAGGTTTCGATGGGATCCGAAAAGGATAAATATTCTTTGAGCCCAAGCTGACTTTGAAACATTTAATCAAACAATGTTTACAACGGATACGTCAGCTATGATTTTTCATCAGCGATATTTCGGCCCTTCTTGGCAAGGGTCCTCGTCAGGCTGTCAATCTTCTGGTTCAACTTCGGGGAAGGAAACAAACCTGTAATAAAAGGAAAAATTTATTTTACTCCTTCATCCAGACTAGGTCTTCGAGATTTCCAGTCTTCACTAGATCCCGTCGTCATGTCATTAATCCCTTGTCAACCACTTAAGCAAGATTCACCGTGTTGGTTTGACTTGGTTCGAAAGATTTGTTCTTTCCAAAATTTCCGGTTTGCATATCAGAACACGATCGTATCCCGATACAAAAAGTTGAATAAAGACGTCAAGAAAGATCTAGTGACTTCAAAAGAAAACGAAGCAGGAAGATCGGCATAAGCAGGGGTGGCCCGAAGCACTGAGGCCAGGGGGGGTGAGACCCTTCATTTCAACGACTCATCGATCGTAATATACGACTCGCAGGTACCAACAAAAATGAACTGTTGCGACTATGCGGCAATGGCGCACATTCCCCACCAACAAATAATAGAGCCGGTGTAAAACTAGCTGCAATGCATCAGCTGAAATTATTATTTGTAATCAAAATTTTTGTATACATACCTTCATAGCCTCAGCTTTACATTTCAACTTTCGCATAAGAGGAAAGCTTTCAACGCCTGTACCCGGGACAAATTAAAGCAAGCGCCGCAGGCGATTTTTTTTAATCTGCCATTGTCTAGACAGATTCTAGCCAGCTTTTATTGTGTTTCAAATCTAAAAAGTTCCAAGCCTAATCGCCAAGTAAATGCCACACTGTTCCTCTAAGTAGAGAATACTATGAAATGTGACACAGGCGAAATTTTGTGAAACGCCGAGGAGGAGACCGTCTTTTTGCAACCCCATTGAAAAGGAAAAAACAGCTTTGAAATAACAGATCTGACCGTCGAAAACAAAACAGTAGATTTGTTCCGTATTAAAGCAAAAAAAGTGATTCCTGAAATAAAATCCCGATTTATGGACGTAAGCCGAGGAGCAGAGCGTCATTTTGCGATCCCAATGAAAAATTAAAGCACGCCTCTGTCCATCGAAAAAGTGACAAAATAAAGCCCATAGAAAAGAAAGCAGATTTGCTCCGAACTAATAGCAAAAAAAGTAATTTTCACGTTCAGAACACACGTTCTCAGAAACGAAACGAGGAAAACAGATTTGCCAGTGCGTTAAAAAAAAATTCCGGATTTACGGACGTAACGAACTTTTGGTCTTGGCCTGACAGGAGTTTACAGATATAGAAAAAGACGCCAGGTTCGCGGACGAAACTTGAGTTGCGTTTTTTCCGGGTGATTTGATGTACTTTTGTTTCATAATGAAAGTACCATGTCCCGTGTTATTTGTCCCTCGACACACTGTACTTTCATGCCGAAAACTAAAGCAGGTAAAGCTACAATGAGCTACATCTGAAGAATTGCAACTTAAAACTGGTTTGCAGAATTTGATTCTACGCGACAGAAGATGCTATACACACAGCAAATGAAGACGACAAGTTTGCTTTTCGAATATCTTAAACATAAAAGAGATCATTTTCGAGTTGTATGAGTGTCCTGAATTTACGAAGTCTTTTCAGATGTGCTTTAACACTAGCATACAGGGGCAGGGGCGTCACGTAGGGGGGGGGATGGATGCACCCCCCTCTCCCCCGATGTTGTCGGCTAGCCGGTAAAAAATAGATTTTTCGCGATTTTTCGTAAAAAGAATCGATTTGTTTGGGAAACAGTCGATTTTTCTTTAAAAAAATCGATTTTTCCGCAAAAAATGACGGTAAAAAATACCAGCCAGTCGGTAAATACCTTGCTCCTCCCATATTCGATAGTGCTATGATTCGTAGTCAGCAGTGATACATACGATTCGCAGTCAGCTTTGGCTGAAGGAATATTTTTGCTCCTCTTCCCCCCCCCCCCCCTGCTAGCATAGAGGCCAAAAATTTACCTCCCGACTAGAATGAGCTATTCCAGGGTCTGCGGAACCCCTCCTCTCCTGGGAAACGAATTTCCTTTTCAAGCGTTGGTCCTACCTCAACCTCTGTTTGTAATCGACATTTTTCCATTTGTTCTGGCACACTTCTTTCGTCTCCTGTCATTTGATTTCTGATGGCTTTTCCATTCTGTTTAAGAATTATATTCCTTCTTTTTTCACTTATAGCCAAAGATGACCAAAAATCAATGCACATAACCTTGTCTCTCGCTTTTGGTCTATAAGGTATTTCAATGTTACCAGTCAGACTTCACTTTAACAACTAACCTATTGTAATTTTGACAGGCTAAAATCTGAAAGACCGAAGTTAGGGAGATCCAAATCCCATGGGAGTAGAACAGGTAGCCGCATTGCTGCCCCCATGAATCATGTTTGCGACCTATCGGGTTACAAAACCTGGTTTAAACGACTTCTTCGGGGACTGGCTTACGACTGAAGCTGTGCAGATACAAAATTTAAAAACAAATTTATACGACTCGTATTATTTTTTATTAAAATGAATGCCCGGGACCTCGGCGAGGCCAAAATAAACGACTGATACAACTTAGCAAAAGGCCAAAATAAACGACTGATACGACTTAACAGAAGGCAGGGGGGGTGAGTCACCCCCCCCCCTCACCCCCCCTTCGGGCCACCCCTGGGCATAAGACGATGCCTCTCGAATTTCTGGTTTTCACCAGATTCCCTCAGTAGTATCATTCAAATAAGAAAACAGAGTGAATACTTCAATTTAACCTATCTGAATCAAGCACTTATAAGAAACAAAGTTTTGGATATTGCCGTATTCTACACTGTCAGTAGTTTCAAAACAGACAACAGACAACACTTGGTATGTAATGTAAGCTGTTGTCGCGCCGAACGTTATGCATAAAATGTTATGCATAACAAGTATCGCCAGGAAGAGCGAAAAACCGCCAAAAAAGCATCTGCTGACTTTTTTGGTTGTCGTCGTCACGTTTGGCGGAATTGGAAGTGGAGTCCCAGAAATTTTGTAGCTCGTATAAGGGTCAAACAAGTGGAGTGATTTGAATGAAACTTGGAAGGTACAGTGATCATATGCCCTATATTATATTTTTAAGGTTCGGAACGGATCCGAGCACGGTGGGGGGGGGGGAGATTTACTAAAAGTTCCCCCAAAAACGGTCGGATTCGATTGAAAGATAGGTGGTAAGAGAAAATTCTTCAAATGATCCAGTTATGAGTCCGGATCAGATTAGTCCGCGGTATATGGGGAGTTGGAAGGGGGTACCGGAAATCATGGGCACGTCTAGGGACATAGCGAGTCGATTTCTTGGCGTCTACCATCTCGGGCGATACAGTCGATCGTAACCCGTACACGCATACCTAACTCACAAGGGGTTACCAAAGAAGTAATCCACCGAAGTCTAACAGCCGATCAGTTATCACGATGAGGAGAATAAGAAGCAAGTAGTAGCTACCTATTCTTCACAAAACATCCGCCATCGAAAAATGCGGTTCGGACTTAGAATTAGGATATCTAATTTCACTCAAGTCTGAAAATTTCCGACATCACCTCCAAGCCATCGCCAACCTTCCAAGTTTCTCCCAAAGAAATCCACTTGCTATGTCCCTAGACGTGCCCAAATTTCCGGTACCCCCTACCAATTCCCCATATACTGCGGCTTAATCCGGTCCGGACTCATAACTGGATAATCTGAAGCATTTTCTCTTACCACCCATCTTTCACTCGAATCCGGCCGTTTTGGAGGGAACTTTCAGTAAATCCCCCCCCCCCCCCACCGTGGTCAGATCCGGTTCGAACTTTAAAATATATAATTTAGGGCATATGGTCTCTGTACCTTCCAAGTTTCGTTCAAATCACTCCACTTGTTTGACCCTTATGCGAGACACAAATTTCTGGGACTCCACTTCCAGCTCCGCCCACCGTGGCTGAATACGCCTCGGATAAACTCCGCAAATCTGACTTATCATCTGTTCGTCCATCAAGTTTGACTGGAATCGCGAGCAGAGCCTAACTGCAAATATCCGAGTCTCGCTACCCCCCCCCCACACACCTTGGCCGGATCCCCTCCGGACGCCAGATAACAAATCAAGGTCGAATAAACTCGGCACTGTCAAACTTGCATTCTATTTCGTCCATGAGTTTGTTTTTTGTACATGTCAAAATCTTTTCGCAACCACCATGACGGTTGGATCGGGGAAACGACTATTCTCAAGTCAGTCTGTTCGGGTCCCTGATACGTCTTCCAAGTTTTGTCGTCCTAGAACATCAGAAAGTTCCGAACTTGCGATCGCCAGAATAAGCCCCCCCCTCCCCAACTCCTCCACAGTGTACGAATCTGGTCTTGTTATGTCAACGATGTATCTAGGACTTGCGCTTGTTTTCCCAGTTTCCCAGTTTCCCCCTCCCAGTTTCGTCCAGATCCCTCCATTCTCGGCGTTTCCCAAAATTTCCGGTTGCCCACTTCGGCTCCCACCAAAGTTACCGGATCCGATCCGGATTTGAGCTGGGTCGTCGGAGACTCGGAGTTTCATTAAGATGACGATAACCGGTTGGAAAGTTACAAATACGTCAAGATTCCGGATTCCTCTTTCTCCACTCCTCCCCGGACCTGACACGGAACATCTGAGACGATAGCTCTTTCCGCTTGCCAAGTTTCATTCAAATCCGATCACCCGTTCAAAAGCTGTCCGTGCCACTAGATTGCGGATTTCCAATCCTTCCACTCCTCCCACGATGATCGGATCGAGGAAGCGACTATTTCCAAGTCAATCTATTCCGGTCCCTGACACGATTACCAAGTTCTATCGTCCTAGCACATCAGGAAGTACCGAACTCGCCCGCTTACTACAAATCCGGGCCAACCCCCAACTCCCCCACAGTGCCCGAATCCCGTCCTATTATGTCAATGACGTATTAGGACCTGTGCTTGTTCTTCCGGGTGCACTCCTCCCACACGACGCTATGTAGACATTTCAGTAAGTGGACAAAATCCAACGCTACATGGACAAATTTCCCGACACTACGTGGACAAAAAAGAACCGACACTACGTAGACACGACGCTACATCGAACGACACTACGTGGACACGTCCCTAAGAGGACAAAATCCGACACTACGTCGAAAGTAAAAAAGTGTCAATGTAGTGTCGGTACGGATACCGTCGTGTCCATGTAGTGTCGGTACTTGTACCGTCGTGTCCATGTATTGTAGGTCTTCGTTCCGTCGGGTCAATGTAGAATAGAATAGAATAGAGTAGAATAGAATTTTATTTTTCAAAAGTATCTGTCACAGCGTTACCGCCGAATTTGACCTTTTCGTTATGCAAAATGAGGAATCACATAACACTTTGTCACGAAGGTAAAAAAAACACTAAAAAGGACTAACTTATCGGTTATTGTACAACTCAACAAATGCTGGAACAAAACTCCTTCTATATCTTTCGTGAATAGGGGCCACAGGGGCTAGTTTGGGGATTTTCTGGGATTTCTCTCGCTGGGGTCTAGTACGTACAGGAGAATAGGGGGGTGGGAGAATATAACGTAATCGGGGAACAGATAGGGTTTTGATACCGAAATCGATAGTGACGTGTCTATGATGTGACGTTTTTTTTTGTTTCAATGTAGTGTCGTGTCTACGTAGGGACATCATCCCGTTCTTCCCACCAAATTTCTTCCCGATCCCTCGACTCTAAGCGTTACCAAAGATTGTTCCTCCCTCCATCTCCTCCCAGTGTCACCGAATTCGCTCCAGATTTAAAACGGGACATCTGAGGCACGGGGTCTTTCTATATATCAAGTTTCATTTAAATCCCATAACCCGTTCAACAGCTGAGCTTGCCACTAGATTCCGGATTCCCCGTCCCGACACTCCCCCACGATGATTGGGTCGGGGAAACGACATTCTCAAGCAATCTGTTCGGGTACCTGACAAGCCTGCCAAGTTTCATCGTCCTAGCACATCACGAAGTACGGAACTCCTGGGATCACTAGAAACTTGGATCCCCCCCCAAATCCCCCACAGTGACCAGATTTGTTCCACTTACGTCATTCATGTATGAAGGACTTGTGCTTGTTCTTCCCACCAAGTTTCATCCCGAGCCCTCCATTCTAAGCGTTTCCCAAGATTTCCGGTTCCCCCTCCGACTCCCCCCCCCATACCCCTGGATCCGGTCCGAGTTTAACATGGGGCGTCTGAGACTCTGGATATTTCTATATATCAAGTTTCATTAAGATCCGATCACCCGTTCGCAAGTTAAAGATACCTCACCTTCCGGATTCCCCCTCCTTCCACCCCTACCCCCCAGAGGGCAGAATCGGCCGAAACGACTTTTCTCAAGTCAATCTGTTTGGGTCCCTGACAGGCCTACCAAGTTTCATCGTCCTAGCCCATCAGGAAGTACCGAACTCGCAGGATCACTAGAAATTCGGACCCCCCCCCCCTCCCCTAACTCCCCCACAGTGAACGGATCCGGTCCGGTTATGTTAATCACATATCTAAGGCTTGTGCTTGTTCTTTCAATCAAGTTTCATCCCGATCTCTCCACTCTAAGGGTTTCCCAAGATTCCCGGTTCCCCGTCCAACTTCCCCCTAATGTCACCGGATCTGGTCCGGATTTAATGTAGGATGTCTGAGACATGAGGACTTTCCATATACCAAGTTTCATTGAGATCCGATGACCCATTCGTAAGTTGAAAATAACTCATTTTTCCGGATTCCCCCTCCCTCCAGCCCCCTCCCTAGATGGTCAGATTGGGAAACGACTGTTTTCAAGTTGATCTGCTCGGGTCCCTGGCATGCCTGGAAGCACCGAACTCGCGGGATCACTAGAAACTCGCCCCCCCCTCAAGTCCCCCAAAGTGAGCGGATCCGGTACAGTTATGTCGATTACATATCTAGGACTTGTGCTTGTTTTTTCTACCAAGTTTCATCCCGATCTCTCCACTCTAAGCGTTTTCGAAGATTTCCGGTTTCTCCCTCCAACTCCTCCCAATGTCACCGGATCCGGCCTGGATTTAAAATGAGTCGTCTGAGATACGACGTCCTTCCGTATAACAACTTTCATGAAGATCTGATCACCCGTTCCTCAGTTAAAAATACCCTTTCCCCCTCCCTCCACTCTCCCCCCCCCCCCCTAGATGGCCTAGATATGCCTGCCAAGTTTCATCATCCTAGTTTATCTGGAAGTTCCCGAACTAGCAAAACCGGGACAGACCGACCGACCGACGGGCGAACAGAAATTGCGATCGCTGTATAGCACTTGGCCGAAGGTCAAATGCCATTAAAAATACCGAACAATTTAGCAAGATATAAATATAAATAGTAATATAAAGCTGATAATTCATTATGGATGCGGATGCTGTTTCTGCTGCTCGGTTGGGTCGTTAACAAGGTAGAAATTTCCCATCATTCTTATTTACTTTGGTTTTGCTGTAAAAAAAGAGCTAATGCCATTCCGTGTTTCTGGTAGTGAGTACCCGCCAGTGTTTTGGGTTATATCTGAAGGGTTTCCACGGATGGTTCCTGAAGTCTGGAGCATGTTACAAGAATCTGGCCTTTTTTCGAAATATCGCTCGAAGAAGGTGTCCTGTGTCCGTTCAGTCCAGTCTCCGTCGCAGGCCAGGGCCAGGCGTCCCGACTCCAGTCAAAGACAATAATAGTGGGAAAGACCGGTGACTTCGCTAAAATCGGGTCTCTGAAAATCGATCGGAACGCTACCTAGCGTTTGGACTTCGTCCAATTTCGAGCGGTTGATGAGTAATATAATCAAAGCAAGAAGGAGCGAGTAGGCAATGCCTCTCAACATTAATTGATTCGAAGTAGTGAATTCAACACTTTTTTCCATAAAAAAGCTATTTATTCTTTTCCTACTTGTTTCTTATTCCAATTAAAGAGGAAATCTGAATGGAGACAGGATGCTCATCATAAGGGAAACGAAACAAAATCAACAAAACGTACTTTGATGATGATTCTGCAGAGAGCGACGGAAGAAAATGTCAACAGAGCGATTTTTTAACGAAATAACATCCGCTAAACGGCGCTGCTTGTTGTGACTCATGGGGCTTACGGGAGTTTCCGGTCTTTCCCACTTTTACTGTCTTTGACTCCAGTCACAAACTCACAGACCTCACAGTCCAGTCCCAGTCAAATATTTCGCAGTTAGAGTATAGTAAATGTTCCAGCAAAGAGGATTCTCTCCATAGTATCCATGATTATTGCTCATGTTAGCTTGACACTTGAGCTAATTTCTGTTGTTTACTTTTACTTACAGTAGGCTCCTGGGTCACAGGCTGCTGTAGGCCAAGTCAAACAGAGGCCAGGACAAGGCCTAGAGGATTTCCCAAACTGGTTGCCTAGCTAATATCTGATCCCTTCCTGAAGCATTCAAAGGTACACTTGCTGTGAGCCCACAGCGACAGGGCAGTTAATCTTGAAACCTTGTTGCCGCTTCACCCTGTAGTTAGCATACAGTAGGGTAACTATCCTAGTTCCCGAACATCCTACCTCTCAATGAGTTCAATGTCCTGAAAAAAAAACCTACAACTTCCGATTACACACTGCACTGGGCTAAAATTTAGGAAATTCCCGCTACTTGTTATGTTCCTCAGTCAAATCGCGCTAAGAAAAGAACCCGAAAGTAAATCTGATCCTTGGAAAGAGCTTTTCTGCAATTCGTTTGCTTCCATTCTGGTAAGTTTATAACATTCTAAAGAAGGTATCTTTCTCTACAAAATGTATATAATGCTTTATTGGTGTCGCTTCCTATAACATATTTATACAATTTTGGCAGAGGATACTATCATTCGGAAACTGGTTGCATGCGTGTTTCAATTTCTGAATGAAGTCCTTCAGTCGCTATTTCTGTGGTTTCCACCCGTTTTTGTAGTTTCGTCATCATATGTGGGATGAATATTCAGGGCAGTGTTCTGCCAAGTGCTTTCTATGTTTGACGTACAAGTACCCAGTAGGCTACTCCAGATGGGCCCGTGGCCTAATATTTAAGGTGTGGGAGTGGGTGTCAAGTCAAGATTTAATTTACGAGTGAAAAAGGGTTGAGAATCACAATAAGTCTGTTTTCATACCGGAAAATTAGCTCATAAGAAATCTGGTGAAAAAACCACTTATCGGCAGTGTTTATAATTCCTTATATAAAGTGGTTCCAGTTCCATGATCTGAGATTCTGAATCCATCATTTTGGTTATTGCGTTTGGTCCGTACCATGAACAAAATCATGTGAAGACCAGAAATTCAGTAGGCCTTGTGTGTTCAGTAGGCCTTGTGTGTTCAGTAGGCCTTGTGTGTTCAGTAGGCCTTGTGTTACAACTTCGTCGAACAGAGATCCTCTCTGGAGGCTTATGACTTCATATCATCCTCTCTGAAGGCTGATAACTTCATATCATCCTCTCTGGAGGCTGATAACTTCATATCATCCTTTCTGGAGGCTGATAACTTCATATCATCCTCTCTGGAAGCTGATACAACTTTGTATCATCCTCCCATTTCCACCGCTATTTTTCTGTGTGAAAGATTATCATAAACGACTGACCGTCAGTCATAGAAGAATATGCATTACATACCTGTTGGATAAAATATATACTTGGTTAACAAGTTAACCGAACCAAAATATTGAAACTGACTTTCCGCCTTAGTTCGGCGTTTTAGCCGTGCGTAAACGGCGTTATAAAAAATACACGTGATTTAACAGTATACACACTCTGTGTGAAAGATTATCATAACAACTGACCGTCAGTCATAGAAGAATATGCATTACATACCTGTTGGATAAAAGTTACACTTGGTTAACAAGTTAAAAGAACCAAAATATTGAAACTGACTTTCCGCCTTAGTTTGGCGTTTTAGCCAACATTTAGCCAACTTCTGCCAAGTGCTTTCTATGTTTTAAGTACAAGTACCCAGTAGGCTACTCCAGATACCTAATATTTAAGGTGTGGGAGTGGGTGTCAAGCCAAGATTTAATTTACGAGTGAAAAAGGGTTGAGAATCTCAATAAATCTGTTTTCATACCGGAAAATTAGCTCATACGAAATCTGGTGAAAAAACCACTTATCGGCAGTGTTTATAATTCCTTATATAAAGTGGTTCCTGTTCCATGATCTGAGATTCTGAATCCATCATTTTGGTTATTGCGTTTGGTCCGTACCATGAACAAAGTCATGTGAAGACCAGAAATTCAGTAGGCCTTGTGTTATCTGTCTCTCTGGAGGCTGATGACTTCATATCATCCTCTCTGAAGGCTGATAACTTCATATCATCCTCTCTGGAGGCTGATAACTTCATATCATCCTTTCTGGAGGCTGATAACTTCATATCATCCTCTCTGGAAGCTGATACGACTTCATATCATCCTCCCATTTCCACCGCTATTTTTCTGTGTGAAAAATTATCATAACTAAACTGACCGTCAGTCATAGAAGAATATGCATTACATACCTGTTGGATAAAAGTTATACTTGGTTAACAAGTTAACCGAACCAAAATATTGAAACTGACTTTCCGCCTTACTTCGGCGTTTTAGCCATGCATAAGCGGCGTTATAAAAAATACACATGAAGTAAAATGATGTTTGGAAGGACAAAATGAACGCAGGTAACCTTCAATTAGTGTTTACGCAGGTGCTGCGGCTAGGAAGACACAGTGTACCATCTGGAAACTGAACCAACAATCAGTTTTGGTTTTGCTTCTAAATTCGGTAACTGAGATGAAAAATTCGGGAACTGGAGCATGGGTACCGAACATTGGTATCCCAAACGGTTTTCTGATCTCTTGGCGTTTGGAAACTGAGAAATGCTACTATGGTTCGGAAAAAATACTATTTCCACCATCCGCTTCGAAGTAGAAAGGTGGCACATACCAGTAAATAAGCCGATCAGTTGATGGGAGTTTTCTTCTATCTGCTCGGGGAAATATATTGCAATTTTTAAAAAAGAATTCTGCCAGTAATTGTGGAAATCGTTCGGGAACTAGGATAGCTACCCTAGAGGTTGGTTTATGTGAACAGTGACTGTGTTGACAAGAAACACTGGAACCCATACCAGGCAATTTTTTATTCAGTTCATTGCAGGTAATGGAGCCTATACTAGTTGCATTTTTTGTCTCTGTTCTGTTCGCTGTTTTCTCTCTGTTTTATATTTTTCCCATTTTTGTCAGAACACAGAAAATGCTGTTTCTCATTTTCCAGTTTTGTATGCTGTTCTGTGTTCCGCTGTCTGTTTTGCAAAACACAGAACTTGCTCTCCTAGTACGTTTTGTCACATTTGCACATGGAAAGAAAGAATTTCAAGAGATCAGAGGATAAAAATGGACCTAAAGTGTGGTCATTTGGAATTGAATTTGCAATGTAATAGATTTCCCGCCTAAGACACGGTCAGGAACCTAAATTTGCATTTTTTCAGAACATCGACAAATCACGAAACATGGAACAGCGTAAGCAAAAACATGTTATTTTTGTCCAAACCAGACAACTGTGAACACAGAGGAGGAACCAGAGAAAAAAAAAATGCAACCACTATTTCTGTTGGTTGGTTTCTATTTCCGTACGCACACAACGGATTTAGTTTTTGGGATCACAAAACGTAAGTGGAGGGATACCTATGACATCGTAAGGTTGTCTGTCTGTCCGTCCGTCTGTTAGCACGATAACTCTCGAAGGGGTTGAGATATTTTGACCAAACTTGGCATGCGGACTCTTTAGGTGAAGGTACAGGTCTAGTTCGAAGATGGGCTATGTAGCTCCATATTTAGGGGTGAGGGAGGGGTTTAAAATTAAGGTGAACAAAAAATATTTTTTAAAAGCTAATGAAATAGTCGAATTAGGGGTAAGGAGACATGCTGAATCCGAATATGAAATTTACTTTTTTGACGGACAAATATTTCACCGGGAATCCGGTGAAAACCGGAATATTTTCGAAAAGTAATATGAAGTTGATTGGAGTTTCGATTTAGGGGCAAGGAAACGTGTTGAGTCCGAATATGAAAATTATTTTCTCGCCGGACAAGTAGTTCGGCCGGAATCCGGTGAAAACCGGAATATTTTCGAAAAGTAATATGAAGTTGATTGGAGTTTCGATTTAGGGGCAAGGAAACGTGTTGAGTCCGAATATGAAAATTATTTTCTCGCCGGACAAGTAGTTCGGCCGGAATCCGGCCACCGGAGAATTTATTTGAAGTAAAAGTTTTATCTAAATTTGATAAGATGTTTGATTTGCGGATATGCTGAATTCGCATATGACAGCCATTTTCTCACCGGACGTATAGTTCGCTCGGAATCCGGCTGAAACCGGAAAATTTGTTAAAAGTAAAAGTTTAATTGGAAGCTGATTAGAGGTTGAATGTAGGGGTAAGGAGACCCCTACAAGTAGTTCCGGACAAGTAGTTCGGATTTCCGCCGAAACCGGAAAATTGGCAGAAGTAAGGCAGGAAGTTTCGATCTGCTTCGTCAAAATAGATATGACTTAAAGGGGTAAACACACATGCTGAATCCATATCTGAACTTGGTTTTCTCATATGATTGGCTATTTTGCCTTAATCTTTTTCTAAATTTTAATAGTAAAATTGTTCAAGGAGTCTGGCGAAGACTGGATCTGGCGAAGACAAGAGTGTAATGGGAGGAACCCCTGCGCCCCCTCACCCGGAAATGATGCCCAAACCAGCGAAAGTCCCCTGAACCATCGTTTGATTCAAGGGACTCTCGCAAAGCTCTTATTTTGTCGCAGAAGCCTCCATTCCCTTACTTCGTTTCCTTGGCCAAGTGTTGCCAGTATCATGCTCCAAGGAGCTCTAATAAAAGCGGAAGCGTTCCAAGGAAATACAACTATATAAGGGCAAAGATATATGTAGAAAAAAAGTCAGTCGATCTTAAGCCAGTCTTAAGGTAACAGTGTTATAGTGAAACTACAAGTGCACGCTCTCCATGTATTAAGTAAGTCGTAACGTTTATTAAACCTATACTCGCACTCTAGTTTGTTTGACTCTATAAAGCCCTAGGAGATAGACCCCACGAGCCTCCCCCACGCTACCGATTATACAGTACAGGACCAGAGGTCCAAAGGTACATCTCCTTTACCGTATTACAAGAGCCAATTGTTTGGATAAATCCCATCGAAACCTTTGGTCTTGTCTGACTTAGATGTGCCTTAGATGCACCACAACCTGTATAAACTAGTTAAACCTATTGAAAGATGTGTGTTTGAAATCATGTTCACTGATAAATCTTTCTTAATTCAGAAATTTAGGCACTGTTGTGACGGAAATGATGCCACGGCATCCCACAACATTAAAGTACAAGAGAGTTGATGTCGGTGCCTGAAAGAAAAAACACAAAGTCTTAAACTGAATTCCTGTTTGTTTCTAACAATTATGCAATTTGCTTTCATATTTTTCCAAGTACCTACAGTTAAACAGTAATGATGTGAGAGAAACAGAATTTGGATGACCCACCGTTACTGTAACAAAGTCACCAAAAGAATTTTGGGTCCTCAAAGAAATTTTTGTTCTAGAGCTTGTGCAATATGTGCTGGAGCTTGTGCAATGCAGCTTGTACGCTAGTATTTCGGCAGAAACCGACAATGAAGAAGAAGAAGCTGGCTTTCTTTTGAGATGCTGTTTACCTTTTTTTGAAGTTTCTGTGTTGAGTTAAAGAAAACCAAAGCTAGGCAACAGAATCAGCAAGTTATATTACAACTGAAACAGTATAGGCTCTAGTAGAGGCATTACCAGCCAAAATATATTCAAATAATGTATACAATAGATATGTCAGCTCCGATGCTTCATCAGCGATATTTCGGCCCTTCTTGACAAGGGTCCTTGTCAGGCTGTCAATCTTCAGGATCAACATCAGGGAAGGAAATCACCTGTAAATCTGTGTTGACCCTGAAGATTGACAGCTTGTGCTAAAGGAATATTTACCAGCCAAAATGTTTTGGGGGCTGGGGCAAGGCTTTTACTGACCGACTGTTTATTTTTTCTGACTTTCTTTTTTCAGAAATGAAAGAAACACTGTTTTGATAAGAAATCGACTGATTTAAAAAAATGACTGTTTTTGTGGTCCGTCCGTCGGCACTTCCAAACAAGCTAGGACGATGAAACTTGGCAGGCATATCAAGGACCCGACCAGATTAACTTGTAAATAATCACTTCCCGGATCTTTCCCCGGATCTGGGAGTCCGGAAACTAGGAACAAGGGGAGCAAAAGGGCAGTGACCAGATGTGGTATCGATCCGACGTCCTCTTTGGTGTAAGACTCGCACACTAGCCCACTGCGTTATTCAAGCTTGTGTTTAGAGCCGAATGCAGGAACAGCTACAGTTTAAGGATTTTGGTCAGAACAAATGCTAAACTAAGCTTTATCTGATTGTGTTCTGCTTTTCCCAAAAAAGTAAGCTACTTCTGTCCTAATTATATTTTGATACTGTTCCAGATTGGGACTCCAAAACCAGATTAACTTGGAAATAATCACTTCCCAGATCCGGCCATAGTGAGGGGAGTGGGGAGATGGGAAATCCGGAAACTACTGATAAGCGTAACTTTGGAAAGGATAATCAGACATGCATGAAACTTTACATATGTCAAGAACTAGTGTTTCGCATATTAAGTTTCAAATCCAGACCAGATTCGATACCTGGGGGGTTGGCTGGGGGGGGCACCGGAAATCTCGTGAAACGCTTCCACATAAGGTAGGACAATAAAACTTGGAAGGCATATGATGGAACCGACCAGATTAACTTGGAAATAATCACTTCCCCGATCCAGCCATCGTGGGGGGAGTGGAGGATGGGGAATCCCAAAACTAGAAACATGCATAACTTTGGAACTGGTAATTGGACATGCATGCAACTTGACTAGTGTGAAGAACAAGTGTCTCAGATGTTCAGATTCAAATCTGGCCCGAACCCGAAAACTGCGGGTGGGTGGTAGAGGTGGGACCGAAAATCTTGTGAAACGCTTAGGGTCGAGGGATCGGGATGGAACTTGAAGGGAAGAACGAGCATTAACCCTAGATACTTTATTGACAAAACAGGACCGGATCGTGTCGCAGTGGACGGTGTCGGAAGCGGAGGGGGTTTCCTGGATTTCCGGTGATCATGAGTTACGGTACTTCCAGATGTACCAGGACCATGAAACTTGGCAGACATTAGGTACTCTCCAAGGTCGACTTGAAAATAGTTCCTTCCCCGATACGACGATCTTGGGGAAGTGGAGCTGCCCCTTCAAGCAGTTTCACCGATAATAGCACAACACCGGTTTAATTAATATCTTGTTTCCAGTAATTTTGCGAAACAAGAAACCGTCCGAAATATCCACACCCAAGGGATGATCAAGTGACATTCATTACTGTAGAACGGGTGCGGACGTGAATGAAACTTGACAAGTGTCAAGAACAAGTATCTCAGATGATGAATTTCAAGTCTGGAACGAATCCGATAACTGGGGTGGGGGGACTTGGAGGGGGGTGCCGGAAATCTCGTGAAACGCTTAGAGTCGAGAGATCGGGATGAGACTTGGAGGAAAGAACAAGCATAAGCCGTAGAGACAATACGAGACAATACTGAAAAAACAGGAACGGATCTTGTCACAGTTGGGGGAGTTTGAGAGGGTTTTCCACAATTCTGGTCATCACGAGTTGGGGTACTTCCGAATATGCTATGACCATGAAACTTGGCAGTCTGTGCTATTACCATGAAACTTGGCAGGCATGTCAGAGACTCTATCAGATTGGCTTAAATTAGTCCCTCCCGGATCCGATCATCGTTGTGGGATGAACAATTGTCAATGAGTGAATAACCATTTCAGATTTACTAGATCAATCCCATTTTCTGTTGAAATGAGTAGAGATCCAGCCTTGACAACTGCAAACCGTATCAGACAAACATGCTAACTGTTCTTACAAGTGCCACATGAGCTTTCAGCTCTTGTTTTAGACAGTTTTTTTCTGCTTTATACAGTTAAAGACTTTAACTCTATAAACCAACGAAGAAAGTTAAGGCTATGGGGGGGGGGGGCATCCTCCCCCCCCCATACGTGATGTCCCTGATTGCTGTACAGTAGAGATATGCTTATTTGAAATTCTGAATGTCCCCACAACAGTGAGCAATCTGCAAAGAAAGCAGTAAAACCCATTAGGCTACCAGTCAAGTTAACTATAAAATCATCCCCCAAAATGTTCATTTCAAGAGTCTAATTTACAAAGAGGGAAAAAGGTATGTTAATTTTCTGCTTTAAACAGCTAAACACTTCACCTCTATAAACCAGAAAAAGAAGTTCCCTAGTTAACCTATTCCAGGGCACCAAACCACTGCTTAGCCCATTTAGTAACTGCATTGTAAACTTCCATCTCCTGCTGTCCTTCTGTCTGTAATCAGGCAACCAATGACCTGTTCCGTCTTATTTTGGTTTTTGCTGGCTTATGTAAGTAAGAGTAAGAGAAGTTTTGAGTATTTTCTAGTCAGCTAATGAAAGATCCGTTCTTTAGGGATTTCTTTTTTTTTTCATGCAGGATTCTATTTAAATCAATTCACTTTTCTGATAAAAAAAATAGTGTTTTTTGCACAAAACCAATAATGTAACCATGCGCCGCAGGCTAAAATTTCGCAACTTGGCCATTTTTCCGCTAAAATAAAGAGATTTTGGTATAAAACCTAGTTGTGAAATTCGAGAATTGTAACCTTATTGTAATTATGGAAAGGTTACGAAAATCGGGAGATTTCCAAAAAATTCCAGAGATCTCCCGAGAAATCGGGAGGAGTGGAAGCACTGGGTGGGTCCCGGAATTCGGGTAAGGTACTTTCAGCTGTGCTAGCACGATGAAACTTGGCAGCGATGTCATGGACCCGACCAGATTGACTTGAGAATAGTCATTCCCCCGATCCGACCGTCGTGGGGGGGGGGGGGGTGAGGAGGGATGGGAAATCCGGGACTTTCGAACGGGGCATCGGACAGACATGCAAAATTTTTTTTTTAAGGTTCTTGCAGACGCACTAGGACGAAAAAATTCGGCAGGTCACCAGGTGTAGTAGGGACCCGATCAGATTGAACTGGAGGCAGTCATTTCCCGATCCGGCCATCTTCGGGGGAGTGGAGGGAATTGGAATCCTGATTACCGGAATCTTATGTCATGCATATTTTTAAACAGCTAATGAGATAGTCGATTAAGGGTTAAGAAGACACGCGCAACACGATTATGAACACCATTTTCTCGTCCGGAATCTGGCCAAAACCGGAATGTTTGTTAAAAGTAAAAGTTTTAAAAGTAAAAGTTTTATTTGAAGACGATTAGATATTCTCTTTAGTGGTAAAAAGACATGCTGAACACTTATGTGAAAATCATTTTCTACCCAGACAAGTAATTCTCCCGGAATCCGGCCCAAACCGGAAAATTTGTTGAAAGCAGATGTTGTGCTTGTAGTTGATTAGATGTCCGGTTAATGGGCAAGAAGAGATGCTGAATCGGTATATGACAATCACTTTTTACCCGGACATACAGTTCGCCCGGAATCCGGCTGAAACCGGAAAATGTGTTATAAGTTAAATTTTTATTTGAAGCTGATTAGATGTTGGAAATAGGGGTAAGGAGATACGCTTAATTCATTTTTGAGCTTAAATTTTTAGCAGGACAAGTAGTTCCGGAATTCCGCCGAAACCGGAAAATTGGTAGAAGTGAGGCAGGAAGTTTCGATCGGTTTCGTCAAAATAGAAATGGCTGATAGGGGTAAACACACATGCTAAATCCATATCTGAACTTGGTTTTCTCAGATGATTAGCTATTTGGCCTTAATCTGTTTCTAATT
Source organism: Branchinecta lynchi (assembly GCA_023053575.1). NCBI lineage: Eukaryota > Metazoa > Arthropoda > Branchiopoda > Anostraca > Branchinectidae > Branchinecta > Branchinecta lynchi. The sequence goes on from JAKZAP010000006.1 coordinate 17,455,774, forward strand.
TTAACAGTAAAAATGTTCAAGGAGTCTGTTGAAGACTGGAGACCCTAATGTCTGGATCAAATATTGAATTTTTGGGATCCCATCGAAACCTTTGGTCTTGTTTAGACCTGTTTGTTACCTAAAAGTTCCGGAATGCCTTTGCATCCTGCACATAGATGTCGCAGAGTCAGTGTTAAACTAGAATGAGTTATATTAAATCATCAGATCTGTTTAATTTGTAGGTAGAAACTTTCTGTATCTCTGTGATACAACCAGTAATCAGGTTTAGAAATACCGTAGTGAGAGGCTTGGTTCTTGACAATAGCCAAGCTCCAAAGTTATAGCCAGAGTGTTTGAACAACTGGTTAATACAAAAAACTAGACCTACGTTGCCTGGGCAACGTGAAGTGTTGCGGCAACCTTTTTCCGCCTTCGCCGACTAAAGTGTTGCGAGAGCAACACTTTGGTTTTGTTTCTTCGCTGTCGGTTAAATGCTGAAGCTGTCAACTTATCGAAACTTATAAAACGGTATGTTCTAAGAAGAACACAATCAGTAATCGGATGATCAAAGGCTATTCCTCAGCGTTGTAAAAATAACAACACAAGAATATCGGAAGAAGGGCAAGGGACTAATTGACTCTGTAGTCAGCTGAACTTTATCCTTTTCAATCGTAGACATCGTGACGGATGAAAACTTTGGACAATATCTTATATAATTTAGTTGGTATTATAAAGCTATGCCTAACTTTTCAGGATTAAAATACCATAGATGACACTATTAATTCTTACGAAACTACCTCATTGTTTTACATTATCGTTTGTAACCGTTGCGTAAACAGTTGATCCTAGGCTAAAGCGGTAGACCATCGATACAAACTCTCTTACCGTTAGATTTATAGAAACTGAATACAATGTGCACCAATTTGCACAAATTTTGTGAGCCGATTCCTACTTACAAGTCCCTCACCCGTGATAGACATCAAGTTCACCGGAAACAAATAATGGGTACAACAGCTAGCAAAAGTTGCAAACCCCGCATCGCTGAAGATATTGTAGCATAACAGCCAACTATTACTTAGAAGTGCCTTGCATGTCTTACAATTGGGAACTAGATTGTTCTTACCATCGAATACACCCGGAAACAAATAACAGGTACACCAACTAGTAAATGCTGCTAACCCCTCATTGCCGAGGATGATTATGAGCTAACAGTCGACTGTTGCGTACAAGTCCCGTACATGTCTCACAACTGGTATTGGCCTATTTTTGGTTACAGTGTAGGCTACCTTACTACTGAAGTTGTCAACCCCTTGAAACTTTCAAACTGGTGTATCTCATGAAGGAATTTTTGTACCAAAAAATTGGATGACTTTGATCAGCTCATCAAGGGCTATCGATTGCCCTTGTAGAAAACAATGTGACTTTGCAGTCAGTATCTCTCGTATTTGAGAGCTCATTGACCTCATTCTCGAGTAACTGATTCCTGAGTAACAAGACATTATGCAGCCTAAAAATGTTTAAGACCTAGCTCACAAAGCACTGATTCAGTAATATGTCTATTCCAAGTTGAATTTTCAGGGAGAGAAAGATCATGTCAACTTCGGCGGCAGGGGCTGACAACGCTTCAGGTCAGCAGCCTGATGTTACTGACAACAGTCCGCGAACTACCAGTGAGCAGCAGAGTGAGTGGATGGACGAAGAAGAAGAAATTGAATTGAAATATGGTGCCGAACATGTCATTAAGCTGTTCATTCCAGTTAGCTTGTGTATGCTGGTTGTAGTAGCAACTATTTCATCAGTTACATCATACACACAGAACCATGGAGTCTACTTGTGAGAATATTTCTGTTATAGTATCTAGAGGATAACAAAGCTGTGGATGTGATTTTTTTTTAGAACCACTCATCAGGGGCGTGGGAAGGGGGGGGAGGGGCAGCACCCCCCCCCCCCCCGCCTTTTTGAGATTCGGTAAAAATTTTGTCCGGAGGCCCAAAATTTTTCTAAAATGGTTCGGTATTTTTTCGATAGCAGAACTGTTCGATATATTTACGGGGATTCGGTAGTTATACAGAATCCTAAATAGGCTATCAGTACAAATCTCTTCGGTATAATGATCGGGATTCAGTGTAATTGCGAGTATTCGGTAGTTATCACGAATTTGGTGAGAGAATTTACTAAAATCATTTGGTAATTTTTCGAGGCCGGAAATATTCGGTATATTTATGGAGATTCCGTAGTTACACAGAATCCCGAATAAGCTATTGGTTCAAAATTATTCGGTATCATGATTGGGATTCGGTAATTTATTCAGCATAATTTCCAACCACGAATCCTGACTTTGTTCCAGTTTCGACGAAAGTATACCGAATATGAATATTGTTCGGTAGTCTTTCGATACCAAAACAATTCGGTTATAATAAAAGGGATACGGTATTTATACAGAATCCCGAACATGCTATCGGTCTAAACTTATTCGGTATAATAACTGGGATTCGGTAATTTATTCGTTATAATTGCCAGGATTCGGAAGTTACCACGAACCTCCAAACTCAGAAGAGGTCGAGTGAAGCACTGGTCGCAGACAAAGGGATGATCTATGATATCGTCGATAGTCTTTACTTTTATTTTGGACCCCATAAAGAATATCTAATCATAAATAATTCGAAAATTGCGCCTGCATCACTTTTCGTAGTATTCTCTATTTTGCGGAAGGGCGCGTCATTTGACGGGGGTTTTAAGCCAGTTTTAGGACGAGATTTCGAAACTTTAAAAGCTAGAATTTGGATGGAAATTAAATTTGGCAGGAAAAAGCAAAAAAAAATTCGCCTTCGCCGCTCACTTTATGTGATATAGGTAGTATATTGACTAGACTACAGTTGCTGCTGCTCCATCCATCATCGTTGGTGCATCCGATTTCTGGAACTACTTTGAGTCTCGGTATTTTATCAACGGTAAATGATAGAATTTGTAAGAGAAGCAGTTAAATTTTAGCCTACAGAAAAAAAAAAATGGATTTCGAAAATTTTCGACTCCGGCGCTCATTTTAATTTTCTATTGGCTATAATAGATAGAAGCTGTTATTGCAATCATGCCCGGCAATATATTCTCCATGTGGGCTTCGCCAAAACGCCGCCTAATAGTTGGCTATGGTCGTTCATGCCGCCCTTTATTATTACTCTTCCTACGTAATCGTTTCTGTTCCATAATTTAAAGTTCGAATTCTTAGTTCTAGGATTCGGTAAAATTTTTGAAAGATTCGGCAAAATTTTGGCTCTGCAACCCCCCCCCCCCCCCCCCCCACCGAAAATGCACTTGCGACGCCCCTGCCACTTATAGCCTAAACTACAAGCTACATACCTTGTCGCATAATCCCACAACTGCTAGTGGATTTTGGATTACCTACCATGACTGAAACTATGAGGATGATTTGATAGTATGTGCTAAGAAAAATACGAACTACTGCCTTCCTAAGTACTGCTGCCAGGTTATGCTATCATGGTATGATAAGAGAAGCACTGTATTTAGTTTCGTGTGTATAAGCACTGTATGTATTAATAATAATTCGTTTAATCCCATGTTATCTTTTTACAAAAATAGTGGTGGATCGTCATCACATTAGAATACAAGCGCATGTGATTTTCTTATTCTAGATCTTTTAAAAGCTCACATTCTAGTGTTAAATGCCTGGGCTTCTAGACACTAAGTTCAGATTGATATCTTTCTAGGATCTATACACCATTCCACGAGACCAGCTCTGATCTTGGCGAGAAAACATGGAATGCCTTCGCAAATGCTGCCATCCTGTTGTGTGTGATTGTGGTGATGACCGTCGTTCTTGTCCTCCTGTACTACTGTCGGTGTTACAAGATTATTCACGGGTGGCTCGTCCTATCTTCGCTAATGCTTCTCTTTATTTTCTCCTTCTTATACCTCGGGTAAGCTATTGCTGGGTTTCCAGCGTATGTTGACAAGGCTTATTTTTAGATCAGAGAAGTTCGCTTTTGCTCTGCTTTGACAAGGTTCTGATCTCAGCGGAGCTATTATTTGCATTTTTGCAGATACCATGGTATCTGATACCATGGTATCTGCAATCCAAATGGTTTATGGTTTAATGGTTTATCTACGGTCCAAAATGGTTTTGCAGTTGTCGTGGTATCTGATACCACGGTCTAAAGGTGTTTTTGCAGTTATGGTGGTATCTGGCCAGTTATCGTGGTATCTGATATTCAGATACCACGGCCCGACTGTGGTAACTGATCGTTGTATCTCAAAAAGTCATCTCACTTTCATCAGTTTTTGTCGAATTGGTGGGAAAGAAGTTTGGCAATTGATATTTTTGCAGAGCAACCGTATATCAGATACCACGGTAACTGCAAAAACGACTAATTGCAGATCCAGTTACCGTGATAACAGATACCATGGTATCTGCAAAAACGCAACTATTGTTCTGTGGACAAAGTTTCCCAGCTTATGCTCAGAGGTTCGTGTTTCTGCCCGGTTGCCCCTCCTAGCAAGGCACCGTGTGTCAACTTCTGTTTTTGTTTCCCAGGATTTTGATGAAGTACTAAAAGACACTGTACAATGAGTTTCATTTATAAGTAACTGTACTCGTAATGGGAAGATCGAACAGTGAAAACCATTCGTTAACCTTGACTGAGTATGTTTCTGAGAGAATGGGCGTTACAGTGGGGAAATCTTGTCTTGGCGATAATATAGATCTTGATGGGTCTTGCATCACATTTATTCGCAAATGACCTTTTTGTCATTTTATTCCACTGCCACTGGCACTGAAGGTTGTGTTTTGGGGTGGGATAATAACGTAGAATTGCAATTCCTAATTCCTTTTTTCGCTTCCACGCTGATTCAGTTTAGAGTAGAGTAGAGCGGGCAGTGCACCATCTACTTTTGTCGCAGATGAGCATCATCTTTTGGAAAACGTTGAGGCTCGTAGAAGAAAAGAAGATGGTCGAGAAATAGAAAATAGTTGAGATAAGAACGATTTATTTTCGTTTTCTTATGTTGTTTTATTGCAGGGAAGTGCTGCGTACTTATAACATACCTCTGGACTACATATCGATGGCCATATATTTGTGGAATTTCGGCATGGTTGGGCTCCTGTGTATTCATTGGAAAGGTCCTCTTCTTCTGCAACAGGTATGTTTTCGTGTCTTCCATTTTACTGGCACGATGTGCGCGGCTTCGACTTGTCAGTTATGTTGCGGACAAGCGGTCAAGGTTTTGTGCACTCTTATCATCAAGTTAAAAACATCTCAACTTTTCCGTATGGAAATCATGATGGCGTGGGGCGGGAATTCATGCCCGCGATCGCCCGACCCTGCTCGTTTGTCTGTGATATTACCGAGTGTCGCTGGAAATCCCATGTGTTAAAGGGTTATTTTAGTTAGAAATCTCATGTGGTGAAAGGAAGGCTTGTTCTTCTTGACTTTTGTTCGCGAAGTTCGAAAATGCTACCAATTGGTGCCAATTACCAACAAGTATTGTTATTGAGCTATTTAAAAATTTATTTGCCCCTGAAAACTAAATAAGGGGATGATCTTTTTTTCAGCTGTATGGCTAATTTTGCAAATAAATCTCTTGTTCATTCAATTGCGGTAAGAACAGCCTGCTTTAAGTGGACGGTTTAGCTTGCTAATTTCTGAATTGTTAACCGATAAGTCTTCGGAAGCTTATTGACCAGCGTCCTGAGAGATGGGTGAACTGTAGGCTATCTGCGAAAGAGAAATTAAAGTTTTCCAATATCTAAGGCGCAAAGAATAATGCTGTCATGGCTTATATCACCCAGTAGCAGCGAGACATAAACAAGGTCTGTAGGCTCTACCTCAGACTCGGAAGGGCCCTCCCCTTCACCAGATTAGAGGTGTCACATTCCCGAAGGTCATAAGGTATGGAGTTTAGTCACAGTGTTGGGCTTTGCTTTGTTTAAGGAAAAAATAAATACTACATTCCATTGTTTTTGGGTGATTTTTCTGTTGCATTGTATTCATCTGTTGATTCATCTGTTTCGTATACGTATTCGTCTTTTCCTCGGGGTCTTTGGCTCTTAGTGTAAATAAATCTTATCGTATCTTATCTTATCTTATCAAACTGTATAAATAGAATAGACCCTTGTCTTAAACAGAGCCAATCATATCGCATGGTTGGGCTCCGCCAGTGGAGTAAGTAAAGAGCAGCTCCGCCAGGGTTGCCACGGGGAGCACAAAAGTTCACTTTGTTGAAAGTTGAAGTAACAACTTTTCTTCGAAAGAACACGTTTTGTTCCGATGGGCTGCTTATTATTAGTTCGCGAAACAGTGCTGTCAACACTTTAATTTAGTAGTTCTTAACAAAATATTGGTCGTGAAATGAGGGTGTGAAAACACAAGGGTGTGAAATGAGACGCAAACTTAACGTATAGCGCTATGCAGCTTATTACAGCTATTTGAACAATGCTTATGTTTGCTTGACATAACCGTCACTTAATGGCTCCTACAGTTTGACGTCATATTACTCAAAAGAACCGGTGGTATCTATGGGGTTGTGAAATATGCCGAAATTGGCCTAAGCTCTGCCAACAGTGATATTCCCAACCATAGAGGCGAAGAAAATTTCGGAGCCGGAATCTTGTATTTCTGTGATGGATTCAACAATTGGTTCTGTGTTCCAGGCATATTTAATCTTCATTTCTGCACTTATGGCTTTGATTTTCATCAAGTATTTGCCGGAAGTAACAACCTGGGTTGTTCTTGGAGTCATCTCAGCCTGGGGTAAGCACAAGAACTTTTAACTCCCTTGGTTTAAATTCCATGAGTAAGACGACTAGGTTACGTTAACATAAGGGAGAAATATCATTGTCTGCAGCTGTCTGGACGATTAGGTGTTTCCCCGAGCTTAAGGTCTTTCTTTAATTTATTTGCCTGACTTCGTATGGTTACCAAAATTCCTTTATTAATAGTGAATAAACTTTCTCGTTTGGGGAGGGGTTGCAAGGTCTTTAGCGACTTGCTGGTCATTTTAACCGACGGTTTTTGCAGAAAAACCTAGTGCTTAGAAGAAAAAACGACTGTGTTGACGCAAAATCGATTGATTTTAAGAAAAACCGACATTTAAAACAAGTCCGAAGGTGTCGATGGGATCCCAAAAATCTAAGATTTGATCCAGACAATTGGGTCTTGTCTTCGCCAGGCTAATCATCAGAGAAAACCGAGTTCAGATATTCTATCTACCTATCTATCTATACCTCTATAAGCCATATCTGTTTTGACGATACTGACCGAAACTTCCTGCTTTACTACTGCCAAATTTGCGGTTTCACCCGAATTCAGAGCGAACTACTAGTCCAGCAAAAAAAGAAAATTTAGAAACGAAACCGGCGTATCTCCTTATCCCTATAAAGAACATCTAATCAACTTTGAATAAAACTTTGACTTAAAAAAAAAATGCGGGTACAATCCGGATCCGGACTAATTATATGTCCGGGTAAAAAATGATCATCATATACAGACTCAGCGTCTCTTCTTACCCCTAATTCTATCATCTAATCAACTTCAGATAAAGCTTTTGCTTTTAACATATTTTCCGGTTTTGGCCGGATTACGGGCGAACCATTTGTCGGGCGAGAAAATGGTTTTCACCATCGGGCTCAGCATGTCTTCTTAGCCCTAAATCAAACATTTAATCAACTTCAAATGAAACTGTTACTTCGAACCAACTTTCCGGTTTTGGCCGGATTCCGGACGAACTGCTTGTCCGGCGAGAAAATTATTTTCACCATCATGCTCACGTGGTCTTCTTAACCCTAAATCAAACATTTAATCAACTTCAAATGAAACTTTTACTTTTAACCAACTTTCCGGTTTTCGCCGGATTCCGGACGAACTACTCGTCCAGCGAGAAAATGGTTTTCACCGTCAAGCTCAGCATGTCTTCTTACCCCTAAATCAAACATTTAATCAACTTCAAATGAAACTTTTACTTTTAACAAACTTTCCGGTTTTTGTCGGATTCCGGACAAACTACTTGTCCGGCGAGAAAATGATTTTCACCATCGTGCTCAGCATGTCTTCTTATCCCATAATCGACTATCACATTAGCTGTTTAAAAATATTTTGTTTGTTCCTTAATTTGAACCCCCATTCCCAAATATAGGGCTACAGAGCCCATCTACGAACTCGACCTTACCCTTGACCCAAACAATCCTCACACCAAGTTTCATCAAAATATCTCATTCCCTTCGAGAGTTACCGTGCTTACAGACGGACGGACGGACGGACAACTTTTGCTATGTCCTAGGTATCCCAAAAAATCAGCTCTTTTTACGAAAAACCGACTGTTTTGAAGACAATTGACTGTTTCCAAGAAAAAATCACCTATTGTTACGAAAAATCGCGGCGTTTAGTGACGACTCGAATATTTTTTACCGACTGGCCTACAACATTGGGGGGTGGGGGGGGGGAGAGTTCCACCATACGTGACACCCCTAGATAAGAATCTGGCACCCTGACTGTAAACACAACGAAGACGGTAGACACCACATTAATAAACTATAAATGTTGCTCTGAGAATGGCTATTATAATTTCAGATGCTCATGCAGAGAAAGGAAAGGAAGAAAGAAAACTTGTGTGCCATGTGTGGTTGCTTAAAATTCACCAAATAGAGCTGAAATAGGAAAATCTAGTCAAGAGTCACTTTTTCGCTTTAACTAGGCTGTAAAACTGGATGAAAATGCGTTAGTTCATTGCTCAGCTATTCCCGAATAATGATTTGTGTGAAAGATTTTCCAAACTTGTGATAACTCTATGTAATTTCGAATATCTAGGATCAACCACACCACTGGCCTTCCGTTACCAAACAAACCAGCTAGGCTGCTAGTTCTGGGACTCTTGTAGTCAGGCATAGCAGCGTCTTTGATTTTCTGTCGTTCGTGGTTTTGTAGAAGGAAAAACCCGTATCCTCTATGAAATTGAAATTTCGCGGTCTATCTAGAATCTGGTGTTGTTGGGACGCCGTCCGTGTTCTCAACGTCACTATATATTTCAACCCTCTGTTCTTCCCGTGACTTGTTCTTCCATCGAAATTGCTTTCCGAAAATTAAGAAGAACTGGTTCCACAGATTCTGATGGCCTTAGTGCCGATTTTTTCAAAACTGAGTGTCCAGCTTTAACACAACACCTCCAACTTCTGTTTCAAATTTGTTGATGCCAGGGTTTGGTTCCGAATAGTTTCCTCTCGGGTACTGTAACATCAGTGATTAAACGAGGGAAAGACACAGACCTTTGCAAAAGCTATCGACCAATTACAGTTTCTTGTACCATAAGCAAAATCCTGGAATACGTCCTTCTTCCAGAATTAATTGAAAAATGTCGTTTTGGTTCAATGCAACTTGGATTCCGTTCGAGCGCCAGTTCTGCGCACGCTCATCACATATTAACAAAAATGATGAAGCAGGCTACCCGCGAGAAGTCTGCTATTCATATATGTTCTATAGATATAGCTGGTGCTTTTGACAATATAACGCATTCTCAGGCCCTCTTCTCTCTCATTACTTCTGGCGTGAATCTGTCTGTTGTCAGTCTGTTAAAATTTTGGTATGGTCATTCCTCAGTAAGGTTTAAATGGCAAGGTAGCTTGTCAGAGATTATTCCTGTCCGAACTGGTGTTCGCCAAGGGGGAGTCTTATCTCCCTACATTTTCAAATCGGCCATATCTTCTTGTCTCAGTTCTTTACACCCTGCTTATTTTTATAAAGACCATGCCTTCAGCTACATAGCTTACGCGGACGACTTGCTCTTAGTAAGCCGTACCCGATCCACACTCACCAAAAATGTCTGTAAGCTGTCGTCGGAACTTCTCAAAATCGGTCTTGAAGTTAACCTCTCAAAATGTGAGGGGGTCCCGTCAGTACCGCAACACGTCAGTTGACATAAACGTCAGTTCGCCACAGAATTCCGTCAGTACGCCAACATTTTCCGACAGTTCGCCTACACGTCAGTTGACCCCAAAAAACCCGTCAGTTGATCAACACGTCACTTCATCAACACGTCAGTTGACCAACACGTCAGTTGGCCAACACGTCAGTTGCCCTACACGTCAGTTGACCAAACGTCAGTTCGCCTACTGTCAGTTGACATAAACGTCAGTAGACCTACACGTCAGTTCACCTAATCCTAAAATCCGACAGTTCAGCTACACGTCAGTTCGCCTACCGTCAGTTCGCCTACCGTCAGTTCGCCTACCGTCACTTCACATAAGCGTCAGTTGGTATAAACGTCAGTTGACATAAATGTCAGTTGGCATAAACGTCAGTTGGCATAAACGTCAGTTGGTATAAACGTCAGTTGGCATAAACGTCAGTTCACACACATTTTCCGGAAGTTTGCTCACATGTTGTTGTCGACGGGATAGTTACGGAAGCTCGCCCAGGGGATTAATAAGAGAAGCCGACAATTCACTTTTAATGAGGGCAAAAATTAAGTCAGGAGCCTCTCGTCAATTCTGACAGTTTTGGTTCACGTTACGAAAGAAAGAATACGGTTGGTAGACACCAGGGAAAACTCTCATTGTAATTGATAGCTTCGCTAAGCTGGGGTCAGGGAGGCGAATAAGGACAGTCGGTTCTGATAAATGTATTTTGAAGAGAGCTAGCTTACAACTTCAAGATATAAATACTAATTGCTGGGCAACTAAAACACAATTAGATTTGTATGGCACTTGCAGCTCCGCCGTATACCGATCACTTTTTGGTCGGTCGGTCCACTGTTCTCGAGTAGGGTACTTCCAGAAGTTCTAGGACGATGAAACTTGGCAAGCATATTAGGGACCCGACCAAACTAGCTTGGAAATAGTCACTTGACCGATCCGACCATCGTGGGGGGAGGGGGAAGTGGCGGAATCCAGAAAACAGGGGCATGCATAACTTCCGAAGAGGTGATCGGATCTTAATGAAACTTGATATCCAGACCTTGCGTCTCAGATATCTCATATCAAGTCCGGACCGGATCCGATGAATCGGGGGGTGGGGGGGAGTTGGAGGGGGGAACTGGAAATCGTGTGAAACTCTTAGAGTTGAGCGATCCGGATGAAACTTAGTGGCAAGAACAAGAACAAGCTCTAGATAAACAACTGACTGAACTGGATCGGATTCGGACACTATGGGGGGGAGCTGGAGGGGGGTTCCGGAATTTCGGCGATCCGTAGTTAATGTACTTCCAGGTGGACTAGGACGATAAAACTTGGTAGGCATATCAGGGACCCGACCAGATTAACTTGGAAACAGTCACTCCCCCATCCGACAGTCGTGGGGGAGGGGGAGACGGCGGAATCCGGGAATTAGTGGCATGCATAACTTTCGAACGGGTTATCGGATCTTAATGAAACTTGATATCTTGAAAGATCCCATGTCTCAGATGTCCCGTTTCAAGTCCGGACCAGATCCGATCAACTGGGAGGGGGGGGGGGTCGGAGGGGAGAACCGGAAATCTTGTGACGCGCATAGAGTGGAGCGATCACGATGAAACTTGGTGGGAAGTACAGGCACAAGTCCTAGGTACGTTACTGACAGAATCGAACCGGATTCGAGGGAGAAGGGGGGGGGGGTGTCCGGAATTCCGGTGATCGTGAGTTAAGGTACTTCCAGATGTGCTAGGACCATAAAACTTTGCTGGAGTATTAGAAACTTGACATCATTGGGTTAGAGATCACCAGTCCTTAAAGAACTCATCTTAACCGCAAAATACAAAAAAACACTTTTAAGCAAAATTTACTTTTTCACGATCGCCTTGTACATGATCCTTTTTGCCTCAAGAGTTTTTCTTAGAAATTAATTTTCAGCCCCCTTATAGTGCGAATCTTAACCAAAAAGTGGAAACAATACTTCTGACTATCACTTTCATCTGACCCAGCCTTGCAAGTGCCATTTGAGCTTCCAGCTCTTACTTTTGGGATCCCAAAACGTAAGTGGAGGGATACCTATGACATAGCAAAAGTTGTCCGTCTGTCTGTCCGTCCGTCTGTAAGCACGATAACTCTCGAAGGGAATGAGATATTTTGATGAAACTTGGTGTGAGGATTCGTTGGGTCGTCGGACAAGTCAAGTTCGAAGATGGGCTTTGTAGCCCTACATTTAGGGGTGGGGGAGGGGTTTCAAATTAAGGGGCAAACAAAATATTTTGAAACAGCTAATGTGATAGTCGATTATGGGGTAAGAAGACATGCTGAACACGACGGTGAAAATCATTTTGTTATCGAACAAGTAGTTCGCCCGGAATCCGGCCCAAACCCGAAAGTTTGTTAAAAGTAAAAGTTTTATTGTAAGCTGATTAGATGTTCAATTTAGGGGTAGGAAGACACGCTGAACACGGTGGTGAAAACCATTTTCTCGACGGACAAGTATTTCGACCGGAATCCGGCCCAAACCGGAAAGTTTGTTAAAATTAAAAGTTTTAGTTGAAGTTGATTAGATGTTCGATTTAGGGCAAGAAGACATGCTGAACACTTATGTGAAATCAATTTTCTATCCAGACATGTAGTTCGCCCGGAATCCGGCCAAAACCGGAAAATTGGTAGAAGTTAAAGTTTTATTTCTAGTTGATTAGATAACCAATTTAGGGGTAAGAAGAGATGCTGAATCCGTGTGTGACAATCATATTTTACTCGGACATATAGTTCAACCGGAATCCGTGGACTGAGAAAATGTGTTATAAGCTAAATTTTTATTTGAAGTTGACTAGATGTTCATTATTGGGGAAAGAAGATACCCAGAGTTCATTTCTTTTTTTTCGCCGGACAATTAGTTCTGGAGTTTGGCCGAAATCGGGAAATTGGCGGTAGTGGTAGGAAGTTTTTCTCAGATGATTAGCTATTTGGCCTTAATCTGTTTCTAAATTTTAATTGTAAGAATGTTCAAGGAGTCTGGCGATGACTGGATCAGGCTAAGACAAGACCCAGTTGTCTGGATCAGATGTTGAATTTTTGGGATCCCATCGAAACCTTTGGTCTTGTTTTTCATCGCTGAGGGATAGCTAGGCCTATGAGACTAATGATTGCGTCATCAGTTCACACAAAATATGTTTTTGGAATATAAACTTTTGAAATCCACGATGAGTTGACTAGTTCCCCACGATGGTCGGATCGGGTAAGTAAGCGACTTAGGGTTTTTACAGAAAACGCATACATCTTAAAAAAGTTTGTCTGCGACACACTGTTGTTTGGAAAGTAATCTGGTCGATTTTTACCATGAAGGAGTCTGATTTTCGAAATTTTTGACTGCGGTATAAAGTTTTAAAACAGTCTGGTTCACTCTGTGTTAAAACTGTCTGTATTTAAGTAGAAAAATATTTATTTTCCATTTTTTTTTGTAAATAATGCATACAGCGGGTACGTCAGCTACGATGCTTTGGCAGCGATATTTGGCCCTTCTTGGCAAGGGTCCTCGTCAGGCTGTCAATGTTCATCCCTGCCAATGAATCGTAGCAGACGTACCCGTTGTATGCATTATTTGAATATATTTTTCAAAGTCAGCTTGGGCTCAAGGAATATTTTTTTTTCATGGCACTTGCATCCTCTGGCTCAAGTGCCATATACCGATCACAATTCCGTCCGTCGGTCGGTCCGTTTTTTTTGTCACATTTTTTCGAATTAGGGTACTTCCCGATGTACTAGGACAATGAAACTTGGCAGGCATATCAGCAACCCAACCAAACTAACCTGGAAATAATCAGTTTCCCAATCCGACCATATTGGGGGAGTGGAGGGCGGTGCGAACTTGAAAATTAAGGGCAGTTTGTCACACTTTTTCGAGTTAGGGTACTTCCAGATGTGCTAGGACCATGAAACTTGGCAGGCATATCAGGGACCCGACCAAACAAACTTAGAAATAATCAGTTTTCCGATCCGACCATCTCGGGGGGGGGGGGAGGGCGGGGGAATCCGGGAAATTGAGCAGTGTGTAACTTCCGAACGGGTGATCGGATTGGAATGAAACTTAGTAACTGAATAGATTATATATGTCTGATGTCCCGTTTAAAGTCTTGACCAGATTCGATAGCTAAGGGGGAGTTGGGGGGGGGGACTGGAAATCTCGAGAAACGGTTAGAATGGAGGGATCGGAGTGAAACTTACTGGGAAGAACAAACATCTGCTCCAGGTTAATCTTTTACACAGTTGGACTGGATCCGGACACTTGGGGGGTGGGGGTGTAGGGGGTTTCCCGGAATTCCAGTTTCTGGGGATTTTCATGACGTAGCTTGGCAGGCATATCAGGGACCCGTTCAAACTGACTTGGAAATAAAAAAAAATCTTCGATATGATAATCTTAGGGGGCAGTGGAGGGAGGGAAATACTGAACCGGAAATACTACCGTTGTATGCATTATTTGAATATATTTTTCAAAGTCAGCTTGGGCTCAAGGAATATTTTTTTTTCATGGCACTTGCATCCTCTGGCTCAAGTGCCATATACCGATCACAATTCCGTCCGTCGGTCTGTCGGTCGGTCCGGTTTTTTTGTCACATTTTTTCGAATTAGGGTACTTCCCGATGTACTAGGACAATGAAACTTGGCAGGCATATCAGCAACCCAATCAAACTAACCTGGAAATAATCAGTTTCCCAATCCGACCATATTGGGGGAGTGGAGGGCGGTGCGAACTTGAAAATTAAGGGCAGTTTGTCACACTTTTTCGAGTTAGGGTACTTCCAGATGTGCTAGGACCATGAAACTTGGCAGGCATATCAGGGACCCGACCAAACAAACTTAGAAATAATCAGTTTTCCGATCCGACCATCTTGGGGGGGGGAGGGCGGGGGAATCCGGGAAATTGAGCAGTGTGTAACTTCCGAACGGGTGATCGGATTGGAATGAAACTTAGTAACTGAATAGATTATATATGTCTGATGTCCCGTTTATAGTCTTGACCAGATTCGATAGCTAGGGGGGAGTTGGGGGGGGGACTGGAAATCTCGAGAAACGGTTAGAATGGAGGGATCGGAGTGAAACTTACTGGGAAGAACAAACATCTGCTCCAGGTTAATCTTTTACACAGTTGGACTGGATCCGGACACTTGGGGGGTGGGGGTGTAGGGGGTTTCCCGGAATTCCAGTTTCTGGGGATTTTCATGACGTAGCTTGGCAGGCATATCAGGGACCCGTTCAAACTGACTTGGAAACAAAAAAAAAATCTTCGATATGATAATCTTAGGGGGCAGTGGAGGGAGGGAAATACTGAATATTGAGTCATGCGCAACTTTGGAACGGGCGATGGGATTCGAGTGAATTTTAATAAATGAACAGAGGACATATCCCTGTGGCGATCTTCGTCATTTCCGGATCGGATCCGACAACTGTTGAGGGGGGGGGGAATACTAGACCCGCTTAGACTGTGTGATCGGGATCGAACATTGTAGAATAACAAACAGATGCTCTGGGCATCATTTACAGAACCGGATTGGCTCCGGGTATTGTGGGTGGAGTTGGAGGGGGGGGGGGGTCTGGGATTCCGGTGATCGCGAGTTAATGTACTTCCAGATGAGCTAGGACGACGAAACTTCGCTGGAATATTAGGTATTCAACAAGATTTGCTTATAAATAGCTACTTCAACAAATCCGATTATTACCGTATCAACCTTGACCGCAAAGTAAGAAAAATACTTTTAAGCAAAATATGTATGTTCATGGTCCCCATCAGCCAAGTGTCATTTTTGCCTCAAGGGTTTTGCTTACAAATGAAATTCTAGCCCCCTTACAGCGCGCATCTTAACCGCAAAGTTCTTTTGATGAAAAATATATCTTAACCCCTGCAAGTGCCATATGAGCTTACAGCTCTTATTTTGTTTTTATGAATTTTTCGGAACTATTGGAATAATAGCTATTTCTGGGGAGAAAGTTTATTGATGTTAGGCTCTAATGTGGATAATGTGGCTCTGTATTAGAAACTTTTTATTTTAGCAGACAGAAATATATTTTTTTTACTTTTTTAATTTATTCTGAAGGGGGAGCTTGAAAGTAAAAGGCTCATTAAGAACTAACTTGTGAATGGGACTGGTGATTGCATTACTATCAATTAACAGAAAATTCTAGTTTTATCTACTATTTTGGAGAGCTACTCTTGGGATCCCGCACCTATGACTTCGTAAGAGTTGGCCGTCTCTCCTCTGTTAGCACGATAACTCTCGTAGGGGTTGAGATATTTCGTTCAAATTTGGCATAAAGAATCTTTGGGTCAAAGTACAGGTCCCTTTCGAAGATGGGGTCTGTAGCCCCATATTTAGGGGTCGGGAGGGGGTCAAATTAAGGGACGAAAAAATATTTTAGAATCTAATAAGATAATCGATTCAGAGATAAGGAGACATGCTGAATCCGAATTTGAAAATTATTTTCTCGCCGGACAAGTAGTTCACCGTGAATCCGGCAAAAACAGGAAAATTTCTGAAAAAGAAATGTTTAATCTGAAGTAGATAAGAGGTTCAGTTTAGGGGTAAGAAGACACACTGAACACGTATTAAACAATTTTTTTTTCGCCGGACAAGTAGTCCGCCTGGGATCCGGCCCAAACCGGAAAATTTGTATAACATAAAAGTTGTATTTGAGCTTGATTAGATGTTCGATTCAGGCTTAAGAAGACATGCAGCATCCGCATCTGGCAATTATTTTCTACCCGGACATATTCTCCCGGAATCCGGCTGAAAAAGTTAAGTTTTGAAAAAGTAAACGTTTTTATCTGAAGTTGATTAGAGGATGGGTGTAGTGGTAAGGAGGCATGCTGAACTTATGTGTCAATATTCCACGCCGGACAAATAGTTCGGGCTCCGGCCAAAACCTGAAGATTCGTTAAAAGTTAAAGTTTTATCTGTAGTATATTGTAAGGTAGTATATAGTACATAACGGACAAGAAGCTCGCCAAGAACCAGGCAGAAACCGGAAAATATGTGAGCAGTAAGGCAGCTGGAAGATTTGATCAATTTCGTCAAAGTATATACGACTTATAGGAGTAAACACGCAAGCTGAATCCACGTCTCTCTGTTTCTAAATTCCAGTTAAAATTGGTTGGCGAAGACCGGATATTTATCTACAAGATCCAACTGTCTGGATCAGATATGATATGTGTGGGATCCCGTCGAAACCTTGGTCTTGTTTGAAGACAATAGACGAAGCACTGGCCAAGAGCCAAGAGAAAAGAGTTCGTCCCTCACTGTTTCCGGTACCCTTTCGGAAAAGATTGAGAATCACTGGCACATTTTGGTCCTTCACCTTGCGATGGTTGTTAAGCCCTTATTTGTGTTTAATTATACGTTCACCTCATATTTTTCAGTTTTCGTTTGACTAGCCCCGTCTGCCGCATCTGATTGCAAGCTCCCGGTGATTCTTAACTTATTTTACCCTCATCAATATGCGCAAATGTCGGCTTCTTTTTATTAATCCCCTGGGTTTTATTCCCTCTGCTTAACTGCTTTCGGTGACCCAGTCGACTTCGAACTAATAGGCGGGTCTGAATCTCTGAGGGTGGTGACGGATTTTGTAGGCGAAGTGACGTTTATGTCAACTGACGTTTATGTCAACTGACGTTTATGTCAACTGACGGTAAGCGAACTGACGTGTAGAGGAACTGACGTGTAGCTGAACTGACGTGTTGACGAACTGACGGATTTCTAAAATAGGTGAACTGACGGTGACTGAACTGACGTTTATGTCAACTGACGGTAGGCGAACTGACGTGTAGTGCAACTGACGTTTAGGTGAACTGACGTGTAGACGAACTGACGTGTAGAGAACTGACGTGTAGACGAACTGACGTGTAGAGGAACTGACGTGTTGACGAACTGTCGGATTTTTCGTTTAGGCGAACTGACGTTTATGCGAACTGACGTGTTGCGGTAGTGACAGCGACCCAATGTGAGTACCTGCATTTCAACCCTTCGTCAAATCGTTTTAATGCTAATTCTTCTATCTCTCTTGGATCGTTCGTCGTCAGATCAACAGAATCTCTACGATGGCTTGGCATAACATTCAAATCCTCGTTGTCAAAATTTTGCTCTTCGGTTGTTCAAGAAGTTTCTAGATCAATCCGTACCGCCTATGGGCGCATCGTCCCCAACCGGGGGCGCTATAATCGTAAAGCTTTGGGAAAATTGTACAGCACCTTCTGCGCTCCTTCTATACTATTTCGTTCTGGTGTCACTCATGTTCTGCGAAAGAAGGAGATAAAAAAGATGAGATCATGTTATTTTAAATATGCAAAGCACCTTCTCCACTTGTCGAAATTATGCCATAACCATACTTTGACGGAGAAGTTCAAAATTCAAGATGCAAGTGTTACCCTTTTGGATGTTTCTTCGTCGCTATCAAAAATCATCGACAACAGAACCCAACCAGCGCACGACCTTCTACACTGCTTCCTGGCCGACGATTGAAATTAAGTGTCTTTTTGTGTATGTTTATGTGTTTTATTTATTTTCTTCATTTACTCCGCTTTCTGAAAACGGCGGGTTATAAATAAATTACTTACTTACTTACTTACTATATACGAGAGTTAATGGTGAAAAAGATAAAAATCTTTCAACAGAGTCACTGTATTTTGCAAAATGCAAAAATAAGCTAGCTTTTCAGTTAAACTTTAAGAAGAAATGTAACATAGTGACTTTGCTAAACCAGAACTTACACTAGTTTTGACTGGTCTATCTTTCAGTTTTCGTAATGCTTATCTAAAAAAATAATACCAGATGTAAGAACAGTTTACTTACCAGTGATCCATCCAAACGGCTCAGAGACGGTATTTTCGGACACCGGTCATTACCCTTGAGGTAATATCTTCAGGCCGCCTTGGACCAAACTTGAAATTCGCCCTTATTGACGTCCCATACTTATTTATTGGGATTTGAATGAGTTGGGCAAATTCTACGAAAGTAAGCCCTTTATGACTGTTAGCAATTATCACGGTGACATGATATTCACGCTTTGGATGACAATTTAAGGCCGATAATTGCCTCCCTCCTGGTATCCTCTGAATCATTTCGCACTTTTTATTGTATTTTCGCATTACCGAGACTATAGTTGCGTTTTCGCAGATTCCATGGTATCTGTTACCACGGTAACTGGATCTGCAATTAGTCGTTTTTGCAGTTACCATGGGGTCGGATATACGGTTGCTCTACAAAAACGACAATTGTCGAAAGTGCGCTTTTCGAGGTCATCCCAAAGAAAAATGATATTCAGCCACACCACTAAGTGCCAAACTTCTTTCCCACAATTTTGACAAAAAAACTGATGAAAGTGAGATGACTTTTTCAGATCCCACGAAAACTGCAAATACGTCTTTTCACTGTGGTATCAGATACCACGATAACTGCAAAAACGACTTTAGACCGTGGTATCAGGTATCAGATACCATGGTATCTGTAAAAACGCAACTTATGTAATATCTTCAAAGCAATGCTACTAATTGCGCCTCTACCAAATTTTTGTTCGAACTACATGTCGCTTGTAAATTTTCGTCCTTCACTCTTGGCGTGTCCCCGCCTTTATCCGAAGTGCCTTTTAGGAGCTGGGTATGGTGGAAAAGGGCGCAGTGACACTAGAGCAAGATCGTAAATCCACTCGTCGAAACGAAAGTAAAGGACCAAGAAAATGTGTGTAGTCCTGTCACGTTGGGTTACCTAACTGATAATTTTCTAACCTAAGATTTGGCTGCTGTTCTACCGAAGTATGGCCCGCTTCGTTGTCTGGTGAACCTGGCTCACGAGCGCAACGAGCCCCTGTTCCCTGGCCTTATTTATTCCTCTGCCATGGCTTATAAAACCGTCATTATGGCTAATGGAGATGAAGTGCCAGATGGCGAATCTAGTCGCCGGAAGAACTCTAGTCCTAGTCGAGCCAGTGGCTCCACTTCTTCGACGCCAGTAGAAGGGGGATTCACTCCCGAGTGGCAAAATCAAGCGGACAATCGCAGCAGGAGAAGAGCGGTGAGTTTTGCCCTTTCTTTGGCAGGTGACGGTACAGGGTCGACTTGATATGTTAGGACACTCACAAGACAATTTATTTTCTTCGGCTCACTTTGTGCCGGAGCTCGGCTAAAGCCAAGTTTCCTACGAGAGTAACTTTTTTCGTCGTTGCTGGGAAAGTAATGAGCATAAAACCAGGTTTGGACAGCACGCTACAAAATTTCCGTGTAGGTATTGTATGTCAGTACAAACAGGGACGGAATTTCTATTGAAGGATAAACAAATTGTGAATAAACTTCTATTTTGGTTTTACTGATAGACAGTGAGAAAGAATATTTGGCTCTAACTAGTTTTTAAAGGGACGTTTTTCATTCTTTTCACTCGGCGATAATCCGGAAAGCGACCTTTTGCGGATAGGAGCCGAAAATGAAGTCAACTTTCGGTCGGGCGAGAAATCCTCTGATCTCCAGGCGACGTGAAAAGCGGTAATTGTCTGACGAGACTTTTTAGTATGCTAGTTGAACTGGAATCAGCAACGGCGATGAAGATTGCCATGTCTGTAAAAAAAAAATCTCCCGTACGAAGCGAGCAAATACAAAACTTCCTACAGATTTTTGCGCGAGGATCTTATCGAGACTTTATGAATTCGCTTTTGACAACCTCCAGGCTGAGTTTTAACACAACAAGACCAAAGTTTTTGATGGGATCCCAAAAATATAATATTTACAGACAATCGGGTCTTGTAGAGGTCCAGTGGTAATCATCTCAGAATACGAAGTTCAAATATGGATTCAGCATGTGAGTTTACCCCTCTAGCCTGCGTCATGTCTACTCTGGCGGAAGTTCCTGCCTTACTTCTGCCAAATATCCGGTTTCAGCCGGATTCCGGGCGAACTACTTGTCTTGTAAAAAATTGAAGTTCAGAAACAGATTCAGCGAATCTCCATACCCCTTGTCGAATCTCTAATCAACTTCAGATAAAACTTCCACTTTTAACAAATTTTCCGATTTCAGCAGGATTCGTGGTGAACTGTATGTCCAGGTATGAAATGATTCTCATACTCGAATTCAGCATGTCTTCTTACCCGTAAATCGAACACCTAATGAAATTCATATAAAACTTTTACTTTTAACAGATTTTCCGGTTATGGCCAGATTCCAGGCGATATACGTGTCCGGCTACAAAATAATTTTCATATTCGGATTCAGCATGTTTCACTATCCTCAAATCGAATCTCTATTCAACTTCAGATTAATCCTTTATTTTTGACAAACTTTCCAGTTTTGGCCGGATTCCGGGCGACCTACTTGTCCAACGAGAAAATCATTTTCATATTCGGATTCAGCATGTTTCTTACCCGTCAGATATCTAATCAACTTTAGATAAAACTTTTACTTTTAACAAACTTTCCGGTTTTAGCCGAATTCCGGCTGAACTACTTGTCCGGCGAGAAAATAGTTTCCATATTCGTGTTCAGCATGTCGCTTTACCCCGTAATTGACTATCTCATTAGCTTTTAAAAAATATTTGTTTCCACCCTTTAATTTGAAACCCCTCCCCCTCCCCTGAATATGCAGCTATCGTGTCCATCTACGAACTCGATCTTTCCCGTGACTCGCAGAGTCCTCACATTAAGTTTCATCAAAATATCTCGTCCCCTTTGAGAGTTATCTTGCTGACAGACGGACGGACAACTTTTGCGATGTCATAGGTATCCCTCCACTTACGTTTTTGAATCCCAAAAATACTATGGGAGGGGGGGGGGCAACTTCGCAAAAGACATTAGAACATAGTGGCCGTCCAGTAGAAGTCATCGCCCATATGAGAGAGTCAATGCGGAGTAGTGTCTTTTAGGAAGTAAAAGATAACTTGAAAGTGGCGACATGTTTTTGAGGGCAGAATTTCGCAGATATCTTTAGTATAATTTACTTGGTATCAGTACTTGTTCGTTAGACCTGATACAATGTAATGTTCCTTAGAGCGGTTGAGTCTTACATTTTTATGGGATCCGAAAACGTAAGTGGAGGGATACCTATGACATCGCAAAAGTTTTCCTTCTGTCCCTCTGTAAGCACGATCACTCTCGGAGGGAACGAGATATTTTGATGAAACTTGGTGTGAGGACTTTTGGGGTAAGGGAAAGGTCGAGTTCGTAGATGGGCTATGTAGCTCAACATTTAGGGGTGGGGTAGGAGTTTCAAATTAAGGGACGAACAATTTTTGTTTAAACAGCTAATGAGATTTACGGGTAAGAAGACATGCTGAACATGAATATGAAAACCATTTTATCGCGGAACAAGTTTGTTAAAACTAAAAGTTTTATATAAAGTTGATTGGATGTTCGATTCAGGAGTAAGAAAACATGCTGAACATCCATATGAAAATCTTTTTCTGGTCGGACAAGTAGTTCGCCCGCGATCCGTCCGATACCGGAAAATTTGTTAAAAGTATAAGTTTTATCTGAAGTGATTAGATGTTCGATTTAGGGGTAAGAAGACATGCTGAATCCGCATTTGACAATCATTTTCTACCCGGACAAATAGTTAGCCTGGAACCTGGCCGAAACCGGATTTTTTTTTAAAAGCTAAAGTTTTATATGAAGTTGATTAGATGTTCGCAGATGTTCGATATAGTGACAAGGTGATACCCTGAATTCGTTTTTTAGCTTTAGTTTTCGCCAGAGAAGTATTTCGCCCGGATTCCGGTTGAAACCGGAGATTTTGCAGAAGTAAGGAAGGTAGATTTGATTAGTTTCGTCAAATTAGATATGACGTATAGCCTAGGGGTAAATACGCACATGGTGAATCCATATCTGAACTTGGTCTTCTCAGATGATTAACCATTGACCTCCTTATCTTTCTAAATCTTAATAGTTAACCTGTTCAAGGAGCGAAGACCAGGTATCTACAAGAGCAAGTTGTCTGTTTGTCCCATCGAAACCTTTGGTCTTGGTCTTAAACGTTGTATGTTTCAGCGCGAAGTCCTAGCCAACGATTCAAGATCGCCTGCTGAAGCGAGACCAACGCGTCTAGTGGAGAGCCGACCGCCGCCACCGGAAAAAGATGAGGAAGAACGTATGTTGTTGCTTACTTACTCTTTTTCCTTTCTCTCCGTCCATATGTTTTTCTACGTTTTCTAGTTTATGTTCATTTCTTTTTAGCGGCCTACCTCAGAAACGATAACAGGGAGTTAGAAGTCTGGCATGGTAATGTTGACCCACAAGATTCTATTTCGCGTATCTATCCAAGTTCTAGAAAAAGGCGTCTTCGTGCGGTTGGATGTTATCTTCCGAAACGGATGACCGTGCTTTCGTGACGAGCTTGAAGTCCATGTCGCTTTTTCCAAAGATCTGGCAGTGCCGGGGTTGACAGCCAACACTGATGGATATACACAAAACCATCGCCGTGGCTAATCGACTGTCCAACTTGTTTGTATGGCACTTACTTTCCGGCCAAGTGACATATACCGATCACTTTTCCGTCGCTCTGTCGGTCGGTCGGTCAGTTCAGTTCATTTTATTCATAAAAATAGAGAACACCATTAACTGTTTATGGCCCCACCATAAGGCCTAACATAAGGCCTGGCAATGGGCGGTCATTCCGGTGTTTGCGAGTTAGGGTACTTCCAGATGTGCTAAGACGATGAAACTTGGCAGGCATATTAGGGATCTGACCAAACTAACTTGGAAATAACCACTTGCTCGATCCGACTATCGTGGGGGGAGGGAGCGGAGCCGGAATTTAGTGACATGTATAACTTTCGAACGGGTGATCGGATCTTAATGAAACTCGATATTTGGTAGGAGGAACAAGCACAAGCCCTAGGCACGTCATTGACAGATCCGGACGATATTCGTGCATTGTGGGATTCCGGAATTCCGGTGATACGGAGTTAAGTTACTTCCCCGTGGGCTAGGACAATGAAACTTGGCAGGCAAGTCAGGGATCCGACCAGATTAACCTGGGAACAGTCAACTTCCCGATTCGACTACCGGGATCGGATTTGGGCACTGTGGGGGGAGTTAGAGAGGGGGGAGAGCCCGGAATTCGAGCTATCGCAAGTTAAGGTATTTCCAGATGTGCTAGGACGATGAAACTTGGCTTGAACATTAGAGACTTGACATGATTGGCTTAGAAATTGTCAGTTCTTCGACCCAACCATCGTGGGGGAGTAGGGAGGGGGAATTTGTAATCTTGAGGCATGTGTAACTTTTGAACGAGTGGTCGGATGTTAACGAAACTTGATATTTGGAAAGACCTCGTGTCTCGTTTTAAGTCCATACCGGGTACCGGTGAATGTGGGGTGGGGGGAATCTTGTGACACGCTTAGAGTGGGGCGATTGGGATGAAACTTGGTAGGAAGAAACCGGACCTGTTTCCGTTACTTTGAGGGGAGTTGGGGGGGAGGGCGGAATTTCGGTGATCGCGAATTAAGGTACTTCCAGATATGCTAGGGCGATGAAACTTGGCTCGAACATTATAAACTTGACAAGATTGGCTCAAAAATTGTCACTTCTCAGATCCGACCATCCCTTAAAGTGCTAATTCTAACCTTATAACCACAAAGTTTGCATTCAAGGCTGTTGCTCAGAAACTAATTTTTAGTACCCTTAAAGTGCGTTTCTTAACCGAAAAGTAAACAAAAAAATACTTTCCCCAAGGGCCCATGATCATTTTTGCCTCAAGGGTTTTGCTTACAACTGAATTTCTTAAAATACAAACAATAATTTTGTCAAAATATACATTTTCAGGATTCCAATGAGATTACCATCATTTGTTTTTCAAGAGTGTTCATTAAAGATGAATCTCTAGCTCCCTTAAAGTGCGCATCATCACGGCCAAATGCACAAATAAAATAGCTTTTTACAAACAATCGTGATTCCAAGGACCCATGACCATTCTTATCTCAAGGGTTTTGCTTACAAATGATCACAACAAACCCACGAATTGACGATTTCCTTTTATCCTCTGACCCAGCCTTGCAAGTGCCATATGAGCTTCCAGTTCTTGTTTTTCCCACTTACAATAGACTTTGATATTATTTTTGGCGACTACCTGTAGTGTTGTAAAATAACTTACAGTAAAAATTTGCGAAGAATTTTAGTAGTACTACGAGGGTCTGTAAATTTACGGTCAAATACCCGGCCGTAACCAGTTTTACATTTACAACACTGAGTACCTGCCATTCGACCGCCAAGGTTCCGAAGACGTCCTAAGACGGGATCCAAATTTCGTGAGCAACCGAGGAATTTATCATCGTGACAATCACAGAGATATGCTTTTTGCACTGCTAAGGATAACCAATGCCCTTTCACACCCTTCAAAGTAGGCCGCTGGATTCGCGAGTGAGTCCTGTTCGAGACGTTGCGTGTGACCAAGATTCATTTTCAATAAATAGTGTGAGGGAAATGAATTAGTAAAAAAAGGCTCGAAATACCGTCGTAATTTCACTGAATAAAACACGGCTCAACCACTTTTTCTGTGCTTATCGAAAAAAAAGTCCTGCTGCACAACTTTGCGAAATGGTCGGCCTGTTCGTTTTAGAACGTATTCATCATTTTAGGCGGCGTGAAACTTGGCCTCGGTGACTTCATTTTCTACAGCGTTTTGGTTGGAAAAGCTTCCTCGTATGGAGACTGGAACACAACCGTTGCATGCTTCGTTGCAATTCTTATCGTAAGTAGCTTAGCGAGTGCCCCTTCTTTTTCGATAGGAACAACAACTTGTTATATTTGTGTCCCTGACTTGTGGTAGCCAGGAACTGTTGCGGGGGGAGATGGCTGCGGACACCCTGTACAGATAGATGAACGTTGTTTAATTGTTATTACCTAAACGTGGTAAGTCGTCGAGTCACTAGTCAATGATTCCGCCCTAGCTCAGTGGCAAAGTGAGGGACTGTGGTCAAGCTGTCCTTGTGTACTCGAGCTTATGGGACGAGCTCGGAACTTTGAGACTTTTATATTTTCTGCCGAGGTTCTCTCGAAACTTCGGCACGCTAGTGGTATTTTCAAGTTTGTCCTTGCTGGTTGCGTGATGATTCTGGGACACCGCAGTAAATCGGATCTGTGATTAATAGGGAAGGACTAAATCGTTTTGTCTTTTTCAGTTTCTTCTGTGTAAACTACACAGCCAAGTTATGAAACTGCATTTTTCTGATTCAGATCGAGAATATCGAGATATAGGTAGTAATGTGTGCCCCCTTTTTGCCTGTATTGTCAGGAATTTCCTAAGTTGCCATCGAAATGACGAGCCTTGTGGAAATGAGCCGAGGTCTAATATTCCGTATCCCTTTTTTCAGGGTTTGTCACTGACTCTGCTTTTGCTTGCGATTCTCGGGAAAGCGTTGCCTGCTCTTCCAATCAGCATTACCTTCGGACTGATATTCTACTTTTCAACATCCCTCGTTGTACAGCCGTTCTCCGACCTGTTGGCGTCTGAACAGGTGTATATTTAGATCCAGGCTTATGCTATCTAGTATTCGAAGTCCTGCTGAAGGACGAACAAAAAAAAATATCACGTCGTTCTTTTTCCGGAGATTTTTATAGTCGTAGCTTTTACTTTTTTAGTTTATTTATATTCTTAAAGTTTTGTATTGAATGCTATTACACGACAATTTTATATTCTGGGATTAAGCTACAGATACAAAATTAATGGTGATGAGCTTCAGCTTCTTTCCTCTTCTTCTCCTCGGAAGCGCGGACGTTGGCAGGAGAATTGGCTGCAAAAATAAGCTTATTAGAAGTTGCACCTCAAAGGCATTTGCAAGCAACGAATATTTAAGAGATCACGCTACGAGGGGTGCACCCCATCCTTTTCGGCAGAATCTTCTAAGGTTTCCAATCGGTTTTTACCGTTATGAGCAAGGCCCGTGTCAAGGAATTTATTTCGGGGTGGGGTGGGGTGGGGGGGGTTGCGTGCTGGTCGGACAAATCAGAGGGAAAAGCCTATAAAAATCATTATTTTTGCATGTTTCAGGGGCATACGGCCTTGGTTATGAGCCAGTTTACCGAGCTAAATTGGTTTCATAATCTGTGTGAAACAAGCAATTAAGGCACAGCGCGCATTGGCGTGCACTAGCTTCAGCTTGTCCGGAAATATTGCAGGTCCGTACTTCGGGCTGCAGCCTCTCTACTTGCTACAACCCTTACCGAGACGGGCCTAAATATCACTCGAATAAACCTCAGCCGACATCCGTTTGGTGCCACGAAACATGATTCGCAATCGGCTTGGGCTAGAGGAATACTTATTCTGACATGCCTTTCATACTTCAATACTGAGTGGCTCAGAAAAGATTTTTAGAGAACAATACTTGGGAGATACAAGCTTTCCCGCAAAAGCATGTGATCAGCTATGAAAGACTGGAAGATTACCTTTTGAGCTGATCCATGCAAAAATGGGTACGCTCACTGCAATGCCGTAAAGGTACCACCTGAAGTGGCGACTCTTCTGGAAGTAGAAGCCAAACGGAAATTGGGCAACCTTTGCTGTAAGTGTGTAGGGGTACTTCATTCTTCGGGAAACATCCATGATTCTCCTGTAAACAGATCAAAAACCGATAGAAACAAGACCAAAGGTTTCGATGGGATCCCAAAAATTCAATATCTGATCCAGACAACTGGGTCTTGTCTTAGCCAGATCCAGTCATCGCCAGACTCCTTGAACATTTTTACAATTAAAATTCAGAAACAGATTAAGGCCAAATGGCTAATCATCTGAGAAAAACTTCCTGCCACTACCGCCCATTTCCCGATTTCGGCCAAACTCCAGAACTAATTGTCCGGCGAAAAGAAGAAAGCTCAAAAATGAACTCAGGGTATCTTCTTTCCCCAGTAATGAACATCTAATCAACTTCAAATAAAAATTTAACTTATAACAATTTTCCGACTCCAGCCGGATTCCGTCGAACTATATGTCCGGGTAAAATATGATTGTCACACACAGATTATGCATCTCTTCTTACCCCTAAATCGGTTATCTAATCAACTAGAAATAAAACTTTAACTTCTACCAATTTTCCAGTTTTGGCCGGATTCCTGGCGAAGTAAATGTCCGGATAGAAAATTGTTTTCACATACGTGTTCAGCATGTCTTCTTGCCCTAAATCGAACATCTAATCAACTTCAACTAAAACTTATAATTTTAACAGACTTTCCGGTTTGGGCCGGATTTCGGGCGAAATACTTGTCCGTCGGGAAAATGGTTCTCACTACCGTGTTCACCGTGTCTTCCTACCCCTAAATCGAACATCTAATCAACTTAAAATAAAACTTTTAATTTTAACAAACTTTCCGGCTTTGGCCGGATTCCGGGCGAAGTACTTGTTCGATGACAAAATGGTTTTCATCACCGTGTTCAGCATGTTTTCTTACCCCATAATCGACCATCACATTAGCTGTTTAAAAATATTTCGTTTGCCCCTTAATTTGAAACCCCTCCCCCACCCCTAAATGTAGGGCTACAAAGCCCATCTACGAACTTGACTGGTCCGACGACCCAACGAATCCTCACACCAAGTTTCATCAAAATATCTCATTCCCTTCGAGAGTTATCGTGCTTACAGACGGACGGACAACTTTTGCGATGTCATAGGTATCCCTCCACTTACGTTTTGGGATCCCAAAAACAGTTCTTCCACCTCACTCTCTTATCACAAATTTTCACCTCTTTGGCAGTATTGTATGAAAGATCTTACTCTTCTAGTACCGTACCAATCCATTATCTGTTCTTAGAAAACAGGACCTGTGGTTAAGTCCAACGCTTCCCATAGGGTAAGTGTAGGCCTATTGTGTTCAAACAGACTAGCTACATCCCAAAGTAGAAGCCGTAATTTATTCTCTCTATCAAGTGGTTCAAGCCCATTTTTTCTTCCAATTATACCTCTGGAAGGACATGTCAAATACTGGGATTAACGTTAATTTTTTCATTCTCAAAACTTGGAAAGGATGCCATTTACGTATTACCGTATAAGATTTACCGCTAGCTGCATTTTAATTTTTTTTTTTTCGCTTTAATGTTGCACTTAAAAACCCTTATTCCCTCCAAGCTCTGAATTTTTTGTGAAAGTCAAACCTGCCATAACTTCCCTATTAACTTAGTCCCCAACCATATTTGCCAGTGCCAAGCAAAACTAAAGATCAAGGAAAAGGGAAAATGCCAAAATAAAGTTTTTTTAGGTTTACCACTGCTATGGCTTTGAACCTTTCTCCGCACTGTTAGTGGTCTGGAATC
Organism: Branchinecta lynchi; assembly: GCA_023053575.1. Classification (NCBI taxonomy): domain Eukaryota; kingdom Metazoa; phylum Arthropoda; class Branchiopoda; order Anostraca; family Branchinectidae; genus Branchinecta; species Branchinecta lynchi. The sequence goes on from JAKZAP010000006.1 coordinate 17,484,910, forward strand.
ACTTCAGCTTCTGGAGAGTTTCCTGAAGGCTAATAGAAAGCTCACCAGGCTATTATTTTTGAAAAAACATAAAGTAACTTCACGCATTTCATGTAAGAGAAAGTGACCGCAATCAGCAGGATCCAGATAAAACCAATTGTTTCTAAATATTTTGTATAGTTATTATATTTCAAGGTGATTCACAATAAATGAAAATATGAAGTGATTTTTGATTTTTGTAACAGTTACCTGCGATTCAACATCTACCAGAGAAAAACTCCTTGGCCTAGTCTAACATTGTCCTATTCTAACACAAATTTTCCGGACAGCCTATGCCAAACACTGGGTAATCTAACCCGATAGTCTATCCCAATATCAGGGATTTGTGTTAGAAGAGTTCTATCAGTGTTACATAGCCAGTGGCAGTGATTAGCCAATCACAAGTGCTTGCCAGAAGTAAGTGTCCTGTAGGGTATCTGTTCTACCGTCTGAAATAAATAATATCTCCAAAATTTTCAAGGTATAACATTGTATCCATGGCTGATTTTTTTTGTTTTTATATAAGATGGCCAAAAGTTTGTTTGTATATATATCACACAAAACATGTTCTAATAAAAGTATCTGAACTTTATGGAAAAATTCAGTTGATAAAAGATTAATAAGCAGGAAACTGTGATTCCATTAAATCCAAATTATCAGCAGTTCAAGAATTTTCCTATATACATAATTTCCTCATTATCAAGTTCGCCCTGCCTTGGCCCTGCTTACCCCAGCTCATTGTCCAAAAACAGACGTATCCTTTCCATTTGCTTTTTTGTTTAAGTTTTATAGATTCAAGAGAGCTTCTTAACGGTATCTGTTGTTGTTGCGGCATCTGTGCATATTTTCCAACAAACAATATGGCAAAATTCTGGCATTTTTTGGTGATGGTAATTACAGCATTTTCAGAAACATATTTGACACTGCAAAATGGATATGTGAGCTGAATTTAATTGGAGCTATATTATGGCCCTCCTTGGTAAGGGTTCCTCTTCAGGCTCAAGCTAGAAAATGAACTTAAAACAACTAAAGATTCTAACTTCAGTTAGTACCATATCTGATTATCTGAACTTCTTTATGAGAGTTGCTTGGAGCTAAAGCTGGTGCTACAATTCCATTTTGGAAATGGCTGCCCGACTGGGTTGTTGAGAGAATAGAGATCTAACCGAAGAAATTCCCAAAATGGGATACTTAAGCCAGAATCAAACACAAAGCTACAAGATGAGAGAATCATAATCCAGTGACAGCACTGTCAGAAGTTTCATAACAGACAAAACAAGTTTGCACGGTTTTAACAGGCAATACTCAACAGACAACACTTGGGATGTAATCTTTTGTGACAACAAAAGTTATGCATAAAAAGTATTTCCAGGAAAAGCCAAAAACAAGCAAAAAAGCATCTGGTGAACTTTTTAGTTTGTCGTCATGATACAGGAAAATCCAGCAGATGATTTTTTGGCCTTTCCTGGCAATGACTGTTATACATAGTGTTTGGTGCAAAAAATAACAACATTCCATGCATAACGTTTGTCATGACAACAGAATACATCACAAGGCCAAGAGTTGTCTGCTGCAACCGTGCATCCTTGTGTTATCTGCTATGAAACTTTTGACAGTGTGAAGACTAAGCATTTGAAAATGTATCAGATATTGGCTAACATGGTTTTAGACTGAGGCATTTCTGGCAGTCTCGGGTTGTAAAGCACAACAGATATGCAACCACTTTGCAGTAAATGTGGCGCTCAGCGGATTCTCGCTTTACGAGATCACCCTTTAGCCTCGAGCTGTAGAGGTTTGTGAATATCTATTTTCTTCTCCAAAGTCACCTCTTCAATTCATTGAATTTAAGAAGCTCAGAGTTGACTAGCTTACTGTAAAGATTGAATAACCAAAGACTTGAACTTGCCTGAAAATTTCTTTAACCTGAAAAACTTTCTAGTTGCAACTTCCAATGATCAGCTTTGGGCAACATCTGCGATCAAACTTACTAAACCCTTGTCTATGTTAAAAAAAAGTTGTGGAAGAAGAAGAGTAAACAATACATGTTCCGAACTTTTGCAAAAATACAAAAATAATAAAATATAGTCAGTCCTGTCAAGGGAAAGTACCAAGCAAGCAACCTACTTGCTACAATAAAGAAATTTTAATGTGCAAATCAGTACAAATCCTTCGACTTTAGCAACACAAATACGAGGATGTCGTGGCTAGTGAACACTAATCTGTCCTCTTTGAAGAATCAGTTAAGCAGCTTGGCTAAGGAAGTTCTAGCAGATGTTGAAGAAACAGTTCGAGGTTAGTTCAGTCATATACACACTTCTGGCCACCGTGGGGTACGGCGGAAGAGATAAGTTGGAAAGTGGGTTCCTGAAAATTTTGTTGAATTTGTAGAACCAAGCCGGTTGAGCGATTGGGATAAAACTTGACGATACTAAGGTCATATGCCCTGGGTGTTCCATTTTGGTTCCCTGTTGGAGTTTGTCAGGGTAACAGACATTAACGGAAATGTAGTTTTTGGGATCCCAAAACATACGTGGAGGGATACCTATTACTTCGTAAAAGTTGTCAGTCCGTCTGTCATCACAACAACTCCCGAAGGGAATGAGATGTTTTGATGAAACCTGGTGTGTTTGGGTCAAAGGACAGGTCGAGCGCGTAGATGGGCGCTGTAGCCCTGCATTTAGGGGTGGGGGTTTAAATGAAGAGGCGTAACAAGATAATTTTTAACGGCTAATGAGATAGTCGACTTAGGGGTAAGAAGACTTTCTGAACACGTGTATGAAAATCATTTTCTCGTTGGCAAATCCGGGCAAAACCGGAAAATTTGTTATAAAAGTAGAAATTTTATCTGAAGTTGGTTAGAAGTTGGATTTAGGGGTTAGGAAACATGCCGAATCTGTGTCTGAAAATCATTTTCTCGCTGGACAAACAGTTTGCGCGGAATCCGCCCAGAACCGAATTTTTTATGGCACTTGCAGCCTCTGGCTCAAGTGCCATATACCGATCACAATTCCATCTGTCGGTTGGTCCGAGATTTTTGTCACACTTGTTCGAGTTAGGGTACTTCCAGATGTGCTAGGACAATGAAACTTGGCAGGAATATCAGGGACTCGACCAAACTCACCTGGAAATAATCAGTTTCCCGATCCGACCATATGCGGGGGAGTGGGGGGTGCTGGAAACTTGAAAATTTAAGGCATTTTGTCACACTTTTCGAGTTAGGGTACTTCCAGTTGTGCTAGGACCATGAAACTTGGCAGGCATATCAGAGATCCGACTAAACTAACCTGGAAATAATCAGTTTGCCGATCCGACCATATGCGGGGGAGTGGGGGCGCTGGAACTTGAAAATTTAGGGCACTTTGTCACACTTTTTCGAGTTAGGGTACTTCCAGATGAGCTAGGGCAATGAAACTTGGCAGGCTTATCAAGGACCCGACCAAACTAACCTGGAAATAATCAGTTTCCCGATCCGACCATATGCGGGGGAGTGGGGGGTGCTCGAAACTGGACAATTTAGGGCATTTTGTCACACTTTTCGAGGTAGGGTACTTCCAGTTGTGCTAGGACCATGAAACTTGGCAGGCATATCAGAGACCCGAACAAACAAACTTAGAAATAATCAGTTTTCCGATCCGACCATTTTGGTGGGAGTGGAGGGCAGGGGAATCCGGGAAATTGAGAAGTATGTAACTTTCGAACGGGTGATCGGATTTTAATGAAATTTAATAACTGAATAGATTAAATATCTGTGATGTCCCGTTTAAAGTCTTGACCGAATTCGGTAGCCAGGGGGAGTTGGGGAGGGGGAGACCGGACATTTCAAGAAACGGTTAGAATGGAGCGATCGGTGTGAAACTTGCTGGGAAGAACAAGCATCTGCTCTAGATAAATCCTTTAGACCATTGTACTGGTTCCGAACACTTATGGGGGGGAGGGGGTTTCCCCGAATTCCTTTTTTTTTGGGATTTTCACGACGAAACTTGGCAGGCATATCAGGGACCCGGTCAAACTGACTTGGAATAAAAAAAAAATCCTCGATATGATAATCTTGGTGGAGGGGGGGGGGTTGAGGGAGGGGAATCCGGAATATTGAGTTGTGCGTAACTTCGGAACGGGTGATCGGGTTCGAGTGAAATTTAATAATTGAACAGAGGACATTTTTCTCTGGTGATCTTTTTCATTTCCGGACCGAATCCGGCAATTATTGGGGGGAGGGTGGAAAATACTTGACCCGCTTAGACTGGTGTGATCTGGGTCGAACTTCGTGGGAATGACAAATAGATGCTCTGGATTAATCATTCACTGAACCGGATTGGCTCCAGGTATTGTGGGTGGAGTTGGAGGGGGGGGTCTTTGATTCCGGGCGATCGCGAGTTCAGGTACTTCCAGATGTGCTAGGACGATGAAACTTTGCTGGAATATTGGAGATTCAACAACATTTACTTAGAATACAGAGTAAAAAAAAATACTTTTAAGCAATATATTCATTTTCATGATGCCCATCACCCCATTAGCATTTTTGCATCAAGGGTTTTGCTTACAAATGAAGTTCCAGCTCCCTTAGAGTGCGCATCTCAACCGCAAAGTCGAAACTTACTTTTGATCAATCAAAACATCTTAACCCATGCAAGTGCCATATGAGCTTACAGCTCTTGTTTTTAAAGTAACAGTTTTATCTGAAGTTGATCAGATATTCGATTTAAGGGCAGGAAGACGAGCTGAATCAGTATATGACAATCATTTCTGCCCTCTATCTTAAGTTTATTAGTGGTTTGATATAGGGGTAAGAAGGTGTGCAGAGTTCGTTTTTGAACTTTAGTTTTTTCCGGACTAGAAGTTCGCCCGGAGTCCAGCCAAGACCGGAAATGTGACACAAGTAAGGCAGGAAGTTTTTAATCTGTTTCTAAATTTTGATAGTAAAAATGATAAGGAGTCTGGCGAAGACCGGATATTTACAAGATCCAGTTATCTGGGTCAAATATTAAATTTTTGGGATCCCATTGAAACCTTTGGTCTTCTTCGGTCTGAACTTCTGATTCGATCAGAGGGAAACTTTATGGGCGATAGGAATAGATGCCCTATACCCGGCCACGGTGGGGGGGGGGGAAGGCTAAACCCGAAGGTTCAGGCGTTAAGACGAAATAAGTGGAGCCTTTCCGGGAGAAGCTTGCCGGTGTGTCCGATTTAGCGAGAAGTGGCGGAGCGAAATAGTATTTTTGGGTGCTTTTCAAAATAAATTTGCTATACTAATTTACCACCTTGCCGTTTTCCCGGTCACTGCATCAAAAGTTGACGAACAAAAGAAGCGGGGATCTCTATTTGCCGACAAAGCTTCTCGATACCAGAAACGGAATGAAAAACATGGTTTCCAACTTTTCTGGTCACCACAGTGGGAGTCTGACCAACTAACGAAAGTAGCGATTTCGATTTACCAACATGTTTTTTTTTGGAACTTCAGCTTTTCCGAAAAGTTTTTCTTTAATATAAACGGAACGAGAAAAAGGGATTGTCGGTGCGAACCACCGACAAACGGTATGCTTATTACTTTTTACCGACAAGGCTTTTGAACGAAGAAATACGATTTGTCATGACCAGCAAACGTGATGAGGATCCCGATTTGCCGACAAGGATTTTCCCGATAATCAGATTGCATTATTATACAACTATTTACAGACAAAGCTTTTTTTTTAGTACCAGTATTTATCTTGACAAACCCCAACAAACATTTGACTAAAGTCCGCGAAAAGTCCTTGATGACAAGACTTTTCTTTGGGGGGGGGGGGTAGCATCCTCCTAGTTTCAGTACTGCGACTTTACTAGTATAGCCTACTTGCTATTGTTGTTGGCGGTTGTTTAGTCACAGCATTGCTGGACTGCAAAAACGAACAGACAGACATACATTAGGCTAGGAATGTAGGCTAAGTTTTTGCTAGAATAGCAAGAATCTGTGAGGTGAAGTTACCAAAAAAGGTGAATAAATAACTGTCTGAGAATTAACAGCTGCATCCAATAAACCCTTCTCTTTTCCTTATAGAAGTTACGCAAGACGAATCCAAGATACAAAATATTGGTGGTGATGTCAGCAATTCTTGGTCTCAGATTGACCTTGTTACAGCGGAAGAGCCAGATCTGGTAAGTTTTCGGACGTTATAAAACAAGAGCTAAAAGCTCATATGGCACTTGGAAGGCTGGTTCGAAGGATGAAAGATACAATCTGCCTTTTCATAGGTTTGTTCTGATCATTTGTAAGCAAAATCCTTAAGATAGGAGTGACCATAGACCCTCGGAAATCACGAAAATGTATTGTTTGGAAAAAATTATTTTGTTTTTAAACTTGGTTGTAATGATGCGTAGCCTACTTTAAAGGCGCTAGAAATTTATTTGTAAGCAAAACCATTGGGACAAAAACTATAATAGTTCCTTGAGGATCATAAACATATCGTTTGACCAAAAGTAATTTTTTCACTTTTCGGTTAAGATGCGCACTTAAAGGGTGCTAGAGATACAGGTTTTAAGCAAAACCCTTGTGGCGCTTATAATCATGAGCCAGAATGCATCGTTCGATCAAAAGGAGTTTTTGACGGTGCAGTTAAGATGCGCACTTTAAGGGAGTAGAAATTCGTTTGTAAGCAAAACCTTTGAGGCAAAAATGATTATGGCCTCATGGGGATCGTGAAAAGATGTAGTTTGCCTAAAAGTATTTTTTTTTGCTTTGCGGTTAACAGTAGTACTTTAAGGAATGGTCGGATTTTGGAAGCCAATTTTGACAGCCAATTCTCTGATTTTCCAGCCAAGTTTCAGTGTCCTAGCACATCCGGAAGTACCTTAAATTGCGGTCACCGGAATTCCGCCCCACCCCCATAACATCCCCACGGCCCCACAGTACCTGGATCTGATCCGGCAATGTAGAAATTTGTTCGGCTTGATGATGAAAGTGGAGGAAATCCGGCCGGGAAATCCTGATCGTGAGCTCCCGGACTGGAATTCCTGTCCGGATTATCGTCACCATCGTCACTTCCATATGGAAAAGTTGAAATTTTTTCAACTTGATGATGAAAGTGCACGAAATCCGGCCGTGAAATCTTTGTCGTGTGTTCGCACTGTTACTTTGCTATCTTCTTTCCCCACATAATTTCCTCGGTTTCCGCTTGACGAGAGCGCCTTCGAGAAAAAAGTAGATGGCGTCCTGTGCGCTTTACTTTGGAGACGCTTTACTTCCGCTTACTAAACGAAGATCTGGGTTCTGAAGATGATCCTGCCAGAAGTCAGAACCCTTAACATCCGTGCGAGTTCAGTTACTATGCCCAATCAGTTGTTTTCACGTCTCCCGTTGTTTACCTTCAGGCACGAAATTCCCATTTTCACTGAATTCCTTTCTACCCAGAATCACATTATCTTCTTTTCTATACTACGCACGTGGTCAAGCAAAATATTATGGGCTGATTATGTTCCATTCAGTCCCCTATCCACGATTTTATTTCGGGGGTGTGTGTACAAAAAAGTACACAGAGAGATCAGAGAGAAAGCCTATAAAAATGACTATTTTTGTCTGTTTCGGGGGGGGGGGGTTCAACCCCCTAACCCCCCGGCCTTGGTTCCAACCCTCTATCAAAGCCAAATTAATTGACGTTTAAAGACCCACGGGTTTTCTTGATAAAACCACATGATTGCCTGGATAATTTTATGTGGTTTCGGACATTTAGAAACGAAAAAGAAATAAGTGAAAAATAATGTTGACCACTCAAGTTGCCATTAGTAGCGTACATCGGCCGTCACTAACTTCCCCGAGCTAGGAAAAAGAAATGCCGATCTTTCAGTCAGCCGCTTTGGCTTGTCGTACAACATGAGTAGTGTCAGAATCTACTTCGACCAAAAATTTTGGATAATCTGAACCTCACAGTTTTTCGGAGCGTCAGCTAGCCCTTCTCATGAAATAGTCGCTTTGTGTGCAAATTGCCTATATCCCAATTATATATCAGCTGAAAAACAATGATGTCATGGGCGTTACTAGTCAAAATGTTTTGGGGGGGGGGGGGATATTTACCGACTGGCTGGTCATACCGACTGTTTTGGCAGCAAAAACGACAGTTTTGAGGAAAAATCGACTGTTTTTAGAAAAAAACGACTGTTCGATTTTAAAAAATCAACCATTTTGACGAAAAATCGTGGCGCTTCGCGCCGGATCCGTTATTCATTGGACCGTCGTTCCCCATTATCGACACCCTAAATGACTTTATCAATCCATTATAAGTACTACCGTACCTAGATTCCGTCTTTCGTTGGATTCCGGTCGAACGTCGGACCTGCACAGTAATAAACTGAAGCTACCGATCCAGCGTGACTTTTCCTCGTCATGGGTTTCCGGTTTATGCCAGATTTCAGGCAAACTACTTGTAGGCTAAGGCGAGAAAATAAAGTTCAGGTGTGGATTCAGCGTGTGGTTTTACGCTTGAACCAATGCTCTTAACAACTCCAGTATAAACTTCTACCGAATTTCCTGTATGGGGCATTCTCTGCGAACTACTTGTTCGGCAAAAAATAAAGTTCAAAAACGGATGTTGGTGGGGGGGGGGGCGCCCCTCCCCCCCAAAAAAAAGTGACGCCACTGGTAGTGGGTAGTGGGCAGTGGGTAAGAGTTATCTTATAATACTTGCGACCTTAAAGGATCATGGGGAAGAAAAACCTTGTGAATTACTAAGTTATGTAGAACTTATCATGTGCCTTTGATGCTACTGCAAATACATATATCTGATGGGCGTATCATGAGAGATGTGATTAGTAGATCATTAGCAGATTCTGCTAAGGATCTTGGCTGGGGAATGCCGGCTTTTCGTACGTGAGACTTATTTCTAATCATGCAAGCGATGTCGTGCATGGTCTCATTAGTTTTCTCGTCATGTGAACTGGAACTAATCATATTTTGAGTTGCATTGGGATTCAGCTTGTGTCATCATCATTTCCCGCAAGCCTTTTTCTCATTTGCGGTAGCATTTCACTGATCGTTGCGAGTCGTTACCTACACCTTTTCTGCAACTGCCTTCCAGCTTAAAAGTGCCAGCGAACGCCAAAGGAATTCAGTGTTTTTCCTTGAAGTTTTCTGTATTCGTTGGTAAAAAGAAACAGTTCTTTTAATCAGCAAGTCTATTTTTATCTAATGTATAAAATATAATAGTATTTATTCAGCCACCAATGGGCCATGCACCGAGAAACACATGCAAATATAATAATACATCGCAAACAAAATGACAATACAACACAGAAAATAAACTACCTCCTTCCTATTTATATTTTCCTGAATCTCCCACCATTTTTGTTACTATGTAGTTAGTTGACGTCAGTATACCAGGGAAGAGCTCCCCGGGCCAAAACTGATCTGGTATAGGGGACTACCGGCACTGGCCTAGGAGGTGGGCAACACTGTCCTCTCTAATCAAACAAAGCGGCAGGGTAGTATTGAGGCCAGCCCGGTAAAGGAAACTTGGAAGAGGATCAAGACCAAAGGTTTCGACGGGATCCCAAAAATTCACTATTTGATATTTGACGGTGCAAAACGGATAAGTCAGCTACATTTTATTAGAGCTATGTTTCGGCCCTTCTTGGCAAGGGTCCTCTTCAGGCTCAAACCGCTCAAACTGGAAAATGAACTTGTCTTGTTTGTGACAATATTTTACTTCCCATTACTTTTACCAACCAATCCTCCCCCCAATAACTAACACCAAAAATTTCCCCACGAAGATCTGAAAGCTCAGGACATACGCACATTACGTGAAAAATATTTTCGTCCAAATGACCACATATTGGGCAAAAGTAAGGACCAGACAACACTCTTACCCAAATATCGACCGCAATTTCTGTCGGTCGGTCGGTCCGGGTTTTGCTAGTTCGGGCACTTCCACATAAGCTAGAACGATGAAACTTGGCACGCGTATCAGGGACACCAAATGATCAAGTTGGAAATAGTCACTGTCCATTTATTCAAACAATGTTTACAACGGATTCGTCAGCTATGATTTTTCATCAGCGATATTTCGGGCCTTCTGGGCAAGGGTCCTCGTCAGGCTGTCAATCTTCCGGTTCAAATTCGGGGAAGGATACAAAACCTGTAATAAATAACTGAAGCTTCTACCGACTATAAATATCTTATTAAGGTAAATTATATTTATAGTCGGTAGAAGCTTCAGTTATTTATTACAGGTTTTGTATCCTTCCCCGAAGTTGAACCGGAAGATTGACAGCCTGACGAGGACCCTTGCCAAGAAGGGCCGAAATATCGCTGATGAAAAATCATAGCTGACGAATCCGTTGTAAACATTGTTTGAATAAATGTTTCAAAGTCAGCTTGGGCTCAAAGAATATTTGTCACTGTCCAGATCCGATCATCGTGGGGGGAGTGGAGGGAGCGGGAATCCGGAATCTTGAAGTATTTATAACTTTTGAACGGGTGATCGGATCTTAGTGAAATTTGATATTTGGAAAGGTCTCGTGCCTCAGACAACACACTTACAATCCGGACCGGATTCGGTGACTTTGGGGGGGAGTCGGAAATCTTGGGAAACGCTTAGAGTGGAGGGATCGGGACTAAACTTGGTGGGAAGAACAAGCACAAGTCCTAGATTCATCATTGACATAACCGGACCGGAGTCGGGCACTGTGGAGGGAGTTGGGGGGGGGGGGATTCGGTGATCCCGCGAGTTCGGTACTAGGACGGTGAAATTTGGTAGGCATATCAGGGACCCGGACTGACTGCCTTGAGAATAGTCTTTTCCCCGATCCGACCATCGTAGGGGGAGTGGAGGGATGGGGAATCCGGAAATTAGTGACCTGCATAACTTTGAAAGGGGTAATCGGACGTGCATGAAACTTGACAAGTGTCAAGAGCAAGTGCCTCAGATGTTCCTTTTCAAATACGGACCGCGGATACGATAACTGGGGGGGGGGGGGGGAGGGGCTGGAAAGGGGCACCGGAAATCTTCTGAAAGGCTCAGATTCGAGGGATCGGGATGGAACTCGGTGGGAAGAACAAGCTTAAACCCTAGATACATTACTGACAAAACAGGACTGTATCGTGTCACAGTGGGGGGGGGGGGAGTTGGACGGGGGTTTACCGGAATTCCGGTGATCTCGAGTTAGGGTACTTCCAGATGTGCTAGGACGACGAAACTTGGCAGGCATTTTGGGGATTCTACTATACTGACTTGAAAATAGTCCCTTCTCCGGTCCGATCATCGTGGGGGGGGGGAGTAGAGGGGGGGGGAATACGGAATCTAGTGACATTCACAACATTGGAATGGGTGATCGAACGTGCATGAAACTTGGTAAGTATTAAAAACAAGTGTCTCGGATGTTCAGTTTCAAGTCCGGACTGGATCTGATCACTGGGGGGGGGGGGATGGAGGGGGCACTGGAAATCTCCTGAATCCCCTAAAGTTGAGGGATTAGAGTTGGACTTGGTTGGAAGAACAAGCGTAGTCCCTAGATAAATCCCTGACAAAGCAGGACCGGATCGTGTCATGGTGGGAAAAGTTGGAGGGGGTTTTCCGGAATTCCAGTTATCTTGAGCTAGGGTTCTTCCAGATGTGCTAGGACCATGAAACTTCTATTAGGAACTCTAACATATTGATTTGAAAATAGTTCGTTCCCCGATCCGACCACCGTGGGCGGAGTAGAGGGATGGGGAATCCGGAATCTGGTGATATTCGTAACTTAGGAACCGGTGATCGGACGAGCATGAAACTGGACAAGTGTCAAGAGCGAGTGTCTCAAATATTCAGTTTCAAGTCTGAAGTGGGTCTGATCACTGGGGGGGGGGGGAGCAGGAGGGGGACAAACTGACAAACATGCTAACTGTTCCGAAGTGCCATATGAGCTTTCAGCTCTTGTTTATAATTTATAGACGTGAGGGAGTCACTTGTCACTGTTTATACCTAGCGGACGTATTCTTTTGCTTGCCATGGAAGTCTGTCATGTTGGAGGGTCGAAGGGGTTCAGATATGTTGTTCAAACTCCGTATGAGGATTCACTGGCAAAGTACAAACCAAGTTGTAGATGGGTCCTTTAGATATTTAGAGGCAGAGGAGGGCGTTTTGAATTAAGGGTAAAAAAAGATGTATGTTTGTAAGGTAATGAGATAGTCGTTTAACGGGCAAGGAGGCCCGCTGAATCTACATCTGAACTTAGTTTTCTTGCCGGACAAATGATTCACCCCATATTCGGCCGAAACTGTTAATTTGGTTGAAGCTCAAGTTGTTTCTGTAGTCGATTAAAGATTCGGTATCGGGGTAAAGAGACATGCTGAATTGAGTTTTGAGGTTTATTTCTATGAAAACCCCGAAATTTGGATTGAAAGGTTCTCCTCTCAATGTCACCAGCTCTTTTGCTCTCATGCAGTTCGCCGGGAATGCTGCTAAAATACGAAGAATTTTGTCAAAGTAAAGGACCTTTCTTAAATCGATTAGGATGAGATATTGGAGTAGTCATCCTTGCTGAATCCATATCTGAACTTGCTTTTCTTGTCTGATAAGCTGTTTGGGCGTAAGTTGCCAAAAACTCCAAAACATTAACATTATTCTTTGTACATATTCAAGCGGGGGGCTATGGATAAATAGCAAAATGTTAAAGGTCTGGTGAAGACTCAGAAATCTGCAAAATCCGATAGTCTGAATCAAGAAGTCCAATAAGTATTAAACTTTTGGGATCCCATCGAAACCTTTGGTCTTGTTTTCCTTAAAGTTTAACTGAAAGGCCAGTTTTATTCTTATATCTTGGATTTGAATACACTGAATTATTTCGGCTCTGCTAAAAGACATTTTTTATTTTTTCATCTTGGGCACTAGTAGTGACGTTGCACCTGCTGGTCCAAACAAGACAAAGTTCATCCAGACGTGGAGACTTTGAATTTCAACAAAAGCATGCATTTGAACGGCTAATGAAGCAAAGCTCAGCAAATGTTCAGTTCCAGATTAGTAAGCTCACGTCTGAGGGCTAATTGAACGTAATAAACCAAGAAATCAACAATCATTTACCATCATTGTTGCCAAATATTTCAAACATAGAGGTATAAGCAAATAGAGGTCGTGTTCCACACATACAAAGAAAAAGTTAATTCGATGAAAATCGATTGTATGCAGAGCGAAGTAACGAATTTGCATCGGGTATTCAAGCCTATTTACGGTAATAAGTGATGGGTTACTGGACTGTCGTATCTCGGTCCTTTGCTGTATAAACTGCAAAACGTTGGTAACGCGATTAACGCGAATGGTTTTGTCTTTGCAGTAAAAACATCGAGGTCTGTAAATCTAGTTTGTTATACTTGCTTCCTAACGTAAAGGCAAAGGGATACCACTTCTTACGTAGCCTACAAGTATGTTATACTACTAGCCCCTGCATGCGAAGGTGTGGATATAGTACGAGGTCCTTTTTTAACCAATCATCAGACCAGCCGTGTCAGGTTTCATCTGCCTGTCGAGTTTCATCAACTTAATGTAATACCTTTTATACTGTTTATCAGTATTATCCAACTGTCATCCGTATGGGAAAGGTATCCAATTAGCAAGGCGTTTTCTCTCGTCCCACCCTCACTGTATTGTTTGTCAAGGTATGTTTGTGTGGCATGGCAAATGCTGCAGACGTGGCAACCATACGGGACCCGTACATTTGATCGTAACCTCACCTCTACTTGATTGGCTTGTCCACCTATCCGCCACGATTACTTACTGAATAAATTGGTAACAGCCGAATCTCGCTCTTCGTTAGTTTAGTCTTGTTCAGTAGTGGCTCACAGCTTGATCAGGTCTGTCAGTTGGGCTTTGCTTGTTTCTTAGACGCCAACCACAGGTTGAGGTAGGAGATTGAGTTTGTCATCCTCTTATGAAGCCTACCGTCTGATTTTGCAAATCTTTCAGAAATAATATTGTCCGAATGTTCTGTTGTTCGGCAGCAGTAGGCTATATTTAGTTGTTCGGTAGTGTTTGCGAGAGAGCCTGATATAATGAATAATTTACAAATTCCCATTAAATTGAAGAAGATTATAACAAATCCCAATGCTACAACAGTTACATTATGGAGTTGTTCCACTATAACGGGTATTCAGTGGTATAAATCGCTTGGCTCCTCTGTGTAGGCTATTTGATCATGGTTTATCTGTATTAGTGTCATATAAATAGTAAAACAGGACACACCTTAGACAGAAATTCAACTGACAAAAGACCCGATACAGTGAAAAAATACATAATGTAATATACGACTATCGACATCAAAGCTACAATGTGTATCTTATATGTAAGAAAATTGAATTTAGGTATGCTATTATAGTTTCGAAATATACCAATCTCTCTATCTTTTTCTTTTTATGGCACTTGCCCTTCGGCCAAGTGCCATATAGCGATTGTAATTTCTGTCCGTCAGTCGGTCTGTCGGTCCCGGTTTTGCTAGTTTGACCACTTCCAGATAAGCTAGGACGATGAAACTTGGCAGGCATATCAGGGACCGGTCCAGATTAAATTAGAAATGGTCGCTTCCCCGATCCGACCATCTGTAGGGGAGTGGAGGGAGGGAGAATCCGGAAAAAATAAGAAAAATTATATACTTTTCGCTTACGAACGGGTGATCGGATCTTAGTGAAACTTGGTATATGGAAGGAACTCGTGTCTCAGACCTTTCATTTTAAATCCAGACTGGATCCGGTGATGTGGGGGGGATTTGGAGGGGGAAACTGGAAATCTTGGAAAACGCTTAGAGTGGAGAGATCCGGATGAAACTTGGTGTAAAGAACAAGCACAAGTCCTAGATACGTGACTGATATAACCAGAACGGATCCGCTCACTTTAGGGGAGTCTGGGGGGGGGGGGGTCCGAATTTCTAGTGATCCCTCGAGTTCGGTGCTTCCTGATCTTCTAGGACGACGAAAATTGGCAAGCATGCCAGGGACCCGACCAGATTAAATAGGTAATAGTCACTTCCCCGATCCGACCGTCTGGGGGGAGTGGAGGGAGGAGGAAGCCCAAAATTTTGGTGTTTTTAACTTGCGAAGGGGTGATCAGATCTTGATGAAAGTTCATATTTAGGATAAGCTCATGTCTGAGACGTCTCACTTTAAATCCGGGCCGGATCCGATGACACTGGGGGGAGTTGAAGGAGGGAACCGGAAATCTTGAGAAACGCTTAGAGTGGAGGAATCGGGATGCAACTTGGTGGGAAGAACAAGCACAAATCCTAGATACTTCATTGACATAACCGGACCGGGTCCGGGCACTGTGGGGGAGTTGGGGGGGGAGGTCCGGATTTCTAGCGATCCCGCGAGTCCGGCATACTTCCTGATGTGCTAGGACGATGAAACTTGGCAGATATGTCAGGGATCCGAACAGATTGACTTAAAAATAGTCGATTCCTCGATCCGACCATCATGGGGGGAGTGGAAGGATGGGGAGTCCGGAATCTAGTGGCATGCATAAGTTTGAACGGGTGATCGGATTTGAATGAAACTTGTAGGGTTCATTGTCAAGTCCGGGCTGGGTCTCATGAAACGCCTACAGCAGAGGGATTGGGATGGAACTTAATGGAGAGAACAAGCATTAGGCCTAGCTACGAAATTGGTTTCGGGGCTCTGTGGGGAGAGCTGGAGGGGGTTTCTTGGAATTCCGGTAGTCGCGAGTTTCAGATGTACTAAGACAGCGAAATTTTGCAGGCATATTAGTGACCCGATTTAATTGACAAGAACCTGACACAAAATACCCCCGGAAACTTCCGTTCCTAAATCCGAGCACTTTTGGTTGAGCGAGGGAAGGGAAATATGGAACTTGAGTTCTGCAAATTGCGAACGAGTGGTTTGATTCGAGTGAAACTTAATGGGTGATGGAATTGATGACCTAGACATGTTGCGACCACGGTTTGGGGAATTGTCGGGGGGGGGGGGGGGCTTGTGACATACACAAAAACCAAACGGGTGAACGGAATGTGATGCAAGTTCGACAGTGCCGAGTTTATGCGGCCTAGATTTGTTATTTGACGTCCAGGCCAGATTCGGCCAAGGTGTGGGGGGGGGGGGATACGGGAATTTGTGGTAAAGCTATGCTCCTATTTCAGTAAGACTTGATGGACGGGAAGAGGGGATTAAAAGATACCACGTTTTATGTTTCCAAGTCCTCTTCCGCCACAGTGGGCGGGAGGTGGAGGGAGATTGCCGGAAACTTTGAGGCTCGCATAGGGGTCAAACGAGTGCATCAGTTTAAATGAAACTTGGAATGTAGGGAGAGCGTATATCCTAGATGCCATATTTTAGGGTCGGAACCGGATCCGACAACGGTGGTGGTAGGGGCGTGGGAGGGGTACCGGAATTTTCCAAAAATGCTCAGATTCGAGTGAAACTTGGTAGATGGTATAAAATAAAATGCTTCAGATGATCCATTTCTTGGTCCGAACCAGATTCGGCCACGGTAGGGGGAGATGGAGGGAGTATCAGAAATCGTGTAGCACTTCTAGGGATCAAACGAGTGGATGTATTGGCCTGAAACTTGGAAGTTTGAACAGTCATGCGCATTTGCTACAGATAATCCGAGACGATGCCGGAACTAATATAAGGTTTGAAGCCAAGCTGACCATTCATTTCAAATAAAATAGAAAAACGAGCACGAGCAGTTCTGTGGATGGTTTTATTCAAAGTTTTGAAACATAATATGGATTTTTGGAGTTGGCCGTTTTCTGGGTGGAAGCTTCTGCGCTTTCCCAGACGGATGGTAAATTGTAAATATACACAGAATTCAGAATTGTAAATAATCACAGATTTGTACGTATTCACTTTGAACACGCACAATTTATCTTTCGTTACTTTACTTTTATCTGCATGTCCTTCAATGCGTATCGTTCTTCTGTTTTTTAGTTTACATGTCGTCTTATTGTTTGTTGCTTCCGCATCGTTTTCCTGTTGTTATTGTGGTGGATTTTATGATTTAGTTTGTTTGTTTTCGCTGAGGACGGTTTGCCGGAAGTGCAACCTAAATATCCGAAATTGTATTTATCCCTCGCATATGATCTTGCAGGGCTAACTAGCTGATCAAGAAAAAAACCCGAAAATCTCGTTTTTCTATTTTATGCTGAACTGCTCAGAATTGAGTGAAACTAAATATCTTATTTGTATTTCCGAACAGCATTTTTGGATGGCGGGTGTATTTTTTGACGTTCGCATCTACTTTCTTGTACCGTCTACTTGTAACAAGTGCCATATGAGCTCGTAGCTCTTGTTTTTAACTTCAGTGCTAGCAGCCTGTAGGTCCTGCCAGTCCGGCTACCTTAAAGGCTCACCTAATAGTGCTGAAGAGCGAACATTTATTGAAAGTAACTGATTCTTCCAAACTGGCTGGACAACTCGATGAAAGTACGTTATTCCATTGCTCCGGCATTCCCGAACAAAGATGTTTTATGTTTGGAAAGTATTTCAAGCTTGTAGTAGCTCTCTGTGTTTCAAATTGTTTAAGAACAACCAAAACATAAAATTGCTTGCTGTCAGTGAACAAATAGTCCTTGGACTTAATTGGGAGCCAGGCTGGACAACTCGATGAAAGTACGTTATTCCATTGCTCCGGCATTCCCGAACAAAGATGTTTTATGTTTGGAAAGTATTTCAAGCTTGTAGTAGCTCTCTGTGTTTCAAATTGTTTAAGAACAACCAAAACATAAAATTGCTTGATGTCAGTGAACAAATAGTCCTTGGACTTAATTGGGAGCCAGGCACGTAACAGCGTTATCTGATTCTCAACGTCACCACGAGAGTCTGTTGTAAAATAATAGAAATCCCTCAACATTGTCAAATAATACAGTGTATTAAATACTAAAAAAAAGGCGTCTTTTCGGTTAAACTTGAACACCGCTCAGACGACTGGCTTAAGCAGTGAAATGCAAACCAGCCCGTACAAATTATATGAAGCGAAAAGTCGCGAGCTCCAGATTACCGGTTTTTTTTATATTTGTGAAATAAAAGACTAGGGAATTCTTGTAGTTGTAGGCCACATATACAAGCTTCTTCTGATTGGCTAGTATTTGCTTCACCAATGGGCTGCTCTGGAGAAAGTCTAACCTTATGCTAGCCATATTTCATTTATGTTTTCTTATGCACGCCCTCGTATGCTGTTCTAGTCTTCTTAAAGTTTAAACGAAAAGGGCTGGGACAGGACCAGGCCCGTATCCAGGAATTTTTTTTTTTTTTGGGGGGGGGGGGGGGTTTGCGTGCGGGTCGGACAAAAAAGTGCAAAAACGACATAAATCAGAGGTGAAAAGCCTATGAAAATGATTACTTTTGTATGTTTCGGGAGGGATACGGATACGGCCTTGGACAGGACAATCTCGTTACTCATCACTTATTCGTTTAAATTGGCCTGAACACCCGCTGAAAATGCGTTACTTCGTTTTCCCGCTATCCACGATAATCGACTTTCAAATAGTGAAATTTTCGTGTGATTTGTGATACCTCTATGCGCTTGTATTTTTGTTGTATGTCTTATGAGAAAGTTTTTTTTCTTTTTCTTCAGGCACTAAGTAATCTTTACCAATCTCACCCCTGCCCACTGAAAAGCCGCGTTTGTGTTGAGATAAAAATTTCCCGCGTCATAGTAGAATCGAGTAGAATTTAAGCTAAGTGCACACAGGCCGGTAAGATTCCGCACTAGAAAACGCGCATGCGAAATTCACGTTCTATGCCTGACAGGTTTGTAGCCTATGTAACTTTGAACAGTTCTGAGGAGTATCAAAGAAAGATGCAGTTAAGGAACTGCTTTGATTGACTAGTATTTTCCTTTTATTGCAGCAAGTGTATGAAATGTCGCTGTTCAAATGTAAAAGGATAAACTGTAAAAATATTCAGACTTCCTGTAGATAGCCTAGTAAACATTTAGATTCAGATTCAGATTCAGATATTTTTTACTTCACCAAAAAACACAACTACATTATACAAAAAACTCAACAACCACATAAAAGACAAAAATCCTGTGTGTGGCTGTATCTTCTAACCACCTTTTAACTTAAAATATTCAGTAGATAATAACAGAAAAACTAGTCTAATATTTTTCCAAAAAAAAGAGAAAAAGAGGTAAAGAAAGAGAGTAAAAAAAAAGAAAAGGAAGAAAAAGATTCCCTTGTCACAATCTACCCACCGCCCCCCCCCCCATCTCACCTCCCCCCATCCCACCTCCTCACTCCCCGCCTCCTCACACCCCTTCCAAAAACCCACAAAGTTCAACCACCTTTTTCAATTAATAATTTCTTTAACTCTCTTTTAAACAAAATTAAGTTACCGGCCGCTCTAATACTTTCCGGGAGACCATTCCACAGTAAAACAGCGATGTTTCTAATAGCGAAACCTGAGTGTCGGATTTCATGAACCAGATGGTCACCATTTCTGGTAGCATATTCATGGTAAAAAGAATTCTGGGAAAACATATTCCAGAAGTACTCAGGGGACAACTTGTTTAAACAAACATGCAACAGTATTTTCACACTGGTGCAATTCACCGAATACTCTCATTCTTTATTTTGCACTATTTGAATCCTTTTGTAATTACTTATGAAGTTACTTGCCCATACCGATCACTCGTACCCAATATAGGGTTCAAGAATGGAGCTATATATAAGCTTCAGGGTTGAGACTGGAAATGTATGTTTCAGTTTTCGGATTATACCTAGACCTCTAGAAGCTTTGGCTGATATTATTTCACCGTGTTTCTTCCAGCTAAGATTGCAGTCGATATGGAATCCCAGGTAACGGAGGTCGTAAACTTGTTGGAAAACTTCAGATCCATATACAACTACGGAATCCACTGCGGATAGAAACCCAGTTTTGCTAAAAATTACGAAGCTGGTCTTCTTTGCGTTGACAGCAAGGCAACTCACACTCACGAAGACACGGAGACACTCGAGTGCACGATTTGCTTTTGCCACAGCTTCATGAACTGACTTGGCAAAAACAGTAATAGCTATATCGTCAGTAAAAGCAGGTTATCACACCATCACTTATATAATACCGTAAGGTATCCACATAAATTAGAAATAGAAGGGGTCCTAAAACGGGACCCTGCGGCACACCACAAGTGGCGGGCATCACGGCACTGATAATATCTTTCTGAACAAGACCAAAGGTTTCGATGGGATCCCAAAAATTCAATATCTGATCCAGACAACTGGGTCTCGTCTTAGCCAGATCCAGTCTTCGCCAGACTCCTTGAACATTTTTACAATTAAAATTCAGAAACAGATTAAAGGCCAAATAGCTAATCACCTGAGAAAACCAAGCCCAGATTTGGATTCAGCATGTGTGTTTACCCCTATAAGTCATATCTGTTTTGACGAAAACTTCCTGCCACTTCTGCCAATTTCCCGGTTCCGGCCGAACTCCAGAACTACTTGTCCAGCAAAAAAAGAAAGCTCAAAGACGAAATCAGGGTATCTTCTTTCCCCAGTAATGAACATCTAATCAACTTCAAATAGAAATTTAGCTTATAACAAATTTTCCGATTCCAGCCGGATTCCGGTCGAACTATATGTCCGGGTAAAATACGATTGTCATACAGGGGCTCAGCATCTCTTCTTACCCCTAAATCGCTTATCTAATCAACTAGAAATAAAACTTTGACTTCCAAAAGTTTTCCGGTTTTGTCCGGATTCCGGACGAACTACATGTCCGGGTAGAAACTTGTTTTCACATAAGTGTTCAGCATGCCTTCTTGCCCTAAATCGAACATCTAATCAACTACAAATAAAACTTTTAATTTTGACAAACTTTCCGGTTTGGGCCGAATTCCGGTCGAAATACTTGTCCGTCGAGGAAATAGTTTTCACCATCGTCTTCAGCATGTCTTCCTACCTCTAAATCGAACATTTAATCAACTTCAAATAAAACTTTTACTTTCAACAAACTTTCCGGTTTGGGCCGGATTCCGGGCGAAATACTTGTCTGTCGAGAGAATAGTTTTCACCATCGTCTTCAGCATGTCTTCCTACCCCTAAATCGAACATCTAATCAATTTCAAATAAAACTTTTACTTTCAACAAACTTTCCGGTTTGGGCCGGATTCCGGGCGAAATACTTGTCCGTCGAGAAAATAATTTTCACCATCGTCTTCAGCATGTCTTCCTACCCCTAAATCGAACATCTAATCAACTTCAAATAAAACTTTTACTTTCAACAAACTTTCCGGTTTTGGCCGGATTCCGGGCGAACTACTTTTCCGATGACAAAATGGTTTTCACCATCGTGTTCAGCATGTCTTCTTACCCCATAATCGACTATCACATTAGCTGTTTAAAAATATTTTGTTTGTCCCTTAATTTGAATCCCCTCCCCCACCCCTAAATGTAGAGCTACAAAGCCCATCTACGAACTTGACTGGTCCGACGACTCAACCAACCCTCACACCAAGTTTCATCAAAATATCTCATTCCGTTCGAGAGTTATCGTGCTTACAGACGGACGGACGGACGGACGGACGGACAGACGGACAACTTTTGCGATGTCATAGGTATCCCTCCACTTACGTTTTGGGATCCCAAAAACACTTATAGACCGACCGTGAAGGTAAGATTGGAACCAATTTACAGCATTATCTTTAATACCTAGACTTTTTAACCGCTGTTAAAGTTTGCCCACCTGGTAGCTTCAGCAGACACTTGCAGCCAAGATCTTTCTCTAACAAACATTGTTTTGCAGCTGACGTTAAAATAGTCGTATAAACATTTGAAATTTCAAACACATTCTTATAATTTTTCAATTATCAGAGCACAATTCTCATGCGGTTAAAATTCGCTCCGGAAAAAGCAGAATATTTTCTACTCAAATCGGAACGAAATTATCGGACCTAATCCGCAAGCGATGCGTCAAAATTCCGGAGCGGAGAAGGAAATTCGCACCGGACTGCGAAATTCGGACTGTGTGTGCACGCTACTTCACGCTGTGGCGACGGCCGCATATATTCTAAAAACAGGTAAAAGCAGGTAGTGGAAAATAAAAAAATCCCTTTGCAGAATCCAACTAATTCAATGTATTCAGTTAAATGACACAAAAGTAAGTTGGCTTTTCAGTTAAACTTTAACCACGAATGGTTTGTCAAACTTGAAGCAATACTGAAACCGTGCGAAACGCTTGGCATCTTTACGTGGGCCTCCCCATTTGTTTCTAGTCTGTACTATCGAATGTCACTATCATCGAACCTTAGTAGCCCGCTTACAGAAAGTGGACCTGGTCTATAGTACACATCCTCGTTAGTCCTTCCTCGTTCTATAATGAAAAACGTGTGCCAGAAATCCGAAAAGTAAATGAAAATCGCTTGGCATATAGATCACTGTCGGGCAAGTGAGCGTGACATAATGATTGGCGTGAAATTTGCGCCATCACGTATCCCGTCAGCGTCCGGAAAATCGGTGCTGGCTTTGCATCCCCTTTGCCTCATTGCTCTCTTCCGGCATAGGGCGGTTCCTGTTGAGGCACATACTTGAACAAATTTGCGCGTAATGGGCCCATCCCCTCTGCTCTTCACCCGACATTCTTCCCCCAACAGGTGATTTGTTTGATTGCGGTTTCGCGGTTTGGATAAAACTAAGTTTATTGAAAGCCGTAATTTATAAGTTGGAGAATTAAAGCTGACCAAGCTAACTAAAGAAACGCTTAGTATCTTTTTACGTTTTCTCTAATAGTTTCTTATACTTTCTGAACTACGGTTCCTCCTCTCCGTAACTTTAGTATTTCATGTTGGAAAAAATCAACTGACAGTTGAGCGTCACTCAGACTCTCTAAACAAATTACAATTTCTCCTCGTATAATATTTGTATTACGTTATATGTGTTTAAATATTCTTTGTTTCATATTCATTAGCATTTCCTCCTTTTGCTCTAGTAAAATTTTAAAACTAAAAGATAAAATAAATGCTATCTTTAAAGCACTATGATCGCTCTTCTTTGCTTATTGTTATTTCAGCATTGCAATGTCGGACTCTTAAAGCTTTGACATTATTTTATGATCCCATTAGATCGTCTCCATCCTCAGTATTGTATGCTTAGAACCAAAAGCAAATTCGAGGGGGGGGGGGGGCCTTCGAAATCGTCGTTTTTTTTCTTCTAGTAAAGTGAGCGTAAGCATGACCTATATTCGCAGCTGTCGCCCTCTCATGGGCTTATTCGTCTGTTTGACTCTTTAAGTAGATTTTGTTTGTATGTGTTGTGTTTTTCCTAATTATGCCTCCATGTTTTCTTTTGTACTCTACTGTTTTTCGTCTTGTAATATTTGTGGGTTAAAAGTAAATTATTATTATTGTTATCTAAAGTCTCGTGGGAGATAAACTAGACCAAAGGTGTCGATGAGATCCCAAAAATCTAAGATTTGATCCAGACAATTGGGTCTTGTCTTCGCCAGATCCAGTCTTCGCTAGGCTAATCATGGGGGATGCTATCTATCTATCTATCTATACCTCTATAAGCCATATCTATTTTGACGATACTGACCGAAACTTCCTGCTTTACTTCTGTCAAATTTGCGGTTTCGCCCGAATTCCGAGCGAACTACTAGTCCAGCAAAAAAAGAAATCCAGAAACGATCTCCTTATCCCTATAAAGAACATCTAATCAACTTTAAATAAAACTTTGACTTAAAAAAAAAAATGCAGGTACAACTTGATTCCCGACTAATTTTATATCCGGGTAAAAATGATTGTCATATACAGAGTCGGCGTCTTTAACACTCAGCGTATTAAACTTCTGCTTTTAACATAGTTTCCGGTTTGGGCCGGATTCCGGGCGAACTAGTTGTCCAGCGAGAAAATGGTTTTCCCCATCGTGTTCAGCATGTCTTCTTACCCCTAAATCAAACATTGTAAATGAAACTTTTACTTCTCACCAACTTTCCGTTTTTTGCCGGATTCCGGACGAACTACTTTTCCAGCGCGAAAATGGTTTTCACCATCGTGTTCAGCATGTCTTCTTACCCGTAAATCAAACATTTAATCAACTTCAAATAAAACATTCACTTTTGACAAACATTCCGGTTTTTGCCGGATTCCGGACGAACTACTTGTCCGGCGAAAAAATAATTTTCACCATCATGCTCAGCATGTCTTCTTACCCCTGAATCAAACATATAATCAACTTCAAATGAAACGTTTTCTTTTAACCAACTTTCCGTTTTTTCTCGGATTCCGGACGAACTACATGTCCAGCGAGAAAATGGTTTTCACCATCGTGCTCAGCATGTCTTCTTACCCATGAATCAAACATTTAATCAACTTCAAATGAAACTTTTACTTTTAACAAACTTTCTGTTTTTTGCCGGATTCCGGACTAACTACTTGTCCGACAAGAAAATGGCTTTCACCATCGCGCTCAGCATGTCTTCTTACCCCATAATCGACTATCTCAATAGCTTTCCAAAATTATTTTTGTGTCCCTTTATTTGAAACCCCTCCCCCTCAAATATAGAGCTACAGAACTCATCTTCGAACTTAACCTGTACTTTGACCCAAAGGAACCTCCCACCAAGTTTCACCAAAATATCTCAGTCCCTTCGAGAGTTATCGTGCGGACAGACGGACAGACAGACCGACAACTTTTGCGATGTCATAGGTATCCCTCCACTTACGTTTTGGGATCCCAATAAAAACACTGAATTTTCGTACGCCGTCCACGTCCATTACTCACGCAGGATCTGCCCTTATGAAAATATTTGCTGATGGTTCGAATGGTTAGGCCAGTGATAATGACCAAAATGAGAAGATCTGGTGATCACAAGACTAGACCAGGTGGTTGTTTGGTATGGTACTAGCGCGTTATCCTTCATCCGTGCCTTGACTTCTGATCCTCGAATTCCGGGTTTTCCTCAGAATTGTCAGACCGTGGACTCATTGAAAATGTATCACATGTATCCAGTCGGTTCGAGCCAGTTATTAGTGTACCTTATGCATTATTGATAGACCATTATGGTGTACCTTGTTATCCTAATGATTCGCTAAGAAAGTTCCACCGCCCTGACGTCTTTTCGGGCCTTGCTTGCCAACTAGTATATAGTCATAAGAAAATAGATGTTTGGTGGCTCTTCCATTCTGTCTGGGTTTTTCTGTGGAGTGGTTTTCCTCTTCTTGTGTCCGTCTAAGTTTGACCACACCAAGACAGTAGGCCTGTGAAGTGAATGAACTGTGCATTTTCGGAGTGAATTAATTCAAAGCTTCATTGCGACAGTCGATAGACAATTCGTGATGTTGCTGGTTTTGCCGTTTGGAGGTAAAACACGTTCTTCTGTCAGGTAGCGTGCAGGTTTACTGGGCAACTATAGTAGAGGTATGCTTGTTTGATCGCTTGTTTACTTTGACAGTGCCATTTCCATGCACTTGCTGCGATGCAAGTTAACGAAAGTAGCTAATTGAGAAAACACCCATAGGTATTTTGGACCCTCTTCTACCATAGAGGCCAAATCTGTGGTGTTCAAATTTAAGCAAATGTTCAAATAAGCATACCTCTAGTGTAAACAGAAATACGTTCAGCATCGGATTGAGTTAGAACACCGCCATGGTTGAGTTTCTTGAAGTTCGCCTGTTACTTTCTTTCGCCAGTATACTGCAGTAAAGGTATGCTTCTTCGGACGTTGTTTTACTTCGTTCCATCCCGTTTTCACCCACTCTATGTGATAAAGGGAACTATCTGTGAGTGAGAGACTGAGGGTAGTCTTAAAGTTCAATGGGCAGACCAAACAATCATGATGCCACATTAGCATCCCTTAGAATACAATGTTACATCAGAAATCAGGAAATTCTTAGACAACCTATTTTCGCTAATATATCATTACGGCATTTTTTGCTGACTACCATCCTCCGATTTACTAGCTTCGGGAAATATAACAGGAGTGTCTTTTTTCTTATCCATTTGTTGTATTATATACTCCGAATTATTTGTATTGTTGACAAATATTCACATTAACGGTCTTAAAAGAGAATTCCTTGTAAGCTCTGGAATCAGCTGCAATTAAGTCGGTTATATTTCTACATTTTTGGCAGTTTTGTAACTTTACATCCAGAAAACAAAACTTTTCTTCGGTACTACAAACAACACAAGTTTCATCAGATAACACTAGAGCAATCTGACAGCTATAGAGACGGTTTATTTTAGCAACCATGGCACTCTTATCACTCTGCTCTTTAAGGCCTTTTTTCCGTGACACAGTTGTGGGCCACACACTTCCGAAGTGTTTGTCGCGGAAACACGATTTGTGTGCCACACAGTCGAGCCACACGTTGAAACTCGCGGAAACGCCATTTTGTCTATTTTTTTGGCGGTAATTTCCAATATCTAAAAATAAAAATAAAATTCATGCAAAATCTCAATCAATAGAACTCCAGGCTTATTTCCTTACCATTCTGTACAAAAAAACACCCTCAGTTTTAAGTCTACATGCTTGAAAAAGTAGTTAGCTTTATTGTTTAGACACGATGTTGCTGCTAATTTGAATTTCCCGCCAGAATCGAGCCAGAAAATTGACAACCACCTCGCCAGTTGTTTGTCGAATTTGAGCCACAAAGCGAGCCACGAAAATCTTGTTGGTCGCGGAAACACACTTGTGGGCCGCATGAAAGACCGCGGAAACACTCTTTTGAGCCACAGTCGACCCACAAACTGTTTGTGGGAGCACGGAAAAACGCCTTTAAAATTATTGATTTTCGTACATGGTCGGGAGTTTTTGAATTTACGCGCCTTGCAATACCATACTCTGAAATCATCTCCGCCGAGACGCCGAACAGGTAATGACAAGCGATAACAAGAAAACGGCTTATTTTTGAAGCGCTCTCTAATGGAAGTCAGATATTTGAATGTGTGAAGCATTTTTATCAAAATCAAAGCATAGTTAGTGCCCATTGTGCTATAAAGGCCCCGTAAGGCTCAGAGGGTGTTGTGGGGTTTCGCTTTGACATTTGCGGAGACAACTTCAGCGTCCGAAGTTAAATAACTGTCCCACATAACACAACTGTGGAACGTGACGCTGCTTGGAGGGACTAATGTCGTTGAACTTGTTGAAGTGTTTGGATTGGTGATTGATTGTTGATTCGGTTGTATAAACACAAAATTAACTAAAATGTGTATATGCGTTTGGCTGTCCTGTTGGGTTTACGTTTTAAGGCTTCTATCGTGTCTTCTACCATCAGACCTACTTTCAGTTCTGACTTTGTCTGGGGTCTGTTTTCTGATGTATATTGTGTTTCATCAAATAAGTAGGAAAAAGAAATAGAATAATAGAAAAAAGTAAACAAAAATAATGTCTGCAATTATGAATCAGTATACAGATATGGCCGAAAGGTGAAGTTTTGTTTTGTAACTATGAACAGCAAATCACGGCCGGTTGTTACAGCCCAGTGGTATGCCCGCTTTATCTTGGTTATAACTGCTCAGTTTACTAGTCTTCACTAGGCTACCATTGGCCACTCAGTTTGATTTTTCTAGGAAACAGGGCATGTACTTGCGGTGAAATTGAACTATTGTCCGTAAACTCAGTTTGAGTTATCCACGGTTTGCATGTCGCTAATGAATGGCTACTCTTAATACGCTGAAACGAAATATCAATAGCAGCAAAATTATTTTCGGAAGCTAGGAGTTCGGAGCCTGAGTCATTGGGATTGCATGGGAAATAATTTCTCCAAGTGGTCTGGCGGCGTCTGTGTACATTAATTGTCGTCCGCACAGGTGGTAGCATGAATAACGGCGCGGATGTGTCAATATAGTTAACCTCTAAAAGGGAGCACAAGTGGCATTTCGTTTTCTTTTATTCGTTCGTGCAGGTGCCCCAGGTTTCTGGTTGGGAATACAGAAGGGAAATAATGAGTGTGGACCTGTGCCGCACAGTAGTTGTATAGTTGAGCTTGTAAGTAGGACTATATCTTGTCGCCTTTTTTTATGTTTGTACGATAGGTAGCCTACTGTAGGTCTAAATATAGTAGTTTCGGCTGGAAACCAACTCCTTTCTGTGTAACACCAGCAACCTTTTCCTTCCATGAAAGTTCCATAAATACTGGTAGGAATGTTTCACGCAGAAGAGAGGGTAGGTTTGTCTCAAACGGAAGCTGAAGATTGGGTTATGACTAGTGTGCCAAGATTTGTGCAATCTCAAAACTGTAGTGACGGGATACCAATGACTTCGTAAAGTTTTTTGTCCGTATGTCCGTCCGTCTGTCTATCCGTTTGCTAGCACGATACCCATCTAAGAAGTTGATTTTTTGTTCAAACTTTGGTATGAACATTTTTTAGGTCAAAAGCTCGTAGTTGGCCCCTTTTGCCGTATGCGGGTGGTCGAGGGGCTTCCAATTAATCCCAAAACAAAATGTTATTCACTACATCGGAAACCTATTTTCTCGCCGGACGAGTAGTTCGCCCGGAATCTTGACAAAACTGGATGTTTGTTAAAAGTAATAGTTTATTCTGATGTCGGTTAAAGCTTGGATATATGAGTAAGAACATTGGTTTGCCCGGAATGTGACCGAAATCGGAAATTTGGTAAACATTTATTATAAAGTCGATTAGATTTTTAGTAGCCTATAGCTGTAAGCAAACAGGTCGAGTCTTTTTCCGGTCCGGTTTAAGTTTATTTTCACTGTAGATAAGTAGTTTGCCCATTTGTCGGGAACCGGATTTCTGAGGTCGGTCATAATATCGAAATAGGTGTAGGAAAACACACTGAATCGGTATCTTTGTTTTGTTGCTCTGCAAGAACCTGGCATTCTTAGCCGGAATCTGGCATTCTTAGCCGGAATCTGGCATTCTTAGCCGGAATCTGGCAAAAAAGGGAGTTTCGGTTATGATTCTAATTTGTTTGATGAAGAATTGTAGAGTGTCGGTAGTAAGGTGAGCTGACATTTCGAATCGATCTGTTTGATTTAATTTTCTTTGCTGGTTGATAATGCGGGCGGAATACGGTGAAAATCGGTATTCAGTAGACTTGGTGTTGTGTCTTTATCAGAGGTTTTAAGTTTCAATCTAGGGGTAAGAAAACATAGAAAATTGATCTTTCAGCTTCGGTTTCCTACCAAGTCGATGTTTCGGCCGGAATCGTCGGAATCCGGTGGATATTGGAATTTTCTTAATTATAATAACGTCTTTCTTCAGTTGTTCATGTCGGTATAGGGAGGGATATTGAGACGACTGATCGATCTATCTGCTATGCATTCCTACTGGGTAAATGATACGACCAGAATCCGATGTCTTTAAGTTGCATTGATATTCCGGTCGTAATACCCTTCGGGATCCCATCGAAACCTTTGGTCCTGTTTGTACGGACTTCAGTATAGGGCAAATGTTTGCCTTTGTTGGCTTTTAACGGAAAATAATGTAAAAAATACCCGAAAGATTGCATATAGAGAGAGAGCAGCCATTATGTAGTTTTCTGTGTTTAGGATTGGCATTAGACTTGAGATAAAACATGGTAAACCAGTTGGGACTGTGTTTTGTAATCTGTCGGTTTAATTCATGGAATTTGTAATAGTCGTGTTTCTTATCTGATATTCTGGATTGGGGTGTCCAAATTATACTTGCCGCTGTTTGAACAGTACTTGCTTTACATTATGGTCTAGGAATTTGAGATTACCGAAAACCAGGGGATCACTTCAAACCTGTAGCTTATCGAATTTTCGCGCTATTAAATAATTTTACTCCCCAGCGTTAGTGCTTGCAGATTTTTTGTTTACCATGAGAAAGAAAAAAATAAGAAGCTAAGTGGGCCACCGTTCCAGAATTGTTCATTCAAGCTTGGACAAGTATTTCGGCCGTTGGGCGTTTGGGAACAGAGTGGTCGTCCCGTGGAACTCCTACCAGAATATGTAGTTGGTGCAGAGACGGTCAGTGAATTCAGAAAAGCTGTATGATATGTTTTCGGTCTCGGAATTCCGTGTCGTTTTGATTTATTTCAATTTCTGTTACCAAAATCTTTCTTAAAATGAGTTTTTTTTTCTGAAGTAAGATGCATGAAAGCCTTTAACAGCATTATATATATTTATTTTATGAGGTACTTATTGCATAGTTTATCATAAATATTTTTTCGTTGTGATTGCTCATGGATATACCCGTGTTTTGTGACCTGCAATGAGATTGAGAGATACCAGTGACATTGTGACACTGTCTGTCTTTCTGTGATGACGATAACCCCCTGAACGGATTGCGAAATTGTTATGGAAATTGGTGTTTTGACTATCTATAGGTCAAGACTGGGGTCATACTGGACGATATTGTTACACATGTGAAGCCAAAACATGTTCTTACTTTCTCTCGCACACATTAATGGCGGAATTGACTTCATTCCAGGGCTGGTGGACCCGGACTCTGGACTCGTCTCGAGACGGTCTCGTGACGCCTTTTTCAAGGACACGGACTCGTCTTTCACGGAGCTGTCGGTCAGCCAGAACCGCGGACTCGGACTCTGGACTCGTCTCGAGACGCCTTTTTCAAGGACTGGGACTTGTCTCGGACTCAGATTTGCTCGACTCACAGCAGCTCTGCTTTATTCGCCTCGAACTGTTTCGACATGACAACGAGTTCCCCTCTGGGAACAACACCAAAGGTTTCGGTGGGATAAAAAAAATCCAATATTTGATCTAGACAATCGGGTCTTGTCTTCGCCAGGTTCGGTCTTCGCCAGACTCCTTGAACATTTTTAATATAAAAATTCAGAAACAGATTAAGTCCGAATAGCTAATAATCTCTGAAAATCAAGTTCAGATATGGATTCAGCATGTGTGTTTACCCCTGTAAGTCATCTGTTTTGACGAAAACTTCCTGCCTTACTTCTGCCAATTTTCCGGCTTCGACTGAATCCCGGAACTACTTGTCCGGTGAAAAAAAAAGCTAAGAAATGAATTCAGCGTATCTTCTTTCCCCAATATCGAACATCTAAGCAACTTCAAATACAAATTTAACTTATAACGAATTTTCCGGTTCCATCCGGATTCCGGGTGAACTATGTGTCCGGGTAAAAAATGATTGTCATATACGGATTCAGCATAACTTCTTACCCCTAAATCGGATTTCTAATCAACTACAATAAAATATTTTGTTTTTAACAAATTTTCCGGCTTTGGCCGGATTCCGGACGAACTACTTGTCCGGGTAGAAAATGATTTTCACAGACATGTTCAGCAAGTGTTTTTACCCCTTGGT
Organism: Branchinecta lynchi; assembly: GCA_023053575.1. Lineage (NCBI taxonomy): Eukaryota > Metazoa > Arthropoda > Branchiopoda > Anostraca > Branchinectidae > Branchinecta > Branchinecta lynchi. The sequence goes on from JAKZAP010000006.1 coordinate 17,516,077, forward strand.
CGAACAACTAATAAGCATCAAATAAAAATTTTACTTTTAACAAATTATCCGTTTTTTGCCGGATTCCGGACGAATTATTTCTCCGGTGAGAAAATGGTTTTCATCATCGTGTTCAGCGTGCCTTCTTACCCCATAATCGACTATCACATTAGCTGTTTCAAAATATTTTGTTTGCCCCTTAATTTGCACCCCCTACCCCACCCAGTAGGGCTACAATCCCACCGACGACCTTGACTTGTCCGACGAACCAAAGAGTCCTCACACCAAGTTTTATCAAAATATCTCATTCTCTTCGAGATTTATCGTGCTTACAGACGGACGGACGGACAACTTTTGCGATGTCATACGTATCCCTCCACTTACGTTTTGGGATCCCAAAAAGTGATAGCCTACGTTGACGGATATGTGTGTTTCTGTTGAATAATTCGGCATAATTCACGTTATTCCTATTCAGCGCTCAGTGGACTTGTGTTTGGAAGTCCTCTATTGTCTCATTTTAAACTGACAGACATAGTCAATATGAATCTATAACGTAATTGTCAGAACCTAATAGCTTTCATTTTCTACTCCAGTGCTGGGTTGCGACATGTCGCACGATAGTTTGATTTGTTTGTGTCACTTTTGTCCTACGTAGGACATAAAAATCACTCTATTTCAGAAAATTACCAAATTTGTCATTTTTGCAGCAGTGATTCCGACCAGAAGTGACTATTTCAAGGTTTTTATGGCACTTGCCCTTCGGCCAAGTGCCATATAGCGATCGCAATTTCTGTCCGTCCGTCGGTCTGTCGGTCTGTCGGTCTGTCCAGGTTTTGCTAGTTCGGGCACTTCCACATAAGCTAGGACGATAAAACTTGGCAGGCATATCAGGGACCCCAAATGATTAAGTTGGAAATAGTCACTTCCCCGATCCGAGCACCGTGGGGGGAGTGGAGGGAGGGGGAATCCGGAATCTTGAGGTATTTTTAACTTTTGAACGAGTGATCGGATCTCGATGAAACTTGATATTTGGAACGACCTCATGCCTCAGACGACCCACTTAAAATCCGAACCGGATCCGGTGACTTTTGGGGGGAGCTGGAGGGGGCAACCGGAAATCTTGGGAAACGCTATGAGTGGAGGGATCGAGATGAAACTTGGTGGGAAGACACCTAGCAAACACTAGATACATCATTGACATAACCGAGCCGATTCGGGCACTGTGGGGGGGAGTGGAGGGAGGGGGAATCCGGAATCTTGAGGTATTTATAACTTTTGAACGGGTGATCGGATCTCGTTGGAACTTGATATTTGGAAACACCTCATGCCTCAGACGACCTACTTAAAATCCGGACCGGATCCGGTGACTTTTGGGGGGAGCTGGAGGGGGCAACCGGAAATCTTGGGAAACGCTATGAGTGGAGGGATCGAGATGAAACTTGGTGGGAAGACACTTAGCAATAACTAGATACATCATTGACATGACCGAGCCGATTCGGGCACTGTCGGGGGAGTGGAGGGAGGGGGAATCCGGAATCTTGAGGTATTTATAACTTTTGAACGGGTGACCGGATCTCGATGAAACTTGATATTTGGAACGACCTCATGCCTCAGACGACCCACTTAACATCCGGACCGGATCCGGTGACTTTTGGGGGGAGCTGGAGGGGGCAACCGGAAATCTTGGGAAACGTTATGAGTGGAGGGATCGAGATGAAACTTGGTGTGCAGACACCTAGCAAACACTAGATACATCATTAACATAACCGAGCGAATTCGGGCACTGTGGGGGGAGTGGAGGGAGGGGGAATCCGGAATCTTGAGGTATTTATAACTTTTAAACGGGTGACCGGATCTCGATGAAACTTGATATTTGGAAAGACCTCATGCCTCAGACGACCCACTTAACATCCGGCCCGGATCCGGTGACTTTTGGGGGGAGCTGAAGGGGGCAACCGGAAATCTTGGGAAACGCTATGAGTGGAGGGATCGAGATGAAACTTGGTGGGAAGACACCTAGCAAACACTAGATACATCATTGACATGACCGAGCCGATTCGGGCACTGTCGGGGGAGTGGAGGGAGGGGGAATCCGGAATCCTGAGGTATTTATAACTTTTAAACGGGTGACCGGATCTCGATGAAACTTGATATTTGGAAAGACCTCATGCCTCAGACGACCCACTTAAAATCCGGACCGGATCCGGTGACTTTTTGGGGGAGCTGGAGGGGAGAACCGGAAATATTTTAAAACGCTATGAGTGGAGGGAACGAGATGAAACTTGGTGGGAAGACACCTAGCAAGCACTAGATATATCATTGACATAACCGAGCCGTGCTTACTCGTAACAAGTGCCATATGAGCTCGTAGCTCTTGTTTTTTATGAAAGTAAAATTAAGATGTGTAATTTTTACAGAGACGATTCCGACCAAAAGGGCATATTTCATGAAAATAAATTTCACTCCCAATTCACTCTCTGTTTTGGGCCAAAAGTCACTCTCTAAATATTTTTGATGTGTGGCAACCCTGCTCCCGTTGCGGTGCAAAACTTTCATTGCTCGGTAAGGACATGTCAGATTTTCGACTCATCAACTTCTGGATCTGTTTTACTCTATCTGTCATAAGTAAATGACACAATGAGGACTTTCAGCGCTGAACAGGAGTATAGTGAATTGTGGAGGAAAAGTTAGATAAGGAAAATTCATCTTGATCCGCATTCCTTTGTTCTCCCGGGCCGCGTGATCGCCTTCTCTGACGGGCTATAGGTCGAGTCTACTTTTGTGGTCTGCGGTATTCGTCAGATTGATATTTGTTTAGTCGTATCCTTGTCTCATCTTTTGGAGCTAGTTTTGTTTGGAAGTTTTCTGTGTGGTGTTCTGCGGTAAATGTATGATTAGTTGTGTTGTTCCTTGTTTATTAACGCAAAGGGTGGGTGTTGCAGAATGTTTAGATTGCTCTTTATTTGCAAGATAGTGCTAATGAAGGCCTTGCTAGCTCGGTTGTCAGTTAACTACTGAATACTAGTAGTAGCTCTGACTCGCTTCTGCTATTTCAGGCTGTACGACCGTCTAACGATGGCGACTTCGAGGAAGAAAGGAAGCTACTTCTCAGAAGGATTCAGGAAGTTTCAGCAAAGCTCCAGAAAACAACGAGTAAGTTCACACTGGGAATTTGCATTCTTCGATTTTTAGTTGTAATGGTCGTGTTCAAAATGAAATTCCAGTACAGACTTTTACGATTATTTATTTATTAATTTGTTAAAAAATGTCAGTGTTTTTACGGCCCCTTTGGGTTTTAAGCTAAGGGCGGAAGAGGACCCTTGCCAAGAAGGGCCGGATTGTCGCCAGTAAAAAATTCAGCTTACTTACCATACAACCTGTATCACGGTCAGATAAGGCTGATGGAATATTTGTGCACCAACAAATTTCCTGGTAAAATTTAATTACCGTGATTGTACCTTTGGTTCGTTATCTCATTGGAATATTAAGCCAAATGTCGGACACATTTATTGTCGGACATACGTTTATTGGCGAAGTTGTTGGATTTGCTTATATTGACCATTACTTATTTTCCTCCAATCGTGTCCTCGACGGATAGATAATACGGCTGGAGTCGCTTGGCAAAAGGGGGGGGGGGGTAATATCAAGCGGCAATCGTCTCATGGATGTCTCTATGTCGTGAATTCCCTTCCCTTTCCCCGGGCAAACTTATATAACCTGGATCAAGAAAATCAGACCTCCCCGGGTTTGGGATCCTTGGAAATTTTGTTTCATGTAGGAGAGTGTCCTGTCTAGAATATGTGCCTGACAAGAAAAGCGAATCTTTTCTGCACTGATTTTTGGAATCTTACTTCACGCACCTTATATTACACGTATTTGTCTACTAATCCTTTCTTTGAAATTATCCTTATGTCACTATACTTAATATATCCTTCGTATACGGTTGGGTTGAAATGCAAGTGGCATTGATACCCCGCAGCATACATCCGGTGCGTACAGTCCCACTTCAGCTTACTTTTCAGTATGGCAAACCCAATGAATCGCTCCATTCATGACCACTTGAAGTGTTCACTAAGACCCTTGTAAATTACTTGTTATTCAACAAATTTATCTATGTAGCAGGCTTGTTCAACTAAGCAGGTCTCATCAGCATCTTGTTGCCAGATTAGCTTCAGTGGTTAGTAGACATAAATTGTGGCTGATCAGACGAATGGTCGAATGCGTTTGCGTTGGTGGATTTTAAAGGTCTTGAACTCTCTGGTAAACTATCAATTAGATGATCTTTTCGAGGATCTTTTCTGCGTCTATAGTGTGCGCCATGCCGATATCGTGCGGTTTAAACCGACCTTTGGCCAAAGGTCATCATTATGGTTTTTGGTAAACGGAAGACTGGGATAAGGGGAAGCGCGTGATGCAATAGGAACCAAGGGCAATCCTTGAAGCCTGCTGCAACACGAATAATTATCAACATTACTTATCACCGAGGAGCTAACGGAACTGTTTGTCTTGCGACAAAGTATGGCTTCAGTACCATTCGCGAGGCGCATGTAACTACCGACGAAGCACCTTGTTCTTTAAAACCGTTAGACTATTATCCCCTCGACTTATCTGGTTTCGTAGGTTTAGTCTGAGGAATGAAGTTGATTGTTGTAACTTTCTCCAGGTGAGGCCAGCAGTCAATCTACTCGGCTGCAGCGACAGATTGAGGACCTTGAAATCCAGCTGAAAATACTGCAAGGGGATAAAGATAATGCTGTACAGCGCGCGAGGGCCCTAGAGAAGTACGAGAGCGAAGCGGCCAACTTGCGCCTTCGCCTCAAGAGCATAGAAGAAAGCTACGATGACATTCACGGTCAGTTTGACCGACTTCAGGCTCATCTGCAAACAGTTCAAGAAGGCGCAGACCAGAAAGGGATTGAGATTGCCAGAATCGAGGAGGCGCACAACAGACTGAACGAAGAGATCGTTCTCTTGAAGCGGGTGAATGAAGATCTGGAGACGATGCGGGTCGTTGAATCGCGGAAGGTCTCTGAAGAACGGGAAGCTGCTGAGAAACGCTTTAAGGCAGTAGTAGACGAGCTTGCATCACTTCGACTAAGCCAATGTAACAAGATTGACACCCCAGCGACTCTGGACTATGATGATCTCTTCGACAAAGTCAGTTTTCAGATTCAGTCGGAAGCATCGGAGTCTGCTGTAAGCTTCGTTAGAAAGCTGGAGGGTTTCTTGAAAGACATCAGTAGCTCAGGTTCCAGCTCGAAAAGCTCGATTGACGCACTTGAAGACGGATTGGCTCAGCTTGCCGCGTATGAAGAATTCGATCTAGTGAAGTCCCCGAAGGACTCTGCAACACAGACAGAGGTATCTACGACAACGGCAAGTTCTTCCCCAACACCTTCGACGTTAGGGAGCACCAGCACCCAAACGGATATAGCCGGTTTTGTCGATGTTACTTTCGATCATAAATCTACCAGCGGCGACACCCGGTCCGTCGACAGTCAGACTCCCGAAGAGAAGACGGTCTGCGTGGACAGCCAAACAGACGAAGACCAAAGGCCGGCAGAGCCTTCAATGGAGGCATGCTTCACACAGACTGAGCAGGTCACCGTAAGTGTTGACAGCCAAACAGATGAAGACCTTAGATGGACGTTACCTTCCGTGGATACCTCCTTTACCCAAAAGGAATCCGATTCCCTGGGGCTTCTCGGAGTCCTGTCGTCGGCACCCCCTTTGCCGGAACTATCGAACATGAGCTCTCAAACATTGATTATTGACAACATCGACATCTCAACCTCCTGTGATATAATTGGGGTGGACAGCACCTGCCAGACGGAGATCCAACAAGATACCCATGCGAATCAGACAGAAGGAGCGACGATGTCAGATCAGTCGACTACCTACGAGGCATTTGTCAGTAACAGCGATTCTCAGACTGATACCGTTGACGTCTCCGAACCTAGGCTAGCCATTCGTCTGTTCCTGAGCTCGTTCACAGACACGCCCTACGCACCGGTGGTTTCGAAGCTGGAATCGGAACTTGGGGGGCTTGCTTCCGCCGACCGCACGCTCGCCCTACTGCTTGATTTGATCGTGGTCACCTACAGGCAACTGAGTGAAGATCTGGACGCAAAGCTGTCCTTGCAGAATCAGGTTGGAAAATTACAGGGAGAGAGAAATCAGCTGATCCATGCTCTGCAACAGAAGCATCAGGAGAGCCTCAGCTATCATTCCGAAGTCCAGAAACTGTCCAAATCCCTGCAGGAAAATGTTCGAAAGCGTCAGCTCGTGGCGGAGGCATCGGTCCAGTTCAACGGATTTTCGGACATCCAAGACGAGGTAAGTTGTAATGTGTTGAAATAGTAACATGAACTAAAAAAAAGACGGAGCATTTCTGATAAAAGATCGAATTTAATTTTGCTTTGAAATAGCGTAATTTGAACTGAAATAGCTTAATTGAAGTAGCAGTGTTTTAGTATTTGGACCGGAACGAAAAATATTAGAAGCTCGGTTCGATAGAATTTAATAGCAGTTTTGCAAGAATTGAGCCACTAACGTAGATGTAGGCCTTGGTTAGGCTCCTGCAGGCGGAATTTCTAAGAGCCGGCTGTGCTCACGTCTCTTATAAAGACGTGTTTTTAAAATTTTAAATTTTTACATTTTTGGGATCCTATCGAAGTCTTTGGTCTTGTTTTAAGTTGCCGCTGGTTCCTCATCAAAACATACATAACCGGAATATGATTAAAATGGCCATAACTTGAGTTCGTGAAATGACCATCCGATTTCTAAGTATCTAAGTATCCGATTCTAAGTATCGGTTGCCTTAGCTTTAGCGTGAGCTTGCGTGACGAGCATAAAACCAATTTCTTAATTTTGGGTTATCAGTTATCAGACATAATTACACCGTTACATGACAATCCTCTATTGTGGCAATCAGTGGCGCAATTTGGATACCGCTGGCATTGTTGTTCGATAGCAATGGGGATTATTCGTATTTTTCGGAATATATTGGTAATCGGGAAAAGTTAAGTTCTTAGCTTTTTGAGACAAGTTTAAATTCGTTTTCGAATTTGCATGGTATCTCGTGTATACATTTTGTAAGCCGGGCGAACCGGGTGAACCGGACCTCAACAGTGGAAATTTTAAGCACCTACCTCGGACTACCCTACTGGAGGAGGTGGGTTGAAGGTTTAAGGATACATTTTCATCACAGTGTCTTAGCCTGAGCTGGGAGCTGCCGTAACGAGCTTCCTAAAAATAATCTTACCTGTTAGATAGCCTAGTAACAGATACACTCTCCCAGCTAAATGAAAAGGTGCCAGGCGATTGCTCTGCGAGCTGTGCGTTAAATCGACGCAAAATTTTACGCCAGGGCGTGTGTTTTGTCGGCCGGAACCGGAACATAGAAGCTTACTGGACCGGGTAATAGTAACTTGTTAGGCGAAAGATTATTGGTCCGTGACATACACCTCGTTTCCGTCACGTCGTTGTCTGTCTTTCATGTTTAGTTCAGTTTTTAAGTTTGCCGTCGCATGAGAGGTCCTGGTATCAGTCCTAGTATCGTTGCAGTGAAGTCGAACGAGCTGATACCTTTAGTCTGTTGTGATAACTCGTACCAGTCGGGTTCTCTGGTGCCAGTTATGTTGTGAATGTGGTGTGGTGATTATCCGTAGGCCGACTTGATTTCGTTGGAAGCCGGACATTTTTTTTTATATTGGGGGGATAGCAATAATGGCACAGAGAAGTTCAGCGCAGTAGATCACTAGGATAACATACATAATGTTGCAGAGTAGGCACATTGGTCGACTGTCCTCCCTTTCGTAATTTGTGAAGCACGTGAACAGGAGAGACTCGTTTGGCGGATGATAGCACATTTAACATTCTTTTAAAAGGAGAGATATTAAGTTGTACAGTGCTTCAGTGGTGCTTCTTTAAACGTTAGTTAGCTTTTCATCCTCTTTCTGTAACAAAAGTCAACTACCAGTCAGCCAAAGTATCTTATAAAGGGCTTACAAGAACATATGCAATGGACGGTTTGGGTCTTCACTTTATAATCTAGCCCTTAACTGCACTGTTCAAAGTTAACTAAAGTTCAAAGTAGCAAACTTCTACTCCGACGAAGTTCTTAAGTGTAATAATGTTGTAGCTTCTAATGAGGTTTGGAAATTCGACTTTAATACAATCACGACCCCCTGGTCCTATCTTGCCGTCTCGATGTTTATCTTTGGAGCTGGGGCATAAGGATATATGAGCATGGTCACACTTGGCTCATTTCCTGTTTTGGGTTGCAAGAGTAGAAAAAAGAAAAAGAACAAGATACAACTAATTCTGAATGTTGTCGTTTTAAATTTAGGAGATCAGTTAGAGCAAAACAGCATATATAATTATGTTACAGGAACCGTAATTAACCCCTAATTGCAGTCTGCTCATTATCCCCAAGCTGCCACAAAGCCGATCAAATCTTACGTCCCTTAGGGATTTTTAGTTGTTTGTCGAATAGGCGGCTTTTTGAGTCCAGTGTGACCAAACTCTAAAAACAGTTGCTTTCCCTCGTAAATACAAGGGCTTTAAGGAGAGCTCTACCCTCTAGGTGACACGATTTTAGTAGGTAAAATCGCGAAGGGTTTGGAATATTCATGGACATCACCAAGAAGTTGAACAAATTTGGGGTTTAGGATATCGATTCACCTAATTGATAGTCAACGGATGTCTCCACACCGATCTAGATTATGGAATTCCTGGCGCCAGCGATCGTGTTGTGTAATAACGTATTGAGTATTTTCATCATGTAGGTAGTTCAGTTGAAAGAACGTGAAACGCTGCTAACTGCCGAGGCGATTAACTTGAAGCAGACGGTTGAGCAAATCCGGAATAGGCATAACTCGGAGCTTCTCAGTTTGAAGGAAAAACTAAGGGATACGGAAGAAAAGCTGCATAACTCGCTAAGGTAAGACATGTTCAGTGCAATAATCCAAAAAGGACATTGCCTACATATCGCCCCGCCCCTCAAAATGGAGAAAACCCGTATGGGAAATCTTGATGTGGATTCGCAGGTTAGTGCCATTGGCCTTTCACAGGGTACGCGCAAACGCGTACTCTTACTCCCTTTCAAGCAAACTCTTCAAATTTTTTTAGGTATGAAATGTTTTCCCAGACGAATTTTCTACCATTTTGATTGTAATCTTTATAATAGCAAGGCATTTAGACGCAACAAACTGTTGTAAATGTTGCAATAAAATACCAAGTACAGCCAAGTGCCGTAAAAGTAGATTTGCTTTCACGAGCTTTTTCATGCATTTTTGCAGTTTTTGCCCCTGTCAGTATTTAAAAGCTTTTGATAATTTCATCGACAGGACCGTTTGTACAGCTGGAGAACGCAATAAACAGCTGGTAATCAGCCAGAAAATGGAAACCAATTTGAGTAAAAATTAATTCGCCGTCAATGCGGGTTTGCTTTACTGCGGGCATTTTCTCGCTTTACTTTCGATATTTTTTTTAGTAGAGAAGTTGTTCAGTGTTTGCTTGGTACATGGACTCTTTCTTCATTTGAATAATGTCCATGGGACACTGGTAGTCATTGGAGGCTACACTGTTATATAAATCAGAATACGAGACCTATTTTAATTATTATTTAGTATGGTAGTAGTAGTAGTTTATTACACTATGGCCTTGCTGCCATGGTAAATCACAAAACTGTAGAACAAAACTTACATGTGTTACACAATCCAAACCTGAAACCTAAACTATAGAAAGTGCCCCCTGTGCGACAGTCCCATGAATCTACTAGTCGGCTTGTCCTTGTTATGGCTTTCTTAAATATAATATAATTGAATTGAATTGAACCTTTCAAGATTTTTAATTCCAAGACAAGATTTTTCTCCCAACCTCTGTACCAACCATTATTTTCCCCCGTAGGCTACTCCACCACAAAAACATCCATCCTTAAATCTTTTAGTTCTTCGCAATCAGTCATAAAATGTTCAGTATTTTCTAGCGCCTGCCCACACATTGGGCAAGAGAAAAGCCCACCCATCACCCTAGCTTTTCCTAGGTATTTTCTTCTTTCTCCAAGTGGCATGAAATTCGATCGCACTGAACCCGTTTAACCTCCTTTTTTAGACCCGCCTTAAAGTATGTCTCCTCCCCCCAAGCATCTGTGGCCTTTGCGTAGAGCTCCAGGGGCTCAGACGTCATTTCAGCATACCAAACTTGCCTTTCTTCGTCCTCCAGCCGCTCTCTTACCATTTGCGCTATGACTCCTCTCTGGTTACCGTTAGCCTTCCCCTCATTCCATAGCGAGGAGAGTCCACAACTGTCTATAATTGACTTAACCTGCACAGGCCATAGTCGCGTTTTTTGCAATCGCTTGGAACGAAAGTTGCCGTTTTTTGCGATCGACTGTCGACTGGAGGTCCAGTCGATCCGTTTTTTGTCGCTTGACTGGAGATCGACTGGGAACAAAGTCAACAGTCAATCCGATGCACCTTTCTCTTGGAGGTCCAGTCAAACTTGGTGCCAAATTTTGAAAACTCAAACATGTGGACCCAAAAACGTACATTTACACCTCAGGAAGCGCCAGTACTGCAGCAGTTTCAGAGACTGCCGAGGGAAGAGTTGTGGGGATGGACTGATTTATGGACTGATTTAGACCGTTTTTTGAAGGCTTGTTCTCGCTCCCCTATCAAGCGACAAAAAACGGTCAACTGGATGAACCCGGGAACAAGTCCCAATGGCCAGTCGAGCTGTAAAAAACGCGACTCATGTCCCTTTCCTCTTATCTTCTAATGCCAGTTCAAACGCTTTCCTTACCAGTCTGTTATATTGCATAGAAGCTAGTCTTTTCTAGTATTTTACCATACTCAACAATGTTCTACTCCTAAGTGCTAGTAATCATATATCCCCTCTTAACGCTATCCCGTTGAATTTCTCGCTCAGCCCTAGCATTGGTTTGAAATAACTTAGCTGAATTCTTTCCATGTTCTTTGGTTTATCCCATCCCCGCCCATAATGCGTAACCGATACCAACTTCGTATTAAGAACACTTCTCTGCAGTCGTATATCCGTGGCCCCTCTCCTTCACTCTACTTCTAAGCAACGTCCACAGCACAATTTGACCTTTTCCAACTGCCATTGGTTGTTATTGGTTGCCAGATTAGAACTTATGCAAGTCAGGATTCCCTGTAAAGATTGATTGTAGAAAATAGTGAAAAAGAGTATACTGCCTACTTTTACTGCTGAATTCCAACTAAGTTCTAATGGTTTTATTCGGGATTTTGATTCGTTTATGGTTAGATTTCGTCTGAACTTTGTTCTGTGCATTTTCATTGAAATAATAAGAAATCATCGAAAATATCGGATGACTTAAAATGCTCGAAAATGCATTTTCACTGAAATGGTAGTAAAGCATCGACAACATCGGATAAGTTAAACTGCTCGGGAACGCTAGACCTACAGTCGTGACTTTTACCGCAGATTTCCGGAAATTAGACCACGGATGTACTCAAATCTGAAAAAGGACAACCAAACTCTTACTAGTCTTACAAAGGTTATAACAGTTATTGCTTCGAAATTTCGGGAAGATTACAAGGGCTACGATTTACTGTGAAAGACGGATCTGAATCTCCCAGTCTGGAGTGTGCCTAGCACCAATATGAAAGAGAGACTACAATTCACTGTCATTTAGCATTTCTGGGATAATCTTCATCTGAGGTATGGCGGCGTCTCAAGCGACTAATTCTCCTGCTAAGTTAGGATTTGTTCAGTGTAGATATTGTTTTCTTTTTACAAAAAACAAACAAACACGGTAAGTCAAAAGGTTGTCTACCCTAGTATCTTTGGACACCTTAAATTCTATGTCTGCTCTCCAAGTTAAGTCTTGTCCGTAGGGCTTGGATTCCTGTCACCCTCGACCGATAGTCCTGGTTTGTCTTTGAAGATGCTTATTGATTAGTCAAAAGAGATTTTTGTTCTTGGCAAGGCCCTTTTTCAGGCCGTAACTAAATATATGGAACATGTGATCATATTTTACGCATTGTGAAGTTGGAAAACCAGCCTAAAGCCGGTTTCACATTAACGCGTCGCTTTGATGCCTTTCGTATGCGTGTATACTGAGTTGCGTACAGGTTGCGTAGCGTATCTTTCACACCTGCGCGAGAAGCTTTCATGATGGATGCGTATTTACGTTTTCCTTACTCGGTTTCTTGTGCTGAATTTTCGTTTCTTTTACCATTAGTAGGCTAAGTTTTTGTTTTCATCATTAGTAAGTTTTTCTTCAAAAACCTCTGTTTTTTCACTGACAGATGTGATGCGTACGTGTCGACGCAACGCAAGTATAGAACTTGGTTCTATTCTTTCCTTGCGTTTTATTCGTCTGCTTTGTGTTTCCAAGCGCCAGGCAGAGGTTTCGTAGCTCACTGTGAAAGGCTCAACGCCTCAATGTGAAAGCGGCTTAATTCCGGGAGATTTCCATGGGCGCCTATCCAAGGCTTTTATAAGATGTCTGGTGACATGATCGCTATCATATTACCTTGCGTGTTTTCCAACGTCTTCGAACCTTGCGTACCACAAAATTTTCTCTTGGGATTTTTCTAGCATAAAGACCTGTACAGCATTTTTCGAGTAGTTTTATATACCCGGGATATCCCAGCATCCGCGCAAAAATAGTTTTTCTTTCTCAGTTGTGCCTTACGAATAATTTCCCTCATCTGCGCATCTGCTATTCATTTTTGTTTTGTGTTTACTGTTCTCGAAAGTGGGTCAGAACACAGTAACATGTTCTCAGACATGTTTTCTAACGTCTAATATTCTTGCGTATCACTGATTTTCCTTTTCTTCGTATTTTCTATTATTTTTGTTTTTTGGAGCTGGATACGTTATCAATTAACCGTAGGCTATAGCAATTTTTTGCTAGCTCTATAAACCCTTGTTATCCCAGCATCCGTCCAGGAACTTACGGGGTCGTGCCTTACCAAGAATTCGCCTTGCCGGATAATCTACACTGTAGATTAACATATTCTAACATTTCGCGAACAGGTATGCAGTGTATATCATCCTCCTATATCAGCCTTCAGAGATGATTTCTGTCCAAAAAACTTATAACAGTTAACACACCTTCATCTTGTTTGATATCGGAATGACAACCTGATTGGCATTTTCAAAGATCAACCTCGCCTACGGCTCGGTAGATATTTTTCATAACCTACCTCGCCTTCGCCTCGGATAGGTTATTTTCAATGACCGTCTCGGTGTTATTTTCCGATATCAACCTCGATGTCTGAAGTTAACCTTTAATACAAGGTGAGCAAACTCAACATTTCCGTTGTGCCGGAATTATGTAATATTTTTCACTATATAATGAAAACGTGGCAAAAATGTTATGTTTTAAAGAAACGTCACGCTTGAATGCCCATACCGAAGTTTTTTAATACCATTTACTTATAGAATATGTTATCTCGTATATTTTAAAATTGCTCATTCTTCTGCGTATGTGTTGAAACTTTTGGCAGTGTAGGTTACTCTCTCATTTGCTGTTCGCAGGGTTGCCACATAAAAAGTATTTAGAGAGTGACTTTTGGCCCAAAACAGAGAGTGAAATGGGAGTGAAATTTTATATTCATGAAAAAAAGAAGTGAAATGGTTCGTTTTGGTCCGAATCGCTTCTGCAAAATGACATATCCTAATTTATTTTCACAAACAAAAACTTGAAATAGTCACTTCTAGTCGGATCCCCTGCTGCAAAAAGGGCACATTTGGACCTTTTAAGAAATAGAGTGATTTTTATGTCCTACGTAGGACAAGAGTTACAAAAATAAAATAGAGTGACAATTCACACTATCGTGCGACATGTGGCAACCCTGGCTGTTTGTTCTGTTCTCGATTGGAAAATGTGCTCGATTGTGATCAGTTTTTTCCCCTGCAGTAACGAGAATATTGAAGAGAAGTGCACGTTGCTCACGAAGCGCCTCAATTCACTTCAGCAAGCATTGGATGCCATTCACAAGGAGAAGGAAACTGAAATACAGGAAGCGACACAAAGACTAAGGAAACAGTTGGAAAGCGCTGATAGGGAGAAACAATATTTGCACGAGGAAATTACCGCACTAAAGGTAAAGGTCGCCAGACGTTTGCTTGAGTGAAAGTTTGTATTTGATGTGTCATAGTGTGCAAATGCAACGGTGATTTCCGAATGCATTTTTGTGTGTGACAAACTGGGATCCGAGATCAGTCTCGCGAATGTACGGGTACAGGAGCCACAGGGCACAAGGACAGGGGGGAAAATGACCAGCGCAAATGGTAAGAAAAATTAAGAAGATGCGATGAAAAATCCTGCATGGTATAGGTAGCACCCTTTTTTCGGCCGGTTAATTTTGACTCCATATCTTGTACTAACAGCCTGTGCATGCGAGGGTGTGAATATAGTAGGCTACTATTCTATAACTGCAATGAAATCCAATGGGAGTTGGGATGGGGGGCATAATTTGTGGTCGACACAATATTATAGCTAAAGCTTGTCTGCAGAACCGGTTCCTTTTTTCTTTGCCTTTATAAAACTTAAGACGTCTGGAAATCTTCATATAGTAATAATAGTAAATAATTTTGAACACAAACTCTAAGGGACAACAAGTGGGATAAAACACATAAGAACGAAACAAGTAGGGAGTAAGAGGGCGGTCGAAAAGCTGATTGCGACAGTTTGCAACAACTGCAGATTACTAATACCGTGGCAAATGTTCACGCCGTCGTCAGGTTAAAACAGAAAATCCGCCGTGATCATTGAGGTGAAATCGCTTATCCTTATGACAAGTATGTCATAGCTAATATTCGCAGAAGATTCGTATGCTCATAGAAGGAATGCAAGACTCCCGGCTTTGGTTGAAACTAATGGCATACGATTAGCAAAGGGCTAGAGATTCCCGAATTATCAACTGAAAGAAAGTTTATGAATGTGCAGTTCTATCATATTGATGATACATCTTTGAGTGGGGCTAGTGTAGTCGTAGATTCGCTGGGGAATTTCATTTCGTAGACTATATAGTAATAGCTTAGCTTTAGTCATCTTAATCATCTCTGGAGGCTGATATGACTTCATATCATCCTCTCTGGAATCTGATATGACTTATATCATTTATTAATAGCTTAGCGCAGGGGTACCTCTCTGTGCTCAGTACAGCTATACTCTTTTCCTCATGCCAGGCGGCGTATACTCTTGATGGCTATCTCTCCTTGCCGATACAAAATCTCCGGCCTCTCCGGGTAGCTCGCGGAAGAAATGCAGAAATGGTGTCGCAGCTGCCCCTAAAGATCGCGGTGATTGATTGACACAGGATTTGAGTCGTTGAGTTTGAGTCGTACGGACACGCTTACTCCTTCTTCCTGAGGATCAGTGGCGTGTTTTGGACTTAGTGATATAGAGTATTGCAAGGGGCTTTCTTTGCAGGCCAATCGTTGTTACTGATTGTCGGGGAAACCTGTAATAGTAGATTCAAGGCGTTTTGTGTGGCCTCAGGTTTGCGGTCCTCGGCTCTGAAGAGAGAAAATCCACTCGACCTCTTTTTGTTGACTGTGTCGATCGATCTGTTATATCGGGAAAGCCAGGTGATTCAGGCTAAGTTTGCCCAAGTCGCAGCAGGGTGATTAAAAATGTGGGTTCCTTATCTCTAGCCCATTAAGGAACAGCTGCTAAATTGCCGGCAGTTCATCCGCTGATACACGCGAATGCAAACATTTTTCAGATAGTAGTCGGGCTTATGGCCTCAGTGCTAGTTATAGTTTAAGCCATGCCAGATTCCAAGATTGGGTGAGTTCTGACTCTGTTTAAACTTTACTCGTTTTCTGTAATTGGGGATCTTTCTATCGTTTGGAATATGCTTATGGAATACTAGTAATCATTGCCCGCAAGGTGCTACACTACTAGATAAATCAGAGTAGATAGCTGATTTTAATGTTTTTTAGCATATTAATTAGTTGCGAGATATGTAGTGTTGCAAGTAAGGATTCCCTGTAACGATAGATTGTAGAAAAAGATGGAAAGCAATGCGTAATTTATTGCCGAAATCCAGTTTAGTTCTTGTAAGTTCAGAAAGGCGCCGCATTAAAAAAAAAAAATTCGGTCCGGGGACCTTTGCCTTCGATTTCATGTGGAACAACGCTGGAAAAAAATTTGGACGGCCGGATCCCAGTCGCCCCAAATCGCTTAAAACGGTATAGCATCACCCTGAACGTCAACATGTTCTAGTGGTATGTACAATTTGTAGATGGGGACACGCATAACTGCCGAAGAGGTTGGGAGATCAGGACGAAATTTGGTGGGCAGAACCATCATAAGTCCTAGATATTCTACTTACAGACCAAGACCGGGTCCATGCACCATGCGAGAGGTAGAAGGGGAAGGGGGGGGGGGGTGGAGTGTGGACTGAGCGGTTCCTTTATTGTACATGGAATCGGTAGTGACTAACCACTGCATTCGATTTACCATCTCTGATATGGTAGTTACCGGAAGCGCACGTGAGCTGTTATGGAACCGCCCCATCGAAAGAGGTGTCTATCTTCAGGCCTAAATACTTTCTGGAACAAACAACGTCTTCATCCCTTTATCCCTTTCGAAATTGAAGGTTGGATTATTATTCTACATTTTCCGCAGGGAAAAATTCGAGACCTTGACAACCGACTTGGTGAAACTCAAGAATTGAACAGCCAGCTTTCAAAATACCGGGGAACCATCTCTTCCTTGCAAGTACAGCGTAAGAATCTTCGTTTTTTCGCTCTAAGCTTTTTTTTCGTTTTGTCTGAGAATCATCCGATTGTTATGGCCTGGAGGAAGATTTGTCTGTAAGAAAACGGTAGGCGATCAACTGAAAAGTTTTTCATGGCAGTAAGCCTGCATAATACTTTATTTGGTAAACGCTACTTTGGTTATAGACCAAACAAAATTGAGCCTGTGGTGAACAAGAAAGACCTCGGGCTGGGAACTTAATCATAAGTTTCTAAATAAGGGGAAAGTTCTGTCGTATCCTGACAAAGTCGCACGCGAAAAAAATTATCAGACTCCTTTTTCTTGATGGCGAAGTTGTTAGAAAATCAAGACCCCGACAAGTTACTCGGCTGTTTTCCTTAGGGGTAACTGTTCACTCTTCAACTCTTGCACCTACCGTCAAATAACCAGTATAATCCAACCAATCCACTTCAAACGTTTGATTCTGTTTGCTAAGGGGGTGAGGAAGTAGTGCATCAGGGCATATAAAAAACAATACGGGTTCCAGGGGGATCCACACATCCGCCTCGTTAAAGCTATGCCTGTAAGCACGTCTCTTCGATATCTAATGTTGTAATTGTTTCCTTTATTATCTAGCTTTTTATCAGTTGGGTGTTTTCAGTTCAGTCCCTGTGCGATAAATATCAGCAGGTAATTCTGGGCACGTCTTCAGTCACCCCAGCGTACTTGTTGATATCAGACGCATTGGGGACACATTGCTACCAAGTTATTCTTGCTTGAGTTTATTCAAGGTTCGTCTGTATTTGTGTTTCGATTTTGTTTGCTTATTCTGTGCGGTGCTTGTGCTTTCGAACGGTTTGGCTCTAGTTGGTTGATTAAGTGATTTTGAGAAAAGTAATTAGTTGTAGACACAAAGTAATTTCTCTGTACAGCAGATCCAGACCATTTTTTTGTACTTTTTCCGTGACTTTCAGTCCACTTGGTTTCATGTTCTACTATTTACTACTAATTCTACGAAATTGAGTCGAAGAAAAAGTGTTTTCTCAGAGTTACACTAGAAAAGAAGCTTCACTACTTTTCAAGAAGACGTAATGAAGTAACCTTCTTCGAAAGAAAAATCGTTACCGTGCACTAGGAAACCATAACACGGGAATTGGTCAGTATACTACGATTTCTCAGTAACATTTGCCAGACACAAGAATGAACAACGAATTTTTAACTTCTTTAATCGCATTGAAAACATCTGAAAAGTTCGATTGGTGGTTGAAAATATTTGCTTTGATTGACCTTGGTGTTTCTAAGCGGTAGACAGATACATACTTAAACGGTTTGCCAGTTTGTGTTTCAGAATTTTTCATCGTGTCAGATTTCTCCTTAGCCGACGGTTGAGTTTTACGATCCTCCATAATACTTCGCATTTCGGCGGTTCTTATTCAGCATCACGCTTTGCTATATTGCTTGCTTAGTATTTGGTCGAAGGGAGAGCAAGTATTGTTCAGTTTGATGATCACACAAGTTTTGTGCACAGTTTTTCAGTTTGCAGTGTTTTCAGTTTCTTTGCTCGGTTTATTTTGTTTTGATGTTTGGGATGGAAGTTACATCCAGATTAAGCTCGTATAAATCGGTAACAATGCACAAAACTGAAGTCCGACTAGGACTAATCTCATTAGGTCAGCCTGAGGTGATGGGACAGCTCTGGGGCCCTAGTGAGATTGGTCGTTGCTTGGACGTGATCGTCTGTGACTGTGGTAAATTAGTGGTCTTACCCCTTATCAGTGTAGTGGAATTTTCGATAACGCGCTCGTAAATACCGGTGGGCTTTACTACCTTGCTTTTGCGATTGTGGCCTAATCTTTGTTGACCCGCTTCGGTGCTTGATCAATGAGGAAACTCATCTGATTCGGTTCCTCCACAGTTAGTGACTAGCTCCCGTTCTTTCCTGGTTCCCGTTGGCTGAGCATGAGGAAGTTGGATTGGCCTTGCATGCAGATCTCTCCCCGTGAGTATTACATCAGGTACTGGTCTATAAACTGAACCTGGCCTGTTGTAAGACTCCTGGGGCGGATTTGGAATTCTACGTTTCAACGCATGGCCTTATGAGGTACCTGTTCTCTTATTCTTAGTGCATAGCCTTTCTTTCAGTCCTTATGTGTATAGTAGAGGTATGTTACTTCGGATGTCGACTGACTTTGAACAGTACCGAAAAATTTGCTAAAGTTCAAACTTAACATACTTTGTAACGAGACATAGTTATTAGTACATCTGTCAATTCGTCAACCTAATTTTTACACAGTTTTATTCGAGGTCACATCTTGTGAAGTGTATTAGTTAATCTGTTGTTGTTTCAATGCATTTTGTAGATGTTCCGCATGTTACCCTCTTCTAGTTTTAAGCTGTTTGGAATTAAACTTGATTGATAGTATAAATAGGCTACACTGTAATGAGTGCGAACGATAATATGTAAAGTGTAATACCATGAAATGTAGCGAAATTGAAGCCACACAATGTAATCGTTTACTAACAGTTTTGCATTACTTTCATAATCGTTCAGAGACGAGAGGCGTTACTAGCCAAAATGTTTGTGGGGGGGGGGGGGGGGCAAGGTATTTACCGACTGGCTGGTCATTTTACCGACTGAAAATCAAAGACGTCATTTATGAGCATACTAACCGACATGTTCGGTAACCTAAGTTGCATGTTATCAGTCTCGCGATAATTGGGCGTAGGCGTTTCTGTTTGATATGAATCATGTACGATTATGGCGGTACATCTTATGCAGGCGATTAGTAAGAGATCTTTCCCAAAGAACCCATATTTTGTGTCGGAAGTTATCTGTAGCTTGGTCTTTCTTTTTAGTCGAACGAAATGAGAAACATCGGAATGACCTGCATCTCGAAATCAAACGGCTGAAAGATGCCTCGTCGAACCATGTTGATAGGTATGCCACATTTTGTTTTCCTGATATCCTGCCTTACTTCGTGCTCTTATTTTCTTATTTTATTTTAAAGTATGCTAACTAAGCTTCCGTTTAGTTGTGGCTGTCCTATGCATGCTGCCAGTGCGAAGGTTGTCCCAAAAAATACCCTTTTTTGGGATCCGCTTTTCTTCGGATTCGTCGCATTGTGCCTGTTAAGAAACTTAGAAAGGCCGACACGAGATATAAACGCAACAGGCTTCGGTTCCTTGGGACTTTGATAGCTCCTCTTGTCTCTTGAAACTAGATTCCATGTCGCGTATTAGGCCCCCTAGCAAGTAGCGGGCCCAGTACGCGACAAGGCAGAGGGACGTACTTCCCAGTGCCTGGTGAGAACACCCACCAACTTGACTGATCGTTATCTGACATCTGTTGTACCCTATTTTATTTCACCCAATATTTTAACTCTACAGTTTAAGTCTGTTTATATAATTTTGTAATGTGTTATTTGCATGAATGACGATCCGATGCTAGCATGTAGAATACAAGCTATTAAGGAAATAAAGTACATTATTTATTTATTTAAAGTTTAACTGAAAAACCAACTTATTTATGTGTCGTTTAATTGAATACGCTCAATTATTTGCATTCTGCAAAGGGATTGTTTATTTTCCACCATCTACTCTAGTTATGACGTTCCGAATATCTGCGGCCGTCCCCACAACGGCAATTCTACTATGGCGCGGAAAATTTTAATCTCAACACAAAGGCGGCTTTTCAGTGGGCAGTGGTAACATTGGTGGAGATTGCTTAGTGCTTGAAAAACAAAAGTCAGAAATTTGTCTCTTAAGGCATACAACAAAAATACAAGCGTATAGAGGTACCAACAAATCACACGGAAATTCCGCTATTTGAAAATCAATTATTTGTGAATAGCGGAACAACGAAGTAACGCATTTTCAGCGGGTCTTCAAGACAATTTTAGTGAATAAGTGATGGGTAACTAGATTGTCCTATCCCAGCCCTTTTCGGTTAAACTTAAATGTGTCTGATAGTCAAGATTTCCAAGTAGCCTACGCATTGAAACAAAAAGACTATTCCCTCTAAGAACGATTAAATTAGCAACTAGCTAGGGGGGGGGGGGGGGGGGGGGGACATTTAACAATCACGTCTTGGAGGCGAGATGGAGTTTTCAGAACTGCTTCGTTTTCGATACATTTTATGTTTTTCCCACACCGTAGCTGGTTTGCTTTCCCTTGATGTTCTTCATTTGTCTTGCAGATATTTGGTAGCTAACCTCGTATGTGGCTACGTATCTGCTCCAGGCAATGACAAGCAGAAGGTTCTGAATCTCCTTTCCACGGTGCTGGACTTCACGTCAGAAGAGAAGACGAAATGCGGACTTATTGAACAACAGGCTGTCGACCAAAAGGTACGATTCATTAACTGTTTTTCTTTCACCACGTGAGGGTGCGCTTTGAAAAGACTTCACCCCATGAGGATATGTACCGAAAAATAACGTCAGTCATACCAAAAACAATAGTAGTGGACAGAAAGAAATCCTGCAAGCCCGATGTGTCACGATAATTAGCGCTATCTAGCGGTTGATCTGTCCTTAAAACAATTAGCCTTATTTCTGTTCAGCGCTCCAAGGGGACTGGCATCCGTTGTCTCATATTCAACACTTGTGTAGACATAGAACGTGTCCGAAAGCTCCGAAACGAACGAAAATGATGAATTAATTCAGCATTTTATGCAGCATTTCGCGTGGCAACGACATGATGCAAGAAGTCGCCGCGCAGCTTTTCCATGAGTACCAAGAAGTATTTCCTGAAAAGACAATACTGGTTAAGTCACAAAGTAAGCCATGGGTCACCAAAGAGATGAAGAACCTCATAAAAACGAGAAATGAGCTCTATAAGTCGGGATATCGTGAGGAGGCTAAGAAAATGCGCAATGTGATTTGCCTTAAAGTAAAGAAATCAAAAAAGGAATTTGGTGCTCAAGTAGTGAATAAGCTATGGAAATCTAATCCTTCTAGATTCCACCAAAAAGTTCAGGAGATTATGGGACAAAATAGAAAACAGACAACTATTTATGGAGTTGATGGTGAAACCCGTAAGTGCTAACCAGATCAACTCGCACTTCGCAAATATCTGTCGCACGCACCCACCTCTAGCCGAGCTACCTGAAAATGGACCCGTCGAAGAAATCCCGATCATTCACCCAGAAGCAGTATGCGAGAAGCTCAAACGACTAGACACCAGGAAGAGTAACTACCCCCTAGAAATTCCTATCGAGCTGATAGCTACGTGCTCCGAGGAACTTGGTCCCATTCTGGCAGCCTGTTTCAACCAATGTCTCATCGATGGTGCATTTCCTGACTGCTTCAAGTCAGCCTATATCACTCCTATTCCCAAAGTAAAAAAACCGCTTTCGCCGAACGACCTGCGCCCTATCTCAAAAACACCGTGTCTTTCTAAGGTGTTTGAACGTTTCATTTATGAATATCTATTCGAAGACATCGAAGCAAATTTAGATCCCCGGCAATTTGGGTTCCGGCCCGAACACAACACCACCCACTATCTCGTAAGCCTCATTGATGATCTGATGAGACATCTCGAGAAAGATGAGGCATACGCAGAAGTGCTAATCAGTGACATCGTAAAGGCTTTCGACAGCCTTAATCACCGAGTAGCCATCAACCGAGCGAAAAAAATGGGCGCTCGGCAGTTTCTTTTGCGTATGGTAGCCAGTTTCTTGCACAAACGGAGGCAGTGTGTCGCGCTCGGAGACAAAGAAGTATCTGAATTTGCTGAAATTTGGTGTGGAGCCCCTCAAGGGACAAAATTAGGACCGCTACTTTTCCTGATCGTGTTCAACTCCGTCCTAGCAGAATCACAGAGTCGCTACAAGTTCGCCGACGACCTGTCGAGCATTTCATTCCGAACCTCAACTAGGGTCGCAGAGCAAATCACCATCTCATCTATATTTTCCAAGCTAAAACACGACCTTCAAGATGTCATGCTTACTGTTAGCGAAACAAAGAGCCATGTGTTACAAGTTAGCTTCTTAAAATCTGCGATCCCCCCGCAAGACGATATTGGACTAGACATCAAGGATCAAATAAAAATTTTGGGGGTGATTTTCAAAAGCAACCTTAAATGGGATCCGCATGTTGAATCCATTCTCCAAAAGGCTGCCCTATGTCTGAAATCGTTTGCATGCCTTACCCGATTCAACATCAACGTCTCAATTATGCGTGGGCTATACTGCATGTACGTCCGGTCCCAGACCGAATACGCCTGTCCAGCTTGGCATCCAGGACTAACTGCTGTGCAAACCGAAAAACTTGAAAATGTCCAGAAACGGGCATGTAAAATTATGCTTGGGGCTAATTACATGTCCTATGATGACAGCCTGCAAAAACTGAGGCTGCAAAGGCTGGCTGAAAGGCGTCACGACCTCACCATGCGCTTCGGGAAACAATGCCGGCTCACCGTAAAATCCTGCCTGATTTTCAAGAGGCACGCAGCAGTGGGCCGAGGACTCGTCGAGGAATCCTCACTTCAAGATGCCAACTCCTCTGTCCCCCGCCTCGAAAATCTTCAAAGAGATACCTATCGTCCTTCGTCCCTTACTTCGTGGGCCACTTCAATGACGAATCGATGGGAAAAACGTTAGACGTCTGAAATGTTAATTAATTGTATATAGTATAAATCGTTTTATTTTTGTAACGTATGACGTCCGCCGCTAGCCACGTGCTATTATGGAAATAAAGAGTTTATTATTATTATTAATGCAGCACTAATTCAGCATAAGACTCATCGAAAAATTCAGCAAGAATGCTAAATTTTATGCTGAATTTTCAAGAAGAAACTGGAGTGTACGGCCATTCTCTCAGTGTTTTCGGCGGCAAACATAAGAAATTCAAAAAGACAACTGACAATCCGGCAAACATTCCAAATTCTAAGACAACCGGCGATCATGGCCAACGAAGAAAGGAAAGATAAGAAGGTTGGATATCAGTGGCTGATCCATTTTGTCAGCTTTATACAGCTAATTCTCTTTTCTTCTTCTTCTTCCTGACTTAAATTTTGGTATTCTAGAAGTGTCAGAGAAGAAAAAAGATAACAGCTTTCGGACAACAGCATTTACAGCACCAAAAAGCTTTCGGACACGTTCATAGTAGAACTTGAACCCATAAGGTAGTGGGTAACTTTCATTTTCTAGAACTGAGACATATGCAAAATGTCTATTACCTATTAAGCAGAAATGCTGGTTTTCTACACATCTACCTGTGGATCTGTTTTACTATGTCTGCGACAAGTGGTGAGGCGCAGGGTGATGAACAGGAACTAGTCCACATGGAAGCGCTGAACTGGAATATGGCCAATTGGTCCGCTGACGTTTCGACTGATCTTTATGTAAATCATCGTCAAACTACACGTGTAATGTGTTTGCAAATCCTCTTGGTTTGTTTACATTTTTTGTTTTGTTTTTACTCACACTGTCGTCGTTTGAAGTTCGACAAAGACCAGAGGCTAGGCAGCGTTGCTCGATTTTCCACTACGCGATTTCAGCGGAGCTTCCCGTCTTTCTTACTGTTTTTCTTTGAATCATACCATAATCTTGTCAGGTCAGAAAATTCAGGCTTCGTCCCTGCAACACGTCACCTGCGGCTACCTAGTGAAGATTAGCGAGGGGTAACTCGCGATTGATGTCATAATATTGGTGGTCGTGGCCATAAGTGGTGTCGTTGGCCGCTCGCGGTCCCTGAAAATGCTGCTCTGAAGTATTTTTTTCTATTTTCTTCTCATAACGCCCATTTTTGGGTCGAGAATAACGCGTGTGTTCTAAGTGATACGGAGTATTGCGACTCTACTAGACTGAGTACGGTAGCTATTGTTATCGATTTTGCTGTTAAACAGTATGAAATACCGTCTTTTGTCCGTCATCTCAGCACGTGGTGGATATTCGTACCTGTTTAAATGCTTTGAAACCGAAAACAAGATTTATTTCCAATGGAACAGTTTTCTGGTAACAGTCGTGATGTTTTTTTTTCCTTTTTTTTGCATACTAACGATACTGTCTGGGTTGCAGCTCGGGCCGACATCGTCTTGTGTTTATCTTTCGATTAGTTACTGTTAATAAACAATGATTTCATTACAGGCACTTTCTACTGCTTTTCTCCAGTTTCTGGAAGCCGAGTCAAAAGCGCGACCCAAGCTACCCCCGCTAGCTCACTACCCATAGCTAACTACAAGGGCCATCCCATATGAAGATTAATATGATCCCGGAAGCTTTTAGTTGTTTTTTTTACTGACACGTTTAGGGATTGGGCGACATGTTAATGGTATTGACGTTTGTTTTACTTTGTAATGTTGCGTTGATAAATTTATATCTCAGCTGTTTCGTAAGGTTTTATTTTGTACTTAGATCTGTCGAAAGGTAAAAAGAATGAACATGAGACAGTTTGCAGTCGAGCAATGGAAGTTGAGGTCGTTACTATCAGACAGTGAGAATAGGGTTCCCCATAATCCCCGAACACGGAACGCGTATAAGACACTGTACACATTCATGACAAAATTAGATTCGAAGCGAGCAAATTCCCTCGTGTCCAGGGCCTGGCAGACTCCTCCCAAAGGCTTAAACACATTAAACTTTAAAGTTGTTGCATCTAGGATGGGGTGTCAAGAGCCTAACTTGTGATCGTCTAAGGGTTTATTGCCCTTTCCGTAACCAGTCGCCGAAAACTACCAGCTAGTCACCTT
Source organism: Branchinecta lynchi (assembly GCA_023053575.1). Classification (NCBI taxonomy): domain Eukaryota; kingdom Metazoa; phylum Arthropoda; class Branchiopoda; order Anostraca; family Branchinectidae; genus Branchinecta; species Branchinecta lynchi. The sequence goes on from JAKZAP010000006.1 coordinate 17,541,452, forward strand.
AATAGAGGCTCAGTATTTGGGTTTTACAAAGCGTTAGCGTCCTATACCCAACTGGTTGTTCAACCGCAAGCACAAGAGACAACTTAGCAATCTCTTCGGGGCCTGGTTAGAATATCCTGGAGGGTGTTTGCCCTCGCCCAACCGTGTCACGAAATGGGGCATTATAAGGATGTAAGTTTGTGCAGGCGAAGCAACTCGCTGGAGAGAGAAGAAGCTAACTTGGCAGAAGACAAGACCTGTCCAACGTCCTGTTATGGTTAGTTGCCAGGGTCGGTTGCGCAACCTTACCCTAACTTGTAACTAAAGACAATACGATGGTGTGGAGGGCCGTTCTACCAAGCACAAATAACGAGACAGAACTGCTGTCGCCCTATCTCGGTCATGCAAACATGCTGAGTCGAGTAAAATACTACCGACGCAAACGAGCGGAGGTTACTAGCTTCGCGCCACATCACGTTTCGTTACCTCTGCAATCGCTGTTCAGTCGCTGAAGAGGAAATCTAGCAGTCAAAGCCAGGGGCGTCGCAAGGGGGGGGGGGGGTGCAGCAACCCCCCACCTTTTTGAGAATCGGTAAAATTTTGCGCCGGAGGCCCAAAAGTTTACTAAAATTGTTCGGTATTTTTTCGATAGCAGAACTGTTCGATATATTTACGGGGATTTGGTAGTTATAAAGAATCCTAAATAGGCTAAATCTACAAATCTCTTCGGTATAACGATCAGGATTCGGTATAATTGCCAGTATTCGGTAGTTATCACGAATTTGGTGAGAGAATTTACTAAAATCATTTGGTAATTTTTCGATGCCGGAACTATTCGGTATATTTATGGAGATTCCGTAGTTACACAGATTCCCGAATAAGCTATTGGTTCAAAGTTATTCGGTATCATGATTAGGATTCAGTAATTTATTCAGTATAATTTCCAGGATTAGGAAGTTAACCACGAATCCTGCCTTTGCTCCAGTTTCGACGAAAGTATACCGAATAAGAATATTGTTCGGTAGTCTTTCGACACCAAAACAATTTGGTATAGTAACCGGGATTCGGTAGTTATACAGAATCCCGTACATGCTATCGGTCTAAACTTATTCGGTATAATAACTGGGATTCGGTAATTTATTCGTTATAACTGCCAGGATTCGGAAGCTACCACGAACCTCAGAAGAGGTCGAGTGAAGCACTGGTCGCAGACAAAAGGGATGATCTATGATACCATCGATAGTCCTTACTTTTATTTTGGATCCCCAAAAGAATATCTAATCATAAATATTTCGTAAATTCCGCCTGCAGCACTTTTCGCAATATTCTCCATTTTGTGGAACGGCGCGTCATTTGACGGGGGTTTTAAGCCAGTTTTAGGATTGAGATTTTGAAACATTAAAAGCTAGAATTTGGATGGAAATTAAATTTGGGAGGAAAATTAATAAAAAAATTTCGCCTGCGGCGCTCACTTTATGTGATTATGATGGGTGGTATATTAACTAGACTATAGTTGCTGCTGCTGCCGGAACGTCGCTCCATCCGGTTTCTGGAACTTCTTAGAGTCTCGGTATTTGATCAACACTAAATGATAGAATTTGTCAGAGAAGCAGTAAAATTTTAGCATACAGAAAAAAGAGATTTCAAATATTTTCGCCGGCGGCGCTCGATTTAGTTTTCTATTGGCTATAATAGATAGAAGTTGTTACCGCAATCATGCCCGGCAATATATTCTACATGTGGGCTTCGCCAAAACGACGCCTAATAGTTGGATTATCGTCTTCATGCTGCCCTTTATTGTTATTCTTCCTACGTAATCGTTTGTGTTCCAGAATTTAAAGCTCGAATTCTTAGTTCTAGGATTCGGCAAAATTTTTGAAAGATTCGGTAAAATTTTGGCTCTGCACCCCCACACTGAAAATGCAATTGCGACGCCCCTGGTCATAGCTGATAGGTTCTATGGACGCGCTCCAGAGCAGGTCGTCGCGCGGAGTACGCCTCCTGCTAGCCTCCTTCAGTATTTCTTGTGCGATAAGCAACGGTGAAGACGGAAGAGGAGTAAACGGGTATCAACATCAGCTCAAAGCTAGAGTAAATATCTCTAATTCATTCAATTTTGTCGGGGTTTTCATAGTCGCTGCATGCGACTAAAGACATACGTTCTATCTGATTATTTGTTCTTGGTTCTATGAAACAGTAGCTGACAGACCTTTACAAGACCATAGCTAGTAGCCTGCAGGTCTAACAGCTAGATTCTTCTTATTCGAACGAAAATACAGACTTTCATATGTAAATGTTTTAACACACAGAATGTATTCCTCCATTGATCCACACACGTCATTCACAATTTGACCATTTGATACAGAAAAGCTGATTATGTTTTTTTTTAAGTTTTCTAATCCAGGCAGGAATATCCGAATGTACAAAGCTTTAAAGAGTAAGCATATAACCTAGAATATAATTGACGAACCGAGTTCGTCTCTCTGTTCAGTGGTGTATTTATTTTTCACAATATTATAAAATTAAAAGAACTTGAACGGCATATTCACCTCATAATATATTTCGTATAAACGGTAGTGAGAACTCGGCAGTTCTCCTGTAGGGATTATCGGTTGTGGCTTGAATACAATAATTTTCATACGTAGCTACAGAAGAAACACTCAACACAAGGCACTACGTCCGATTCAGCAGTTTGCAACCGGAAGCCACACGTCGTAGAAGCAATCAGAGGAAACTGATCTGCGGGTCACGTTGCTTTTTCTACAAAGGGGAAGTCGGCTGAGAATTTTACACTGCGGAATTCCAAGCAACGGCTCCTCGTCAGGTCAAAGCTCGAGGCGATTTTATGTTTCGCTTGCAAAACTTGTTAGACCTTGCAGGGGCGTCACGACTGGGGGGGGGGACGCTCCCCCCCCCCAATGCTGTCGGCCAGTCGATAAAAATAACCGTGTCGGCGCGAAGAGCCGCGATTTTTCGTCAAAACAGTTGATTTTTTTCTTGAAAATTGGTCGATTTTTCGTTAAAATAGTCGGTTCTTCTGAAAATGAGTGAATTTTTCTGAAAATCAGTCGATTTTTTTCCAAAATGGTAATTTCCGTTGTTGAAAAAAGTAGTTTTTTCTGCAGAAAAAGTCGGTAAAAACAACCAGCCAGTCGGTAAATGCCTCGTCCCCCCCCCCAAACATTTTGGCTAGTAATGCCTCTGAGCCCTTGCCTCGTCGAGAAGGGGCCAAATACAACTAGAATCAGTTCTCACCTGGACTAAACCAGGAAAAACCTCACAGACAAAGCTACTTCCGGCGACCAAACATTTCAAACAAGTTCATTTGCTTTCGGACGGTAGGCTGAGACTTGGATGAGACCTTGCTCTTCTTTCCATTGGACGGCTTTCGTGAGAGGGCCGAAGACAGCTTCTGCGGCGTTCGCTCAGTCTTCGCCTGCAAGTCAAGCCTATGTTAGTACGTTAAGTTTCAAGCTTAAAGGACCCGTCGTACCGTATTGCTCATTAAAGCTCAGCGTCCCTGATTGTTCAATTCATTATCATCCCTGATATTCCAAACTTGCTATATAACGTTTTTCTACGCCAACGGCCGTTATACTGGTTCTTCCATTCTCCGTGTTCGGCGCTTTTCGTCCCGGATTAGGCTTCTGCGTATCACTTTCCGCGGAGTTGACTGGCCAGCGATAGATCGGTTGTGCAAAGTTTCTCATCAAAACCTGCAAGGGGGCTGTGTGAGGCTGAAAGCAGCCGAGGCGGGGCTTATGATATCTGGTAAACACGAGTCAGAGATGTTCGAATACTGGGACAGAAAACGGATCTGCTGCGATACGTGCTTTAAAGCACAAGTGAAAATATCCATGTTTTCCCAAAGGCGTGTGAAGTCATTTCAGGACTGGCAAAAACTGTAGTGAAGCATTATCTTCTAGTCCTAAAAGGTAAACCCTGCATCTTTTCTCTGTCTGTGGTCATTAAGTATGGTTTCTCCATGTTCAATCTCGCAATAGTATACAAGTTACGCTAAGACAGCCTCAATTCACCCGACAAAACTTGTTTACGATTATATCGAAAGGATGCACGACACCAGACAAAAACGGATTTAAGTCGCTACTCGCAATAACGACCAATAGGATTCGAAATTTTGACAAAAAAAAGAAAACCGACAAACAAGACGTGGCAGATTTCTTTGTCGCATTTTTGTTGACATCCCTGTAATATAACTTTAACATACTTGGCTTATACTGCTTTTCTGGCTTTGCGCTGGTGAATCATCTAAGGACGATGAGACAGGGGTGTCCATTTCCGGAAACATATCACTACTGTCACCATCTATGACAATCTCATCATCAGCTTGAATCTTGACAGAACTCGCACTGGTACTCGCTTTCTTCTGATAGGAAAAGGACTGAAACAAATCCACCTGCTTCTTTCCGTCTTTCTTGAAAGTCAGTTTTCTGACCGAATCACGAGTAGTCCGTTCAAACACTGGGCTTTCGTCCGCACCCGAAGTTAAGCCCGCGTACGATTTTTCAGGTGTAATCAGGCTGAGATGGGTAGAGGGGGAATCACGAAGAGATTGGCTGCTCGCTACGGAGGATTGGTGCGATGTGTCGGGGTTTGATTCCAAGTAGTCAAAACATGACCTGTCCTCGTCAGCCTTTCGCTTTTGGTCGACTGAGGATTCGTTGGACGTAGATGAAAAGTATCTAGACAAAAATGGAGGTTAGGTCTCGCGATGGTGAGCAGACCATCCATGCCTGGCAGTCAAGTATGTAGCTATGTGCATACATAGTCCGATAAGATTTCGCAAACGGAATTCCCGTTACTATAAGGGAACCTACATACGATGCGACAAAATTCCCGAGCGAAGGCGAAAATTCGCATCCACCTGCAAAAATCGGACTGTGTGTGATTAAGACTCCTCATATTGTCTTTAAACTAACCTTTTTCATCTGGTGCAATCAGTAATCAAAAGGGCGGTGGTGATACAAGCCTCTCCTAAGGTCAACCAACAAGGTCTCGTACTTGACAAGCTGTTAAACTCTACTGGATCCACCCAACACCTTTGGTCCGACCAGAAAGGAGAGCGACCGCGGTAAGCATCGACCTTCATAATTGTACTCTCCGAGCTTAGAACGTCGTGATATTTACTTTGTTTATTTGAGTCAATTACCGGCCGACTAGGGGCATAATAGATCCGTCGACTTTCGCGCAATATAGAATCCTCGACTATGGTTGTGAGCCAAGAACGAAATGATGTATATGGCACCTTGCTGTTGAAACCACTCATCTCAGCATTTTGTATTTCTACTTACTTGCTAGTCACAACGATCTGGTTATCTTCGGTGCGAGACATTCTCATCTTCTCAAATAGTGAAATGGCACTGTACGACAATCTCTTGGGCTGTGCCTGGTTCGACGCTACCAGGAACGGATTGAAGGGAGACTGGCTCACTGGTTCGTTTTTGCGAGTTTCAACTGAAGGAAAAGTTCTGATCAGATTATGTGCTGTAAACAACTTTTAGGCTATATGTATGTGGATCATTTTTAATTTCATAGCTTCGCCCATGCGAAGTTACTATTCCTGATCTTTAGGGCTTCTCAGTCATATCAGTCACTGATTAATACTCTTTGCGATAGCCCCCCCCCCCCTCCACCTCAGTGCTGTTTTATCATTTGGGAGGAAGTTCCCGCTCTACACTAATAATATACAAATCCCATCCGTTTTCCTTCTCAATTAGTTCGGCTTCCCGTCCTTGTCAACATGTAGACACCAACTTTCTACGAAGTTTGGTGGGCAGCTACTGGAAGACCACATTCATCGTCACATACTTTCCCTCCCCACATTAGTTACAGAAAATACTTCTTAAAAAAAAAAAAAAAAAAAAGATAGATGCACTTGAACATTGTTATCAAGAAATCAAGATTAACTTGTTACAAGGCAAGATATAGTTTTCCAGTCGTGTTTTACGTTTGCTTTGAACTTTGTATTTGCTACTCGATCGCTTTTAAGAGAGCCTGTTTTACCTATAATACTAATGAGACCTACTTCCATGATCACTCCATATATTTCTAAACCCAGAGACCCCAATTTCGTACGGTACATTCTAACCCCTCTAACAAAACCACGCTGATTTTCTCACCTACCGTGTTTTCCTACCTTCTATGTGTATCACGCTGTCGACGGTTGTCTGCGAGAAATTTTTCCATCAGAAAAACCGGTTATGTGATTGGTTCCCTGTTTTCGCTATAAGTCAACGGGTCTCGGAAAAGGCTTAAAAACCGCGGGTTATTTGTTGAAAGCACAGCCTAGTTTTAAAGTATTCAAATATAAATACTGTATATGAAAAGTAAATAGTGCTAGAAGTCCTTTAAGGTCCTTTATTTACATATCCCTGAAATTTTGCTATTACGGTTAATCACTAAATTATTTGACAGTACAGAAACGTAATCATTGACATGCCTGACAAGAAGGCAAATATCCTTTTTTTTATGAGTACCTGCACGAAACGGTTTGAAACAATATAATATAATATAATATAATATTTATTTGCGGCCCACTGTACAGATTTAAGATAGTGGAGTAATCAAAGAAAATAAAAGAAATAAAGTGAGTACAACATGCCACACACAACAACAAAAAATCACTCGATGAACAAGACCAAAGGTTTCGATTGGGATCCCAAAAATTCAATATCTGATCCAGACAACTGGGTCTTGTCTTAGCCAGATCCAGTCATCGCCAACCTCCTTGAACATTTTTACAATTAAAATTCAGAAACAGATTAAGGCCAAATAGCTAATCATCTGAGAAAACCAAGTTCAGATATGGATTCAGCATGTGTGTTTACCCCTATAAATCATATCTGTTTTGACAAACTTCCTGCCACTTCTGCCAATTTCCCGGTTTCCGGCCGAACTCCAGAACTACTTGTCCGGCGAAAAAAGAAAGCTCAAAAACGAACTCAGGGTATCTTCTTTCCCCAATAATGAACATCTAATCAACTTCAAATTTGTTTTTAACTTATAACAAGTTTTCCGACTCCAGCCGGATTCCGGTCGAACTATATGTCCGGGTAAAATATGATTGTCACACACGAATTCGGCATCTCTTCTTACCCCTAAATCGCTTGTCTAATCAACTAGAAATAAAACTTTAACTTCTAACAATTTTCCGGTTTTGGCCGGATTCCGGGCGAACTACATGTCCGGGCAGAAAACTATTTTCACGTAAGTGTTCAGCATGTCTTCTTGCCCTTAACACCTAATCAACTCCAAACTTTTATTTTTAACAAACTTTACGGTTTGGGCCGGATTCCGGGCGAACTACTTGTCTGTCGAGAAAATGGTTTTGACCACCGTCTTCAGCATGTCTTCCTACCCCTAAATCGAACATCTAATCAACTTCAAATAAAACTTTTACTTTTAACAAACTTTCCGGTTTGGGCCGGATTTCGGGCGAACTACTTGTCTAATGACAAAATGGTTTTAACCATCGTGTTCAGAATGTCTTCTTACCCAATAATCGACTATCACATTAGCTGTTTCAAAATATTTTGTTTGCCCCTTAATCTGAACCCCCTCCCCCACCCCTAAATGTAGGGCTACAAAGCCCATCTACGAACTCGACTGGTCCGACGACCCAACGAATCCTCACACCAAGTTTCATCAAAATATCTCATTCCCTTCGAGATTTATCGTGCTTACAGACGGACGGACGGACAACTTTTGCGATGTCATAGGTATCCCTCCACTTACGTTTTGGGATCCCAAAAAGCCGGATGAGGCTGTGGTGCGCACGTAGGCGGAAACACGTCAGCATCAATACTGGTCTACAGATTTGTCAGCGAACATAAGATGTCGCTAGCTCTGTAACGATCTACAAGGCATCTGGGTAAGTACAGAAGGAATTTGCAATCTCGAAAATAATCCACCCTCATTTGCTTAAAATCATAATGATTGATTGAGCTTACCTCTCGACATTTCCTGTTCTTGTACAACTCGTTCGCTCTGGTTACAAAACGGCTCAAAATTTTGCCCAATGGGGCTTTCTTCATCATCAACCAGCCACTTCCCACTCTCTTTCTTGCGGATCTTAGTTTGTGTCCACTCAACAGAACTGTAAGCACTCTCGATTTTCATCTTCTTCGGCTTGGGCGGTGAAGTTTGCGGATTAGGGGATGGACGGTACTGAGTGAGAATCGTTCTTGCTTCAGAAATGGAACCTGAACAAATTTAAAGCGTACACGATTAGGACCGCTGAAATACAACCGTCGATAAAATTATGCATAGTTTTACCTACAGCTAAACTGATTACTAAAGCTACGTCAACACGCAGTCCAATAAGATTTCGAATCCCAAAATACGCAAGCGGTAAGGGAGATTTTGGCGATCTCTTGGATTCGCTTTCCGAAAATCAAAGCGAGAATCCACCGAGCGCAAGAACAAGCAAAAAGTCGCTGAGCCTCAGTTGCACCTTTAAGTTACAACTTCCCGCTGACTTGCCGAAATCACTTTCCATTCGCGAAGTGGATTCGCTTCCTTCTACGAAGTGACAAACATAGGGCCAAACTACCACCGGTCATGTCTAATCGAGTTGACACTAGGTCTAAAAACAAAGAAAAACTAGTACCGCCTACCACACGAACAAATCGGTTTTCAAACACGTTCGTTCCGTATTACACGTTTAATAAGTGCTGAAGTTTCTGTTCTTATTTGTGTCCTCTTTTAATTTGTAAGACCAAGCGCCATTTAGTTTAGTTCTCTTCTTGACTATGATAGCTTGTGTAAATAAATGATTCTGACATTCTGGCTCTCCAAGTTGTGGCGGAAACTAGCGGAGCGCGAGAACAGCTTTGGAAAGCGAAGCGCCTTTTAGCCGAAGTCGCAAGAACAGCTAGCGCATAAGCTCGCGGAGCTTTCCAGACCGCCAGAATCGCCCTTTATTCGACGTCACTACGGGGAACCCATGCGATGCGACACAATTTCGGAGCGAAGGAGGAAATTCAGGACACACGACACTTTGAATGAATGAACTTATTGAGCACTGGCCGTAAAGTGGGTGTAAGTTCTTTGGCATTTCTCGAGCTTAAAGTGTTTTGATCTGGATTGCCCTTCATCAAGAATGTCTTCTTCAGATTTGTCCAGTTTCACCGAGCAGTTCAAGACACGGCGATTATACTCGAAAGTCGAAATAGAAATACAGGAACAGGACTGTTCCAGAAAGTTATCCCTATTTATTATTCTTATCTTATCTAGAAGGAAGGGAATGTTATGTAAAGTAGTTTCAAGTTTAACTGAAAAGCCAACTTCTTTTTGTATAATTTAACTGACTACAAAGCATTTTTTTATTGTGTTAAGGGATTTTTTTTTTTATTCTTCGCTATTTGCTCTAGTATGACATCCAGAATATCTACAGCCGCCCTCACAATGCAAAATTCTACTATGACGCGGAAAATTTGCATCTGAATACAAACGCGGCTTTTCAGTGGTCAGTGCGCAGCTCGAGAAAGGTGGCTCAGTGCGTACAATTATTTTTCGTAAACTGTTTTCGTTAAGCATACAACACAGACACAAGCAGATAGAGGTACCACAAATCAGAGGGGAATTCCACTATTTGAAAATCGATCATTCTTGATTAGCTGAATCTTCGGGTCTTCAAGCCTCTTTAAGCGAATAAGTCATGGGCACCTAGATTTTCCTATTGCATCCTTACAATTAAAGCTCTGAGAGAAAAGAATCCTTCAACTACCCTTCACTGCTTCTAGATAACATAAAGAAGTTCTCATAGTTGAATAAATGTTTTCAATGTTGGCGGATTCATGTATGTAAAGGTTGTAGGAAATAGGTTACTAGAAAACTATCTGGTCTTTAACGAACACATGGTTCGGCCTGCCTTCGCGCCCGCTGTTTACTGAACTGTTTACTAACAAGGGGGTGTGGGGATATAGTTCATGAAATCCGGCAAACAACTCGTGCATCGTTCATTATTAGAAATTTTGCTACGAGTGTTTGGAATTCAATCCCAATTAAAGTCCGTGAGGCCCCGAACCTTGCTGCATTCAAAGCCACAGTGAAAAGGTTCTTCCTCACAAAAGAGTAAGCAAGAGTCAGTCGCTTTCTTCTTTTTTCTTCTTTTTTTTTTTTCTCTCTTCTTTTTTTTGTTTGTTTAGTATTTGGTTTAGTAATTAGTAATTAGAAATGTATTGTTAGTAGTAGTATTTATTTTTCAGTAGTAGTAGGATTTATTCTTCATTAGTAAATAGATGTGAATTTTGTTTTTCGCCTGTTATTTAACAAGTCCCCCGGGACTTTCCCTGCAGGTGATGCAGACAAATGTTACGCGTTGGTTTTATATTAAACATAATCTAATCTAATCTAAAAAATCTAATCAAAAGGAATAACCTTGAAACTAAAGACCCTTTACCACTGTCTGGGCGCTGCTGCGATTCCCGCTTCTTCCCAGGGCTTGTGAGAAACGAGTGCATGAATGTACGCTCGGCTGTAAAAGCCAAACGTTTTCGAGGGGATTTCGTTGGAGATTTCTTTGGAGACTTGAAAGCATCTTGCGTCGAGTAACCACGCTTCCATATGCTGGCGTGCGATGCCCTTTTGACGGAGTTGGACCATGAGTAGCTACTTCGGACCCTCAGAGTTGCCTAGAATGATTACGAAACTGAACGACGAGAAAAAAAATACTATCGAAATTACAGAATTTTCCAAATAATTCGTAAGCAACGGCGTATTTATTTATTTACAACAGACAAGATCCACAGAGTACTGATTTTGGAATTCTGTCATGCTTTCTAGGGCATATGACGTTTAGGCTTTAATAGACCTTTAACGCCTCGGGTAGAGTCATACAAACTCAATCTCCAGTAAAGCTTCTTTTCCCCTTTCTGTGTATTTGAGGCTTTTCTATGTAAATCAGCTCCCCATCTCCCATCGTGCTCATTTTATACAGTAAGGTCCGAACAGTTTGCCAGTACGGCATCGTGGCTTCTGAGCCAGCCGCTCCGCTATCTGAGGATAATTCGTAACAAAGTAGTCGCAAAAACTGTGAAAACCGACCAAAAACAAAAAAACATTAACTGTCAGGAAAAGAAACGAGCATTTTTCTAAGCCCGCCTGCTCCTCCCATCTCCCATCGTGCTCCCGAGCCCGTTGTTGTCCTATCTGAGAGATAAGTCATAACAAAAGTCGCTAAAAAACTGATAACCGACTGTAAAAAAAACATCAAAAGTGACAGGAAAAGAAAGGGCCAGAGAACAAGTATAGCATATGCGTCAAGAATTGGAGAAATAATTCCTTTGGTGGCGGGCCATAATACCATAACTCTACCGGATGGGTTTCACCAGCTCAGCTTTCCCCAAAATAACGGCCAAACTACAGATATCTAAGCTCGCCTCTTCCCAACCGAATCCATTTAAGAAATGAAGGAACACTATACCTCATGGTTATCAGGATCGTAAAAATCTTCAGCTTCAAGAGTATTTACATTCAGGTTCCCAACTGCCAAGCTGAACGCCTTTCCTGGAGTCGACGGAACCCCTGCATATGGATAATGACTAGCGTCTTTGCCAGGTGGGTATGGGTTTAAAGGTACAATCTTTCGTGAGATCGGATCGTATACAAGCTGGTACAAAAACGTGTTGTCCGCCTGTTCGAACTTCTCTCTGTAGTCTTTTGGGACGACGAGACTGGGTTTCTTGAGGTAGTTTGGCATCAGAGACAATGCCTGCAAGAGAATCCGTCAGACAAACAGTAAGTGGAGTTTAAGCTGAAATAGCAAGCTGCAGCCAATGTCAACGCTTTTACAGCAAATCACCCCAATTGAGCTATTTTCCTTTGGAGTAACGGAACTTTGATATAAAAACATTCAACAAGAGGATGCGCCTTTGTACTTGCATGCTGATGTCTAACAAACCGTCCTCCCAATCAACTACGTCTGGCCCCAAGCATTTCTTTTAATTTTTATTCTTATGGCAACAAATTGCAGGCGGCTGAACCTCTGCAACGGTCAGAAAATGTTCTAAAATAAAAAATCATGCCAAGTACTGAAGGAAAAAAGAAAGAGTTGGGGTTCCTATCCAAACAGATTTCTTCAACAAAGCACTCTAGTTTCAAATCCTGTACTGGATGAATTATATCATACACAGAAAAGATAACACAAAACAATTAAACTTGAGACTATATAATATTAAAAGAGGTAGTCCCAATTAATGGAAATAATAATTCATGGAAATATAATCTTTTGAGGAAGAGAGGAGTGGGACAGACGAGTAATTATTACAATATTGATACAGAGAAGTCAACTATGAAAGCCCTGGAGCCGTAACAGCAGATGAATAGCAATATTCAACTGATACGTAAAACAGGACTGGAAGGACAATTTTTGTAGTACTATTTTCTATAAACAGTATATTGTTTCTATGAGTAAGATTCGCGACAACCGTCATGAACTTACAGAGTAAGCGTCAGTTATAGGCTTCAGCTTACTGAAGAACTGGAACGCAGTTTTCAGTCCAATGCCAGGCAGACTTGCAAGATAATCACATCCTGATAATATACACATCTGACGAAAACGGTCAATGCTGAACTGGCTAGCTTTGGATCCGAGAGATTCGTTCAGCATATTTCTGTCGTAGAGAATACCACAGCCCTCCAAAGTTAATTTGAAAAGCACCTAGAAACAGAAAATTTAAGTATGACACCGCGCTGCTCGGTTGAGGGTCGAAGATAAACTATGCTGAACTTACTCGGGTCTCGGCGACCCCCCCCCCCCCTCCACAGGGTACCAACCTTCCTCCCTGAACGGAAATCTATAGATGTGAAAATCTTGTTGGGGGTATCTGGGGGGGGGGGGGGGTCACCGGAATCCGACTTACGGAAGCTTGGACTATTTTTACAATTAAAATAATGACACACAGCAAGTAAATAGGCTTCCGTCTCTACACATACATGGGTAGAATCTATGACGGATCTGCCATTTTAATGCACCTGCCTCGCTATCGTCTGAGAAAAATTGGATTAAGAAGTTATGCGTACAAGCCGTCATTGGATCTTTGGCTGAAAGTTGACAACATCGGCTTACGAATTCATCAGGCCAAATCAGAAATTCTATTTAAATTTTCCTTTCCTATATGCTAGCTTCCTTTGTTGTTTTTCTACTACCCTAACGCTAACCCTGTCAGACATTTCATAACACATTACATAAGGATGCGCGGTTTCAACAGATAACAGTTATAGCTGTTATGTTTGTCAAACATTATGCATTAAAACGGCATGCATTCAAGAAGAGCCGAAGCACCGCCGGAAAAACATCTGCTGCCTTTTTTGTTTGTCGTAATGATTTCGGAAAAGCTATGCATTATATTCAATGCATATATACGCAAAATCATAACAGATAACATCTCAAGTGTTATCTGTTGAAAATGCGTATCCTTCTGTTATCTGTTATGAAACATCTGACAGTTAAGTTCCTTTGGCAGGTTACACATAAGATTCCTTCAGTCATTCATAGGTAGTGCTCTGACCAGAACTGGTTTTTCCTAGCTTTAAATCAGTTAACACCTAAAACTTTCTGCTATTCCCTGGCAAACTGTCTCACTTTTAATCATTACTCTATGAATGATGAGTAACATAGCTTTCAAAGAAGGTGTTTTAGAAAAATTCAAGTCTATTTAGAGGAGCGACGAAAATAAAGGGGAAATATACCTTCTCACAGCCAAAAGCCATCAGATCGGAGTCTTCAGTCATCACTATATGGGCAATACCACTTTTGCTCAGATATGCCAACTGAGCATCTGCTTCATGTGGTGCAACAATACAATCGACATTTACACTTCTGCATGCCTGAAATATAGTATAGAGATAGCAGATTAACCAAGGTAACAACTTGGTAACCGAAATATCCTGCCTGAAACCACAAAATCGCTTTCTTTGAACCTCACCCAGTGTTGGATGCAAGACGTCCATGCATGACAACCTTAGAAATTACAATCCAATTTCTAAGACGTTTAAAAACCCTGGACTGGACAAGCTGTCAGAAAAGATTAGAAGAAAGCTATTAACTTAGTTAGAACTGCTTGTGATTAAGCTGTATCCTGGAAAAAATACAACATAGACTAAGCTCACCTGTATGAGATCTAGAGCCATAGATGAAGTAACATCAACAGCTGACTGAAAGCACTTTAATGCCATCATGGCATTTCCTTCCGCAAGTAGAGCTATTCCTTTAACTTTTGCTGCTTTGCGAGAGCTGCAACGAGAGTGAAAACAGCTGTTAAGATCCTGGAACTAGTCAACCCTATCCCTGCCTACTACCACTTATTACGAAGTCAAATAGCGCCTTGTTTAGCGACTGCCGTCTGATAGTCCAGCACTTACCGCCTTTAAAGTGAGAAAAGAATATGTACTTACTCTCTCCGCTTTTTTTCAACCTCTGCCTTTGAAGGAAGACCACGCCCATCAAAAACAAAGATTGGCTTCAATCCACAGTCAAGAAAGAGGTTGACATATTTCATACAGTAGGTAACATACCTGAAAAGTTAAAGATGATAGGTCAGAGCCAGTGGCCAGAATATTTTTCAAAACTTGACAAAAACAATGTGGATGGGTACTGTGCCTATGCAGCCAGTTGGTTCCAACTTGCGCTGTCTCTCATTGAGTTCTGAATTACTGGGTCCAGCCATCTGATCATAGGTGCCTTCTACTAGGCTACTAGACTCAGATACAGTAGAGCTATGCCTCTTTGATTACACATTAAGAACTTACTACATTATCTGTTAAAAGCCAAGTTTTTAAGCTTTTTTCTGACACAAAGAATGCAATCAGATACTTTCAATTTCATCTGTTTACCCTTGGTCAGTTGAAAGCAAAGCCAAACAGGTAGGGCCATCATGAATGGAGGGGGGGGTGCCCCTCCCCCAATGTTGTCAGCAAGTCGGTAAGAAATAACCAAGATGGCGCGAAGCAGCACAATTTTTCATGAAAACAGTTGATTTTTTCATGAAAACAGTAGTTTTTTCTGAAAATCAGTTGATTTTTTGTCAATGTTGTTTTTCTGAAAATCATTCAACTTTTTTTCAAAAGTGTAATTTTTTTCTTGGAAACAGTCGGTAAAAATTACCAGCCAGTCGGTAATGCCTTGCCCCTCCCCCCCAAATTTTGGCTAGTAACGCCTCTGCATACAGGATGATTCCCTTTCTGTTTGATATTTTAGCTTCTTCTAGGTATCCTTGTTCTCTGTTTTACTGGGTGCACTCCTTGAGAACATCAGGACCAGCAGAGAGATGCTGATGTTCCTTTTTTAAGTTATTTTACATTGGATAGTAATGCGAAGGTTCTGGCAACAATACAACTGTGTACCCTGCATATACTGTGAAAATGTGCCTGAGCAATAGAGATTCATAATACCAGAATCTGGCTTTAATCTGACTGGTCTGAATTTCTCTATATTCTATTAAAAGTTAGCTGGTCAAAGCACATTAACACATCTCTATCTTAACTGTTCACCAGCTCAGCTGAAATTAATCAAGCCATATTTTAACCCTTTTTGGCAAGGATCCTCATCAAGCTCAAGCTAGAAAAATGAAACCTGTGATAACATGAGTGATCTTGCAAATCTATGTATCTGATTTTGTTAGCCTAATCACTTCAGAGAAATTGCTTGGAATTAAAGGTGCGGTGATTTATTCGAAGATGGCTGAAAGCTGGCTACTACTTTTGCTTCTTGGCTGGGACACTGAAACTACAGTGTGGGTATTACTGACTAAATTTCAGCAATTGAGCTGACTTATCCATTTAGCAAAGTCAAATACAGGAGTGTTGTATGAAGCCGCCCTTACTATGGCACCGACCACCCCCCAATTGGCCATGGTACATGATCCTGCCACCTTGGATCATGAAGCTGCCACCCCCAGAAAAATCATGCAAATTCCAAGAAAACAGCAAATTTTGTTATTTGCAAAAGGTCAAGGAACCTCTCTGACCAAACAGCTGGCCTCTAACTTCACCATGTAGCAAAATACTATTTTTAGCAAAGTGGGCGACTTCATGATCACTTGGGTGCCTATATTCTTTCGTGTTCTCCAGCTTAGCCTTGAACAATTACAAGTAAACTATGGTACCAGCAGAAAGTGAAGGTTCTAAGCTTCCTTTCAGGATACTCCACTGGATTTTATCTCAACCTTTACTCTTTTTCCCTAAGTCATTTCCCAAAAATAGGAGTTTAGGGTGGCGGCTTCACGCAACACTCCTGTAATATCCCAGCCTTGGGACTAATTTGGTTAATTTCTTTCTTTATTTCAACACAGATGGAACACTTTTTCAAGCTGATATCAATGTCTTCATTAATTAGGCTATGTGAACTTAGTGCATTACGAACAAACAAAAATATATGGAAAATTTTTAGATAAGTGCCCTGTGAAACATAACAGAGCATACTCACACATCAGTCTTCTCTCCTTTAACCAGCTTATCAGCACAGGCAAATGCACCCCTGTGCAACAAGCAATATGCATCAACAGCTATGACTTTTCCAGAGAGAGATCTGAGATCAACTTCTTTTGTTGAATTCTTAACAAATGGTATCAATCCGGTAATCCCCATTATAACTTATCGGTTCCAATTTATTTTTCGCCAGTCAAGCAGAGACCTATGCTGGGCTAGCCTTTCTCAATCCGAATTCCAATTCCTAAATGATGGGCGCAGGTCAGGTTCTACATATTTGAATTCTCCCACGGGTTGTAAGTTGTTCCTAAACATTCTCTAGAAATATCCCCACAATGTTGAAGGGAAATTAAAACTGAAAATAAGTTTAAACATATTCAAGAAAATAAAGTAGTAATCGAAAGATGAATCTTAAAGAATTTTCTCTGTTTCATTATTTCTTACAATCAGCTTACAAGAATTTAGCTCTTTAAACAAGTAGTGATGTGATTTAGTTTTGACTGTCTGGAGCAAACGGGGACAAAGCAAGAGATTTAAAATTGCTAAGTAGCATTAGGCCGAAAGGCCCAAGAGCCAGAAGTTTTTTGGACTGGATTGGATAGTATTAACATATAGAATGGAATTAGTTGTACAAAATATAAAAAGTGGTGATTTTGAAAGAATACAGAAAGCCTTCTGTTATATTATTGATGTCTTGATAAAAAATGAGGATGTTGACTTAGTTTTTCAAGATTTGAGTCTGCTTGAGGTAGGCTATCTGTGACGTGTTTACTTATGTATAGTCTAGTTTTTGCTGAGTTCTTGTCTAGTTCTTTCAGAGTAGATTATTATGTCTTTTACAGTAGAGGAATGTTTCTTTTGACAACAATAAGAGTTGAACAGTGTCATTTTATCCTGATTTTATCCACTTGCTGATGTGAAGGTAAAATACTGGTCAGTCAAAGCAGTGCCTTAAGTTTTGCATGGGACTTCTTCTTGGATTATTGTGTTTTTATTATCTGGTTTATCAGAAACATGGACTGTTCAAAGTTAAGTAACTGCTGGTTCACAGAAAGCCATTTAAGACAGTTTAGTAATCTATGAGCAGTCTTTGAATAATATAGTTATTGGTGATCCTGGCTAGCCCAGACCCTAGGCTCTCTAGAACTGGAGTAGTTACTTTGGCCACACAGAGCAGTCTACCACAAATCCCTGATTTTTGGCTGAAAACGCTTTTGGCTGAACGCTGGATATCTCTAGCATTTGGCATAGCCTATGCCTAACGCTGGACACCCTATGCCAAACGCTGGACACCTGTTTCCAATAAGATATTGATGATTTGATGAAGCTCTGAAATCAACCAATCAGAATTAACCTATAGTGAAATAGGTCAGGGTTAGAGTACCAACAGGTATCCAGCATTTGGCATAGGGTATCCAGCGTTAGGCATAGGCTATGCCAAATGTTAGATATATCCAGCGTTTGGCATAGGGTATCCAAAAATCAGGGGTTTGTGGTAGACTGACACAGAGTCATAATTTCTTATTGTATGTAGCATACTGGCTAGGGGAGAGGCGGGGGAGATTGGACATGGTACCTCTGTGAAGAAAACTTTGTTGAAATATTCTGCCTGAGTCTGGCCTGAGTGACGGACGATGTGTCATCTATCAGTAAGGATACATGTGTGTTTCCTGAAGAAATCCACAAATATTTTTATCAGAGATTTTAGGTGAGAAATTTATCGGTGTTTGAGTAAAAAAGAGGGTCCGGTTTTTATGAAATATCTTTTGACCAATTCATTGAAAGGTAACAAATGTATTTTTGTCTGAAGCAGTTTTTTCTTGGCTACAAAACAGTGCTCAGTGGTTTACCTATATTGACATCTAGTGATACAAAAGCGAATCTATCTGGAAAGTTATCCACCTGGGTACTCTGGGACACCTTTTGTCCATTGTGTCCCAGGGTACCTTCAAGGGAGATGTGCAAACTTCCTGAAATGGAAACTCCCTAGTCGGAAATTCATATTTCCAGAGCCATAGGAGGAAGCCTTCATGACAACAAAAGAAATCGCATTAAATCTAGCAAGACCAAAACTTAGTGGGGCTGTAGAACGTCATGTGAAATGACTTTCGATGTCGACCTTTTGCTTATACCTTGTTAGATAAATAGTGCTTTTCGTTTTTTTTTTTAAGTTGACAACCGGTTTGTTAAAAAATAAAATTTAGCCAAAAACGGCACTTTCTCCCAAGTACCCTTAAGCATTTCCCAGAGTACCAGGGGGTCAGGGTACTCTGGGACAAAAGTGGAGGGTAGGAAAATCGTCAGTACCAAAAAGACTAATCAAGAAAATAATCTGCAAAAAATCTGGAAGAAAGCTCAATCAGTTCCACTTAATTGAGTACCAAAATTAATCAATTTGGCCAAAGGTTTCCACGGATATCTGACATGCACTTGAACATGTACCAGGGTACCCACATCTCCCCTATAGTTCACTGGTAGTACAAGGTGGTGCTGCTTGTTCCCTATGTTCAAAATGATATTATCCTGGCATTTCAAATGTGAAGAAAAGTAATTTTAAAACAATAATTAATATGCGTAGGAGCAAGGTAGAGAATATTTTTGAGTTCAGAGGCATGACAACCATAATCCAGCATTAGATTGCTCTTAATTAGAAAAATAATCAGTGAATGGGTAGCATTATCAGTAGAGCTTGTCGTCAAATACTAAAATTCCACTGCGAACAAGAATCTCCCATCCATGTGGTCCATACCAAACATTTAAGAATACCAAATGCTGGGGACCCTAGGGTGTTTTAAACTGCAGATATACCCAAGGTCTTGCGTAATCTATCCAATTCAGGTCTTTGTCATGGACATCCACAATCACACTCCTCTCCCCTCTTCCTATGCATGGGAATGTACAGGCTGTTTTCATTTTCGTGTTATCCTGAATTCAGAAAGCTTCGGGGACCATCATGCATGACTGGTAGATTTATCAGAGCTTTCTAAACTTTTGTTCATCTTGAATAATCTTTGTTATGTGTTTCATCCTGCCTGATTCTGGTATTTCACTTTCTACTGGGACTCTGGGGTCAAAAAATTCATACAGCCACGTGAATAGTTTATTTGGAAGTCTTTCTTGGAAAAGTGTTGAAAATTGTTGTCTTACTGGAAATCCTCAATGAATGCCGATGAATCTGATAGATAGAGAAAGATGAATTCTCCTATATAGTTGAAACCACAGCTCTATGTGGACATAAGTGAAGTATCTAAATCATGCAGGAAAAAAAGCAAATAAGATGTGCTAGAAGCTTCACAATAGTTTGTGGAAATCATGTGTGCATCCCCTCAAAGTTCTCCTATAGGCTATTTTGAAGGCTGACAAAACTTCAAATTTTGTGAATGATCTCACAAAATTTGTGAAATTTGCGATTTTTGAATGACTTAGGAAGTTTCCTCCAAGTAGTTATTTAATGTTTTAAGGTTTAGATGGAAACAAAAACTATTAGCTATTATGGTCATCTCCCCCCCCCCCCCCCCAATACACCTAGATATTTTCCTGCTCAGGAGGATGTGGGCTCTGTTCATAATGGCAAGAAATTCACATTAATCTGTCTATAAGTCCCGGGCTTCGGGTAAACTGAAATGATCTGAGATTGATAGTTCATTCTGCCTGTTTCTCGCAGTGCATAAACAAGTGGTCATTTATTCTTATATGTTTGAGCACTGTCTCAAGTACACACGGTTGAGTAAAATCACTTATAGAAATGATATTTGCTTAACAGAGCAGACACCGGTTTCAGCATAGTACGTAGTTAAAGGAAGCAAAGCTTTTATATTGATAATACTATTAGTAACATTTATTGGTAGCCTACCTATTTTAGTGAGTGCATTTAATTTTAACTTTTATGTAACTTCAAACAAAATAACTTGGAATCTTCTGTAACCAGTCAGCAAACATGTGCCCAGGACATCCTAGATGCTTTGTACCACATAAGTATTTTAAGGGGAATTCGAGCCAAATCTCTTTTGGGATAAATCAATGATACTTACAGAAGAGTAAATATATTATTCCCTGTTCGAAAGAAGAAACAGAGTTCTTCGTCTTTTTTTTTATTTTAGTATTAACCTCGTGATTTGTGACATGGTTTTATGGTTGGGCTGTACCAGTGTCTGACCCTGATGTGGTTGGGCTTTGACAACACTGCAGAATTTTGACATTCTTGTACTTTCAGGCGATTTTTGACATCTGCAGTGAAGACCAAGTAAATGAAGATTTGATATCCTCAGCTTTGGATGTGATACAGACGCTTCTGATCCAAGTTCATACTCACTTGTTGAGGTTTTCCGATTCAGAAATGTGCAGGTTCAAACAGGTGAGTTCAAGTCAACAGGAACATTCGCAGGAGTGATACTGATCTTTTGATTATTTTTACGCTGAAAAAAAAGAGAGGAATCTCGCGGGTGAAGCTGACGTGTCATGTTTTATCAATACCATTGTCTCCCGTAGCATCCGTCAGAGCATAATAACACTAGGGAGTAGTGCCAAGACTTAAAAAAAGTGGCACACAGTCGAATAGCAGCGACCAGCAATACTAGCATCACTAGTGGTAGATAACGTCCCTGCGGAAACGTTCGCCAACACTCGCTCCGATAACTCCATGTACCGAACACAGCAAAAAAAAATAAAAAATAATATACAACATTCACCGCGTACTCAGTGTGTCCGCGCCGCATTTTAGCTTTTACTATAATTTTCTAATTCCGCAAGTTTGTCTTGCTTTGAATGCCGTACGCATGGTGGGTCCCGCTACTAGTAAGACCCGTTTGAGATGCAAGGACAGCATAGGTCTTAGCGCTACTCCCTACTGTTATTTTGCTCTGGCACCCGGTCTTCCTTGGTTCTGGCTAATCCCCCCGCCGGCGACCCCCCCAGTACCAAACCCCTCCCCGGACCTTCCCCCCCCCCCCACACACACAGTGTTAATAAAATGCAATATACTTTTATAAAAGTAGAGCCAGTGAGCCGCCATCACACGTTTACATTTACCTCGCGTGTCTAGCCAAAGTCCTTAAGTGCATGCGGTCAAAACTGTAGATGTTGATAAAATTTACTAATTTCGTATATATTTGCATTCGGGAGGGGGTTGGTTAGACCCGTTCTTCCTATACCTTGCGAGGGAGTCAACAATCCAACTGCTTCTGCTTTCCGTATTTTAAACCTTGTTGACTGTGGTTCTTTATTGCAGGGCCTGAGCGGGACCTCTATAGATACGAAGAGCTTTCAGAAAACTGCCAAAAACTATGCCTTCGTTGTCCTCAGTAAGATGTCCAAACTATGCCTTCGAGAGACAAGCATTTTTGAAAAAGCGCTGAGAATAACACTACGTGTCAACAAGATGCTGACTGTCTGCTTCACTCCCATTTACGACTTGGAATCGGTCAATATGGAACGAGAAGATGGGGATGAGGTTAAGAGGATGCTGTCTCAGTTCACGGAAGTCTTACAGTAAGCGAATTCGTCTACATTGAACGCCTTTTTGAGTGATTTGTCATTGCATATCAGGCATTCATCCTCAGACATTGAAAATGAGCTTAGCAGCCTGTATGGAGAAGATTTAGAGCGTGTTCCAACCTTCTAACAATACTTACTATTAGTTACTGTTTCCGTTTCATCCTCACGAAAAGTTACTACGCTGACCGTTCCAACCTTCTCGAAATAGTAACTATTTGCTTACCACGCTCGGGACGTAGTAAGCGTAGTGACTACGGATCTCTGTAACGTGATTGGTCGGATTCGCCCGTGGCATGATATTCTGCTGGAAAATAGAAAAATCGTTCCAGCCTTGACGGCAAAAAAACAGATTTTGTGACTACGGTAAGTAGGATAGAACACGCTCTTAGTCGTCAGTAGAAACTAATGCAGTTGATGATATGTGCAGAAGTAGTGCAGAAAAAAGCGGCTCCCAACTCTATCCTTCTCAAGTGAGACCTTTTGAGTGCTGGGAGGATCTTTTGAAACGAGTGGGGGAAGCTGGCTTGGACACATAGATTGGGTTTCGGGATCTTTCCTGGTAGCCAATGATGGAAGTTCTAGCCTGACTTTTGCAATATATTGATTTGTCACTCACCAGCCATCTTTTCCTCTTCCTGCCGTGTTAGCGTTTCGAGAGAGATGGAGAGTTTATCCAAAGCAATAGAAAACTTCATATGGGACACCCCATCAAGCACTGTGCTGTCTTAGGGCGTGGTCGGAATGATACTATGAAAAATTACCGTATTTAAATACATTATAGAGATCCCGGTTGATACTGTGTTACTGGACCAGCCTAGCAGTTTAGCTTACATGGCTCACTGTAACTTTTCTACTGATCTTTGCAGAATAATTCGAACCGAAGTTGCCAGTTGTGAAGAGCTTGATGCTGTCCGACTTTTTCGTCGGTATTACATGCTGACATTGGTATTGTGTCAAGTACTGCAGACTACCCTCACCGAATTTGGAACGATGCTTGTACCTCCAGCCGAACTAGGTGAAGAATTTTCCCTTATCCTTCTGAATGAGGGCTTTAAAGCAAAGCATCCCCAGCAGTGGGAATATGTTGAGACTTTCATGAAGACATACAATGATGACTTGGCGACGCAGTGTAGTGAGTTGATGTCAATCGCCAGTTTATTTCACGGCATGGCAAAAATGAAATTCTGTGGAACTGAGCTTCGGGCAGACGAGATGTTAGCCGTGGCAAAAGAAAACCTAATGGTGTACAACTTCGAAGTTGACTCTGTGTCCTCATCGATAGATACCGTCATAAGTACCCTCGTTGGCAAGCTTGAGAGTAATGCCCAGTTTGTAGAGGCGCGTTCCTTAGTATTGAAGATAATGGCGCATCCTCTCCCGAATATCAAAGAGAAGTGCTACTTGTGTCTCCGTGGCATGCTGCAAAGGTCTTTAGGACTGGATGCGATGGTGAAGGAAAAAGTGCAGGATCTTAATACTGTGAAATTCCTTGTAGGCGACGAGATCCTGCAAGAAATTTTCTTTGGTTTCCAAGATGAGTCAGAAATAGTAAGTGTTGGTTCATTTCGAAGTTGCGGGTACTGATTCAAGGTTCGAGGTTTCTCCTCGTATTTAAACAGAACGGTATTAAATTTACAGAGGTGTTATGTCCTTTCCATATAATGCGTGAAAAGGCATTTGGCTTCTAAACAATGATTCTAATAAAGGTTTTTTTTATTATTGAAATTTAGGACATTGGTCGGATTCCACTATTTAGGTGCAAGAGCATACCAACCGTTCATGATTCTTGACTGTAAGGATAACGTCCTTACCTTGCGCTTACCACTCAGCGTAAAAAAATCCCATTGCAGGCCATTTCCATTATAGTTTGGAAATGCATCAGGAGGGACTTTATCGCAGAAGTGATGACATATATGTAGCAGATCAATCAGGTCACCGCGAAGGAAATGGTAGGGTAACGTTTGGCTACTTGGCGGATAATTTCAGAGCTCGGAGTTAGCTCTTATAGATGTATTCTTCTTCTTCTGCTGGTTATAGTCGAAGGGATCAGCTGACCACCTGCGCTTTTTTCTTTCTTGGGGAGACAGTTCTCCCTTCTTCAACTGCTAGACTTCGATTCGGAGATGGTCGGACACAGCTATAGGGTTACTTGAAGGCTGTTTAAGACCTGGTAGATCACAGAGAATTCTATTTTATTACTTTGGACACGGAAAACTGGGGACAATGTTTATGTAGCCTATATGGGAGGGGAACCGATTAGTGTAGTTTACTCACTATACTGCGAAGTTGTTTTGCGAAGAATAGAGTTAAAGCTTTAAGGCGAGATTCTTAAAGCACAACTCGTACTAAAAATGATTTCTCACAACAAAATGGTTGAGAAATGTCATTTTTCTTAATTACCATACTTACCCGGCGAAATTAGCGATTTTCTTGTTGGTGTTTGTCGACTCTATCCAGACTTCCCGACCTCCGAAGCGGAGGCTCGACGCAAAATATTTAGAACTCTGCGCGCAGTGGTTAAAAGTGTGCAAAGCCAAGCAAAAGAAAAGGAACCCGAAACAAAATATCTGAACGTTTTGGCCTGCCAGGTGAACCAAACCTATCAAAATAAAATACAAAATGTTTAAGTTTGCGCTGCTTGACTTGCAAACTCTGCTCGGCCAAAAAAGCACTAATAAGTCATAGGTCCAAAACGAAAGCGGGGATTCCTGAAGTTTCGGATTCCATAGGGGATTTACTAATGATATACCAATAGCTACGACGAGCTCATATGGCACTTGCTATACGGATAGGTGGCCGGTACATATAAGCAAATTAGATTGTTACAAAATAATTACTTCCAGCACCCCCGCCTTTGAAAGATACGGTTCGAACCTATAATCCTATCTAAGGCATTTGCTCGCTCTACCCATACATTTTCCCCTGAGTTAGGGTATTTCCGAGAAATCTGCGGTACCCCCTCCAATCGCAGCATTATTGGGAAAATTCCGACCCCCCCCCTTCCCCCTCAGTGTGGTCGGATCCGGTCTGGACCCCAAAATAGATCAACTAGGGCACATGAACTTTCTACATTCCGTGTTTCAATCCAGTCACTCCACTCGTTTTACCTCTAGCGTCAATCTTATTGGGTCCCTAATGTGCTAGACAAGTTTCATCATCCTAGCACCTTAGCTCGAGATGACCGGAAGTCAAGTTTATAGGGTGAGAATCCGTGGATTGAGTATCGATTCAGCCAGTTCGTTAGTGTTCCCTTCTAAGATTTGGATTTGAATTCTGTTAGTGTTTTCTTATCTTTCACTCTTGTACTGCACTTATACCCTAGGGCAGTTCTTAGTAAATAAATTCATTCGTTCATTCACTGCATATACACGTCTTCACACCGTCTTGAATTACTGGACAGATATTTCATTCTTTAGGTGTCCTCCCCTCCCTCCACACACACAGATACACCTTAGCCTATCTTAGTTCAAAACGATCGCCGAAACATTTTCAAGGAGAAAAGCTTAATTTTTTTTTAACAAAAAAATAACTCTTGAGAACCAGAGAAACCTCATTCTTAACCGTTCTAGGTCCAAAAGGCTAGTGAAGAAATGTTTGTCTTTCTCATGAAGGGAGCCTCAGTTCTTGATGAAAGTCTTCAGAAGTCTCTTCTGGACGCTATCCTTTCCCCGGATCATCCTCTTGAATACCACATTGTTCAGCATGAAGGGATACAGAAGAACTTTTTCATCTACTTAGTTGGCGCTCTTGGAGACCCGGAGAAGGTAAATTTCCTCACTCAGAGGTTACATTTGGAAGTCTGCTCAATTGGTATCATTTAGGAGTCGTAGCCTACTTGGATTTTCGAAGCAACATTCATTATGTTTAGTGCGAAAACTGGTGTTAGTGTCTCGTAGGAGTGGATGGTGGGAGGGAAGTAGGAATCTTTTGCAATTTTTGTCTGATTCTAGGTTTGCGTCTCGGTCTTGACCTTTTGTTTGAAGATCGCTATACCTTTAGAGTTCAACCCAAAAGCCAGCTGATCTTTGAACCTGACATGTATTTGTGCAACGTTATTTTATCACCGTATTTTGTAGCTCTGCAGGGCACATCGGTTCTCCCAGGTAGCGAGCGTCATTCATTTAGTTGTATACTAAATGAATGTTTTGTATTTAGTATTTAGGATCTGTGCAGTAAAGACTATAGAGTAAACTAGTTATAGTTAACAGACAAATCAGCATCTTGCATCTGAGCATACTGAATTGTCCCCCCCCCCCTTCCAAAGAAAAAAGAAGAATGGTTGTTGTTATCGTTTAGGTCCTTCCAAGACTCATCCGGTTCTTCTTTTCCAACGATGAACAACTTCGAGAGCTTGCAATGACTCACTTCTTGGAAAACCTTGAGAATACGAAAGATGCGCCTGACATTCTGCGGTTCATAGAAGATCCTCACATTAACTTGCCTGCTTTGATATTGGAAACGGAGCGATCTGCCTTGAAATACAGGGCGTTGCTCACAGCGGAATTCAACGTAAGTTTTATCTATTGGTTCTTCGATTTTAAAGCGGCAACACACAGACTTCCCGGGCCTTTTCTTGATGTTCTGTAACTTATATTTCATCTTTTCAAGGAACATTAACAGAGAAAGAGAAATACATAACATAACGGAAGATTGTGTCCTATAGAAGTGTTGACCTCGTCAGCACATCAGAAAATCAGCAGGAAATACGCGTGTTTCTAGTGTTTCGTCCACCTTTGACTGCAATGTAACCTTACTTATGAGAACGATAGCATAACTTGACCGTGAAGCAAGGCCTTGAGATTTACCAAATCTTTTTTTTCAGATTGAAACGATGGAAGAGTGCATGATCCGTCTATCCGATAGTAAGCTTTCGGCAGCCGACGCCCGAGCGGATGTTAACGAGCTAAATTTGCTTCTTGACTCGCCGTCGCTTCAAAAAGTGTTTATAGCAAGGGATGGTCTAACCCTTCTCGTAAGCTTCCTGACCAAGGCTAGCAATCAGTGCTGTGAGGAGGTTCTGCATCCTGTCTTGTCAACGCTGCTGAACTTCTACGTCGGCTATACAACCTGTCGGGCTGAATTGTTGAAAGTCCCAGGGCTGGCACTGACGTTGCTCAAAGGTAAGCTCTTCAGTGACGCTATTTGGTAGAGTTTATGAGAGTGTTCCACCCTACTTACCGTACTTACTACGCAATCACGCATGACGTCACAAATTCTGACTTTCTGCCGTCAAGGCTGGAACGATCTTTCTATTTTCCAGCGGGATATCATGCCACGGGCGAATCCGACCAATCACGTTACAGAGATGCGTAGTTACTACGCTTAGCACGCTCCCGAGCATGGTAAGCAAATAGTACTATTAGTTACTATTCCGAGAAGGTTGGAACGGTCAGCGTAGTAACTTTTTCTGAGGATGGAACGGAAATAGTAACTAATAGTTACTATTGGTACGAGGTTGGAACATGCTCTATGTTAGTTATTGAGTTGTTGATAGATTGGATTAAAAGAAGCTAGATTGGAAGGGGATCCAGGAATTTGTTCGATCTTAGACGCCTCAGAGGACGGTATTGCCCTCCTATATAGTAATACAAGTGGCATTGCCGTCGCATCGTGGCGGTAGCAAGTTACATCGCCCTCCCACCGATTAAGTCATGAAAGGTGTGCTAAGTATAAATTTGCCTGGGCTATCCATTTCTCCTATTTTGTTTTTGTGTTACAGCATAGTAATCAGTATTGTTGCCTAAAACTAAAAATGTCGAAGAGTTTAAATAAATACCAAGCTTCACGGCTTATCATTGTTATCCAGGAATATATTCTGACACTGTTGTATGATCTGAATTTTGGTGTATTTCAGATGATAAAAAGTGTATATATTTTCATAAGCACGCCTTTTGATATACCCACCGTTACATTGTTTTCCTTCATGTCTTAGGCATGGATCAATTAAGTTCACAGCAAAACCGAGCAGATTTGTTCGCAAAGACTCGACATTTTAGACCTACCGGTCGATTTCTTTTTGTATTGTCTACTTACCGTGAGATGTCAGGAACCCCCCCCCCCCCCCCCGCAAAACCGAAATAATCAATGCGCCACTGAGCATACGGTGTGGGCAGTATTTGATCTCTTTTGGCACGATACGATGTATTCCATGCAGCTAGGCTGCTGTGTTGCAATCTCGATCCGCTGCATTTTTGTCCTTAAATAAAGTAAAATATTTATTTTAGTCCTTATTCTTCTGCGACACAACACAGTGGCAAAGAAGATTTCTGTACAGTTTCTCTGCTTGGTGGTCTACGCGGATAACCTTCAAGTCTTCGTTGCCGAGAACCAAGAAGTAAACATGGACGACAATGTATCAATCTTCACACCGTCTTACGCCAACAGAGCTGTGTCTTTCCCCTTCGAAGTTACGTTTTTCTCCGTCGAAAGCAAACACAAAGATCTCGACCTCGTCTTACCCCACGAGGTGACTAGGTATTTTCTGGAAGATTTTCAGAACTTCTCACTACTCCGCATTTCGTGGAATCTTGGTCGATATTCAACAGTGGAGCAAGTGACGGAATCCTTCGACCCGGAAGAAAAGGGAGATTTCCAGCTGGCGCCGCTTGAGTTTTGGCGGCTTCGCGCGTTGGAAATATCGAAGCCAATACTGAAAGATCTTGAGCTAATACGTGCCACGGAGACACATGACGAGTTTTCTAGTACGTTGTCCTCGCTCTCCTTAGCTGTGGAGCATGCAAGGATATCAGATTTAAAAGACTTAAAAGTCCCCTGGGTTGAAAGCTTTGAAAAGTTTCTAAACGTTAGTCCAGTCTCAGACGAAGATCGGCTCCTGATGAGAGACGTGCTGAGATTCTTCGCACGCGTCATCTTTACCTTCGATGATAACCAACTCAGTCTCTGGATCATTCAGCAATTTCTCAGCAACACTTCGGTAGTAATGCTAACCACGGAAGATCTCTGCAACTCGCTCAAAGACTCTGAAGATGTGGAACCGACCATCTTTGGGACTTTGAAGTCTGTTTTCGCCATGGTAGATGTTATATGCGCCAAGGACCGGTCTTCGGAGGGTTTGGGAGCCTTACTAACCCTTGTTGGGTGGACTCTTCACGAAGCTGCTAACTGCGAGCAGGGTAAGATGTTGCTTTACTTCTTAAACGCTTGGCTGAAGACCGACCTCATTGCTGCACACAACTATTCTTAGTTTTTTGTTTATTGATCCGTAATTTATTGAATAGTTCTAATTCGTAATTCATGGAATAGTTTCAAAGTTGAATTTGTTACTTCATTCAGTTTTAGAGCACTTCTCCTGTTCCTCACCTGGAATAAGTCTACCCTGGGAAGTTACATTTCGAGACCGTCACGACTACATGTGTTTCGCGCAATTAGGTTGTAGCGTCTGATCAGGCATCCCAGACGACTATAGTCGTTGACACCTATAGGTGCATAAACATGTCGTCAAAACAAAACGCAAATCTTTTCTCTAGCGATCTCACGGATTCACTTTAAAAAAAAGTGAGAATCGCAACCCCAGAACTAGTGGACTGGAAAGTCATTCACGCTTCTCGCTGGCTCGCCGTTCGTAAGGATTCACTTTCTACTTCACTCTCGGAAACTAGTGGAGAGCAATAACAGCCTCAGAAAGCGAAGTGAGTTTTAGCCGAGTCGCAAGAACACACGTAATCAGACGCCAACGGCCAGACCGACAGAGTCGCCCTCTTATTGGCAAGTAGAAGTAAGTTGAAGAGAGTGCCACACTGCAAGGAACGGGTAGTTGCCAATGCGAGAGTGGCTACGACATCATTGCGTGAAAATAGGATATTCAGAAAATACAACGATACATCCTTTAGATACGTTTTGATTCCAATGCACATTGGTCAGAATTTGTCAGGCTAAAGAACCGGTCTCGGACATAAACAATAACCAAAAAATATTGCAGTTCGTTTTCAGACCTGCCTTTTTCTTTTGTTTTTTTTTTTAACATGAGGATTCTGGCGGGAAGTATTTCTTACGGAGGTCGAGGAATATTATAAACACAAAAATCAACAAAGCCACAATTATAAATTAGACAAAAGTATTGTATAAATAGATGTAACAAGCTGCATAGCGGGATACGCGATGCTTACCTTGTTCAAATTGAAAGTAAACAATTCTTTTAAGTCGTATTCACCTTATCACAGCGACGCTCCGAGGAAAAGAGGATCTGCACGCTTATTCAACTTGAGCATTTTCACAGTTGTCAATAAATTTGTACCTTACCTTAATTACCTGTTGGAACAATGCTTAAAGCCAAATGGTATAAGACTCAAGCGTCTAGACGCCACTACATGAAATCGTCAATTTTCGTAATGTTCGGATTTTGTGCTACGTCTTCGTTCACCTCCCATTTTAAGTTGAATTTTTCTTGTCCTAGTGTTTATTTCATCGTTGCTGAAGTGCTTCAACAGCCTGCTTCTGAGCTCTGCCACCACTCTTGAAGTACTACCCGTCAATCTTCTTGAATCTGTTGCGAATTCTTGCTTGCATCTCGTCTACCGCTTCCAAAATCAGAAACATATCCTCATGGAGATCGCAGTTCTTCTAATTAAACTAAGCAAACGGGAGAAGGTTGCTGGGATTGTACTGAAGGACCCGAGCTGGATTTTGGTTTGTATTTCCATGGAAGACCGAAGCCTTCGCGCAGCTGCGATCACCCTGTTGACTACTTTAGTAGTAGATAAAAAGAGCGTAGGATGTATTGATGACATCGTGAAAGGAACGCTTCCTGGAGGATTGTTGGTTCTTTCATTGACGTAAGTCCAGTTTCTATGTTCACCGTTACTTTTATACTCTTTAATTGTAACTCGCCTACCAAGACCCTCCTGTTATCAATCAATCAAGTTTAATCCGAATAGCTAAAAGCTAGAAAAGGAATACAAATTTACAAAACAGACACACAAGAAACAATTTAACTAATACACTTACAAGAAATTACCAGAAATAAATGATGGAATGAAACTACGTACAAATTGGGTAGAAGAATTAGCGGGATATGGGGAAAATTTATTGCCAGTATTCCTCTCGGACCGACGCACGGAAGACGGGAGGGGAGGGGGGAAAAGATGGGTCATCTGGGGACAACACATTATCTTAGCTCCGAATTTGTTTGAAAGAGTATTTCTACGTACAGATAATTTAGGAATGGCAAGTTTAATGAGAGCCTCTTCGTATGTAATGTTATGATCACCCAGAACGATTCTCATGGCTCTCTTTTGGACATTTTCCAGGCGATCAGAGAGCTCTGCAGAAAGAGAAGAATGCCAAACCGGTGAAGCATATTCTAAATGAGGACGGATATAAGTTTTAAAATAACAGAGGAGGCATTTAGTATCCAAACCGAAAGATTTAAGGGTAGAAAGGGATTTAATTAAAAAGTTGGTTTTACGGATAATATTGTCAACATGAGAATTCCATTTCAGATCATCATGAATTATTACCCCAAGCAATTTAACTGATTCAAGCTGCCTGAATGACGATGGATATTCAGCAGTTTCTCTTCTTAGTCTGCTAAACCGCATAACCGAAGACTTACTGTCATTAATTATCGTTTCTTTACTGTGTCCTCGTCGCATCTTAGCGATGTCATCGTCATATTTTCACTGTTATTATGATTAATCAATCAATCAATCAATCAAGTTTAATCGAATAGCTAAAAGCTAGAAAAGGAATACAAATTTAAAAAATACACAAACACACAAGAAACAAATTAACTAATACACTTACAAGAAATTACCAGAAATAAATGATGGAATGAAACTACGTAAAAATTGGGTCGAAGAATTAGCGGGATATGGGGAAAACTTATTGCCAGTATTCCTCTCGGACCGACGCACGGAAGACAGGAGGGGAGGGGGGAATAGATGGGTCATCTGGGGACAACACGTTATCTTAGCTCCAAAATTGTTTGAAAGAGTATTTCTACGTACAGATAATTTAGGAATGTCAAGTTTAATGAGAGCCTCTTCGTATGTAATATTATGATCACCCGGAATGATTCTCATGCCTCTCTTTTGGACATTTTCCAGGCGATCAGAGAGCTCTGCAGAAAGAGAAGAATGCCAAACCGGTGAAGCATATTCTAAATGAGGACTGATATAAGTTTTAAAATAACAGAGGAGGCATTTAGTATCCAAACCGAAAGATTTAAGGGTGGAGAGGGATTTAATGAAAAAGTTGGTTTTACGGATAATATTGTCCACATGAGAATTCCATTTCAGATCATCATCAATTATTACCCCAAGCAATTTAACGGATTCACGCTGCCTGAATGACGATGGATATTCAGCAGTTTCTCTTCTCAGTCTGCTAAACCGCATAACCGAAGACTTACTGTCATTAATTTGCATTTTCTTGCTTGACAGTTGAGTTTTAAGGGAAGTGATGGAGTCTTGTACCGGATTTGAACTGTTCGGAAGTGTGAAAGAAAGCTTAGAAATAACGAGAAGGGAGAGATCATCTGCAAATTTGTACCTATGAAGGAAATCTTTAGCAACATTATTTACAGAACAAAGAAAAATCAGAGGACCCAACTTAGTACCTTGGGGGGGTACCACAAGTGATTGTTTCAACTGCGGAGACGGAACCATTCAGTTTAACAACTTGGCTCCGGTCTGAGAGAAAACTGGCAATCATAACATCTCGATCCGAGTTAAGTTTGCAAAGAAACCGTTGGATAATAATTTGACCGTTGGAATCACCACTTGGTCAAAGCGACCGTTGAAATCGATAATGGCCGCCAAGCGGAAGAAACCGGTGTGTGGAGATTGTGTCCAGAATTCAGCAGGAACCACGATTTCCTGCAGTTCCTGTAATGCTTATTTTCACCCGAAATGCGCTGGAATCAGTCATGCAGCTAGGAAGAAAAACAACACTTGGACCTGTAAAGCATGCCCAGCCCACTCGTCGCAAAGTGTACACAGCGATAGACCAAAAGGAACCGATGAAGTCACCGTACAGGGCAAGAAATACTTTTGCCCTGAATGCAACAGAAAATGCACCTATGGAACTTTTTCCTGCATCCAATGCAACAACTGGTTCCACCCTCATTGCGCAGAAATCACCCTAGCCGAGCGGAAGAAGGATGATCAGTGGATCTGCAAAGTCTGCACTCACAAAGCAACCTCCACCACAGATAGCACAGTGCAAAATATCTCTCAGCCGACGATAGTAAGAAACGCCCCATTCAATACTGACAGCGGAGTATCAGACGTACCAGAAACTGACATTGTTGCTACTTTACAATCCCGAATTGAGAAACTGAACAAACTGATAGAGGCAAAGGAAAAAATGATAACAGCTTTAGAAGGAAAGGTACGCATGCTTGAAGATGGTTCTGCCGATTTACCGGATAATATATCACAAGTTGTGATTACTCTAGATGATGAGACGATAAATCCGCAGTCAGCTTCGTCGGCTAGCAGGTGGAGTGAGGACAAAGAAGACCCCCCTCCCGCAGGCTCAGATCAACGAGCCGAGGTCAACCAGCAGAAAACGTACACACATGACCCTAGGAGAATCCAGGCATGTATACACTTTCTCCAAAACAGATGCAGCAAAGACAATTGCAGGTTCCGCCACATCTGTCCCCAGTTTATCTCAGGCAACTGCGAAAAGCAGCTATGCAATGCCCCCCACAAGCCCATTTGTCCGAAGTACTCACACGGACTGTGCTTCAATCCTAGCTGCTCTGATATTCATCCCAACAAACTAGTTAACCGGACACTTGCTCGTCTTGCCAACCAGCGAAATTCAAAAAACTTGTGGGGAGTCCACCACTACCATCGTCCACCGAGTCCATTAGTTCAGGGACAAGAAAACACACACTGGAACCAGGAACCAAGGGCAACTTTGCAGCACGACAGAAGAAGCTCCAGGCCGACGCCACTGATGGAAATCGATTTAAGACACTCAGAAACTCGCCGAAATCGGTTCCAGCCCAACGCAGAATCACTTCAGCCTCCACCGATGAACGGATTTTACAGAACCTCGGTGATCCCCGACAGACAAAACACGGGAGCTCAACAGCAAACTGCAAGATCAGCCAACGTCTGGGGACCCATGCACCGAACAAGGCAAGAAGCTCAACCAGCCCATTTTTGTCAGCCCCCTGCATTTCTGACGCTACCAAAACCAAAACAGCAACATCTGTTCCCCGACGATCGAGTATCTTTCACAGAAATCGGTCGAGGGGGTCGCCAAATAAGGTGGGAGACGGTAGTCTAAATAATCCATTGTCGGTGAATATCGAAGTCCACAGTCAACCACAACCAGTCGTGTCCAGAGGCACAGAAAATTCTACAGGATGTATTGAAACAAGAGAAGCGTCCCGATCAGATTTAAACGGCGGAAGACTAAGTTCTTCTCCCACTTCCCTAGACGAGGCAGGTGGAGCTTCTCAGTTTAAGAAGCAGCAGCCTTCTTCCAGACCATTGAAAGTACTGTATTTCAATGCAGATACGCTGCTGAACAAATTTCAAGAAGCCAAAAACTTAATTGACTCTGATCCGCCAGACATTGTAGCTATTGTGGAAGTGAAGCCGAAGAACAGTCGATACCAGCCGCTTGTATCAGAATTCACCTTGAATGGTTACTCCACATACTCGAAGAACATTGAATCTTCTGACGGTAGAGGGATTTTATGCTATGTCAAAAGTGATCTTTCAGTCGAAGAGCTTCATACCAGCGGGGACATCGGAACTGAGAGTATTTGGCTTCGATTCCGTGGATCTGGAGACAACATAGTCAATTTTGGTGTTGTTTATCGTAGTCCAAATAGTTCGCTTGAAAATAATTCTAAAATTCTGGATGAATTCCGAAGTTACATAGAAGATAGAAAAGGATCAACTGTTGTTGTGGGAGACTTCAACTTTCCGACCATTAACTGGAATTTTACTCATACACAAGAGATTGCGCTAACAAGCGGCCCAGTTAAAGAATTCCTGTCATTTGTTAACGAAAACTGTCTTGAGCAGTTAGTAACCGTACCGACTAGACAGAGAGGCCAAGACCGACCAAGCCTCTTAGACCTAGTACTGACAGATGACCCTGACACAACTGATAATCTTCGCGTAACAGCTCCTGTAGGGAAGTCTGACCATTCGTGCATCATGTTCAATTTAGCCTTAAATTGTCCAAAGAGTACGAGTCCTAGAAAACCAAGGTTGGATTACTACAGAGGAAATTATGTTGGTTTGCGGGACGCGCTGATGGATACTGATTGGGATGCTGAGTTTCATGAGTCTTCGACTGTCGATGAAATGTACACAGCATTTGTCTCTAGACTTACCTCTCTTGTGCACTCTTTTGTTCCAGTTGCCCAGCATAAAAACCGACCTCGTGTTAGCCGCCCAACTCTGCTTCTTATAAAAGAAAAGCAGCAAGCTTGGAGGCAATTACAAGCAAACCCAGACGCTGATAACTTCAAGAAGAGTTACAGACGAATTTCAAATAAAGTTCGTAAGGCAACACGTGCACAGGCCAATGAAAGAGAAAAGAAAGTGGCAATGTCTTCAAAATCTAACCCAAAAGCTTTTTGGAAATATGTGAACTCCAAGAGAAAGGTAATAGCAAACGCAAGCAAGATGAAGGACCCTTCAACCGGAAAGACTGTCCAGGATCCAGTTGCTGTTGCTGACATTTTAAATCACCATTTTTCTACTGTATATACTGACGAAGACTCATCTACTCTACCTGATAGTGATGCCTCCCAGCAAGATTTTCCAGACCTCATAATTGACCCTGCGCTAGTTTGCAAAAAGCTAAAGGAATTGGACCCAAACAAGTCTGAGGGCCCAGATGGTTTACACCCAAGAATTTTGAAAGAGACTGCTGAGCTTATCGCTGAACCTTTGACTGTGATTTTTAGGAAGAGCTTGTCATCTGGCCAATTGCCAAAGCTTTGGAAGCAAGCTGTCGTTACCCCAGTATTTAAAGGTGGTGCTTCGAAAGAAGATCCAAACAACTATCGGCCAATTAGCCTTACTTGCGTAACATCCAAAATTTTTGAAAGAATCGCCTCTGATCACCTTCTCTTTCATCTACTGGATAGGAAGCTTATAACAAAGAAGCAGTTTGGATTTATCAAAGGAAGGTCCGCCGAATCCCAGTTATTACTGACAACCGAACAGTGGAGGAAGTACATTGACTCTGGATTCCAAGTAGATGTCCTTTACCTTGACCTTCGAAAAGCCTTCGACAAAGTTCCCCATAAGAGACTCTTGGTGAAACTCGAAAAGCTAGGCATACGTGGGAGCTTGAATAGATGGATTTCCGGCTTCCTCTTCGAACGGACACAGAGAGTCAAAGTAAACGGGCAGCTAAGTAATTCTTCCGTCTCTGTAACAAGTGGAGTGCCCCAGGGTAGTGTATTGGGACCATTACTATTCAATATATATATTAACGATTTAGTGTCCGACATTGATTCTGATATCGTGTTGTATGCGGATGACACCAAGATGTACAGAGTCATCAGGAGTTCCGAAGATTCACAGATACTCCAAAATGATCTTCACAAAATTGAACTTTGGATGCAAGTGTGGCTGATGGAAGTCAACGTCGAAAAAAGTCACCATCTTCGCCTGGGACCCTCTCACTTTAATACTTTCTATAGTTTCAACAGCCAAACGATACCCGAATGCATGACCCAACGGGATCTAGGGATCCTGATCGATGGGGATCTGCGTTTCTCGCAACATTACAACCTTACCATGAAAAAGTGTAATAGAATCCTTGGTGTAATTCGAAGAAACTTTACTTTTAAGCAGGATGGCTTGTTCTCACTTATTTTCAAGTCGATGGTTCGCCCGATCATTGAATATGGCCACACCACAGTGAGGCCATATTACAATTGTGACATTGAGGCTTATGAAAAAATCCAACGGAGAGCTACGAAGTTCGTACCAGATCTGCGCGATCTCCCCTACCAAGTGAGATTAGCCAAGTTGTGCCTTCCCTCCATTGCATACAGATTTTTTAGAGGAGACCTGATTGAAACATTCAAATTAATCAATGGAAGTTATGACAATTTTGAAGTGACTGATTTAGTAAGATTCAGCATTAACCGTCATCATCGGGGGCATGCGTACAAGCTTACAAAGTCAAGATTCCACAAGGACGTTTTTAAGTGGGGTTTTGGCAACCGAATTGTTGATCCTTGGAACAGCCTTACCGAAGATGCGGTTAATGCTGAATCGATCAATAGTTTCAAGTGCATTGTTGATGAGATTTTTAACTCTGATCAGTTCGACTACTCAAAATTTCTTAGAGTTATTTAGAGGCGAAAGCCTTTTCTCTTGCTTTGTATTATTATTATTATTATATTAATGTAGGCCTATAAATTTTCTCGACAAGTATGCAATGCATATCTTCCCATGTGCCACAGGAAGTTATATTATGATAATTACTTTTGCGGCTGATACGATATCGTATCATCCTCCAAAAAGGCTGATACAAAGACCTGTCAACCCCCGCAAATGTTCATCGAGCACTTTTCCTCAAATACTGAAAAGTAAAAGCTAGCCTCCGGAAAATAAATAAAAACATTAATTTCGGGTAAAAAAAACCTTAGAATACATTGAAAAAAACAGAAAGAAAATAAAATGCTCAGAAATTCAAGAACATCTTTCTTCCTTAGACAACTAGTCTAGGCCCCATATCATGCCTTGTCACAGTCAGATTTCCACGAGAATTTCTGTCTTTTTTTCTTTGGTTTTGTCGAAAACTTTTTTGTTGTTCGTGTTTTGTTTTGACGGTAATTAGTCCCCTTACAGGCTTTTCTCTGGGCATCGAATATTCTAAAGATAATTTAACCACATTGGTCTGACGTATCACAAAAAATCAACGAAGAAACCAATGAATATACTGAGGTAAAATGCGAATATTGGGGGGGGGGGGGCAACCGCCTCCCTTCTTCAGTGCAGACAGAAAATTTTGAGGAAAATGCCAAAACCAG
Source organism: Branchinecta lynchi (assembly GCA_023053575.1). Lineage (NCBI taxonomy): Eukaryota > Metazoa > Arthropoda > Branchiopoda > Anostraca > Branchinectidae > Branchinecta > Branchinecta lynchi. Next base: position 17,579,361 of record JAKZAP010000006.1, read on the forward strand.
GATGAAGATCAACAATCAATAAAACCAAGCCGAATTAGAAAAGCAACAAGAAACCGAAAATAAAACAAAATTGGAAGAATTGAAAGCCTAAAATAAAGATAACAAGCCACTCACCAATACCTGCGAATAATAATTATGAATGTTCTCGCTCAGTAATGGCAAGATGTTCTATTCGAAAAAGTTATTATAGTTAACACACCGCCATCTCGAATCTCAAATGTATCTCACATCGGAATAGCAACCTCGTCGGCGATTCGGCACGGATAGGTTATTTTCAATGGCCGTCCCAGTGTTATTTTCCGATATCAACCTCGATGTCGGAAGTTAACCTTTATTATGCCTATCTTGGACAGAGTTACCATAAGAAATAAGCCACAATAATTTGCAGTAAGTCCGCCTGATCCTGGAACTTACATAATGTCCGGATTTATAATTTGTTATCCCCTTAAATTGCTACGTGATCAGATTTGGGTCGGGTTGCCGAATTTCAGCCAAAGTGTTCACCGAGGAAAGAATTCACCGTGTCCTCTACCCCTATATCAGATTTACGATGGCACATATGTCCTCACTTACGTTTGGGATCCGAAGAACAGAAATCCTCGGTGTCTTCTGATCTAGTAACTTGTATTTAAGCCTTCCGTAGCTACAGTTTGTGATTTCAGCATCTTTCCAGGTATATGTTCGATTTTGAAGAATGTTGTTTGGTCCGGAGACAAGCCACTCTCCTCGCCTACACCTTGGCCAAGCACATCGACTCCGCCACAGTCTTGTCGGAGGTTGAGAAGTTCGATCCGGTGGATAAATTGTACAGGATGATTGGGAACTATTGTCCTTTCAGCGTAATACCAAAAGACTGGACTAAAGAAGCTGTCGTTACCTCAGACTTGCTGACCTGGGTCTTCAGGTTTTATTCGTCGAATTTGACCTGTCATAAGAGCCTGGTGGAAGACTTTAAGAAGACAGGCATACAGGACGATGTGCTCGGGTTCGTACAAGTTTACTTATTTTCAGCTGGACTGAATTTGCACAGTAAAAGAAGAATCACTTAGGGGATCTCATTTTGAAAGCTGGGGGATATTCACGTCGAAATTTTCAGTTTGGCGTGGCACTAAGTACAACGGAAAGAAAATAGCTTTTCCCGCTGCATCTCCGTGGAATTATTTGCGATTGGTCAATTTGTATCAAGCGCCTCAGCGCCTGTGGATCTTCTGCCTCAGATCGGTATAAGACCGGTATAAGCACTATGGATTCGGTATAAGCACTATGAAAATTTACTTCTTAAATACCTACCAAGGAAGATATTTCAACGCTCTGTTCATCCCGTGGCTTTTTCTTCCATCGAAATTGCTTTCCGAAAATTAAGAAGAACTGGTTCCACAGATTCTGATGGCCTTAGTGCCGTTTTTTTCAAAATTGAGTGTCCAGCTTTAACACAACACCTCCAACTTCTGTTTGAAATTTGGTTATGCCATGGTTTTGGTTCCGAACAGTTTCCTCTCAGGTACTGTAACATCGGTGATTAAGCGAGGGAAAGACACATACCTTTGCAAAAGCCATCGGCCAATTACAGTTTCTTGTACAATAAGCAAAATTCTGGAATACGTCCTTCTTCCAGAATTAATTGAAAAATGTCGTTTTGGTTCAATGCAGCTTGGATTCCGTTCGAGTGCCAGTTTTGTGCACGCTCATCACATATTGACAAAAATGATGAAGCAGGCTACCCGCGAGAACTACCTGCTATTCATATATGTTCTATAGATGTAGCTGGTGCTTTCGACAGTATAACGCATTCTCAGGCCCTATTCTCTCTCATTACTTCTGTCGTGAATCTGTCTGTTGTCAGTCTGTTAAAATTTTGGTATGGTCGTTCCTCAGTAAGGTTTAAATGGCAAGGTAGCTTGTCAGAAATTATTCCTGTCCGAACTGGTGTTCGCCAAGGGGGAGTCGTATCTCCCTACATTTTCAAATCGGCCATATCTTCTTGTCTCAATTCTTTACACCCTGCTGACATTTTATAAAGACCATGCCTTCAGCTAGATAGCTTACGCGGACGACTTGCTCTTAGTAAGCCGTACCCGATCCACACTTGCCAAAAATGTCTGTAAGCTGTCGTCGGAACTTCTCAAAATCGGCCTTGAAGTTAACCTCTCAAAATGTGAGTACCTGCATTTCAACCCTTCGTCAAATCGTTTGAATGCATCTAAAGCTTCTATCTCTCTTGGATGGTTCGTCGTCCCATCAACAGAATCTCGCTTGGCATAACATTCAAATCCTCGTTGTCAAAATTTTGCTCTTCGGTTGTTCAAGAAGTTTCTAGATCAATTCGTACCGCCTACGGGCGCATCGTCCCCAACCGGGGGCGTAATAGTCGTAAAGCTTTGGGAAAATTGTTCAGCACCTTCTGCGCTCCCTCTATACTATTTCGTTCTGGTGTCACTCATGTTCTGCGAAAGAAGGAGATCAAAAAGATGAGATCATGTTATTTTAAATATGCAAAGCACCTGCTCCCACTTGTCAAAATTATGCCATAACCATACTTTGACGGAGAAGTTAAAAATTCAAGATGCAAGTGTTACCCTTTTGGATGATTCTTCGTCGCTATCAAAAATCATTGACAACAGAGCCCAACCAGCGCACGACCTTCTACACTGCTTCCTGGCCGACTATTGCAATTAAGTGTCTTTTTGTGTATGTTTATGTGTTTTATTTATTTTCTAAATTTACTCCGCTTTTTGAAAATGGCGGGTCAAAAATAAATTACTTACTTAGAAACTTTTCAGTTCTCTTTCAGTTTTCTTTCAGCTTCAACAATCTGGAAGGAAAGAGGAATCGCCTCGCTTGCCCTACTCACATACTGACGGGTCAGTGTGAACTTCGACTGCCAAAGACTGCTATGGTTACTGCTAAAGTACGCAACTGTCAAGCTCCATATGCCAGCAATCCTGACTACATTTCTTAAAAGACGTTGCCATGGGACGATTGAACTGAACTATAAAACGAATACATGAGAAGGACCGTGAATAGAAAGAATTGGGAAAAAAATGGAATTGGGTATATGACTACTTTAAGCATGTTTTAGGCATAACTACTTTTCCAGGCTGCTGAACTCCACCCAAATCGACTCGAGGCTAGCCGCCGAGGCTCTGAACTTCCATCGCAAGCTGGCATCTTCTAAAGCTGAAGGGAATTCCAACGGAAATCTTGGCGGTAGTATTCCTCCATCAGATGTGGCAAATAAATCTGGTAGCAGGGACGCCATGACTATACTAGAAACTATCACAAAGCCGAACACTGCTTTACCAGCCCAACGAAACGGACTCATAAGCCTTTCGCTTGCCATTAACTCACTCACTGAAAACAAGTTCACGGAATTCATCCGTTTATTTGAGCGAAGATACAGCGCTCAAATGATTGACGTTCTGAAAGTGTGCTCTGTGACTGGTGGCAAGGATTGTGTACTTTTCTTCAGTGAACTAGTAAGGTCACGTAAATCCTGTGTGAATTCTGAGTTCGAAGTAGTCGCGGCGGAGATCTTGGCTAGCTGTTTAAAGGAGTATAAGGGAGAAGAAGGAGCTGTTCGAACATTGGCCAGGCTTATGACTTTTTCCGATAGAGCGAGAAGTGTGGCTTTAAAGTTAGGAGTGGATGATACTCTCGGAGAGCAGATGGTAGATGCTATGGCGAATAGCAAGGATGGACTAAACAGTAAAGCAAAGAGGCTGTGGAAGGTGTGTTGCTTATCTTGCGAATGGTGCGAAATATTTTGCCCCTGAATGTTTTTTTTTCTTCGCCCCCATTTACCTTGCGTCTGTGGGGCAAACAAGTGCGCAAGCGACCAGACGTGGAGTGTGAAAGTAAAATGTTTATCACATTTTATACAAACAGCTTTAGAACCAAGGCATTTCACATTTCCAATAACCAAATAAGTATTGAAATAGCCTCTTCTGTAATCATTCCACTTAAAAAGCTTTAAATGTAAACAAACCGCAAGTATAAATCCAAAGAAATGTTGAAGAGCTTGCACGAATAGCGTGAGTTCCAACAATGGTCTGCCAGCCAGTCCGACCCTTTAAACCTCTTTTCCGTTAGCAAGTTAATAACAAGTGCGATAAAGAAAATCGTAGCAGCCTCATACCCCCTTTCAAAATGCGTACTTACACCTCTTTTTCCACAAGTATACCAGCCTAGAGTTTGATTCCAATCACGTGTCAAAAACTTTTTTCGTGAGCAATTGGGGCCCACTTGCGCATGAATGCGATGGGTGTGGGGTGGTTCAACTCCACATATATATCCCCAACCCCTATGATCCGAAAGCTCAAAGAAACTTCGTCGCCTTATCTCCAGTTTGTCAAGTTTAAAACATTAAAAAATGGGCAATCTGGGCCCGATTGCCCCTGAAAGAAAGTGGGGATGGAGTTTGGGACCCGCAAAAAGTAAAAACAGACCCCAGTGCTCACAAACCTACCATGTTTCAACTTGATACCTGTTGATTCCTGCCACGGATAACGAACTTTGCTCCTGGGCAATCTGGGCCAAGTTGCCTATGGACGGGGTGGGTAGGGGAGGTGCAACTTTAAAAGCAATTTCCCAGCCCTATGGTCACATGTACAAGGAATTTCATCGTCCTATGTCCAGTTCGAGTCAAGTTATGAACATTATCCACTGGGCAATCTGGGCCCATTTGCTCCTGAACCGGTTAGGAGTGTGGGGGGGGGGGGCAAAAGGCACAACTAGACCCCAATACCCACTAGTGTACCGAGTTTGAACTTGATACTTGCACTGGTTCACGAGTTACGAGCTCCACAAAATACGGTGAAAACTGGAAACTGAAACCTGCTACAGTGCTCGCAATAGTGGATTGTCGAAGGAACACTCCACTAAAAATTGTTCCGGACAATTCAGTATTGCGTTGGAAATTAGCTTGATCGGTAACCTATTTTCCGATTAACCCAGCTGGCACCAGCGACACCAATGATGACCTCGACGGATAGATATGAAAATGGTTTCAGACAGAAGTTTATTATGAAAATGATTACCTTAGCTTACCTTAAATCGCAATTGCTAGCAATAAGGCTGTGTTGTCTGTTGACGTGACAGGTGCTTACGGTGTGGAAGTTGACGCGGTCGTCCAGGTCGCGTCTTTCCAGTCATCCTTCTCTTTAAAGCATCTGTTGTTTCGGCAATCACTGTCTTCTTGCCAAGGAAGTTCCACAGGGGGACAACTCCGTTTGAGAAGTTGTCTCGCTGCCGTTTCTTGCTGAGAGATTGCTTTACTTCCTCGGAGCGACCACGCGTCCTCCTGGATGTCTCTTGTGCGAGTAGTTGTTCGTAGAAGTTATTATGATTTTGATTTCGGTGAACAAAAAGGTAAAGAGGAATAAGGGCTCGGTAGGCAATTACGGTAGATATTTTTGCAGTGCCTGGCTAGTCAGACCTCCGCATAGATCCCGGTACATGTCGTTACTGAAGCACAGCCGCACAAACCTATCAGTTGCCGAGTTTATTTCTATATATGGGCTTCTGCTAGTTCGTGTATTACTGTCTAGCCAGATTAATTTGGCTGTTACTGGTATTTTTTATTCTAGATGGATCAATACAGCCAGTTAATTGCCGCCCTTCATAGCTTGTGTTTACATCGCCCAGATGCGAAGAAACGAGTATGTTCCAGCTGCAAGGTTTGTTATGTCATGGTTGCCGATTGGGCCGTTTTTTCCTCTACTGATGAACTGCTGGTGTCTCTTTTGCGGTTCTTGACGTCTCTCTCACACGGAAATGAGGAAGGTGAGTTTTTTCGTTGAATAGATAGATAGATGTTTAGTGAAGCCCTCAGGCCATGAACACGAACAATAAAACATTTGCATTCAGTATACGGGCGAACTTTTAGTCAACTAAACTACACAACTTCCCTCATCCTCAAACTGTTCACATACTTTTAACTATCTTACTTAAGTGTAAGTGGTCCAGAAATGCACCAATCCTGCATATAACTCTAGTTTGTATAGCCAGTAGATCTTTCAGTGATATAACGTCACATAACTATACCATTCAAAAACTCTTCACGTTGGACTGATAATGGGGAAAGTGGTAGTCGTGTCGTGCTTCAAAATGGATGCCTTCAGTTTGTAGGTCAGGCAGAAGTCGTTGAAGCATGGATTACATGGTCAAGTAGAGTGGAAAAGATAATAAACAAGTACGCAAGCTCTAAGGCGTGGAGTGTGAAAGTAAAATCTTTATCACATCTTATAAACAAACAGCGGTAGAACCAAGCCACTTCACATCCCTAATTACCCAAAAATATTGAAATATCATATTTTGAAATCGTTCTAGGTTAAGAGCTTTTAATATAAACAAATGTAATTAGAAATCCAAAGAAGATCTTACAAGAGCGGTTTCAGTTTTGATACTGAATGTATTACTAGCCAGTCCTACCCTTTAAACATCTTTTTCATTAGCAAGGTACTAACAAGTGCAATAAGCCATATCGTAGCAGCCTAGTACCCCCTTTGTCACAATTTCATTAAGAGCGGTGTATCGTACAAATGACAAAACTGTCCAGTTTCCAACTGATCATTAAAGGAGTAATGTCATAAGCATTCTAGCACTTACGACGTCTAGACCCCCCCACCCATCCTAGACCCAAGATGAAGCCACGACTCGATCCGACTGCTGGGTCATCTAGCGGCGCGGGTCGGAATCGCCCGACACGGGGAGGCTGGGATCATAGTTTGACTACGGATCTAACAAAATGTTTTTATCGTAGCAGGCATATGGAAAATTTGTAGAAAAATCAAACTCAATTCTTTCAGTATTCATCGATTTATTCAAGTATTTTGTTTTCTGTTTTTCTTGTGAATTCCCGTAAGTCCAGTCCAAGAATTAAGGATGTAAACTAGATTACATAAAAAAACGCCGTAAATTATACTGAATTCGTTATAGTGATGTCTTGGAGATTTTGAAATAGAGCTAAATAATATTCATCTTACGAGACCAAAAAATGTCAAACTGGCCGATGATTTCTTCATTTGAAACGTCCACATGGTGATATACTTCGTTGTTTTAATCCTATTACATGCCACTCGATCTTCTCTTAGGTTTTAGTAATGTTTTGACCACCGCCAGGAGATCAATGAATAGTTAATTAGCAATGGCGGATTTGCTTTCAGGAGAGAATTGTGTCCAAGTAATTTGTGGAAAACGTTGGGGGGATTTCGAAACGTACCGGGAGGATTTTGGGAAAACAAGGTAACAGTGTGATCGTAAAAATCCGACCCATCGAAAAATGATGTGTCTCCCACCTTATCATTCCACATGAATCAAAGACTTTAAGGTATTGAGGTACGCCGCGTGGTCTTATTTCTTGCTGTTACACCAAAATCCGCATCTAGACACACATATCCACAAGTATACAAGAGTTGAACTCGAGACATGTCATAGACGAACATAACTCGTGTGAACTCTGGGCCCACCAGTTACCCATGAACAGGAGGGTGGGGGGTCGGGACCCATCAAATGGCATATCTATACCTAATTATCCTCGTCTATACGGCTTTGAGTTTGATTCCGGTCACGGGTCAAAAACTTGACTCATGGGCAAATTAAGCCCACTTGCCCATGAACGGGAAAGGTGGAGGGTGGTTCAACTCCATATATATATCCCCGACCCCTATGATCCAAAAACACAGAGTAATTGTATCGCATTATCTCCAGTTATTGTCAATTTTAAAACATAAATAAATGGGCAATCTGTGCCCAATTCCCCCTGAACCAAGTGTGGGTGGGGTTTGGGGCCCGCAAAAAAGAAAAGCAGGCGCCAATGCTCATAAACCTACCAAGTTTCAACTTGATACCTGTTGATTCCTGTCAAGGATTACGAACTTTGCTCCTAGGCAATCTGGTCCCCAGTTGCCCATGAAGGGTGTGGGTGTGGGAGGTCAACTTGAAAAGCAATTTCCAAGCGTATAGGATCTACAAGTACAAGAAACTTCATCGTCCTATGTCAGGTCTGGTCAAGTTATGAACATTATTCACTGGAATATGGACCCATTTGCCCCTGAGCCGGGTGGGGGGTGGGAGTAGGTGGGACCCCTAAAAGGCAACTAGACCCCAACACCCAAAAGCGTACCAACGGTGAAAATCGAAAACCGAAAGGTACTACAGCGCTCGCAATAGTGGATTGTTCCAAGGAACACTACAATAAAAACGAGACTCCACAGTATTTTCGTCATTGACAAACATCCGAAAGCAAGTGGCTACTGAGTGAGAGGTTACCAAGTTTGCTAAGTTTTTTCTCAAGCAGAGCGTTAGGGTATTTATTCTGAGCCCAAGTATGTAGTAAACCTCGCTCGGTCTCCAGTAGTGCCCGGAGAAATTAGGCGGCCTTGTGCAGTCCATTCGTCGCACAGATTTAGAGAACTGAACATTTCAAATCTTGAGGAATTTTGCACTTTGAATACCATAGACTCAAGGCAAAAGCTAGTTTCTGTGAAGGCTAGGATACTGAGCATTTGAAACTAGCAGGAAATTACAAGTAGGGCCGTGGGATACGAAATGGCATCAGTTAACCTTTCGAAATTCCTTTCAGCTTTCGGCGTTCTTCTTACCACTGTCCCAGCAATGAAACGGAGTCTGGCGCTGCAGAACACTTTAATAGATCTCATACTGAAATACTACAGTGACCTTTTTCGGAGGTGTCTAAAGAATCAGAAAGCTGACCCGGCGCTGTGGCAATCGCTAAATGATCTTCTGTCTGCTGCCGTTCTCACCACAGAGGGACGCTCGAGTCTTGTTAAGGTGAGGGCCTTTCTGTTTTGGAAGTATCAAGTTTTAAAACGATTTTTGGGATCCCAAAACGTAAGTGGAGGAATACCTATGACATCGCAAAAGTTGTCCGTCTGTTAGCACGATAACTCTCGAAGGGGTTGAGATATTTTTTATCAAACTTGGCACGAGGACTCTTTAGCTCAAAGTACAGGTCATGTTCGAAGATGGGAGGGGAGGGGTTTGAAATTAAGGGGAACACAAAATATTTGTTTAAAAGCCAATGAAATAGTCGAACCAGGGGCAAGGAGACATGCTGAATCCGAATATGAAATTTATTTTCTCGCCCGGACAAATAGTTCACCCGGAATCTGGCGAAAACCGGAAAAATTGTGAAAAGTAATATGAAGTTGATTAGAGGTTCGATTTAGGGAGAAGGAAACGTGCTGAGTCCGAACATAAAAATTATTTTCTCGCCGGACAATTAGTTCGGCCGGAATCCGGCCAAAACCGGAGAATTTGTTTAAAGTAAAAGTTTTATTTGAATTTGATAAGATGTTCGACTTGTGGATAAGTAAACATGCTGAATTCGAATATGACACATTTTCTCACCGGACGTATAGATCGCTCGGAATCCGGCTGAAACCGGAAAATTTGTTAAAAGTAAAATTTTAATTTGAAGTCGATTAGAGGTTGGATGTAGGGGTAAGGGGACATGGTGAATTCCTTTTTGAGCTTTATTTTTTCGCCGGACAAGTATTTTTTCGCCGGACAAGTAGTTCCGCCGAAACCGCAAAAATTGGCAGAAGTAAGGCAGAAAGTTTCGGTCTGCTTCGTCAAAATAGATATGGCTTAAAGGGGTAAACACACATGCTGAATCCATATCTGAACTTGGTTTTCTTATATGATTGGCTATTTGGCCTTAATCTGTTTCTAAATTTTAATAGTAAAAGTATTCAAGGAGTCTGGCGAAGACAAGACCCAATTGTCTGGATCAAATTTGAACTTTTGGGATCCCATCGAAACCTTTGGTCTTGTTTTTACAAGCTTTATCAGGCAAAGCCGATCGCGCCATCGGTGCAGCTAAGAATGTTTCTTTGCGACCGTTAGGTTTGCTCCAAGCTTGCTCGCAAGAGCGTGAATCGAAAACTTACGGATAGGATTGACCTTCCCTGGTCGCCCTCAACTACGAGACACAGTTCTGTAGGTGATTTTTGTAGCCCAGTAAAGATACGGGAAGGATTCATACTCATCGGATCCTTGTACAGTATGGCGACCGTTGATAATGATTAAGGTTAAAACATGTGGCCACACTTATTAGCTTGTCTGTTACTTGTCATTTACTAGCCTAAGCGTCATCTACAACTTTGTTACAGTAGCTGAAAATTTGGAGATTTTTAGGTTTCTGAAACATGTATTTTGGTCGCGATACCGTAGCATGGTTGCTGTTCGAGTCGTTAGTGGTAGCCTCGTGTCTGGTTACTCCAACTTCCGACAACTAACCCCCTCAGAGCAATACCCTCTGGCTAGCAAATTATAGCGTCTTCATGGGCGTGGGACCTGGAGTATAAAATTCAGCCTCTGGAATGTTCCATGAGTACAGTAATTCACAGCCCGATAACCACATCTTCGGTACGAAAATTATTGGACTTTGACATCCCTGTGATTTGGAAGAAATTTGCACCCGACGAATCGTCTCGCTCCCCCAAAACTGATTATAGTTCGATTTTACGGAGGATGGATCACCTACGGGAGACAAGATCGACTATAGAAAACTTTTTTATTCTTCTTCTTTCCAGAGCAATGTCACTGCCCTTTTCGTAGCTGCGCTGTCAAGTCGATCGCCTAGCGTCAATAGCTCGGGGATCTTCATGAGGAGCTGGTTGAATATTTGTCTTAATTTAAGCATGTTTGAAAACGGAGCGGCCCTTATGTACAACGTGAGTACTTTCTCAGCCTTCTTGACTTAATGATCGCCACCATCTTTACGACCACCTAGCACCGATTTATTTTAGCCTAGATTAAATTCTCAGCCGAAGTGCAACTGATTGCCTTTTCTTCTCGAAAACCGCAGGATGAAAACATAAATATGATTATATGCTGTTGCGCGCGGACTTCCCTCTTTGCTCCGCGACTCTTCAAGTTTTACCAGATTTTTGAAGATATTACATTCAACGATAGTCTTGCAAAGCTATCATGGTTTCCCTGTGGCCGGCAAGCGTTGGAGCCCGTTATAACAGGTAAGGGGCGTGTCAGACCTCATTTGGACGGCCTTTAACGAGACACAGCTTAATCATCTAGATGATTCAGGTGTGCAGGAATTAGAGTGATCCCATTTTCCGTCAGCTGCCGGTTAAGAATTCTTCGAAAGAGTTCGGTCCCTTTAAGCCGCGTTCACAAGCATACCTAGACACGTGCTCAGCCGTAGCCAGGCAACGAGTTCTAGGGCCTGGAACTCCATGCCTGGCCAAAAATCTGTGCCTAGGCATGGGTGTGAACGGTGATGCTAGATAAATATTCTTCGAGCCCAAGCTGACTTTGTAACATTTATTCAAACAATGTTTTCAACGGATACGTCAGCTACGATTCTTCATCAGCGATATTTCGGCCCTTCTTGGCAAAGGGTCCTCGTCAGGCTGTCAATCTTCTGGTTCAACTTCGAGGAAGGAATCAAATTATTATTACAGGTTTGTTTCCTTCCCCGAAGTTGAACCAGAGGATTGACAGCCTGACCAGGACCCTTGCCAAGAAGGGTCGAAATATCGCCGATGAAGAATCGTAGCTGACGTATCCGTTGAAAACTTATTTGAATAAAGGTGATGCTAGGCACGTGCCTAGACATCTGTGCTTGGCTAGGCATGCTTGCGAACGGGGCTTTACATACACCTGTTATGGCTCATATGGCTGAGAACCAGTCAGCTCCGCTAACGTCGACTGCCTATGCGAATGAAGACATCCAATATGACATCTTGCATTTCAGGAACCTGACTTCGTGGTTTTGTTGCTTAACATTAGTGTGAGAGGAGATATCCCTGACGAGGATCGGAACAAATGTCTGGAGGTATTCCGAAACGTGTGCCTAGGACACCTCAAACCGAAGCTGGCCGTAAAAAGTAAGTGGTATTTGTGTGAAATTGCCGAAAGACGATGCGAACTCTCTTGCTTATTCTGCCTTTTATATTGTGCCTATAGCTCCCTAATCGAACTAAAAGCTCCTGAAATCTCCGCCTTTCGCCATTGTTTCGTTTTGAACGTGCGACTTCTTAGCGCTTTTTGGGATCCAGAAAACGTGGAGGGATACCTATGACTTCGTAAAAGTTGTCCATCTGCCAGTCCGTCAATCAGCACGATAACTCTCGAAGGGAATAAAGTATTTTGATGCAACTTGGTGCCAGGATTCATTGAGTCAAGGGACAGGTCGAGTTCGTAGATGGGCTCTGTAGTCCTTCATTTAGTAGTGGGGGAGGGGGTTCAAGTTAAGGGGTGAACAAACTACTTTTAACAGCTGATGAGATAGTCGATTTAGGGGTAAGGAGACATGCTGGACACGTATATGAAAATTATTTTCTCGTCAGACAGTTCACCCGGAATCCGGACAAAACCGGAATTTTTTTTAAAGTAAAAGTTTTATTTAAAGCCGATTAGATGTTCGAATTCGTAAGAAGACATGCTGAGCAAGTATATGAAAATAATTTTCTCGCCAGACAAGTAGTTCGCCCGGAATCCGGCCAAAACCAAAAAATTTGTAAAAAGCAAAAATTTTATTTTATAACTAAAAGTTTTATCTGAAGTTGATTAGAGGTTCTGTGTAGTGTTAAGAAGGCATGCTGAATCCATGTATCAAAATTATCTTCTCGTCGGACAAATAGTTCGTCCGGAATCTAGCCAAAACCTGAAAATTTGTTAAAAGTTAGAGTTTTGTCTGAAGTTGATTAGAGGTTCGGTATAGGGTAAGGAGATACTTCGGTTTCGTTTTTTAACTTGGGTTTTTTGCCGACAAGTTGTTCGCCCGGAATCCGTAAAATTTGGCAGAAGTAAGGAAGGAAGTTTTGAACAGTTTCGTCAAAAGTAGATATGTAACGGTAAACACACATGCTGATACCATATCTTAACTTATTTTTCTCAGATGATTAGCCGTTGGCCTCTTTATAAATTTGAATAATAAAAACGTTCCAGGAGTCTGGCGAAGACTGGATATGTAGACCCAATTGTCTAGGTCGAATATTAAACTTTTGGGATCCCGTCGAAACCTTTGGTCTTGTTCTATTTAGCCCAGTGTTACCAGTCACGCAACGCAAACTTCGCAGGAAGTTCAAGGTCCCGACAACTCATTCACACAAAAGGACATGACAACTTCAAAATTTTTGTTTATTTTTTTTTTCATTTTGGAAGACATGGTAGGCCATCGGGTCCATCTTCTATTTTCACTTCTTTTGTCACACTTGGTTTTCCCACTTTCTAACCACGGCGCGTGTCAGTTTTCAAATATTTTGCCATCAGCCGCCGCGTCGGAGAGAAGGAAGGATGAGTAAAGTTGACTAGCGCTAACAGGAAAACCGCTAATTTGAGGGGGAAAGTAATGGTATTTTCGGAAAATGTTATGAGCCGTTTCATCGTGAAAAGATCATTTCTAGTAAAAGAGCTTTAAAGCTTACTATGGTAATAATGATAACGGTAAATAACGTCATAAAAAGGCTTTCGCCTTACATCACAGTAGATTGAAAATTCCACAGAGGCGTACTCATACTGCACAGGTTCCTCTTCCGACAATGCGTCGATGCGTCATTGTTGTTGGTCGGAAATATGGACATGTTTTCACCAGGAACTGTATCAGATATCGTAAGGAGAACATAGAACGGGTTCGAAAGAATGGATACTTGTTTCTTGGTCAATTTTTTTGCCTGGAAAGACCCTTTTGGCCCTGGGCAGCGAGAACCGAACTTAATCTGGCTTTGGCGGCCTTTATTTCGAAATCCGTACTTTGTTTCACGAAGCTCGAAGAACATGTAATGCCGATGAAAGGCTGTAACTAGTAGCGTAACTAACCCAATCTAGTGTGTGGAGGGGGGTGGGGTGGGGGCCGATTGTACTTGAAAACTTAAAGGAAACCAAACTTTATCTTGCTTTCAGGGTCTTTGGTTCGAAAACCGTATTTTGTTTCACGAAGCTCGAGGAACATGTTAAAACCGCTGAAAGGTTTTGGCTGATGGAGAAATTCGCATGTGCAACGCATTATCATTTCCGCTAAAATAGTAGGCAAATGATAATTATGGAATAAAATCGAAACGTAGAAATGTTTTTTTTTGGCATATGCTTACAAGAATGAAAAGTTTTAGCCCATTTTCTCCTTACTGCTTCTCCTTTCTCTCTTTCCTTCCTCCATTTCGAGAATTTTTACGTTTGTCATTACATCCCATAATGTAAAGAAAGCGCGCTCAAATTAACGTCTTCCCCGCCGGTTTGACAAACACACACAAGAGAGGTAGACAAAAAGGAAAGCAAAGTGGGACTGAAGAGCGGAGCAGTATTGAGCATACCTAATGATTGCCGTTCGGGAGTCGCAGATGACGACTGAAGAAAAGAAGGGTCCCAGCTTAGCGTACAAATGGTATCGAGTCCTCACTTAAAATTATTTCCTTAGGTGATATCCTGCCGAAACTATGCAGCTTGATATCTGAAGGAGCTCCCATGTTGCGTCGTAACGCCACTGTTGCAGTTTGGTCACTTTGCGCAAACAGCGAAAAGTCAAAGTCACTGTGTCGAGCTTATCTTCACAACTGGAGTGTCGATGAAGAAGCAGGAAGCGAAGAAGCTTGCCTTAGACGAATCTTGGCTTTGTAGTTGTCAGGAAGCGAATCACTTGCACATTCCAGTATTTTTGCATTTTTTTTTTTGTTTTTATTACTACGGATCGTTTCGACTTAATTCGTATGCTAACAGTGACCCCAACTATACTAATGGGGCGCGGTAGCACTGACACACGCTTTAAAATATTTTAATAAAATTTGGCGTACATAAAATACGAAACAAGAACACCGGATTCACATGTAATTTAAAAGAAGGACAGAAATAAAAGGAGATAAAGAATTTAGCAAATCTGAAGAGTCAAATTTAGAATAAGCAAGCGCGACGTTATTTAAATCTGAAGTTTTATAGAACAATAACAGACAATTTTATAACCAAGCATGAGGATCTCTTCAACAGGCTGGACGGGTTATTTGCTGCCAAACAGCACGTCCCAGATGTGGCTGAGTTCATTATCAAGGAGGACTTCATCACAAATTTCGATGGCTCGGTCGACTAGTGAAATGACCTTTCCGCATTTTACGTATTCCCATCGTTACGAGTCGTACGGTAGGTATCGGTCGAGGTATCGGCCTAACTAGAAGGTACAGGTTGTACCGTATAACGGTAAAGTAGGTGTCACACTACCGTATGACTCTTACCAACTGGAATACTAAAACGCAGTGTAATCATCTCACTGGTCGAACGAGCCGTCAAATCCTCATAGAGCATGAACTCTGCCACATTCGGACCATCTGTTTGGCAACAAATATCCCTTCCAGTCTGTTGAACAGATGATCAAAAGTAGATTGAAACTACACACGGCCATCCAAATATTTCAAAGAACAAGAAACACTACTGTCCAACCGACACACTGGAAAGGACAGAGAACTTTCGGAAAAAGCTCACAGCCAGAATATTAATAAAAAACTGAGCACCGGTGATCAAATCTATGAATCCACGTTTAGCGAGAGTCATCGACCTGCGATAGCATAAACAAGTCAAACTGCTCCTTGAGAAGCTGTAGATTAGCGTCGCTTCCATGAGAACTATTGGTCTGAGGAGAAGCTGTCAAGGTTGACTTTTTCGCGGGTGGCTGTTCGTTTTTACCAGTATCAGCTGAGGTATCTGGGTACTCTAGCATCTCCGGTTTCTTTTTCAGCGGGGTTGAGTGAACGGGTTTAGTAGAACTACTTACGACATTTTCAGACGATGGGCAAACGACGGAATGGACAGGTTGGAAGACCGTGCAAGAGAGGTCACCCACGTCTGACGTGAAACTGCTGTAATGCTTGGAGTTGTCCAGAGCGTCTGAATCATAACCTATAAGCGGAAAAAGCGCGTAGTAAAGTGATTCAAAATTATCGAAAGACTGTCGGAACGCGAAACCAGAATCAGATTGAATTTTCCAGACATTTGAGGTGAGCAAGCAGCGTGTCTACCGGTTGATTCACACAATGTCTTTTGCATACTTTGAAATTAACAACATGGGCATTAACGACCACAGAAATTCCAGTGATAATGAACATGTATGTCGCGAGACTGGTATTTAATCCAGTCCGAAAACTCAGCGGGTGGAAATGACCCCCCCCCCCCCCCGTAGCACCTCACATTATGGATGTTTTCCAGCCTTTTACCTGAATTAACTACCTGTTTTCCAGTGACTAGACGCAACAACCCGACAAGGCTGGAGCAAAAGTGGTAACTTTAGTGGCGAGGAATTCACATTGATTTTCCTGTTAGTGAACAGTCAAGCCAATAAATATTTCTTACATACCCAACGTTCAGTACGCTTTCCATGACAGCTTATCCAACATATTGTGCCTTTTTGCCATACAGCGATCGCTAGTTCAAACACTTCCACATATGCTAGGACGATGAAACTTTGGCAGGCAGGGACCCCAAAAGATTAACTTCGAAATAGTCACTTCTCCGACCCGAGCATCGTGGGGGGGGGAGTGAGGTATATATAACTTTTGAACAGGTGATCGGATCTAATGAAACTTGACATTTGGAAAGACTCCGTGTCTCAGACGACCCACTTCAAATCCGGACCGGATCCGGTGACCTTGAGGGAGCTGGAGGGGGAACCGGAAATCTCGGCGTGGGCGAATTCCGTAATTCACCGGACTTTCCTCAAGTCCGTATCTGTTCTGTCGCATTCGGTCAGTCGATTTCAAAATTCGGTCATTAATCAGATTCATTTGGTTCTGGTTCGTGACCGAATTCGACAATTCATCCAACTTTTGTTCAGTCCGCATCGATTTGGTCGCACTATGGTGCGTATATTCAGAGATTTATCCTGTTTATTCTTTACCGAATTCGGTAATTCGGTCGCATTCGGTCAGTCCATTTCATAATTTGGTCATTGATCAGATTCATCTGGTTCTGATCCCTGACCGAATACGACACCAACTTTTGTTCAGTCCGAATCGCTTTCGCCGCATTCGGTCAGTCCCTGCGTAAATTCGGTGAATTAACCTTTTTATTTGGTCTCATTCTCTACCGAATTCGGTCGCATTCGGTCAGTCCATTTCATAATTCGGTCATTAATCAGATTCATTGGTTCTGATTCGTTACCGAATACGGTAATTCACCGGATTTTTCTTTAGTCCGTTTCTGTTACTAGACTTGTAGAATTCGGTTGTTTTAGGTGATTCTAACAAGAGTTTTATTCCGTTACTATATTCGGTTGTAATATCTCTCGATCTGTTGCTTTATTTTTTTTTTAGTTAGTTTGTCGGTATCCTACGAATTCATTATTTGCTGCAACCCAGCTACTGAGTTCGGTCATTTAAGTGGCATCTATTTAGCTCTTGTTCTTTACCATTAACGATAGGCTGTTCATTTTTTTACTTCTTCGGATTGCAGTACTTCAGGATTAAGCACGTCTCTTGACGTGAAAACTAGCCTATTTTTGTTTGCTGTAAATTCCGAACAAATATTGTATCCGCTTTGCCCTGGGTCGCCCTTTTCGTTTCCAGACAACTCTGGGTTGAATAGGTAATCTTGGGATCGCAGAAAGACACTTTTGTCATCAGTGTTTCCACAAAATTTCGCCTGCGGCGCATTTCGCAGTCTTCACTAGTTAAGCAAAAGTTGCTTCATTTAGTTGGCGTTTGAGGCTTGTAATTTTGGGGAGCTTGAACTTTGTTAAAAACTAGAATTTGCATGGGAAGTAGTTAGATGTTGACATAAAAAAAGCGCATTCAAAAAACTTCGCCTGCGGCGCCTTAATTAATCATGGGCAAAGCCGTTAGCGACGTTGTCGCTATGCAGCAACACCGTTTTTTGCAATTAGTTCAAGTCCTGATGGAAATACTTGAAAGGTCCTCCAAAGGTAATAGGCTAGTGATGGGGTAGCCTCCATGGAAAAAAAAAAGCAGAAGCGGAAAAGCGTGAAAACGCGCCAATTTTTGTCTTTAGAATTGCTTGTAGGCAACAACATGAAGGCAACGCGCTGTGTTTTTACAATTTCTTTTTAATAAATTCAGTAAAAACCGGGTACCGATTTGTTCAATTTGACCAAGGTGCGACCCCCCCCCCCCCCCCCCCCCCCCCCCAATGAAGAAAGGCTCGGGATGCCCCTAGGATTTCCAACTGCCTCTTCAAGCAGTTTCGCCAGTAGTGGTATAATGGTACGACACCGGTTCATTTAATATCTTGTTTCCAGTAATTGTGCGAAACAAGAAACCGTTCGAAATATCTACACCCGAAGCTTAGGCGAAATGCAAATATGACTCTACTGCCTGAAGCGGGTACAACATGGGATCAGCCATTCGGAAAATACCAAAAGTATTGGTCCACCTTGGCGCAAGGTTTTTCCTGTTATATCGTTGAATAAAATACCTTTACGTTGTGGAAAAAACATCGCCTCGCCGGTTTTCGAAAGTGCTAAATCCGATGCACGGTCCCCCTCCCCCCCCCCCAACTGGACCTGGCCTTTATTTTTTTCAAGAGCCGCAGTAACCACTTCTTGAATCCAAGTCTCAACAGAGTCGCTTTTGTTTTCCTCTTTAACCTCCAACTTATATTTAGATTTTGACAACCTAATTTGCAAGTGGGTGGTCCAATTCGAGTGAAATTTTATGGGTGATATGAACTAATGACACAGACAAGCAAAACATACGTCAGAACCGCACGCGGCCACGGCTGGGAGAGTTGGAGGGGGGGGGGATCCGGAAACTTTTTGACATGCACACAAACCAAACAGATGGACTGAATGAAATGTAAGTTGGACAGTACTGAGTTTATGCGGCATTGATGTGTTATTTGGCGTCTGGCATCCTCAGTTTTACGTATATGCTGCGCCTATCGTCGATCTGTCTGAACCACGCACAGACATAGGGGGTTGAGACTAAACAGTGAAGCCCCACAACATGAAACAGCGTAAAACAAAACAACGCACAAGGAAAAGCTGTTGCTACTTCGAGTATCCATTTATTGCACATATGCAGAAAATAACGGTAGACCAGCGGCAAAGCGTACCGGGACACGAAAAAAAAAAAAAAAAATCACATACCACTTGGTGGATCTATGACAAGTTCGACGGATGTCTCGGGAGAAGGATTGAAAGGCTCCCCAAGCAGCTTTAGCATTTCCGCCGCAGCTATCTTCTTTGCTGTCTTCTTCTGACTTGACTTACCTGAAAAGTTTTCTTCTATAGTGACGGTTTTTCCTAATTTCTAGCTCACTTTGATTATTATCATCCAACCGTTCTTCCAAAAGGAAAACGGGTAGTTGCATCTCGAATTATACCGCCGGCGTTTTTTCGTGCGTGCGGGGGGCGGGCGGGGGAGGGGGCTAATTATGAACTAGAAAACAGGAATTTAGGAGAACTACCGCTGAAAGGAATAAATACCTTAACATTTTACTGGGCGATATTACCATTCTTATCAACGGTTTTCTTAAAGATCATACGAAAGGATTACCAAGCTTCACAATCGCACATTCATGATTATTTCATATTGTCTTCCAAACCCCTGAAGTGCGATTTACACTGCAGCGGGCATTTATCTATGTGTCCCGGCCGTCTGCCGGAGATGAAATCTAGAAAGTGTCTCTAGGATTGGCACACATGACGAGTCTGCGTCAGGTAGCGTTCTGCAGCAGCTCAGCGGCAATGATTACTTACACAGCAATGATCCGGGCAGATAGCGACTCACAAGATGTGCTGTATACAAATCAGGATATGTTCTATATAGGGATTAGGGAAAACAAAAATAATAGTCAAGGACTTCGCTTCTACTAGGAACTAACAATCAAAATTAGCGATCGAACTCAGCTGAATGATCATTTGACTGACTTCTGGATAACACCAAGAAAAGCAGATAGGTAAACGGAAGTTTCGGTTCTAGGAGACCGCGTGAAAAGTCTACACTTGCCTTTTTGTCTTCGTTCTCCTGTGGGCGAGGGACAGTTTGCGGACTACTTTTGGATTTTGTGAATATCACCACACGGCATCGATAACTTGCTTATGGTAGTTCAAAGACAGTTGGCTCAGAACACTACATAGGCCGGGCTTCCCAGTTATTAGGCCTAAACGGACTTACCAGTTGTTTTGAGTTCTCCCACTTTACAATCCATTGTGAACTCGGGTCTGTGGGGAGGTCCCTCCCTCAGAACGCAGTTAAACTCTGGTGCTGGCAGTTTCAACCGGGTTGTTACATCCTCCAGAGAACCAATCGTATTACCGACACCTGGAACTACATATAAAAAAAATTGTTCCTTCACTGTGATCTGATGACACTTTATATAATGAGAAATAATTTGAATTTCTCGTAAAATTTGAAAAATTTGATGACTACCAAGCAGCTAGGGGGAGAGTGGTATATACTGGGTCAATGTTTGGAAAAGGTCAATGATCTTTTAGGAAAAAGAGCAATATGAATTAATAGTTGCGTTTTTGCAGATACGATGGTATCTGATACCACGGTCTAAAGTAGTTTTCGCAGTTACCGCGGTATCTGATACCACGGTTAAAAGGTATTTTTGCAGTTACCGTAGTATCCGGCAAGGTACCGTGGTATCTGATTTTCAGACACCACGATAACTGCGAAAACGACTTTAAAGCGTGGTATCAGATACCACGTTAACTGCAAAAACGACTAATTGCAGATCTGCAAAAATACAACTTCTATTCTGTGCTTCAAAAGATTCTCAAAAACTCTACCAACAGAGAATTTTTCAGATTTCTCACAACCCTCGATATATTTGTAGCTCTGTATATTTAGTATGTGTCAGTTATATGTACCAGGAGGGGGTACATACTAGCTCGGGGGAACGGAACATAGTGGGTCACAATATATGTTTTAATAAAAGCTTATCAAATATATACAAAATACGTTTAAACTTAAAATCACTGTAAAAAGAAAAAGAAAACACTGCAATTGTTTTGATAAAACTTCCAAACATTGTAGGGAGCCTAAGACTCAGATTCAATGTAAAACGTAAAATGATGGACAAAAAAATCAGCTCACTACCAGTCAAGAAAAATATAGAATGCAGAGAAATACTGAATGCATCAGGGGCCGGAATTAGGATTAGGAAGCTTTATAACAATTTTCGTCTCGCTCCATGTCATCGCCATTACTGAATGTGTCAAATTTGGACCGTAACTTGGAACAGCCTGCAAAAGATACCGGAAACCCTATGCCAAATGCTGGGTACCATAACTCTAAGAAGTGCCGATGGTTTGACGGAAACTGAGAGACTGGTTGAGACGTGGCAAGACATTCCAGCCCTTTTTTTTCTCCGCATATTTTTATATCGAGCAGCAGACCTTACTATGCTTTAGCAACTTCAAAGACACTGAAATCAAAAAGCTAAGAACAGGACGTGAGAGATACCACCAAAATACATTAAAGAGATGCGCTTTAATTTTTCATTTCATGACCCAGTATATGCCACTCAATGGTGAATTACCATGTACCATACCCCACCATATTGTTAGAAACTGAAAAAAAATCAAACTAAAAATAAAAAAATTAGATGGCGCTGACGTGTAGCCAAGACTCAAGTCTACTAGTATGTGGACAAATCTCCAAGTTCGACCATTCCTTGTAGTAACTACAAATTGGAACAGAATCTCAAAATGAGTTTTGGTAAGATAAAACAAAAAATTAAAACTCCGATTTCTTGACAAAAAAAACTATAACACACTTTTAATCAGATTGTCGGCCACATGTCAACAGTACGGTGTGCTACTTAATGAAAGGACTTATGTTTGCTCTCTAGATGGCAGACGATCTTACTGGTCAACTATGTACCTATACACAGTATATATATTCCCTATTAGCATATATACAAATACATGTATAAATAAATAAGGTGCGCTTTAAAAGTAGTAAACTATTAGTGTAAAATAATAAAACCTTAATATCACTAAGTGGGGGAGGAAACTACCTATTACAACTACTGAGTCGGAAGCCTATAGCAATGAGAAACAAGACCAAAGGTTTCGTTGGGATCCCAAAATTTTAATATTTGCTCCCGACAATTCGGTCTTGTAGATATTCGGTCTTCAACAGACTTCTTAAACATGTTTAGTTTTAAAATTTACAAACAGGTTAAGGCCAATGGTAATTATCGGAGAAGACCAAGTTCATATTTGACAGAGCAAACCGGATCCGCCAGCTTAATTTCAACAAGTTCAGATATATTCAGATATCCGTTTTGGGCTGTCAAATATTCATATACAGACGTGGTATCTCCTTCCCTCCTTACTTCTGCCGAACTTCCAGTTTCGGCCGGATTCCTGACAAACTACTTGTCTGGCAAAAAACTAATGCTCAAAAACGAATTCAGCGTGTCTCCTTACCCCTAGATCCAACCTCTAATCAACTTCAGATTAAACTTTTACTTTTAACAAACTTTCCGGTTTCAGCCGGATTCCGAGCGATCTATAAGTCCGGTGAAAAAATGATTGTCATATGCGAATTCAGCATGTCTTCTTACCCGCAAATCAAACCGGAACTAATTATCCGGCGCGAAAATACATTTCATATTCGGACTCAGCACGTCTCCTTGTCCCTAAATCGAACCTCTATTCAACTTCACATTAAACTTTTACTTTTCACAAATTTTCCGGTTTTCACCGGATTCCGAGTGAACTATTTGTCCGGCGAGAAAATAAATTTCATATTCTAATTTAGCATCTCTCCTTAACTCTAAATCAACTATCTCAATAGCTTTCAAAAAATATTTTGTTTGACCCTCAATTTGAAACCCCTCCCCCACCCTCAAATATACGGCTACAAAGCCCATCTTCGAACTTGACCTGTACTTCGACCCAAAGGATCCTCCCACCAAGTTTCATCTAAATATCTCAATCCCTTCGAGAATTATCGTGCGGACAGACGGACAGACAGACGGACAACTTTTGCCATGTCATAGGTATCCCTCCACTTACGTTTTGGGATCCCAAAAAGATGCTATGCAAAATTAAAAACAAAGTAATATTTATTCATTCTTTACGTATATCAACATTGTATTTCTAAAAGCAAATAGTGGTGATCAAGTAGTGCTTACCAAATAGGGACTCATCCCACATGGCGAGGAAGCCATGCATACAAACCCCACCAACCATGGTTAACTAAGACAGAAGATTTTTTCTGCAAAACAATATGCTTTTACCTGATATGTCCGCATCATTTTCAACTTCCTGGCATCCTATTATGTTTCTGATCTCAGACCTAGACAAAAAAAATAATACTGTGAGAAAGGCACATCACTATGTGCGGTGGCGTAATTAGTGGAGCAAGCACGATACAAGCTGTCCAAAGCGAAGTGGTCGTCGGTGCCCATCGCGCTGATGGTCACGTTGTTACACTTCACTTTCACACAACTGCAGCGAGCCAAAGTCTCCCGCCCGCTGACTGCCTGACCGGACCTGAAACATAACTACTTGCCGATAGTTCAGCCTACTTTGGTGCATACAATATCGTAGTATCCGCTATAGACCACCAACGTCGCCTCTTTCTGACAGACAGCTTCTTCGGTTTTTGGGATCCCAAAACGTAAGTGGAGGGATACCTATGACATCGCAAAAGTTGTCCGTCTGTCCGTCCGTCCGTCTGTAAGCACGATAACTCTCGAAGGGAATGAGATATTTTGATGAAACTTGGTGTGAGGGTTCGTTGGGTCGTCGGACCAGTCAAGTTCGTAGATGGGCTTTGTAGCTCTACATTTAGGGGTGGGGGAGGGGATTCAAATTAAGGGACAAACAAAATGTTTTGAAACAGCTAATGTGATAGTCGATTATGGGGTAAGAAGACATGCTGAACACGATGGTGAAAACCATTTTGTCATCGGACAAGTAGTTCGCCCGGAATCCGGCCAAAACCGGAAAGTTTGTTGAAAGTAAAAGTTTTATTTGAAGTTGATTAGATGTTCGATTCAGGGGTAGGAAGACATGCTGAAGACGATGGTGAAAATTATTTTCTCGACGGACAAGTAATTCGCCCGGAATCCGGCCCAAACCGGAAAGTTTGTTGAAAGTAAAAGTTTTATTTGAAATTGATTAGATGTTCGATTTAGGGGTAGGAAGACATGCTGAAGACGATGGTGAAAACTATTTTCTCGACGGACAAGTATTTCGCCCGGAATCCGGCCCAAACCGGAAAGTTTGTTGAAAGTAAAAGTTTTATTTGAAGTTGATTAGATGTTCGATTTAGAGGTAGGAAGACATGCTGAAGACGATGGTGAAAACTATTTTCTCGACGGACAAGTGTTTCGACCGGAATCCTGCCCAAACCGGAAAGTTTGTCAAAATTAAAAGTTTTATTTGGAGTTGATTAGATGTTCGATTTAGGGCAAGAAGACATGCTGAACACTTATGTGAAAACAAGTTTCTACCCGGACATGTATAGTTCGTCCGGAATCCGGCCAAAACCGGAAAACTGTTGGAAGTCAAAGTTTTATTTCTAGTTGATTAGATAAGCGATTTAGGGGTAAGAAGAGATGCTGAGTCCCTGTATGACAATCATATTTTACCCGGACATATAGTTCGACCGAAATCCGGCTGGAATCGGAAAATTTGTTATAAGCTAAATTTCTATTTGAAGTTGATTAGATGTTCATTACTGGGGAAAGAAGATACCCTGATTTTGTGTTTGAGCTTTCTTTTTTCGCCGGACAAGTAGTTCTGGAGTTCGGCCGGAACCGGGAAATTAGCAGAAGTGGCAGGAAGTTTTCGTCAAAACAGATATGATAGGGGTAAACACACATGCTGAATCCAAATCTGAACTTGGTTTTCTCAGGTGATTAGCTATTTTGCCTTAATCTGTTTCTGAATTTTAATTGTAAAAACGTTCAAGGAGTCTGGCGAAGACTGGATCTGGCTAAGACAAGACCCTGTTGTCTGGATCAGATATTGAATTTTTGGGATCCCATCGAAACCTTTGGTCTTGTTTGCTTAATGACCGACAACTTTCGCGGAGTAAGGAGCTTGGAAATTTTTAGGGGGTATTTTCGTATGCAGAGCTTTGTCAGTAAACACAGACGGGGCATATCATCGACGGAAGATGTAATTCCTCAGCAAAATATGTCTCTGTTCCTGAAAAAAGGACAAATGTTTCTTTCAACTGACTTGACTGCTTATCGATACCACAGGCCCTCCACAAACCCTTGAACCAAAGCTTCCCTCCTAACTGTGTGCCGCAGTCAAATCTCTGCTAGCTTTAAATTTTATATGAGCCTAGTGTTTTCGATCGTCCTTATTACAGGAAAATGGAGCAGTAGTTGCATAAGACGTTACTAACCTTTCCTGTTCACTCAAGGCAAATGAAGCATGCGCAAGAAATTTATCGAGGGCTTCTCTAGCTGCAAGTTTTTTTGCATCATTTTTTTTATTTGCAGCACCAAGTCCTAAAAAAAAAAACAGTTTTTGACTTTGCTTGAAAGAGCAAATACAGTCGACACTAGTTCTATGTGCCAAGAAACATCACTTTCGAAAGTAGGCAGAAAACCTCTTAACTATGTTGTTGTTTGTCACATAAAAGCAGGCACTCCAGTTCAGGAAGTTATGCAGCAAAGAGCCAACAATATCCTCTGCAGAATATCTACACCAATACTCAAGACATTTGATGTATTGATGTGCCCTGGAACTTGTCTCTGTATGATACCTGGGGCACTCCTGCAATTTCAGTTCTCTAGTACCGGTATCCTATAAAACAAGGCACTGTCTAGGGCAGTGGTTCCCAACCATTTCCATACCACGTACCCCTAATCAAGGTTCGAAAAGATTGCGTACCCCATTTTTCAGAACGTGAAAAAGACAGTAGTTATTATCATAAATGATGAGGCATAAATGCATAAAAATACAAAATCAATGAGGCAATCACTAGATGCTGCCTTGTAGAAAAAACCTTGTCAAATCTCGGCTCGACGTCGTTAGCCGCATATTTCTTTACAGTCAGCCTGTGTCTGTGTTTGGTTTTGATGTTCTCAGTGCTTTCATCAAGCTGCATTGCACACTTATGTCATTTGCAATGTCTTCTATTATTCTTGAAACTATGTTGTTTGACACAGGAACAGATTTTACGGGTAGGCTAGCTGTTTTTGAGTCAACGTTATTTCACGGACTTTCACAAGGGATTGTAATCAGAGGCGTCACGCACGGGTTGACAACACCCATCCTCCCAAAAAGGTCGGCCAGACGATTAAAAAGAAGAGTCGGCGCGAAGCGCCGCGATTTTTCGTAAAAGCAGTTACTTTAAAAAAAAAAAAAAAACATAAGAACAGTAGGTAAAATTACCTGTCGGCCAGTAAAAACACCTTGCCCCTTAAGATACATTTGGCTGGTGATGCCTCTGCTGGTAATATTAGACTTTCGGAAATAAAAAATTAGTGAGGCTAGATCTTCAAGCTACAGACTAAACCAATTTTGGTTCCTTCGCGTACCCCTTGCAAGGGTTTCGCGTACCACCGGTTGGGAACCACTGGTCTAGGGAACCGGGAGCCGTACTGTATGTCCTACGGGCTACGGAACCGGTAGTTCTCACGGAAACCAAAGCATAAGAGCTACGATTCCGGGTTCTGACATCATTGACTAGTGGAAACTTGTATGTGCTAGCTCCTGTTTCGGTAGTAAATCGAAATAGCTCAGGGAAACTTCATCGCACCAGCTTCTCGTCCAGTAGTCTCACGGAATTATGTATTTAGAAGCTAGGGAGCCGGCAGGGGATACCGGAAAGTATTGTGTTCCGGTAGTGTTTATAGGATATAGAACTCACAGAATAGTTTTAATGAGAGCTAGGAAGCCGGGATTTTCACTGACTTAGAGAAAGTAACATGGGGAAAAACCCACTACCGGAACCCATATATTGAGTGCTAAGGTACGGTAGCAACAACTATTTGGTTGAAATTGACCAGCTCACGGAGACAGATGGATATGGGCTAGGGTTCCGTAGTAAAAAAAAATAAGCTCACGGACCCATGTCAGTGCACACTAGGAGTCCGGGAGTGAATTTCTTTAACTCACGGAACCCAACTCCCATGCGCTAGGGTTGCGGTAATGCAAAAAAAAACGAACTCACAGAGGCGTGTCAATATGGACTTGAGAGTCGGGTAGCAAATACTATCAACTCATGGGGTAAGAAGTATTAATAAGTATAATCACGCGCTACCGCCCTACCGGAACCACAGCCCATAGAAGTTGGGTTCCATGAGCTGATAATATATGCTATCGTACTCGAAGACCATATCGACATGTGTCCGTGAGTTTGTAGTTTAATTTTTGCAGAACCCTAGCCCACAAGAATTGGGTTCCGTGAGTTAAGAATATTCGATCCCGGTTCCCTAGTATGCACTGACACGAGTCCGTTAGTTCAAAAACTTTAATTTTTGGCACTACTGGAACCCTAGACCACAACCATCTGTGTCTGTGAGCTGGTCATTTTCAACCAAATAGTTGTGCTACCGGTACCTTAGCTCTCAATATATGGGTTCTGATAGTTCATTTATTCCCATGTTATTTTCTCTAAGTCAATGAAAATCCCGGTATCTTAGCTCTCATCCAAACTATTCCGTGAGTTCTATATTCCATGTAGACACTACTGGAACACAAGCTCCAATTATACGGTTTCCGGTATCACCTACCGGCTCCCTAGCTTCTGAGTACCTAATTCCATGAGACTACCGGACGAGAAGCTGGTACGATGACGTTTCCGTGAGCTATATCTATTGCTACCGGAACGGGATCCAGCACATACAAGTTTCCGTTAGTCAATGACGTCAGATCCCGGAATCGTAGCTCATATGGTTTGATTTCTGTGAGTATTCCCGAGTTGCGTTTTATTTGAAGTTCATAGTACGGCGGACTGTTCGTTGTCGTTTGTCGTTGTTGCTGGGAAGGTGCGGGGTGTCTAAGGTCGTTTTATTTGCCAGCGGGCCGTCTGCTGAGTGCCAGCGGACCCGCTAGTTTGTACGCTGGGTGAGGCAGGGAACTGTTCAGCGTACCTTCTGACGCAGTCCGCCAGGAATAAAACGACTAATTACAGTTCGCCGTCCGCTCCCGCTGTACTATGAACTTCAAATAAAACGCAACTCCAGTTCCGTAGCCGTAGGACATAGAGAGATTGCACCATACCCGATGAAAATGGATATTGCTACATCATCATCACGGGGTCATAATAACAAAATTTAACACTGGGAGGTATAGGACTTTCAACTTTGAAGTTAAATTATCGGCATTTTATCGCCATTCTGAGTCAGGGATAATTGGGCTATTCCTTAACCGTATAGATCTGTTTTTGCAAAAGAGTTTCCACGGAAGTAAGAGTTTGAAGGCGTCAAAGACTGTAAACAAAGACGTAGTCTCGCCCTATTGGTCGATTATGACACATTTTTTCAAATCCGTGTCATCGCCGACCAATAGGATTCGAGACTCCGTTTTTGCATTCAAACTTTATAGCCCAATTAACATTCCAGCAAGTCCCTGGCTCAGAATGACGATAAAACGCCGATAATTTAATTTCAAAGTTGAAAGTCCTATACCTCCCAATGTAAAATTTTGTTGTTTTGATACCATGATGATGATGTAGCAATATCCGTTTTCATCGGGTAGGGTGCAATCTCTCTATAAAGTACGGCTCCCTAGACAGTGCCTTCTACAAGAATATATGGATAGTCGGAATGATACAGATAGCCTAAGGAAATGAAGCTCTGATCAATTAGAAGGGTCGGTTTCTAACATCAAAAATGAAATAGCTATATGAAATTAGGGCAGTCTACAATAACAAATATTGGGGGGGGGGCTCAGGGCTTTTCAACAGTGCATCATACCACTACCACACATTTTTTGCATTCTTCCACCTATAGCCTATCCCACAGATTCTTCAAGGTAGGCTAGATATTTGACATCTAGTATTACAATACACACTGTCTTACAATTACAATAGAGCACTACCCTACGAACAACGACTGCACAAACTAAAGATCCCGACACTTTCGTACCAGCGGAAGAGAGGGTATATGCTACTAGTCTACAGAATCCTCAACTCTAATTGTCTCCCCTTCCTCTTCGCCCCGACAACCACTCACAGACTAGGGGCCACTCCCTGAAACTGTCCAGAAGGTCCTACACCTCCCATTTTGCCAGCACTTCTTCAGTAACCAAGCTGTTCCTCTATGGAACAACTTGTCCCCGATGAAAAATTTATCTAAAAATAGTAATATGAAGTAGTACGAAAAAGTTAGCATGCAGTACTAAAGACGCTATATATGCTTCTACTTCAAGGCTACCGTGTTACTGCATACTACTATATGCTACTATTAGCAAGACCGGATGCTAGTATGGCAAGACAGGATGCTACTGGATACTACTACATAAGATTGGACCAGTCTGAGGCACATTAAATGATAGTATTCTTTGCTATTACATAGTATTACATGCAAAGTTTTCATACTACTACCATACTACTATGCAGGCTACAAATTTTCCATCGGGTCCGAACCAACTGTCACCAGCAAAACACCCAAAGGTTTCAAAAAGCGACTCGGTGAGGACTGGGGAAAACAAGCATCACAAATAAAATGCAGCCAAGGAATCTACCCAAGATGGGACCAAAACTTGGTTGCAGATCAAGTCATCATTCAAGGCCTTAACCGAAGAAGGCAGTTAATGAAATGGAGTTTGCTTATAGGACCAAGAAAAGGCTAAACTGAATGCAGCTTTGATACAGGCTATGTTAGGAGACTTAATACCATTAGGCCTCCTGCAATTAGCCATTAGCTGACTATTACTAATCAGGTAATGCCTACCAAATATAGAAGAGCCATCCACAGAGACTTTAACCTCAAACAACTTGTTGTGGGGATCGCCGGATTCGGCGACAACTTCGTACTTCACAATGAACTTCCTCCGGACGCTAATTTCCTGAAGAATACTAACAGTTGTCTTTGACATTCTAGCAACTAAATGTAGTCACATGCACACTATGTTTCAAAAGCTGCGCGCTAGTCTTGCCTTTTGGTCTTGGAATTCTTACTAGATGCTCCCATCTGACTAGTCCGGAAAAGTTCTTTCCTTCTTGAAGGAATTTGATGCTACAAACTCTTCAAGTAACTCTTGGGTTAAAAACAACAGCCTACAAAACAAAAACAAAACAAAATATGATGAAATAAGAAAGCAGAGAGGTATGTAATTGAGATATGCTTATGTGAACAGTTATTTAAATGTGAATACTGCAGTTTTGGGCTGAATGGTAGAATGAAGATCGAAATACATATTCAGGTGTTTTCAGAGGCCCCTATTAATTAGAGGCGTTTTTCCGCAACAATCCCGGATTGTAATCCTAGATAACTGAATCACCAGAGAAACAGCGAATTGACGATCCTTGATTGTACAAATGACAATCCGATAGTCTTGCTCCGTTGCAAGATTCTCGAATCGACAATCCAAGCACGAATTGTCAGATTGTCACAGAAAACGATTTCTTATAATCTGGATTGTCAGAGAAAATATATTTTCGAGAATCCGGATTGGGAATCGTCAATCTGGATTTTCAGGGAAAAACGCCTTAGGCTACCTCTGGGCTACCTACCTCGAGTTCAGTCATACACAAATCCTAAATTTTTGGGCATGATGCCCCAACGTTTGGGCATGCCTGGACGTATGGGCATGGTGCCCATACGTTACGGCATCATGCCCTGGAGTATGGGCATGGTACCCCTGTGAAATTTGGTTAAACTGACACTGCCTACATACCTAAATAGAGCCTTCTTCCTGTCCTAGATCAAAAGATACCTGATTTCACTGTCTATCCAACCTCATTTTCCAATTTCCAAAATGTTAGAGCACTTTCAAGATACAGAGAGTTTTGTGGAGGCCACTTCTTTCCCAGTGGGTTTAACCTAGCCTTTTACAGGTAGTTGCCACTAGGTTACTCAATCCTTTTCCATGTTGTCAAAAGTCAGAGTAAAAACAGGTAAAACAAAATAACTCAAAATAAATACAATAAAAGGCAAACAATCTAAAGGAAATATTTGCTCCAGTGAACAGATTGAAAAGCATGTCTCATCCATGCTACCTAGCAGCAATTTTCTGGAAAAGGATAGGATAAGCCCACTAGAAGAGAAGTGGCCTCCAAAAAACTCTATGTATCTTGGAAGTGCTCTAACATTTTGTAAATTGGAAAATGAGGTTGGATAGAAAGTAAAATCAAGTATCTTTAGATCTACGACAGGGAGAAGGCCCTATTTAGGTATGTAACCAGTCTCAGTTTATCCAAATTTCACAGGGGTACCATGCCCATGCTCCAGAGCATGGTACTCCAACGTATGGGTACCATGCCCATACGTTCGGGCATGCCCAGACGTTGGGGCACCATGCCCAAAAATTGAGGATTTGTGCATGACTGCTCGAGTTTGGCTAAGAGGTAAGGTAGTTAACTTTAGACACATCAAGTGCATGAAAATGGCAAATTGTGAAGCTGATTTGAAGCCATCAAACGTTCGAATAAGCATACCTCTACTGTAGACTACTCTGCAGGAGCTGTAAAGGAGATGTGACATTGAAATTACCCTCAGAAATGTTAAAGAAAGGAAATTTCTGTATATTTATTTAAACAATGTTTACAACGGATACGTCAGCTACGATTCTTCATCAGCAATATTTTGGACCTTCTTGGTAAGGGTCCTCTTCAGGCTGTCAATCCTCTGGTTCAACTTCGGGGAAGGAAACAAACCTGTAATCCTGTAATTTTTTATTACAGGTTTGTAATAATAAAAATTCCTTTGTCCAATTGCAAACACTGTTTGAATAAATGTTTCAAAGTCAGCTTTTGCTCAAAGAATATTTATTTCTGTCCAGTCCTAGTAAATGTATAGAACAAAATCCAATAACCATTTTTCGAATTCTTCTCGGCTTATCACCAGCGTCCAGAAAGTTGTTGAAACTGGAGTAGATGGTACTGTGTTATTATTCCTGGAACAGTATTTGTAGGTGGAAATTACCAGCAGGTTACCTAATTCTTGAAATCTACAGAAATGTATGATATTATCGGAATCACCCATTGAATGTTTCAGGACGCTGTGTTGTCTGTCTGAATGAGTTACTCTGGTAAATTGTGTGTCGGGGTCATCCCATTCAGCTATGAGTCTACACTTAGCATTGAAAGTCTGGTAGATTACCTGAGCCAAATGCTGGTAGATTCTGTGGGAAGAGTATTTACCTTAAATCCCACTTGCCAGCGAAAGGTAGTCCTGTCGTGCGCTGGCTTAGTGATGGATGGAGAGGCCGCATCTTGGGAATCCCATGCAGTTTTCCAAGGCTCCCGAGTCCAGTCTTTATCAACGGATGACTTGAAGGCCTCCACACTATCTGCCATGACAGTGTTTTGACTGTGGGAATTCCGCAGCGTAACCACTCGATTAGTGAAAAATCAGTTTCGCCAATTTTGTAGGTAGGTTACCTAATTCTTAAAAGCTAAATGGAATCACTTGGTGAACGTTCCAGTATGCTGTGTTGTCTGTCTGCATTAACCACTCTGGTAAGTTGTGTGTGGGGGTAATCTGGTTACGCTGTGAGTCTACACCTATCTGGTAGCCTAAGAAGCAAAATTCAGGTAGATCCCCTGATCCAACCTCCAGTGACTTCTGGTAGTTTCCTTGATTAAGATTTCTTTAGATTCCCTTAGCAAAATTCCGGTAGGATTCCTGAACATTAATCCGGTAGATTTCCCAAAGGCTGCGTTCCGAAAATTGCAACAACAAATTGTTAACAGTTGTTAACTTTTTGCATTCTACATTTCTGATTTTGAAATTTAAGCTCCACCCACCATTTCTGTTCCAGAGCTTGTTGTAACGGCGGTCGTTGAGCATCGTTACAAAATAGTTAACAATTGTAAAACCGGGAAAAGTTAAAGATAGTTAAAGCTGCAGTTAGCGAAATTTAAGCAGCGCCCACCATTTCTGTTCCAGAGCTTAACGATTGTTATCCATTTTGTAACGGTGGTTGGTGAGCATCGCTAAAAAATAGTTAACAATTGTAGAGCCGGGAAAAGTTAAAGATTGTTAAAGCTGCAGTTAGCTCTGCCCAGAAGTAAAGTTAACAACTTTTAAGTTTGGGGAACGCAACCTCAGGTAATTTGACAAGTTTTAACTGGAGCGGCTTTGCTGCACAAGTCAAGATCCGGGGTGTCCCTTGGGATGCCCCTGACTTCAGATGCCAAAAATTCTGAAGGGAAAGCAGCTGAGCAAAAAAAAAAAAAAAATTAAAGTGCATGCTGTGGCTTTGATGTGACTTTATGGTCCTTTAGTTTAGGTTGAAGTGTCTGAATTTTATCCCATTCGCCTGTCATTGCTGCCGACCAAAGTAGGTTACGTTCAAAGTAACATCTCTACTGTACTGTGCTTGCATCCTGATCAGTCCAAGTTTAATCACTGCCTGCAACTGATAACTGGTTTTCAGATAGCTTTTGTTGCTGTTACAAAACCCGTAACTGCTCACACACAGTAAACTAGCCCCCTGTTTCTTTTTACTTGTTGATGGTCTAAATC
Source organism: Branchinecta lynchi (assembly GCA_023053575.1). NCBI lineage: Eukaryota > Metazoa > Arthropoda > Branchiopoda > Anostraca > Branchinectidae > Branchinecta > Branchinecta lynchi. The sequence continues at coordinate 17,612,901 of JAKZAP010000006.1, forward strand.
ACCACCAAGTAAACCAACCAGTAATATTTTTGTGGAAAAATCCTGACTATTGTCAGGTATTATCTTATTCTACACAACTACTGCCTGGTCACCAGTGGCCAAACTGGAGGAGGGGGGGGGGGGGCAGCTGCTCCCCGCAAAAAACTTGTCGGTTCGAAGCACTGGCGAATACTTTTTATCATTCAGTTTCTGATAACGATAAAAGCTCTGCCCGTAAAACAGGAAGCTTCCTGTCGGGAAATAGGCAGTGTTTGTCGGCCAGATGTTCGACTAGCCCAAATGCCGAGGCTTATCCTACTAAAAAACAAAACTTGGAAATATTATTTTGTTAGCTACACTCTGCAAGCAGGAAATCATCAAGCAGGTAAGTATTTAAGCATCTATTGCGGCCCAAGCACCTACAAAATAAATATAAAAATAAGTAAGAAAAATCAGTATCATTTCACTTTAAATGGACAACTCTACATCTTCCTTCTTTTGGATTTGATCTTCTTCAAGTGATCAAACGGGGCTTCATGGCTAAAGGTTTAATCTGGCCGGCTCCTTGATAACCCTTCCAGATCGTGTCGTCTTCAGATTTGGTTGTACCGGGTGCGCGGTAGTTGCGGCTTTGGAACCAGGAGGCGTGCTTTGCGGTTCCGGAGCGGTTGGTTGTAGGCGTGCTCTTGGTGTCTGAAACGATTCTTCAGGCGGGCTAAACCTCCTACTGATATCGCTTGATGGACTCGTTATTTGGGGGGATTCACACGACGGTTCAGGTTTCACGGGCACCTCCATGTTCGTTAACGGCGACGCGCTGTTCTGCAGGCAGGTGCACTCGTTGGTTCTGGGTCTGGCGCGTATAAACTTCCTGTTGCGTCTATATACCGCTCCATCTTCTGCCTTCACAGTCAATGAGCGGTTCCTTGATTCGTCGTAGATACCGGTTACTGTGGCCTTTATCCATCTTTCATTTGCTTGCCCAGTTTTATTGAGCCATACTTGCTGGTCCGGTGCAAAAGGTTGTATCGGACGTGTGCCTCTGTCGTAAGCCTGCTTCTTGGCTTCTTGCTGCTTTTGTCTGGCTGCCTTGTATTCCTCTTTGGGCACAATTTTTGACACGAAGTTTTGTTCTACTGATGGCATTACTGATCTTAGTTGGCGACTCATCAAGAGTTGCGCTGGGGATGCTAAATCGTCTGCGGGAGTGTTGCGATACTCAAGTAGAGCCAGGGGGGGGGGGGGTCTGATCCGTCAGTCAGTGCTTTGATATTAGCCTTTTTGCTGTTTGGACCGCTTTTTCGCTGAGGCCATTGCTCTGAGGGTATCTGCGGCTGGTCATGCGGTGTTTGATTCTCCACTGTTCTGCGATTTTTTTTAGTTCGTCAGCTGCAAACTGGAGGCCGTTGTTAGAGGTAAGTATTCGTGGGATCCCGTGTCTTGACACTGGATCACATTTTTTTTTACCCCAGGAGAATCATGGACATCCTGCAAAACTTTTTTTTTAGCAGAATTTTTTTATTTTTTGTGGAGTGTGAGTAAGTGTAGACTCAGACTCAACAAAAGTTAATATATAGTAAAATTAGTAAGCAATAATACTACCCTCAGTTGTTCTTTCTGCAATAAAAATAAGTGCATGTACAGTAGCCTGTGTAAACATAGGTTTAGCTCTTCTCCAGTTAACAATCTGTGTTTGCAGAGACCCAGGAGAGTTAGGATAAGGACAGACTGACAACTAAAAGATGGACCATACAAGAAGGGAAGAGGCATGCCATGGATTTCAGTATGGACGGCGTGTCAAGACAAAGTCCATAGGAAGCCCGGTAAGTAGGCTGTCGTAGTAATCAGAAGCAGAATATCCCAAATCGTTTTGGATGGTCATCAGTTAATAGCAGCTTTTTGTAAGGCTCTTGGCAGACTCAACATTTAATACAAGCACTTTGCACAATTTTGTTTTTCACTGAGGTCGGATCACTGTTACGGGAGATCCTTCTGGACCAATAGCTACACTTATTTTGCTCCCGACCATCATAAATACATTGTACCGATCGCAGAACGAAAATAATAACAAGAATCGCAACGATCGTGACTAATAGTAACTCGGTGTAACGCTACCTATGTCTCTGTATTTTATTTTGCTTTGAAGACTAGGCTTTGGTCGAACTCTGGAAGACTTCGCCGGCCCGTGCCAGTTCTGAATACAATAATATCAGTAGGCTAAAATAGTACTATCAGTAATTAGACCAAACATATTATAGATAACATAATTGTTTATGTATCAAAGTTTTTGACAGGATCCAATGGATGCATTTCTTGGTTTATATGAAGCGACAACTGCTGATGATGAAGAATGTAATGATGATCCGCTATTGATGGAGATGGAATCGCTGAGCTTCCAAGACTGCAAGGTCAATTTGCCTCCTGAGGTCGAGTGTGGTAGGCGGGAGTACAAGCTGAAACTGATCAACCCATCTGATCAAAGGCTCAGAAAGCTTGTTACGCAGGTAAGGGTTAGGCTAGCTGAATTAAAATGTCTCAGTGATTTTTTTTTTAAGATTGATCAAATATGAAGATTTGGAACAAACGAACGAACAACGAGTAGCTTAGAAAATAGCCAGCTTTGTCGGGTTTCATTATTTTGTCTTTGCACAATCTATGTAGCCTACCTTTCAGAATTTATTTGCCCGAGGCATGTCAGAATCATGATTTTGTGTCTTTCGTGCTCTCACCTTTTTTTTTTTTTTTTTAATTAAGATCAGTCTTGATCTGCTTATCGTTCCGTCATTGATGATGTGATGATTTGTTAGGCATCGAATGCATCCCAGTTATACTTCGAGGCACATCATTCCACTCTTCATTTAGCGACTTTCTGAAGGCTGGGAAAGAGGCCTCAGTGTAGAAAAACAATGAAAATCACCAACAAGCCTTTTTGTTTTTAAGGTCATCTCGTCCGAGGAACAATCTATCGCACGTGAATTTCTTTACACAGACAATTTTTACTTGCTTGATACGCCACAGGAGAAATTCGCCACTTGCTTTATTCACCCCACCATGGGAAATAATTGTTCGGAATAGCTTTATTGAGATGAATAACTAACTGAAACTAAATCGGGGAGGCAGGTAAGATCGCTTTAGGTGTAGAAGAATTTGAGCCAGAAGGATTAGTTTTACCAGACTTCGCTGAAAGCAGGAAAGAGCGAACAAAACAACTGAAAGGATTTGGAATGTAAAAACACAATCGGGTTTGGGATTCAGAATAATCCGTTGATCTCGTTTCTAAAGAATATTATGGATTTTGTAGCAGAGACCCTACCGCTTACCGACGAAACGTCCCCATGCAAAAACGTCCCCATGGCAGAACTTCCCCATAGCGAAACGTCCCTAGGACAAAGCGTCCCCGTGGCGAAACGTCCTCATGGCAATACGTCCCCATATTAAAATGTTCCCCAAGCATGGATTTTAAAGTTCACCTTTGTCCGCTGGATTTCGAAGTATAGTAGTTGATTGCGCACATAAGAGCCTAGTCACACTGGGCTCATTTCCTGGCTTTTTTTTTTTTTTTTTTTTAAAGCCGCGTAGCCTTTCGATAATTTTTTACTTTACTTTTTGGGCTACGACTCCTCCTCCACTCGGTGACGTTAACATTTCCTTTAAATCTTTAACGTCACCTACTCTTTCCAAATAAACAAACAAAATTTTTAAACTTCAAAAAATATAACTTCATTTACCATTTCAACTGTTCAAATTATTTTTTAATTTAACTTTACCAATCTTGTTACTTATTTACTCTTATTTCAATACAAATACAAAAAATTCTAATTTTTTTTTTTATCTACGAATCCTCACCTCTACACATCAAGAACTCAAACCGCAACCGAAACGACCACTACGAAAGACAAACAAACACCCCCAAACAGGAGTCCCTAAGAAGTACAGACACAATCCAAATCTATTATTACGAACTACAGTATTTACTTTAATCTATACTAACAAATTCAATACAAACATAAAAACTTTAAATCCACCCCTAAACAAATGTTTATTTTATTTTCTACATTTCCTATACAATTAACTTTCAATTTCATGGGTCCTTTCTATTTTATTTAACAATAAAATTATTCTCTGAATCCTTTTTATTTTCCCTTCTAATTTGACACCAATATTATTTAAAATTTAATTATAGCAGCGAAAAAGCAGACTCGATCAAATCAGGTAACTTACAATAGAAAACCATCAAAATATACAAAACAAAAGCAAACTCCCGCAGGAAGGGTGCCCTTCCGCCCTAGGGAACCCCTCCTTACGGTGGCCCTTATTTAACAATTTAATTAAACGACCTTTTAACCTAACTTTCGAGTCCACAAAAAAAAAGACAAACCACTAAAAATAAAAAATAAAAATAGGATTTACGCTCAAAAGGTCCTACTTTTACAACAAGAAGGAGGATTTTTTTAGCACCCACCTACCAAAAACCTTTAAAAACAACAAAAAATTTCAACCGCAAATTATTACTACCTTAAATTTAAACTCAACAAAATTAATTTCGCTGCTATAACAAAAATAACCCAATAAAAAGTTCAAAAGTTTTACATAAACAAAAAATTAAATATTAATTTTAAAATTACTTTTAAATACTTAACTTTTAAACTACGAATATTAATTTTTTACAATTTTTCAACATTTTATCAATAAAAACAAACTAAACAAACATTCCAAATCCATCTTTTCCCGCCATTTCATACTACTACTCATCATTTTACATAAAAAATATTTTCACAAACTTTTTCTTTTCTTCCAACATCATTGTCATTTTTTTTTTCCGCGCAACACACATACCCACAACCAACTCAATATCTCCTCATACTCACATTCCAATCAACTCGTCAACAACTGACTACATCCACTCAATATTCACTCGCTCTTCCCACCTTCTTAACTCAATCCCTTTTTGGGATCCCAAAACGTAAGTGGAGGGATACCTATGACATCGCAAAAGTTGTCCGTCTGTCCGTCTGTAAGCACGATAACGCTCGAAGGGAATGAGATATTTTTGTGAAACTTGGTGTGAGGATTCGTTGGGTCGTCGGACCAGTCAAGTTCGTAGATGGGCTTTGTAGCCCTACATTTAGGGGTGGGGGAGGGGGTTCAAATTAAGGGGCAAACAAAATGTTTGAAATAGCTAATTTGATAGTCGATTATGGGGTAAGAAGACATGCCGAACACGATGGTGAAAACCATTTTGTCATCGGACAAGTAGTTCGCCCGGAATCCGGCCAAAACCGGAAAGTTTGTTAAAAGTAAAAGTTTTATTTGAAGTTGATTAAATGTTCGATTTAGGGGTAAAAATACATGCGTAGGACGATGGTGAAAATCATTTTCTCGACGGACAAGTAGTTCGCCCGGAATCCGGCCCAGACCGAAAAGTTTATTAAAATAAAAGGTTTTATTTGGAGTTGATTAGATGTTCGATTTAGGGCAAGAAGACATGCTGAACACTTATGTGAAAAAAATTTCTACCTGGACATGTAGTTCCCCCCGAATCCGGCCAAAACCGGAAAATTGTTAGAAGCTTAAGTTTTATTTCTAGTTGATTAGATAACCGATTTAAGGGTAAGAAGAGATGCTGAATCCGTGTTTGACAATCATATTTTACCCGGAAATATAGTTCGACCGGAATCCGGCTGGAGTCGGAAAATTTGTTAAAGTTAAATTTTTATTAGATGTTCATTATTGGGGAAAGAAGATACCCCGAGTTCGTTTTTGAGCTTTCTTTTTTCGCCGGACAAGTAGTTCTGGAGTTCGGCCGAAACCAGGAAATTGGCAGAAGTGGCAGGAAGTTTTCGTCAAAACAGATATGACTTACAGGGGTAAACACACATGCTGAATCCATATCTGAACTTGGTTTTCTCAGATGACTAGCTATTTGGCCTTTATCTGTTTCTGAATTTTAATTGGAAAAATGTTCAAGGAGTCTGGCGATGACTGGATCTGGCTAAGACAAGACCCAGTTGTCTGGATCAGATATTGAATTTTTGGGATCCCATCGAAACCTTTGGTCTTGTTTCTTTTTCCTTCTTTTCCAAACATATTGACATAATTCCATCACAATCAACACCACAGCTCGCTCTCTCGTCTCATCTCCGGGAATCTCTACGTTCAATTTTATCCCTTACCTTATCTTCCTCGGTATTCAAGACCACTACAAGATCACTTAAAACACTAAAACATTTATCTACAATTTTATCATTATATTTACAATCAAAAAATTCGTGCTTCAGGCCATTTGTCACTATTTCATCACACAGCTTGCACATTGGGCCTTCATCTCGAGTAAAACGGCAGACGCGATCTTGGTATGGTAGTATCCCGTGGATAAACATAAACAAAAATTCCTTCATAAATTGACTAGAAGGTACGCTATGCATTCTCTCAAACGATAACATGAAGTTCACAAAGGGCTCCTTTCTTTTCACATTTTTCTTCTTTCTTTTTCTCTAAATATCCATCCACTATCTTTTTCCTTTCATCATTTTTCACACCGTCACTCAGTACCCATAGGTTTTTCATCTCTCGAATGCTCCAAATTACTTCATGAATTTTCTCTTGCACTTCACTGATCATTTTTTGTTTTGCCAGGTCATCCTCCTCAGTATTTATTACGGGTAGGGCCCATCCTTTTATTATTTCCCCGTCGATCCAGTCACTACAGATCATTTCACAAACGTTTCTGATTCTAAGAGACTTATAAACCTTTCTAAAATCAATAACTCCAAGGCCCCCTTCTTCTCGACGCACATACAACATTTTCATACTCAACTTCTCCAGCTTTCCCCTTCAAACGAAACGCCAAATACTCCTTTTCACCTTTTTCGCTTACTTTTCTTCGAAATTAAAGGCCGGTGCTAGATAAAACAGTAGTGGGAGAGCGTACGTGTTTACATACACTACTCGCTCAAAAACTGAGACAAACTGCGTTCTTTGATGGGCTATCAACAAACCCTCTATCTTTTGAACCCGTTGTTCCCACAAATTTCCCACATTCACTGTTCTTTCAAAAAGTACACCCAAAACTTTCACTGACTGAGCCTCCTCGATCCATGTATTATCGTCCAAACTTGTAATCTCACCTATATTAAGTAACTGGCTCTCTCACCTTGTTTGGTTCAAACAATTTTTTGTTCTACTGTGCTACTTTTTGGGGAAAAAACGTAAGTGGAGGGATACCTATGACATCGCAAAAGTTGTCCGTCCGTCTGTAAGCACGATAACTCTCGAACGGAATGAGATATTTTGATGAAACTTGGTGTGAGGAATGAGGATTCGTTGTGTCTTCGGACCAGTCGAGTTCGTAGATGGGCTAGCCCTAGATTTAGAGGTGGGGGAGGGGGTTCAAATTAATGGGCAAACGAAATATTTTGAAACAGCTAATGTGATAGTCGATCGTGGGGTAAGAAGACATGCTAACCACGATGGTGAAAACCATTTTGTCATCGGACAAGTAGTTAGCCCGGAATCTGGCCAAAACCGGAAAGTTTGTTAAAAGTAAAAGTTTTATTTGAAGTTGATTAGATGTTCGATTTAGGGGTAGAAAGACATGCTAAGACGATGGTGAAAACCATTTTCTCGACGGACAAGTAGTTCGCCCGGACTCCGGCCCAAACCGGAAGTTTGTTAAAATTAAAAGTTTTATTTGGAGTTGATTAGATGTTCGATTTAGGGCTAGAAGGCAGGCTAAACACTTATGTGAAAACAATTTTCTACCCAGACATGTAGTTCGTCCGGAATTCAGCCAAAACCGGAAAATTGTTAGAAGTTAAAGTTTTATTTCTAGTTGATCAGATAACCGATTTAGGGGTAAGAAGAGATGCTGAATTCGTGTGTGACAATCATAATTTACCCGGACATATAGTTCGACCGGAATCCGGCTGGAGGCGGAAAATTTGTTATAAGTTGAATTTTTATTTGAAGTTGATAGATGTTCATTGTTGGGGAAAGAAGGTACCCTGAGTTTGTTTTCGAGCTTTCTTTTTTCGCCGGACAAGTAGTTCTGGAGTTCGGCCGAAACGGGGAAATTGGCAGAAGTGGCAGGAAGTTTTCGTCAAAACAGATATGACTTAATAGGGGTAAACACACATGCTGAATCCATCTCGGAATTTGGTTTTCTCAGATTATTAGCTATTTGGCCTTAATCTGTTTCTGAATTTTAATTGTAAAAATGTTCAAGGAGTCTGGCGATGACTGGATCTGGCTAAGACAATACCCAGTTGTCTGGATTAGATGTTGAATTTTTGGGATCCCATCGAAAACTTTGGTCTTGTCTTTTGTAAACTCAGCCTATTATGCGCGGCCCGTGTGTCTTTGTGACGTCATGAAAGAAATCGGGAAATTTGATTAAATTAATATTGCAGACTATATATATTTGTATCCATATATATAGAGCCGAACGGCCAGCGAGGTGCCGGACGTGTTTACATTTATAAACTGTTCTGTAGACAATCAATTCCGTCTGACGTCACGGGTCAATCGCTTTTTTTGTCTTTGGGATGAATTAGCCATCATAAAAGAGGTTCATATTCGAAATGTTTGCCTGCTAACCGTAGTTGGGAAACAGTGTGGTTTTGAGCCAAAATATCTTATAATTTTAGCAGAATTTTTTTTTTCCTGCAGGGAAGACTTTGAAAATGATTCGGCTTTGTATGCAGTCAAAAAGGGTGAAATGACGAACCTGACGATTGAAGTACTTATGTGAAAGCTCCCCGAAGTGTTGAAAGTATGGATAAAACACGTCAAACAATGTCATTAAACATGCCTTTTTTCGAACATATGATAAGGGAAGAGATGTCCAGTGTACCATATGTCGACTCATTTGTTTTGAAAAGGCGGCTTCAGCTTTCCATGTTTTTTCGCGATCAATCAAGCCTGAAATTGGCGAACAGCTCAAGGAATCGGATTCTCACAGTTTTCGCGAAAAGCACTCTTATACTAACTTGGAATCTAGTTTGAAAACCAACAATACCAGGGCTAGCTGTGAAAAGCAGCATTATTCTACTGCTTAGTAGATAAAGAGGTGCAGATTGCAAAGGGGCTTTAAAGAATAAACATGTTACTGAAGTCCAAGTATCACTAAACATTTTTCAGGAAATTCCGGAAAGGGCTACTGACAACATGTTGAACAAACGTGAGGGATTCTTATCTTGCAGATGAAATGGAGACTACGAGAAGGACAAGGGGAGGCGATTTATGAGATTGGTGTTGCCGATGACGGGTTCATGACTGGCTTGAATGACTCCGACATGAGTGAGAGCTTGAAAACATTAAGGTATGACAATACTTTCATTATTGTCGTGAATCTGCAATCAAGGGCTTTTGTCTCCCGCCTGAAATTTTGGTTCTGGATTCGTAGTATGTACAGGAATCTGCTCTAGACACTACCTGACAATATGTGGCACCTCTGCTAAACATTTCTTAGCAATTGCGGGCTACATGCCTTGTCCTTTCCCAAAAATTTGCTAATCATTGTATATATCCGAAACGGTTTCCAGAACGCAAATGAAAAGTTCCGCTGGAACTTTCAGCCAGAAAAAAAAAAACAAATTATAGCTCACGCGACTTAACCTTTTTACGGCTATCCATCCAGAGAATGTGTGAGAGTGCAAGGAACCGAGTGTCTGCTGCTTTGATTTTACTACTGGTTAGGATTTTATCAATTAATTAACTTTATTTGTAACCCGTCTAGGTAGAGACGGAGTATGGTATAAAATAAAAAAAAAGACAAACACAACAACAATAACCAAATAATTAAAAGTCACTAAACAGAAACATCATGGACCTCCAGGGATTATGTGCTTTAAGAAACCTGGCAGATTCGGATGACTTGGCTGGATCATAATGATCTCTGAATAAGATGATAAATTGATACTGAGATCCATCTCGGCACAGGTTTCGGTCGCTGCATGTGATTCTAGAATCCAGCGAAAATCCACCATATTTTCTTCCTGCATTTTATAAGTAGTGAACTGAAAGACAAAAATGGTCCTCAGCCGGGATTTTAACCCAGGACCCTCTGCTTACAAGGCAGGCGCTCTACCAAATGAGCTACCGAGGGTCTTGAGAACAGAGTTCGCAAATTGGTCACGGTAGAAGTCCCTTGTGTAAAGTGCCATCTAGAAAAATATAGTTGTTGTATTTGGGAAAGTTTAATGCCACCGTGTTAGAGGTGCCCTAGAGGGGGAAGGGCACCTCTTGAGAGGGCAGAGCGGTGGCATGATTGGGATTATTGAAAGTTGTTGTAAAATATTTGCTCTGGGTATATGATAGGTAGTGTGAGTAGTAGTGAGTCAAGTGAGTGAGAGGGGAATGAGGGTTGAGGGTGATTGTAGTCGTATTTTGGAAGAGTTGAAGATGAGTATTGTGATGATGATGAATGATGGGTATGTGTGAATGATGATTGGGACAAAACGTAAGTGTTAAATTTTGTTTAGTAGGAATTCAAAATATTTGAATGATAAATTTAGAATAAGCTTATATTTTATGTTTAATTATAGGGGGAAGAACAGTAAATTTAATATGGGTTTTATTCTTAAAAGTTAGGTGACGTAAATAGTTTAAAAGTGGGTAAAAATAAATTAAAATCAACGTCACTGACGGATGGAAGAGTAGCCACAAAAATTACGAAACATGATTTTCATTGTTTTACATAAATAATATATAAATAAGTTAAATTAGAAAAGATGCTACGGGTAAAAAAAAAAAAGGTGCCGTATGCAAAAAATATCAAAAGCATCTATGTATGAGAGCTCCATTTTGGGATTCTAAACGACGCCTGTCGCCTAATGAAATACAAAAGCCTCCAACCACGAATGAAAGCTATCAGACTAGTTTTCTGAAAAATCTAGAATTAAGTATATCTGTTCAGAATACATTTTACATTAATTTTCGCATTGAAGTAAAAAAGAGGAGAAGTTAAAGAAAAAAAGAGTTTATCATGAGATTGGTTTAAAAAAAAAAAAAAAGGCAAATTCGTCTAATCAGCTCACATCGTCACGGAAATTTATAATAATACATAGATGGCACTTTTCACAAGGGACTTCTACCGTAACCAGTAAACTAGAAACATACTTTACACAAGGGACTTCTACCGTGACCAATAAACCAGAAACATGTATTGGTCATGGTAGAAGTACCTTGTGTAAAGTGCCATCTATGCATTATTTTCTTCCTGAATAGTTAATACTTCGAGAAAATGTTGTAACGGCAGAAACCATAGATCAAATGGTATGAAAGTCTGTTTACTCCATTTATATTATTTTACTGTTATTTTAGAGCCCCTTTAAGATTTTCGATGTGAGATTCGCGTCAATATGGGGAAACCTGCATGCGATGCGTACAAATTTCGAAACCGGGCTGCGTATGTATACCTTAAGTGCAGGGGGCAGCAAGCAAGTATCAGACAGTTACTCGTGAGTTTCTGCTTTAGGTCCATGGCGTCAACTCTGGGTGCAAGCATGACGATTCTGAGAAGAAAATCAGTCGTGGAAGACGACAGTATTGAAATGCGTAGCGTCACTGAAGTGCTCGTTCGAAAGGTACGTGAATTCGATTGAGTTGACTGCCATTTCGCTGTTTGATCTTTGAAGCCTTTTCTGTTTGATCAAAGGTCGCCCTTGCTTTATATCTAAGTCTATAAATATTAGTCTGTTACATTTTAGCACCACTTCAGTTGCACCATAAATAGACGATTATAAGATCTTCTCCAGTCAGTGCATCAAACTATCTTGACTGATTCAGTCATACACAAATCCTCAATTTTTGGGCATGGTGCCCCAACGTTTGGGCATGCCTGGACGTATGGGCATGGTGCCCATACGTTGGAGCACCATGCCCTGGAGTATGGGCATGGTACCCCTGTGAAATTTGGTTAAACTGACACTGGCTACATACCTAAATAGGGCCTTCTTCCTGTCCTAGATCAAAAGATACCTGATTTCACTGTCTATCCAACCTCATTTTCCTATTTCCAAAATGTTAGAGCACTTTCAAGATACAGAGAGTTTTGTGGAGGCCACTTCTTTCCCAGTGGGTTTACCCTATCCTTTTACAGGTAGTTGCCACTAGGTTACTCAATCCTTTTCCATGTTGTCAAAAAGTCAAAAGTCAGAGTAAAAACAGGTAAAAAAAAATAACTCAAAATAAATGCAATAAAAGGCAAACAATCTAAAGGAAATATTTGCTCCAGTGAACAGACTGAAAAGCTTGCCTCATCCATGCTACCTAGCAGCAATTTTCTGGAAAAGGATAGGATAAGCCCACTAGAAGAGAAGTGGCCTCCAAAAAACCCTATGTATCTTGGAAGTGCTCTAACATTTTGTAAGTTGGAAAATGAGGTTGGATAGAAAGTAAAATCAGGTATCTTTAGATCTAGGACAGGGAGAAGGCCCTATTTAGGTATGTAACCAGTCTCAGTTTATCCAAATTTCACAGGGGTACCATGCCCATTCTCCAGAGCATGGTGCTCCAACGTATGGGTACCATACCCATACGTTCGGGCATGCCCAGACGTTGGGGCACCATGCCCAAAAATTGAGGATTTGTGCATGACTGGACTGATTCTGATTTCTTCACACCTTCGTTGTCTCGTCGAGTTATTTTTCTTCTAAAATTCGGGCCATTTCTTAGTTCTGTACCGAATGATGCTAGTTATAATAGTGGACAAGTGAAAAAACCTACTGCTCTGCAACCTACCTCACCTTCTAGTCCTGACTGTTCCCGTAAAAGCGGTTTGACCAGATCGTCTACCCCCCCCCCCCCCAAGGACATGTTGCCCGCAGCGAGCCGTGGCTTCTTCCAGACTATGAAAAAGGCTGAATCCCATCTTCTATCCTCTGACACAGATATAAGATTTTGATATATCTTGAAAAAACAGGCTTACTCCCAGAACTTTCAACTGTATTTTTTCTCAGATACCAGACGATCGAAATAGCATTGATATCCGAATGGCAGTGATGGGAAATGTCGACGCAGGCAAATCTACTCTGATTGGTGTGCTCACTCAAGGCCTGTTGGATAATGGATTCGGAGCTGCGCGATTGAATATGTTCCGCCATCCTCATGAGGTGGAGTCGGGAAGGACATCGTCGATCAGTAACGAGATCCTGGGATTTGACGAAGAGGTAACCTGCAGTCTCATTGGATATTATCTCAGTACTTTGGATATTACCCCAATTATTATCCCTGAAATCTCGAGGGAAAAGTTCACATAGTGAGTCGGGCAATCAATTAGTTCTGAGTCGCATGACTTTGATGTAGGGTGGTTGCAAGAATGCTAATCTGGAAGTATATTCAAATAAGGGGTAATTTGAAACCTACGCTGGGTTAGGAACAACGACTCAGTTCTCGTTATACTTTTAATCTTTACGAATAAAGGAGTGATGAGAGAGTTCGGCCCTAAAGTCAGGGCATCGATATCACTGGCCAGATTTAAAAAAATAACAACCTTTAAGAAAACCGACGAATCGTAGGGAATTTGCATGGCGAGAAAAAATGTTGGCATAATATAAACAAAAATCTATTCAATCGAACCATCTTCTGGAAATGACAAATATTTTCCTTTAGTCGTTTTCACATTGCGCTTTTTAGGTCTAGATAACAGTTCTATTGATTTTAAATCTCGTTGAACTGTCTGGGAAACATATATTCAAATAATGCGAAAACGAAACAACGTTGACCCTGCAGTTCGACAGCCTGCGAGGTCCCTCGCCAAGAAGGGCCGAAAAATCGATGCCAAAGCATAGTAGCAGTTCGTTTTATGCATTATTTGAATATATGTTTATTTTGTTAACCCCTTTGACATTCATCCCTTTCCAATCAAAGGACAGATTAGAATCTGTCCGCAAAACCGAAGTTAAAGTTAATGTAGACAGTAGTGAGTTGTCTTTTGAAACTGTGCTGATTTACCTGAGCCTGCCATCTTTGGACGGAAGAAATATCATTCAAAGCTATTTAGTAAAAATGGAGATGATTTCCAAGCTGGAGCGTCTCGTCACAATCGGCTTCGCACCCTGTCAGAGATTTGCAAACATTTAGCACAAGCTGAGCACAAGGGTCCTTTATTTTTACAGACGACACTTTATCAACAACTTTTTTTTCGTCTAAATTACTATTGCAGATCGTGTTTAGTCTAATGTTCCTGAAAATTTAGCTTTTTGACAGTGCATCACCAAATCACCTCTGGATTAAGTATTACTTACTGACTTTAGTGGCCTGGCTGTTTACCTGATGTCCTTATCTGTGTTAAAGGACCCCTCGCACTATTCACTCTTCAACTTACATTATATATTTATATTTTAAAATATATGAATACTTTAAAACTAGGCTGTGGTTCCAACAAATAACCCAAGGTTTTGGCTGTTTTAAGCCTTTTCCGAGACCCGTTGACTTACAGCGAAAACAGGGAAACAATTTACATAACAGGTGTTTGTGATGGAAAAACTTCTCGCAGACAACCGTCGACAGCGGAATACACATCGAAGGTAGCAAAACACGGCAAGTGAGAAAATTAGCGTTGCTTTGTCAGAGGGTTAGAATGTACCGTACGAAATTGGGGTCTCCGGGTTTAGAAATATATGGAGGGGTTGTGGAAGTAGGTTCCGTTAGTATTATAGGTAAGACAGGTCCTTTAAGGTGTCCACAGAGGATTGCAATTTATTTGCAGTGCAAATATTTGCTCTCAACAAGGAAGGTCTGGATTTACTGGAGGCAAAATAATTAGAGTTAGAAAATTACGAAAGGGTATTGCTTTTTCGTGAGCTTTTAACGTGCGTTTGAAACTTCTAATTCTTTTAGGGTACCGAGATAAACTACAGTGTGTCTATGAGTGCGGAGGAAATTTGCAGCCGGTCATCTAAAGTCGTTACTTTCATTGACCTCGCGGGCCACGCAAAGTACCTTCACACCACAATACGTGGTATTACTGGTTACGCACCTCACTACGTGATGCTGGTGGTTAGCGGGAATACCGGAGTAGTTGGAACCACGAGAGAGCATTTGGGTAAGTTTCCATTCTGCTATGCTGTACTCGAAAGAAAAGTATTGATCCATCATGCTTAGTAACCTCCTATGGCCCCGCGAGCAGACCTGATTAGTCGAAACTTTTCCACTTAGACTTGACAAGTTGCCCTATATACAGGGTATGTTCCACCCTGCTAACAATACTAACTGTTAGTTACTATTTCCGTTGACTACGCTGACCGTTCCGACCTTGTCGAAATAGTAAGTATTTGCTTACCATACTCGGGAGTGTAGTAAGCGTAACTACAGATCTCTATAACGTGATTGGCTGGATTACCCCGTGGTTCCAGCCTTGATACCAAGAAGCCAAAATTCGTGACGTCATGTGTAGTAACTAAGGTAAGTAGTGTGGAAAACGCTCACAGTTTCTCTTCTGTTTTGATTCCGCTGTCTTCAAAATCAAATGACTTTGTAGTTTTAGCCGCACGAAGCACCGCATCCGTTTCTTGGATCAAGCCTTTTGACAAATTTTCTCAACTTCTCTTCCCGGCCAGTGAGGTCCCCGTGCCGTGCATTAGGAAAGAGTTAAACACCGCAAATGTAGAAGTCACAAATACATATACGGCAATTGATGGAATGCTCAGGGAATAAGGTTGACTAACAAGTAAGAAGTACTACTTGTCGTCTAAAAAATTTTGAAAGGATTCTAGATTGTCAACACATAACTCTTCGTTAATTTTAGGGTGGCTACCCATGTGATTTTGATCGTGCCTTATGCCAAAGTATTTCATTAGAATGTGTCCTTTGACGTCAGTACCAGGAATTCTTTTTTTTGTGCCAGAAGGGTTTCCTGCCAGGAATTTCATTTGTTGGCATGAATAAAGAGTAGTTTATTAGTCGTCCGAAGATTCGTATTTCAATCCGTGGGGTCACCAACCGGAGAATCTTCTGTCTCCGCCTACCCCATTGCCATCTTGACGAATGTGGCCCGTAGTCCGGAAGAGGAACATTTGCATTTTTTGGTAAGATTTTCGGATATATGTCCGAGACTGAGATGAGGATTGATTACAGATTTCGAAAAAGGCTTGGATGATTGATTACACACTATGTTCTTCGGTTGGCCTTAGCGCCACGCTAGATGGATTCTCCTCTGGATCTCGACGGAAGTAAAATCCGCTTGATTTCTTCTTTTAGGCCTCGCACTCGCGTTGGAAGTTCCTGTCTTCGTCGTAATAACGAAAGTCGATATGACACCTCCTGAAACTTTGAAAAAGACCCTCTCCCATATCCAGAACCTTCTCAAGTCGCCAGGAGTACGGAAAGTACCAATGAGGTATGTATTTCTAGCTGTTCGCAGTGGATACAGACTTTATTCCAATATTCTATATAGGTACGGACGGTCCTCCAGCCGGCGCTGATGCGATGCGAACTACGAATTTTCAACCAATGCTCTTTGAAAGAGCCCGAAGTCATGTCCCAAACACTTTTCTTGGTCCAAAGTATATCTGTGTGTTGTAAACAATGACATTGGACATGTTTATGCAAAAAAAAAAAAAAAAAAAAAAAAAACAGTGAGTAGTCTATTACTTTTCATTTTCTTTTTGCATATAATGGCAATTTTGTATTGCCATGGCCCTTGGGCTCTTAGTGTAATAAATATCATATCATATCATATAATACAAAAATTGAATTAATTATATATTAACTTGTTTCCCGTGTAACATCTTTTCTTATTTATTTCATGTTTCTTACTTTTTACCCTCCTGTCGGTGACCTAAATATTTTTTAAACATTTACCGCTACCTGTATACTGATTATTAAAAAAAAAACTAAACTTTCCTTCAAAAGCTATTATCCGTAATCCTTCAAATGAAAAAATAGATTAAAGCCGGCGCTACTTTTTTACCCTCCTGTCGGTGACCTAACTATTTTAACCATTTACCGCTACCGTATAGGCCTACTCATTATAAAACAAAACTAAACTTTCCTTCAAAGTTATTATACGTAATCCTTCAAATGAAACAAGAGCTACGAGCTCATATGGCACTTGTTACGAGTAGGCACGGCTCGGTTATGTCAATGATATATCTAGTGTTTGCTAGGTGTCTTCCCACCAAGTTTCATCTCGATCCCTCCACTCATAGCGTTTTCCAATATTGCCGGTTCTCCCCTCCAGCTCCCCCCAAAAGTCACCGGATCCGGTCCGGATTTTAAGTGGGTCGTCTGAGACATGAGGTCGTTCCAAATATCAAGTTTCATCGAGATCCGATCACCCGTTCAAAAGTTATAAATACCTCAAGATTCCGGATTCCCCCTCCCTCTACTCCCCCCACAGTACCCGAATCGGCTCGGTTATGTTAATGATGTATCTAGTGTTTGCTAGGTGTCTTCCCACCAAGTTTCATCTCGATCCCTCCACTCATAGCGTTTCCCAAGATTTCCGGTTGCCCCCTCCAGCTCCCCCCAAAAGTCACCGGATCCGGTCCAGATTTTAAGTGGGTCGTCTGAGGGATGAGGTCTTTCCAAATATCAAGTTCCATCGAGATCCGATCCCCCGTTCAAAAGTTATAAATACCTCAAGATTCCGGATTCCCCCTCCCTCTACTCCCCCCACAGTGCCCGAATCGGCTCGGTTATGTCAACGATGTATCTAGTGTTTGCTAGGTGTCTTCCCACAAAGTTTTATCTCGATCCCTCCACTCATAGCGTTTCCCAAGATTTCCGGTTGGCCCCTCCAGCTCCCCCCAAAAGTCACCGGATCCGGTCCGGATTTTAAGTAGGTCGTCTGAGGCATGAGGTCTTTCCAAATATCAAGTTCCATCGAGATCCGATCACCCGTTCAAAAGTTATAAATACCTCAAGATTCCGGATTTCCCCTCCCTCCACTCCCCCCCACAGTGCCCGAATCGGCTCGGTTATGTCAACGATGTATCTAGTGTTTGCTAGGTGTCTTCCCACCAAGTTTCATCTCGATCCCTCCACTCATAGCGTTTCCCAAGATTTCCGGTTGCCCCCTCCAGCTCCCCCCAAAAGTCACCGGATCCGGTCCGGATTTTAAGTGGGTCGTCTGAGACATGAGGTCGTTCCAAATATCAAGTTTCATCGAGATCCGATCACCCGTTCAAAAGTTAAAAATACCTCAAGATTCCGGATTCCCCCTCCTTCCACTCCCCCCACGGTGCTCGGATCGGGGAAGTGACTATTTCCAACTTAATCATTTGGGGTCCCTGATATGCCTGCCAAGTTTTATCATCCTAGCTTATGTGGAAGTGCCCGAACTAGCAAAACCTGGACAGACCGACAGACCGACGGACGGACAGAAATTGCGATCGCTATATGGCACTTGGCCGAAGGGCAAGTGCCATAAAAATAGATTAAAACCAGCGCTATTCTTTCTTTTCGTGTCTTGTCATCGGCCAAATTTCATCTTGTCACATCTTGTCATCAGCCAAATTTTCTTTGCAGTAACTATATCTAAACTTCTCAAATTTGAAGTTTTTGAAGCATTTTCCTACGCTGTCTATATAAGTTTAATAACATCCAACATTCTAAATTTGACAGTTTTCCTTAGGATAGAGATTGGACACTTTCATTTTCATTTTGCATATAAAATATTAAAAAAAAAATTTAAGATCTATTAGCTTGTTTTCCGCTTAAGATCTTTTGTTATTTATTTCATGTTTCTTACTTTTTTACCCTCCTGTCTATGACCTAAATATTGTTAACCATTTAATGTCACCTGTATACTCATTCCAAAAAAACTCAAACTTTTCTCCAAAAGCTATTATCTGTAATCCTTCAAATGAAAAAAAATGGTTAAAACCATTTATATTCTTTCTTGTTTTCTAAACCAACCAAATTTTTTTTCGCAGTAACTGTATCTAAACTTCTCGAATTTAAAATCTTCGAACCATTTTCCTACGCTGTCATAAGTTCAATAACATACAACAGTCTAAATCTGACAGTTTTTTCGTCCTTAGGATAGAGGATGATGATACGGTATTGACAGCGGGAATGTGTGCCGATGGCTCAATAGTGCCAATTTTCCTAGTTTCAAGCGTTACTGGAACTGGACTGGATTTGCTGAAGCAATATTTACACGTTCTCTCACCACTGACTGCAAAAGAGAGGGAAAAACTCATGCAGGTAAGAATAGTCGATGGCGCCAATCAAGGCGCTGTGCTACCAAGGTTTTTACAGGACAGATTACGTAGTGTTGTGTATTGTGTAGCTTTTCCTTATTTTTTCCTACTCCATTTTTTGTGTATTTATACATTATGATGGGTAATAAAATTATTAATTAATTAACTAACGAATTGCTCAATTCAAAGACAGCCTTGATTTTGTAGCGAATAGTGAAAATAAATTAGTGTTAGTATGTCCATGTTCTTATGACAGCAATGGCGAGCGTGCCAGGAGATAAACTGTAAATAGTGCATATAGTGACGTAATGGCGGAAAAGACAGTGAACATAAGTGTGCCTCCTCTCTTTCTAGTTGCAGAAAGTTTTCACGAGTTTAATAATATAATACAAAGCAAGAGAAAAGGCTTTCGCCTCTAAATAACTCTAAGAAATTTTGAGTAGTCGAACTGATTAGAGTTAAAAATCCCATCAACAATGCACTTGAAACTATTAATTGATTCAGCATTAACCGCATCTTCGGTAAGGCTGTTCCAAGGGTCAACAATTCTGTTGCCAAAACCCCACTTAAAAACGTCCTTGTGGAATCTTGATAGTGGATCTTGTCTTTGCTACCTTGTCTTTGAATTTGGCAGTTCGTTCTTCTTTCGAAATTCCAACTGTCATATTGTTAGTCCAGCGAATCTAAAACCGATGGAATTATTTTGACCGACTTGCTAACTTTTCCCCCCAAAATCAAACTAGCATCTTACGGCTCATACATAAACATCAGCAAATGAGGAAACTTCCTCCGGGGCACTAGTCCGCGTGGCAGGATGGATTTAGTATAAAATAAAAAGTATTCTCGATTTCATGTAGCCCAGCTTTGGACACCTATTGCGAGATACCAAATTACAAACCCAATGCGTTGTCCCATAGTAAGAGCTGCTCCACCCTTAATCAGACAAAACAGTTGAAAAGCCATTGCGGAAACAGCGTGATGATCAGTTTCAAACCCAAATGAAAAGGAAAAAGATAGAGGCTTCTTTCTTGAGTTGTTTTACTTCTGAACGATATTCACACGGCTTAGAGCACAGTTATAGAGTCCTGTTCCACTGACATATGAATTGTCGTGTTGTCATCAGTCCTTTCCGCTTGTTTGGGACTGTTGATCGCGTCAGATTAGGCCCATCATCTCTTGAACTGGTATAATAATATCTTCTTCTTTTTTTTTGCAGGAGCCCCCCGAGTTTCACGTGTATGAGATCGTTCGACTACCTCGAGTTGGTACTGTTCTGGGGGGACTTGTTCGGAAAGGTGTTATCACCGAAGGGAGCGAGGTGCTGATAGGTAATATGGTTTCCTTAATGGACCTATCTTACCTATAATACTAATGCAACCTACTTCCATAATCACTCCATATATTTCTAAACCGGGAGACCCCAATTTCGTACGGTACATTTTAACACCTCTAACAAAACCACGACTTTCTTACTTGCGGTGTTTTGCTACCTTCGATGTGCATCACGCTGTTGACAGCTGTATGCGAGAAGTTTTTCCGTCAGAAAATCCGGTTATGTAAATTGTTTCCCTGTTTTCGCTACAAGTAAACGGGTCTCTGAAAAGGCTTAAAACAGCCAAAACAGTGGATTATTTGTTGAAAGCACAGCCTAGTTTTAAAGTATTCAAATATTCTAAAATACTGTGAGTTGAAGAGTAAATAGTGCGAGAGCCGAGGTGTCCTTTAACTTACCGCTTCATTTGGTCGTGCTATTATCTCTGTGTCCTCCACTGTTGGCTTCATCAGTGGTTTAAACAGAGTACCCATTTCCTTACGTTGTGCCCTTGGCTCCGCCACCGCCAGAGTTGAAATCTTGTAACTCAGACAATAGCGCGGAGGCGCGCAAGCGCTTGTGCCCAAACGCACATTCAATCTGTGTGGAGTGTGGACCATCTCGCATCGGTAATGACAAAGTTTGCTTCTGATTCAGTAAATTGCACCAGTTACCTATAGTTGTGTTTTTGCAGATACCATGGTATCTGATACCACGGTCTATGGTCGTTTTCGCATCAGATACCACGGTAACTTGCCAGTTGCAACGGTAACTTGAAAAACGCCTTTTGACCGTGCAAAAACGCAACTCATGATCTTAATGATAAGACTATAACTGCAGCAAAAAGGCTTTCGCCTCTATAACTACAGATACAATGGTTGGTCTTGTCCGAGAACTGTCAGTTCCGACACGCGAGACTTTGCCATATCCGACTTCCATGATTCCCGGTTTTCTACCCTGAACTCTTTCACTAACACGACTACATCCATACGTGGTCCGTTTGCGAGGGTGTGCCGTTTTGTTCTGGTACAGCAGAGGTATGCTTCTTTGAGCTTTGACAGTGTTATTTTCAGTCATTTGCCTTGACAGAAGTCAACTACCAGTCAGCCAAAGTAGGTTAGCCCAAAGCCGCACTGTTCAGAGTTAACTAGCGTTCAAAGAAGCATACTTCAGTTATGTGCATATCACACTAAAGGCCATCATGAATCGTTAGATATGTTTGCATGCCGCACCACGAAAACAGTTTGCAAGATTATCGGCTGTTGATTTTACCAGCGGTATTTCTCCGAGTCTTCTTACTTCTTGTTTTTAGGACCTTTCGAGATGGGAATGTTTCAGAAGGCTCGAGTGCAGTCGATTCATAGAAACAAGCAGCCATACAGAGCCATTTACGCGGGACACAGTGCGTCGGTCGTACTGGACATGGAGTTTGGCTTGGAGCGGAAAGGGATGATCCTCTTGTGCCCAATGTCGAAACCAGTCGCTGTGAAGCATTTCACGGTAAGTGTCACAAACCTTTCCTTGGTTACGTGGGCCCGCCCTCTCCTCATCTGCGTTTAGGAAGAGCTAAGTCGTTGCTACCACGCCGGTAGCAGTGTTGCCAGCTGTAGTGATAAATCACCAAGCTAAATTCTGGTCAAATTTAGCTTTACGTAGTGGTTTTCGACTATGCCAGCGTTACCGAATTTATTTGAAAATAGAACAGACAGGAGCACTGTACGTGCATAAGTGATCTTCTGAAAGTGAGGCATTTATCCGTGATAACAGGGAATCTAAATGAGCCAGAATGTATTTTCAAGATAAATTGCCTACGTACGATTAATAAAAAGTCTTAATCGGGTCAAACTTTTGGACACATCAAACTGTAGCCTACAATAGAGCAGCTAAGTAATTCATCGTTACAAGAGAAAAGTCGAGAAGTGGTCACTTCAAGAGGTACCTTGCAAATGATTTTACCCATACAACACAGGCGATCTTGCTGGCTGGTCCATGCATTTTCGTGAATGAAATTTTTCTCTTTTTAAAATAAGAGTTAGGCTAAAGCCAGACGAGGTAACTGATCCTGAACTTACAAAAAAAAACATTCAAAGTTAAGTCTCAAAAGTTGCATGGAAATTTATGTGTAAACCTAATTAGCATAGGTGAAGCTTTTGAATCTGAACAGTTCTTGTCGTATAGGATAGCCCAGAAACTGGGACATAAATGGCCTATCAAATCACTGATATGCCTAGAGGCGTAACTAGGCGAAATGTTTGGGGGGGGGGGGTGCAAGGTATTTACTGACTGACTGACCATTTTTACCAACTGTTTTTGCAGAAAAACGATTGCCTTTAAGAAAAAAGTGACTGTTTTTTTAACGAAAAATTGAAGAATTTTAAGAAAAGCTGACGTTTTTTACTAAAATCGACTATTTCTGTGAAAAACTGATTGTTTTAAGGAAAAATCGACTGTTTTTACGAACAATTGCGGCGCCTCGCGCCGACTCGTCTATTTTTTACCGACTAAATATTCTTTGAGCTCAAGCCTGACGAGGACCCTTGCCAAGAAGGGCCGAAATATCTCTGATGAAGAATCGTAGCTGACGTATCCGTTGAAAACATTGTTTGAATAAATTTTTACGGACTGACAGACAAACTTTGGAGGGGGGCTACCCCCAGAAGTGACGCCCCTGGGTATGCCCTTAGTCCCCCCCTCCCCCCATCCTCCAATCAACTGATATGTAATATTAGTCAGGGAGATCAATACAACGATTTACACCTTGCCAGATTTGCTGACATTGTCAGCGTAAATTTTAGTAACGCAAATTTTGTTGCGTTTGTAACGTGTTTTATTGGCTTCAGGTATGGAATTAAATTTTTGTTTTTTATTTACTGGAATAACCACTAAAATTGCTATTTACTGACGTTCTTACACTTTCTTAACTTCCTTGGACTCGGTTCTAGACAAACGACATGCCACTTTTTCGTTGCAAACGTAACATTAGATGCCTTACCGTGCAGCACTGATAAAATCCAGTCCGTTAAGGATAGCGACTTCGAATGAACTCAATTTCGTTCAGGACTAGCGGGTCTTCAAGTATGTTAGATCAAAAAGATTAGGGGTTATGCCCAGGTAGGTTCTCATAGCCTCAAAAATTTTCGTAAAATGTGGCAATCCCTGAAAGTAATCAGCTTAAGATTTGGACAGCTGAAAAAATTAGAAAGGATGCTCCAATTTTGATACTTGAAACAGATTCTTAAGGGGTATGGTAGGGCCCAGGGGTATGGTCTATAAGAAAAACCTAAAAATCTTCCACCAGCTTTTATTTGAAAATTTATCCCTCGGTAGACCATCTCATGGAGTTGCCCATAAGTGTTCAGCATGCCTTCTTACTCCTAAATCTGTCATCTAATCAACTTCAAATAAAACTTTTAATTTTAACCAACTTTCCGGTTTTTGCCGGATTCCGGACGAACGTCTTGTCCAACGAGATAATGGTTTTCATCATCGTGTTCTGCCTGTCTTCTTACCCCTAAATCAAACATCTAATAAACTTCAGATACAACTTTTACTTTTAACCAACTATCTGGTTTTTGCCGGATTCCGGGCGAACTACTTGTCCGACGAGAAAATGGTTTTCACCATCGTGGTCACTGTAATCAGCATGTCTTCTTACCCCTAAATCGAACATTTAATGAACTTCAAGTGAAACTTTTACTTTTAACCAACTTTCCGGTTTTTGCAGGATTCCGGGCGAACTACTTGCCGGACGAGAAAATGTTTTGCATATTCGTGTTCAGTATGTCTTCTTACCCCATAATCGACTATCACACTAGCTGTTTAAAAATATTTTGTTTGTCCCTTAATTTGAACCCTTCCCTCACCCCTAAATCTAGGGCTACAGAGCCCAACTACGAACTTGATCTTACACTTGACCCAAAGAATCTTCACACCAAGTTTCATCAAAATATCTCATTCCCGTCGAGAGTTATCGTGCTGACAGACGGTTGGACAGACGGATAACTTTTGCGATGTCATAGGTATCCCTCCACTTACGTTTTGGGATCCCAAAAAAAACAAGACCAAAGGTTTCGATGGGATCCCAAAATTCAATATCTGATCCAGACAACAGGGTCTTGCCTTAGCCAGATCCAGTCTTCGCCAGACTCCTTGAACATTTTTACAATTAAAATTCAGAAACAGATTAAGGCAAAATAGCTAATCACCTGAGAAAACCAAGTTCAGATTTGGATTCAGCATGTGTGTTTACCCCTATCATATCTGTTTTGACGAAAACTTCCTGCCACTTCTGCTAATTTCCCGGTTCCGGCCGAACTCCAGAACTACTTGTCCGGCGAAAAAAGAAAGCTCAAACACGAAATCAGGGCATCTTCTTTCCCCAGTAATGAACATCTAATCAACTTCAAATAGAAATTTAGCTTATAACAAATTTTCCGATTCCAGCCGGATTCCGGTCGAACTATATGTCCGGGTAAAACATGATTGTCATACAGGGACTCAGCATCTCTTCTTACCCCTAAATCGCTTATCTAATCAACTAGAAATAAAACTTTGACTTCCAACAGTTTTCCGGTTTTGGCCGGATTCCGGACGAACTACATGTCCGGGTAGAAACTTGTTTTCACATAAGTGTTCAGCATGTCTTCTTGCCCTAAATCGAACATCTAATCAACTCCAAATAAAACTTTTAATTTTGACAAACTTTCCGGTTTGGGCCGGATTCCGGTCGAAATACTTGTCCGTCGAGAAAGTAGTTTTCACCATCGTCTTCAGCATGTCTTCCTACCTCTAAATCGAACATTTAATCAACTTCAAATAAAACTTTTACTTTCAACAAACTTTCCGGTTTGGGCCGGATTCCGGGCGAAATACTTGTCCGTCGAGAAAATAGTTTTCACCATCGTCTTCAGCATGTCTTCCTACCCCTAAATCGAACATCTAATCAATTTCAAATAAAACTTTTACTTTCAACAAACTTTCCGGTTTGGGCCGGATTCCGGGCGAAATACTTGTCCGTCGAGAAAATAATTTTCACCATCGTCTTCAGCATGTCTTCCTACCCCTAAATCGAACATCTAATCAACTTCAAATAAAACTTTTACTTTCAACAAACTTTCCGGTTTTGGCCGGATTCCGGGCGAACTACTTGTCCGATGACAAAATGGTTTTCACCATCGTGTTCAGCATGTCTTCTTACCCCATAATCGACTATCACATTAGCTGTTTCAAAACATTTTGTTTGTCCCTTAATTTGAATCCCCTCCCCCACCCCTAAATGTAGAGCTACAAAGCCCATCTACGAACTTGACTGGTCCGACGACCCAACGAACCCTCACACCAAGTTTCATCAAAATATCTCATTCCCTTCGAGAGTTATCGTGCTTACAGACGGACGGACAGACGGACAACTTTTGCGATGTCATAGGTATCCCTCCACTTACGTTTTGGGATCCCAAAAACAGAATATCGGAAGTAGCGACTAAATTTACTTTGCAGCCAGTTGAACTTTATCCTTTTCAATCGTAGACATCGTGAATGGTCAAAACTTGGCACATTATCTTATGTAATCTAGTCGGTATTATAAAGCTATCCGTTACTTTTCAGGATCATAATACCATAGATGCCACTCTGCTAATTATGTCGAAACTGTGTCGTTGTTTCACATTATCATTTGTATCCGTTACGTTATCACAGTCGGAAACTCACCGCCAAAGATGATTAGGGTATAACAGCCGATTGTTGCTTACAAGAGTTACAAGTCCCCGTCATGCCTCACACGAGGTCTCACAATCGGGTTCTGCCTATTCTTTGTTTGAGTTTGTACCCTACCACTAAAGTTTTCAACCCCTCAAAGACTTAACTCCATGTTACAGTGATAAACTAAGGAGACTAATTCTCTTACCCTCAGATTAATAGCGGTAAAAAAAATGTGCACCAATTTTCACAAGTTTCTAGCCCCTCCAACCGATTCTTACTTACAAGTCCATCTCCCCGTGATAGACATGATACCAAATTGGCCTCACGATCAAATACACAGCAAAGAAAGGTACACGCACCTACGGATTTTAGTCCATCTTCAATTTTAAACTGGTGCCTGTCTGCTTGCCTGCTAGAACGGAGCTTTCCACTCGAAAGCAGAAACATTGTTTGACGAAACGAAAGCTTGGCTGCATAACTTCAGGTAGTCCTCTCCAACATAGACCATACAACTCCACTTCACTTCACACACTGTAGGCCCTGGTTCAATTACAAGCAAAAACCCTCCTTTTTGGCCCCAGGCGAGTTATACTTAGCTTTCCGAAATGTAATGTCATATTCGTCAATCCGGCTTCCACAGTACTACACTTTCCGTAAAAACCGCAAAGGTTAGACCCTTACCACTTGCTAGGAATAAGCTGAAATCGGGATGCTAGGAAAAAAAAACTCGACAAAAACAAATTGTTGCTCTCGTAACACAACTAGACCTACATTGCCTGGGCAAAGTGAAGTCTTGCGGCAACCTTTGTCCTCGTCTTCGCCGACGAAAGTATTGCGAGAGCAGCACTTTAATTTTGTTTCTCCGTTGTAGGTTAAATTCTGAAGTTGTCAACTTATCGAAGCTTCTAAAACGCTATGTTCTAAGAAGAACACAATCAGTAATCACGTGATCAAATGCTATTCATCAGCGTTGTAAAACAATAACAAAAGAATATCGGAAGAAGGGACTAAATTGATTTTGCAGCCAGTTCAACTTTATCCTTTTCAATCGTAGACATCGTGGCGGATGAAACCTTGGAACATTATCTTATATGGCACTGTCTAGGGAACCGGGAGCCGTACATTATATCCTACGGGCTATGGAACCGTTAAGTTCTCACGGAAAGCAAACCATATGAGCAGCTGCGATTCCGGAATCTGATGTCATTGACTGACGGAAACTTGTATCTGCTCCCGTTCCGGTAGTAAGTGGAAATAGCTCAAAGAATTGTGTACTCAGAAGCTAGGGAGCCGATAGTTGATACTGGAAACTGTATAATTGGAGCTTGTGTTCCGGTAGTGTTTCCGTGGAATATAAAACTCAAGGAACAGTTCGGATGAAAGCTAGGATGCCGGGGTTTTCACTGACTTACACAAAATAACGTGTGAAAAAATCCACTACCGGAACCCATATATTGAGAGCTAAGGTACCGGTAGCAACAACTATTTGGTTGAAAATGACCAGCTCACGGACACAGATGGCTATTGGCTAGGGTTCCGGTAGTGCCAAAAAAATAATATTTTGAACTCACGGTCCAATGCTGGTGAAGACTAGCAGTCCGGGATTGATTATTTTTAACTCACGGAACCCAACTCCCATGGACTAGGGTTCCGGTAGTGCAAAAAAAACGAACTTACTGAGACATTTCAGTATGGACTTAAAGAGTCCTGTACCAAATATCATCAACTTATGGGGTAAGAAATGTTAATAAGTATCAAGCACTACTGGAACCCTAGCCCATGGAAGTTGGATTCTGTGAGCTGTACCGGACTCAAATTCCATATTGGCACGTGTCCGTGAGTTTGAAGTTTTAATTTTTGGCGCTACCGGAACCCTAGCCCGCAGGAGTTGGGTTCCGTGAGTTAAAAATATTCACTTCTGGTTTCCTAGACTACATTGACATGGGTCCGTGAGTTCAGTTTTTAATTTTTTGGCACAACCGGAGCCGTAGCCAATAGCCATCTGTGTCCGTGATCTGGTCATTTTCAACCAAATAATTGTCGCTACCGGTACCTCAGCTCTCAATATGTGAGTTCGGGTAGTGGATTTTTTCCCATATTATTTTCTCTAAACCAGTGAAAATCTCGTCATCCTAGCTCTCATCAAAACTATTCCGTGAGTTCTATATTCCACGTAGAAACTACCGGAACACAAGCTCCAATTATGCAGTTTCCGGTATCAACTATCGGCTCCCTGGTTTCTGAGTACACAATTCCGTCAGACTACCGGGTGATAAAGCTATCCGTAACTTTTCAGGATTAAAATACCATAGACGACACGACACAAGTAATTATTACGAAACTACCTCATTGTTTTACATTATCGTTTGTACTCGCTGCATAAACACTTAATTCTAGGTTACCGTCAGATCTATAGAAATCGAACACAACGTGCACCAATTTGCGTAAATTTCTAGCCCCTCGGGAATCGATTCTTACTTACAATTCCCTCTCCCGTGATAGACATCAAGTTCACTGGAAACATAATGGGCACACCAGCTAGCAAAAGTTGGAAACCCCTCGTCTCTGAAGATGATTGTAGCATAACAGCCGATTATTACCTACAAGTCCCTTGTATGCCTTACAATTGGGAACCAAATTGTTCTTACCATCGAATACACCGGAAACAAATAATCGGTGCACCAACTAGCAAAAGCTGCAAACGCCTCATTGCCGAAGATGATTATGAGCCAACACCGACTGTTTCTTACAACTCCTCTACATGTCTCGCAATTGGTATCACCGTATTTTTTGTTTCACTGTGTACCTTACTACTGAAGTTGTCAACCCCTTGAAACTTTCAAACTGATGTATCTCATGGAGGAATTTTTGTCCCAAAAATGGATGGCATATGCTTTGATCACCTCGTCAAGGGCCATCGATTGCCGTCGACAAAACAAAATCTGTCTGTCTTAGTTCAAAAGTTAACTTTCTAACGTCACCACTTAGAAAGGAGCTAAGGATAAGCTCTAGTTTCTTTGGATATGACAGAATTTTTAAAGCTTAAGAGGCAATTCTGATACCATTTCTCTACCGCAATCCCAGGTGCAAAAATATGAATGATAAACTCAGCTGAAATCGCGAACAGAAATGGGTAGAAACAATACATGGCAGCACTTTCGGACTCGTGGGAAAAAGTCACTTATTTGTGTAAATTTGTCTACTTATCACTGAAAGGAGATACATTGGCTGCGAGGCCGGGTAACTGCCGCAAATATTTACCACTTATAGATTTTAGTCCATCTTCAATTTTAGACTGGTGCCTGCTTGCTTGCTAGAACGGAATTTCCCACTCGAAAGCAGAAACATGGTTTGATCAAACGAAAGCTAGGCTGCACCACTTCCGATAGTCCGTCTCTGACATGGGCTATATAACTCCACTTCACTTCGCACAACATAGGCTCTGGTTCTAGGACAAGCAAAAACCATCCTTTGTGGACCCAGGCAAGAGTTCTACGGAGCTTTCCAAAATGTAATGTCATATTCCTCAGTCTGGCGTAAGGTCCACAATTTCCTTAAAAACCGCACAGGTTAGACCCTTACCAGTTACCAGGAATAAGATGAAATCGGCGGCATAGCAAACAAGACCAAAGGTTTCGATGGGATCCCAAAAATCTAATATTTGATCCAGACAATTGCGAACGAACTATATGTCCAGGTAAAAAAAAAGATTGTCATATACAGATTCAGCGTGTCTTCTTACCCCTAAATCTGTCATCTAATCAACTTCAAATAAAACTTTTGCTTTTAACAAATTTTCTCGTTTGGCCTGATTCCGGCCGAACAAGTTGTCCTGGTAGAAAATACTGTTCACACAAGGGTTCAGTATGTCTTCTTATCCCTTAATCGAACATCTAATCAACTTCAAATAAAACTTTTACTTTGAACAAACTTTCTGGTTTTGGTCGAATTCCGGGCGAACTACTTGCCCGGCGAGAAAATGGTTTCCACCACCGTGTTCAGCATGTCTTCTTATCCCTAAATCGAACATCTAATCAACTTCAAATAAAACTTTTACTTTTAACAGACTTTCCGGTTTCGGCCGGATTCCGGGCTAACTACTTGTCCGGTGAACAAATTTGTTTCACCATCATGTTCAGCATGTTTTCTTATCCCTTAATCGAACATCTAATCAACTTCAAAAATAACTTTTACTTTTAACAAACTTTTGGGTTTCGGCCGGATTCCGGGCGAACTACTTGTCCGATGACAAAATGGTTTTCACCATCGTGTTCAGCATGTCTTCTTACTCATAATCGACTATCACATTATATGTTTAAAAATATTTCATTTGCCCCTTAAATTAAACCCCCTCCGACCCCTAAATGTAGGGCTACAGAGCCCATCTACGAACTTGACCTTACTCTTGGCCCAAACAATCCTCACACCAAGTTTCATCAAAATGTCTCATTCCCTTCGAGAGTTATAGTGCGTACAGACGGACAACTTTTGTGATGTCATAGGTATCCCTCCACTTACGTTTTGGGATCCCAAAAACAACAGGACAATACCAAAGTGTTGCTCTCGCAACACAATAATACCATGCATAAAATATAGGCGATTGACCTCTACAAAGCTTGTCTAAAACAGTTCGTTGTAGATTCTTTTGGCGTACAGATTGTCGAGGGAATCCCTGAAAACATTGGTCCTCGTTGTAACGTTAAGCAGAATTCGCAAGCTTAAACGAGGTACCTACACTGTGAAAGGTTTCTCCGAATACGGATGCAGTATTTGCTACTGGGATTAATCTTATCTCTATTGGGATAAAATTAATCCGAACTAGACCTACGTTGCCCGGGCAACGTGAAGTGTTGCGGCAACCTTTGTCCGGCTTCGCCGACTAAAGTGTTGCGAGAGCAACACTTTGGTTTTGTTTCTTCGCTGTCGGTTAAATGCTGAAATTGTCAACTTATCGAAGCTTTTAAAACGGTATGTTCTAAAAAGAATAATCACATAATCAAAAGCTGTTCTTTAGCGTTGTAAAACCAACAACAAAACAATATCGGAAGAAGGCTATCCGTAACGTTTCAGGATTAAAATACCATAGATGACACTATTAATTATTACACATCTACCTTATTGTTTTACATTACCGTATCGTTTGTACCCGTTGCGTAAACAGTTAATCCTAGGTTATAGCGATAGACCATCGATACAAACTTTCTTACTGTCATATTTACAGAAATCGAATAGAATGTGCACCAATTTTCAAAAATTTCTAGCCCCTCGTGAACCGATCTTACTTACAAGTCCGTCTCCCGTGATTGACATCAAATTCACCGGAAACAAATAATGGATACACCAGCTATCAAAAGTTGCAAACCCCTCATCGCTGAAGATGATTATAGCATAAAAGCTGATTATTACTTACAAGTCCCATGCATGTCTTACAATTGGGAACAAAATTGTTCTTACCATCGAATACATATCCTGAGACAAATAACAGGTATACCAACTAGCAAAAGCTTTAAACTCCTCGTTGCTGAAGATGATTATGAGCTAACAGTCGACTGTTGCTTACAGTCGATTGTTGCTTACAAGTCCCTTACATGTCTCATAACTGGTATCGCCTATTTTTGGTTTCAGTGTGTACCTTACTCCTGAAGTTGTCAACCCCTTGAAACTTTCAAACTGGTTTATCTCATGAAGGATTTTTGTTCAAAAAAATGGATGGCATATATTTTGATCAGCTCTTCAAGGGCTATCGATTGCCCTAACCACAACAAAAGCATATCGGAAAAAGGGACTAAATTAGTTGCGTTTTTTGCCTTTCCTTCGTAGGTCGGTTAACCTACCTACTTGCCACTATTGACCGTTTTTTCGTCTCGCCGGTCGGTTCGACTGAGCTCTAAAAAACGGCTTATAAGAAAAAATGGCGTCTTCCAGTCACAGGCGCTTATCTCTCCAATGAGAATTTTGAATTTCGCGCCGTGCCAAGAGCGTAGGTCGGTTGGATGGAGCTCAGACCTCAGTCCACAGGTCGGTTAACCGACCGACGAACGGCGACAAAAAAACAGCTTATAAGGGTTTAGGTCGGTTAACCGAAGAAAGAAAACGGCTTATAGAGAGAAATCTCGCAGGTCGGTTAACTGGATGACCGCAAAAAACGCAACTATTGACTTTGCAGTCAGTTGAACTTTATCCTTTTCAATCGTAGACATCGTGACGGATGAAAACTTGGAATAATATCCTATATAATCTAGTTGGTATTATAAAGCTATCCGTAACTTTTTAGGATTAAAATACCATAGATGACACTATTAATTATTACGAAACTACCTTGTTTTACATTACAGTATCGTTTGTACCCGTTGCGTTAACAGTAAATCCTAGGTTACAGCGATAGACCAACGATACAAACTTTCTTACCGTCAGATTTATATAAATCGAATACAATGTGCAACAGTTTGAACAAATTTCTAGCCCCTCGTGCACCGATTCTACTGACAAGTCCCTTTCCCGTGATAGACATCAAGTTCACCGGATAAAAATAATGGGTACACCGACTAGCAAAAGTTGCAAACCCCTCATCGCTGAAGATTTGTGTAGCATAACAGCCGATTATTACTTACAAGTCCCTTGCATGTTTTACATTTGGGAACCAAATTGTTCATCAAATGACAGGTACGCCAACTAGCGAGAGCTGCAAACCCCTCATTGCCGAAGATGATTATGAGCTAACAGTCGCCTGTCGCGTACAAGTCCCCTAAATGTCTCACAACTGGCATCGCCTATTTTTGGTTTCAGTGTGTACCTTACTACTGAAGTTGTCAACCCCTTGAAACTTTCAAACTGGTATATCTCATAAAGGAATTTTTTTTACCAAAAAATGGATGTCATATACTTTGATCAGCTCATCAGCGGCTATCGATTGCCGTCGAAGTTGAACTTTATCCTTTTCAATCGTAGATATCGTGACGGATGAAAACTTGGAACAATATCTTATATAATCTAGTTGATATTATAAAGCTATCCGTAACTTTTCAGGATTAAAATACCATAGATGACACTATTAATTATTACAAAATTACCTTATTGTTTTACATTACCGTATCGTTTGTACCCCTTGCGTAAACAGTTAATCCTAGGTTATAGCGATAGACCATCGATACAAACTTTCTTACTGTCATATTTACAGAAATCGAATACAATGTGCACCAATTTTCAAAAATGTCTAGCCTCTCGTGAACCGATTCTTGCTTACAAGTCCGTCTCCCGTGATTGACATCAAATTCACCGGAAACAAATAATGGATATACCAGCTATCAAAAGTTGCAAGCCCCTCATCGCTGAAGATGATTATAGCATAAGCTTTTTAAACGGGATGTTCTAAAAAAAATAATCATATGATCAAAAGGTATTCTTCAGCGTTGTAGAGACAACAACACAATAATATAGGAAGAAGGGACTAAATTAACTTTGCAGTCAGTTGTACTTTATCCTTTTCAATCGTAGACATCGTGACGGATGAAAACTTGGAACAATATCTTATATAATCTAGTTGGTAATAGAAAGCTATCCGTAACTTTTCAGGATTAAAATACCATAGATGACACTATTAATTATTATGAAACTACCTCATTGCTTTACATTTTCGTTTGTATCCGTTGTGTAAACAGTTAATCCTCGGTTACATTGATAGACCATCGACACAAACTTTCTTACCGTCAGATTTATAGAAATCGAATACAATGTGCACCCATTTGCAGAAATTCCTAGCCCCTCGTGAACCGATTCCTACTTACCAAGTCCCTCTCCCGTGATATACATTAAGTTAACCGGAAACAAATAATGGGTACACCAGCTAGCAAAAGCTGCAAACCCATCATCGCAGAAGATGATTGTAGCATAACAGCCGATTATTACTTACAAGTCCCTTGCATATCTTACCATTGGGAACCAAATTGTTCTTACCATCGAATTCACCGGAAACAAATAACAGGTATACCAACTAGCAAAAGCTGCAAACCCCTCATTACCGAAGATGATTATGGGCTAACAGTCGACTGTTGCTTAAAAGTCCCCTATATGTATCATAACTGGTATCGCCTATTTTTGGTTTCAATGTACCTTACTATGAAGTTGTCAACCCCTTTGAAATTTTCAAACTGGTGTATCTCATGAAGGAATTTTTGTACCAAAAAATGCATGACATATACTTTGATCAGCTCATCAATGGCTATCGATTGCCGTCGAAAAAAAAATTCTACCTGTCTTAGTTCAAAAGTTGACTTTTTTGCCGTAGGCCAACTTTCTAACGTCACGACTTAGAAAGGAGCAAAGGATAAGCTCTAGTTTCTTTAGCAATGAGAGAACTTTTAAAGTTTAAGAGGCACATCTGATACCGTTACTCTACCACAAACCAAAGTGCAAAAAAAAAAAATTATAAGCTCAGCTGAAATCGTCGCAGACATGGACAGAAACAATAGATGGCAGCACTTTCGGACCCGTGGGAAAAAGCCACTATTTTGTCTCTGTAGATTTTTCTATTTATCACTCAAAGAAGATATGTTGGCTATGGGGCCGGGTAACTGCCGCATATATTTAACACTTATAGATTTTAGTCCATCTTCAATTTGAAACTGGTGCCTGCCTGCTTGCGTGCTAGAACGGAGCTTTCCACTCGAAAGCAGAAACATCTTTTGATGAAACGAAAGGTTCGCTACACAACTTCAGATAGTCCTCTCTGACATAGGCTATACAACTCCACTTCACTTCGCAAACCGTAGGCTCTGGCTCGATGACAAGCAAAAACCATCCTTATTGGCCCCAGGCAAGAGTTCTACGGAGCTTTCCAAAACGTAATGTCATATTCATCAATCCGGCCTAAGGTCCACACTTTCCGTAAAAACCGCACAGGTTAGACCCTTCTCAGTTACCAGGAATAAAATGAAATCGGAGTCATAGGAAAAAAAAAAAAAAAAAAAAAAAAAACGAGGACAAAACCAAAGTGTTGCTCTCGCAACACAATTAGGGATAATTTTATCTCGATTTATTTATTTATATTTAATCCCAGTGGCAAATACTGCAAGATTTTTTTGTTACAGTGTAGTCTGAATTAAAACGTCAGCCTCGCTTAGCAATATGGTTAAAGCCGCTATCTACACCTCCCTTTTTCAGGCAACCATCTGCGTTCTCTTTCACTCTACAGAAATTCATGCAGGATTTGAGACAACTGTTTATATCGGTAGTGTTCAGCAGACGGCCGTAATTGAGAGGATCAACAATCCAGCTCGACTTCGAACTAACGACCATGCTTCCGTGGTTTTCCGGTTCAAACAGTACCCGGAATTCGTATTGCCGGGATCTAGGCTGTTCTTTAGGACTGGTACAACGAAGGGTATAGGCAAGGTAACAAAAGTATCGAAAATAATAGACGATTTTATACGTTAGTGCTGACATTTTCCAGCAGAAGCCTCTTGCGGCTAAAATCTGTCTCACTGGTCTAACTTTCGATGAAAATTATAGACCTTAGAAAGTTACAATAGATTCTCTTTTTGTCCGGTGAATTGTGCTTTAAGCGGATTGTTCTCTTTCAACCTTTTGTTTGGTGTTCAAAAATTAAGTACAAGTATCTAGCAATTAATTAAAGTACATTTTAAATATTCTTTTAGTACAAACATGGAGTTTCTATGTCGTCTGCGAACTAACTCGTCCTCAAAGTAAGGTAAATTTTCTCGTTCAAATGTTGTGCACTATAGTCGGAGTTCAGTTTTTCCTTTAACGTCTCACGAGTCATGATTGACAAGCGTTTTGGTTAGGTACCGGTTGTATTGCGTAGACTAGATTTGCTCGTCTCGTTCGCCTTCATAGCAGTTGTATCCCTGGATGAGAGGCTCCCAAATTTTCCCCTGTGCCCTTGGTGTCTATGTTTTACTCGTAAGACACATGTATCCAAATCTGCAGTGTAAAATTTCGAGTATGTCCCGTTTTCGTTGTGTGAGAAACAGAGGTGAAAGGAGTTAATCTCTGAGTGCGTATTTTGTGTCGACCGTAACTTTTCTTATTTTTCGGAACTAAATTACGTTGAGTTGGAAGTTCCGAGTACGGAGCTGGTCTGATAATCCCTGATCTGTGTGTGCATAGGAGAAAACAAAATTTAGTTCTTCCTTCTCGCACAAACAACTTTTACTTTCATGCTTTTGATTTTTTGTCATGTTTCTTGGTATCACGTAAATGTAATACGTGGGAAAAATTATTTTTAAAGGAAAATTGAGTTTTTTGAATAAAGGTTCGTGTTGAAAAATTGCAAGTGCATAAGACGTTCGCGTCAATCATTTTTTTTGGGCTCTAGTGCTTCGCCGCTAAAACTGCGATGAGTCGTAAACAGACACGATGCTGTTCATTAAAATGAACTAAATATAATATACTTTATCCTCTTTTTTATTTCGCAATCTTGGAATAATACTAATGCAGTACAAAATCAAAGCAAATCAAAGTGTAGGTATCAGTGGCGACGATGTTCGCGGTCGTCATCCCTTGGCCGTTCGCGTTCCCTCTCACGGTCTCGATCCTTGTCACGATAGCGGTCTTCGTGGTATCTGGAAAAAATACAATCATATTTGATCTGTCTTGGAGCATTGGAGCTTTCCACCTACATCGCCACCCGTCGACGACAGAGATGAAAGTGGTCCTGCAGTGGCGCCCAACGCATGACACTGTTGTCCAACTGCATCACAGCTACGGATAGCTCTGTAAGGTACGGACATTCCGATGGTACAAGACTGAAGCCTTGAGGAAACAGTCAGTGAACTTGTAAACAATGTTGCTTGGCAAAACAACCGCACAGAAAAGCACTATTGGGCTCACAAGGAATTCGATGAGCCTTCAGGGGACGTGCAAATATAAAAGCAAGCCAGTGTTTATAAAGCACATGTGGCAAAGAAGGAATATCATCTTACCTGCTCTCTCTGTCTTCCCTGTCTCTGTCTCTGCTTCTGTCATAATCCCTGTCGCGATCGCCTCTCTCATAACGGTCTCTTTCTCGATCACGGTCACGGCTGCGGGACCTGAAAAACAGGCCACGAGTGAAGCTTCGAATAATGTTGGGTGATCCCTTAGGAACGGAATATCAATATGATTAGTTTCAAACTGCTTATGAAGCTATTGAGAGGAGCAGAGATCCGTCCAACGCGTCTCTCAAGCGAGTTACATCGCAGCGGATAGGGATCTGTATGTTTTCGTCACTCCCGAACGACCTTCAGCATCGGGTATACTTACACTATGGCAACTGCCAATAAACCATCGATTTAGGGTGCAATGGCTGATCCGGCGACAAAGTACACCTTTTGGCGCAGATTCAGAAATATATTTATCTGATCGAAGTGTATACAAGCTTCTGGCAAAGGCGAGACTCACCGTAAACTTTTTTTTTCTTTTTTTACAGCGGGTAGATCGTAGTTCCAAGAACAATAATCCGATAGAACTTACGTCTTTAGTCCCATGCAGCGACTATAAATACCCCGACAAAACTGAGCGGACCTAGAGGTATTTACTCTAGCTTTGAGCTAATGTTGATACCCGTTTACTCATCTTCCCTCTTCGCC
The DNA here is from genome assembly GCA_023053575.1 of Branchinecta lynchi. Classification (NCBI taxonomy): domain Eukaryota; kingdom Metazoa; phylum Arthropoda; class Branchiopoda; order Anostraca; family Branchinectidae; genus Branchinecta; species Branchinecta lynchi. Next base: position 17,650,622 of record JAKZAP010000006.1, read on the forward strand.
ATTGCTTATCGCAGAAAAAATAGTGCAGGAGGCGTACTCCGCGCGCTGACCCGCTCCGGAGCGCGTCCATAGAACCAATCAGCTTTGACTTCTACTTTTCTTCACCGGTGGTTTCACAGCGATTTAGCTATTTGTAGAGGTTTGTAGGCGCGAACCTACTAATCTCCGCTCGTTCGTAGCGGACAGGATATGCGGAAATATTCGACTCCGCATAGTCATATTAAAGAGATTAGACGGAGGTTTCTGTCAGATTATTTGTTCTTGGTAGTTCACAGTAACATTCGAAAGTCCCTAGTTCGCAAACACTGTGGTACTGCCTCAAAAGAATGACTAGTTACGACAGAAATGCTGTAGTCAGAAACACAAAAATTAACCAACCTGTTATACTCCCTCTCGCGACTTCGAGAACGGGTCCTGTCGCGGTGCCGTCTCTTGCGATCCCTGTCTCGCGATCTTGACCGATCAGCTGGAATAAATAATGGTTTCGTTTTTTCGGTAAAATTTGAAAGCTACGCTAATATGCATCAGCTGTTTCCCCAACAAAGCTCTCGTCCCATTTACAGCAAGAAGCCGTGGCTGGCATTAGCAAAAACTGTCGCTCGCAAGCTAATTTCGTGATCGCGTAACTTAGGTCACAAGTCGATCTTCGTTTGGCCAGCACGCTTTAGTCAAACGCTATTCATGTTTTTCACTGTACCTCTCAATGTATCCTTCTTGTAGCAGTATCTCTTTTGGCTAGTTTTAGCCACTAGTTTCATCGACAAGCGCAAAGGCCTGATGAGGGTCTCCATGGGATCCCCGGCTATTTTAAAACCCACAGGCTCAAGGACGACCAGAAAATACGACTCTATACTTCAAGGCACATTTCGTTGCGGGTTTCAGGTAGAACCTTGAACAGAAAACACATACCTCGTCTTGATCCATAGCTCTTGGCTTCAATACCACTGAGAGTATCTTTGAGTGCCGTTATAAGAATCTTGCATCGATCATCACCCGCCACCTTTGACTGCTTTATGAGACTAATGGCAGTGGCCAAAGTTTCGATGGCGCTTGCGTAGTCACCTACAAAATAGTTATATGATAAGTGTGAAACATTAGTAGTGCGAACCCTGCTGACTAGAGGCGTTTTTCCGCGATTCCAGAAAGAGGCTATGGCTCAAAAAGAAATTCCCCGATGGTTCGTGTAGCCAACAAGTCTGTTTACAGGACCAATAGGTTTTTGTGGCACAAATTTGACAAAACTATCGAGTCGATTTTCGAATTTGTGGCTCGAAACTGGGCAAAAACTTCAAATTTACAGATACAGAGCTTTTGGCAAGAATGGCAAGGGCGTAATTGTAATTTTATTTTCGGACATCTGAAATAAACAACCGGCGACAAACCGGCGTTTCCGCGACTTTAAACTTGTTGGTCAAGTGTGTAGTTCCGAGAGAAACACTCAGAAATCCGGCAATAAGCTTTTGCAACTTTCCGTCTTTACGTGTTTCGGATAACTAAGTCCTCCCCTCAAAATTCGCCACAATCTTCGGTAGGTATTCCGGAAGTTTGGACAGACCAGCGTATCACAGGACGAAAATTCGCTAGATTTCCGAGGACGCGACAAAACACAGTAAAGTTCATCGCATTCAGCATTTTCACCAGAAAGAACCGCTCCATACAATTTCAAAGCGCACGAAAAGGAACGAGAACACTTACCGACAGCTGCATCTGCAACAGCTCTTGAGATTGCCGAGCTAGAAACTGTCCTATTCCGGCCCATGATTTCCTCAAATTCAGATTCGGAAATTGGCGGAGGTTGCTCAGAAACAGAAGCGGGAGGCTGTAAGAAACAATAGTTGCATTTTTGTAGATACCATAGTATCTGACACTACGGTCTAAAGTCGTTTTTATGACGGTCTAAAGGCGTTTTTGCATTTATTTGGTATCAGGCCAGTCGTCGTGGTATCTGATATCCAGATAACTGATAGTGGTATCTGAAAAGTGATCTCACTTTCATCAATTTTGTCAAATTGGTGAGAAAGTAGTTTAGCACTTAGTGATGTAACTGGATGTCAGTTTTCTTTTGGGATGACTTCGAAAAGTGCAACTCGGCAATAGTCGTTTTTGCAGAGCAACCGTATATCAGATACCACGATAACTGCAAAAACGACTAATTGCAGATCCAATTACCGTGGTAACAGATACCACGGTATCTTGAAAAACACAACTAATATTACATTCAACCGAGCTTCTTTCACATTCAAACTACGTCACGGATTCTATTGTGACCATTGCTATGACTTACACCCTAAGTTGCAAGTCCGGCTTAATACTGTGGAGAAACTTACAGATATCGCGATCATTCTACCCACTCCAGTAAGGCTGGTGCAGCAGCTCCTCTGATTAGATAGATAGTTTTATTGATGCAACTCGTAGCGCCGAATCGGCACTAAATATGTCGACAAATTTAACGGGTTAAAATAACTTCAATCATTACAAACAAGACCAAAGGTTTCGATGGGATCCCAAAAATTCAATATCTGATCCAGACAACTGGGTCTTGTCTTAGCCAGATCCAGTCATCGCCAGACTCCTTGAACATTTTTACAATTAAAATTCAGAAACAGATTAAGGCCAAATAGCTAGTCATCTGAGAAAACCAAGTTCAGATATGGATTCAGCATGTGTGTTTACCCCTATAAGTCATATCTGTTTCGACGAAAACTTCCTGCCACTTCTGCCAATTTCCTGGTTTCGGCCGAACTCCAGAACTACTTGTCCGGCGAAAGAAGAAAGCTCAAAAACGAACTCAGGGTTTCTTCTTTCCCCAATAATGAACCTAATCAACTTCAAATAAAAATTTAACTTATAACAAATTTTCCGACTCCAGCCGGATTCCGCTCGAACTATATTTCCAGGTAAAATATGATTGTCAAACACGGATTCAGCATCTCTTCTTACCCTTAAATCGGTTATCTAATCAACTAGAAATAAAACTTAAGCTTCTAATAATTTTCCGGTTTTGGCCGGATTCGGGGGGAACTACATGTCCAGGTAGAAATTGTTTTCACATAAGTGTTCAGCATGTCTTCTTGCCCTGAATCGAACATCTAATCAACTCCAAATAAATTTTTTAATTTTAACAAACTTTCCGGTCTGGGCCGAATTCCGGGCGAACTACTTGTCCGTCGAGAAAATGGTTTTCACGATCGTCCTCAGCATGCCTTCCTACCCCTAAACCGAACATTTAATCAACTTCAAATAAAACTTTTACTTTTAACAAACTTTCCGGTTTTGGCCGGATTCCGGGCGAACTACTTGTCCGATGACAAAATGGTTTTCACCATCGTGTTCAGCATGTCTTCTTACCCCACAATCGACTGTCAAATTAGCTGTTTCAAAATATATTGTTTGCCCCTTAATTTGAACCCCCAACCCTAAATGTAGGGCTACAAAGCCCATCTACGAACTTGACTGGTCCGACGACCCAACGAATCCTCACACCAAGTTTCATCAAAATATCTCATTCCCTTCGAGAGTTATCGTGCTTACAGACGGACAAATTTTGCGATGTCATAGATATCCCTCCACTTACGTTTTTGGGATCCCAAAAAGCACGTCACTTGGGATCCATCAAGTTTTTGTTAAACTTCTCTGTAAAATAAGGGACATAAGAATTCAAATGCCGGTTAGTACGACCCTTCACTGACCCCAAGAGGTTCAGGTGCCACGTCCGTCCTGCCGTCGGTGCTACTTCGGGCAGTATGTCTCTCTGCATTTCACCGACAAGGATTGACCCGCTGAACCGTAAAATTAGATATTCCCGGCTGACATTGAATTGCTCCAGCCTTAATAGTAGGAGGGAAGCTTTGATATATTACTGGGAGTATACTAGTTTTCTAAACCCGAATACCCTTGGAACTTGGGGTGTAAAGCCGCGTTCACAAGCATGCCTAGGCACGTGCACCAGGCACCGAGTTGTAGAGCCTAGAACTCCATGTCTAGCCTAAAATGTGCCTAGGCATGGGTCTGCACGGTGATGCTAGGCACGAGCCTAGGCATACGTGCTTGGCTAGGCATGCCTGTGAACGGGGCTTAAGGGAACGTTGAACACAGTGGCATTGTGGATTAGTGTTAGAAAGTTGCTGAACCAGACGGAGAGCTAAAGGAACTTGTCCTCGCTCAATCGATAGTGCATCAACGATGCAGAGGTACCGAAGAACTTGTAGAAACAGCAGTTCCGCTCTCATGTCAATGCTTTAACACAACCACGTTCACTCTCAAAGTAGGGTACTTTTTCCTGCTACTTGATGCGGCGCCAAAGGTGGCCTGATCTGTAAAGGTATAATTAGAGCCACGACTGATCTGATGCTCACTTTTCGGCCTTGTCTTAGCCAAATGCCGTTTTATTTAGGCCTTGTCAGATTAATAACTTTCTTGACAGGAGTGGCAAGTAAAACTCACTTTACAGTTTGTTTGGCAAAATTTGGAAAAATTCAGGCACAGCAACTGCTACTCACCTCTAGCTTATCTGGCGCAGTTGTCACGTGCACTCTTTTTTTTCAAATTCGGAGGCCTCTTATCTTTGACAACACCGCTGACACGAACAAAAACCTGTTCACCAACCAGGTTCTTGTCTGTCAAGGAGACAATTGTCATGCCTTATCGTAAATAAAACGAGAGTCATTCAGACAAGGCTTCAATGAAACAGTGTTAAACCTTGACAAGGCGGTTTGTGCCTTATTTTATCCGCAATTTTAATGTGAATTAACCAAATTAGAATCTGACAATCCCATGCATTTTGTATTATCAGAATTTTGGGAATAAATGAATTGTAATTGTAATAAGAAGACCGAAACAAGGGAGATTAAACAGAACACGGACCAAGAAGCAGAGCATGTTCCTGAAAGTACCTTTTAGTCGACAGTCCGTGTCACCAACCGACGAATATGAGAAGAGAAATTCTAAGCAGTAAACGCTCTCTTAGTTCGCAGTGATGTCTGACAAACTGGTTTTGTAATTGTGCCTCGCGCTTATATCTTGAGGAAGTCGAGTGAAATCAGCACGCATTTCGGCGATGTCTCTTATGTGATGGTGTTGGAATCTTGAAGGTGGATACGAATATGCAGAGACGTAAGGTTAAGGTGTTTGTGTGAAGGTTCGGAAACTAAGCGTATATAAAACTAAAAGTCAAAGCTCGAGACTAACCGGGACAGCGGGAGGAGCGAAACTGGGAGGTGGCTGATGAGGCGGAGGAAAGAACGCCGGATTCACGTGTGGAGCAGGACCCCCAGGAATGGGTGGTGGAACACCTGGAGGCGGCATACCTTAAAAATAAAAACAAACTTTAGGCATAAAACTCCCGACTACTTTCACCGGTCAACATGTATATGGTGTAGCAACATTCACGTCGGCCGACTATCATCCAAGGGTGAAACTAAACGTAATTCTAGAGAAACCTAAGCCGCATCATTCCCGGTTCGCCAGGTTGCATAAAAATACAGAAACGACGTCCTTATGTTTTCTATTTTACACCTGCTCTTCAGCTTTGAAGTATTAAACTAAATCATTTAATAATACAATAAACTTAATCAATCCCGTGAAAATAATCATGAAATACACTTACTTGGAGGAGGTCTTTGTACCGGGGGAGGTCCGCCTGCAAGGACAGCCATTGGGGGAGGTCCACCAAGGGGCGGGACTCCAAGCGGAGGTCCACCATGGGGGGGTCCACCGTGATGGGGTGCACCGTGGTGGGGCGCGCCATGCGGAGGTCCACCGTGGGGAGGTCCGCCGTGGGGTGGTCCGCCATGGGGAGGTCCACCATGGGAAGGTCCTCCGTGCGGAGGTCCACCGTGGGATGGTCCTCCGTGGGGAGGTCCACCGTGGGAAGGTCCACCGTGGGAAGGTCCTCCGTGGGGAGGTCCACCGTGGGAAGGTCCACCGTGTGGTGGTCCGCCGTGGGGAGGTCCACCATGTTGAGGTCCACCGTGAGGAGGTCCACCATGTTGAGGTCCACCGTGAGGAGGTCCACCATGTTGAGGTCCACCGTGAGGAGGTCCACCATGTTGAGGTCCACCGTGAGGAGGTCCACCATGTTGAGGTCCACCGTGGGGAGGTCCGCCGTGGGGTGGTCCACCGTGATGTGACTGCTGAAACAGAGAACTTAGGCTAAAGGGATACCAACTGGACTAGCAAAAGGGTGAAATTTGGCTTCCAAAATGCCGTACTATCACGGGCTAGTATTACCGAAGAAAAATGTATGGTCAAATACAGTTACATTCATGGACAATGGCTTCTTCAAATGGCAAAGAACAAAATCTTGTGCACAACACGAATCATTTCTCTACCTCTTATAGAAAACCCAGAAAGTAAATAAACAACTTACCATTCCAGGAGGTGGCATTCCCCTAGGGGGTAACCCCTGCGGTGGTCCCATATGTGACATTCCCTGTCTTTGCGGTGGGCCACCAAATCCAATAGGTGGACGGTCAGGGCGCGACATGCCCTGCGGACCTCCTCTGTAAAATGGAGCGTCGCCTGGTGCGCCGTCAAACGGATTCTGCATCCTGAATAAGTGGAGTACAACAAACATTCAGTTCAAAGAAAAAAAAATCTGAACAGATAAAACTAAATTTCTTTTTCTGATCAGTCAACCCTACAATTACTTTAGTGATCCTGATTCTGCTTGCCGAACTTACAAAAACAAGAGACTGGTGAAAATGTGACTAAATTACAGGACCTTTGGTTCATCTTGCGCAAAGGACAGGAAACAAACGTCCTAGAAATTGAAACCGATGCAGAATTTTTCGGAAGGTATCAGTGACTTCAAACGTGAGTGCCCTACTTACTGTTGGTGGATAATATGTCCGTAAACAAACCGGAACTATTCAAAGTTGAGAGTAGCGTTAGAGGATTACCTGGCCACCGGTCCCCCTCCATTCCCGTGTTTGTCTAGGAATTAGTTAAAACGCGATAATTTAGACACCATACGCAAATGAGTTGCGTTTTGTAGATACCGGGGTAGCTGTTACCAAGGTAACTGGATCTGCAATTAGTAGTTTTTGCAGTCACCGTGGTATTTGATATACGGTTGCTCTGCAAAAATGACAATTGAGCTTTTCGAAGTCATCCCAAAAGAAAAACTGGTATTCGGTCACATCACTAAGTGACAAACTTCTCTCCCACCAATATGACAAAAACTGACGAAAGTGAGATGACTTTTTCAGATACCACTGTCAGTTACCACGGTCGGACCGCGGTATCTGAATATCTGATACCACGATAACTGCAAAAACGCTTTTTGACCGTGGTATCAGATACCACGATAACTGCAAACACGACTTTAGACCATGATATCTGCAAAAACGCAACTATGGTTAACTACTCACTGCAGCCTACTATTAAAGATCATAACCCAATCTAAACAATATGTTAACTGCTCTGAAAAGTCTCTTGATTGTTTAAACGCTTCTCGCTAAAAGAACAAGCGTTGGGCGGCAGTCATTACTGAAAACTCTCTCACAATTTCCTGCCACCTCTTCTGTAAACCGACGCAATGCACGAGTAAGGAACAAGTATCGCGGTGTTACCGCGTCGGTTACGACTATGGACAGCCTGCCGGAGAATATGATCTCTATGACCAAGCGAAAAGAAGAATCGATAATAACCGTCCGGAGAATGTTTACTAATGTCAGAAGCAATGTGACCGCAACTTCGGCAGCGTGTAAGAGAGCTTCACATTCTCGCGCTATTCCTCAGAAACAACACACAAAGCCTGCTGTTCAGAAAGACTCTAATTTCGCACAGGCAATAAACCAATGCAGCTGCGAACCCCTACACTTATGGAGTATTCCCTTGGGACTTATTCCAAATTGCTGGTGAATACGTACCTTGGTGGCATCATATGGGGGCCCCCAGGAGGTCCAGGATGAGGTCTTGGGCCTGAATGATGCGGGTGTGGGAACGGAGGCCTCGACTGGGATGGTGGACCATTGAGTGGTTGCCTCATGCCCATGCCCATTGGTGGGCCGTGCTGTGGAGGCGGTTGTGGAGCGGGTGGGCCAGGCTCCGGTCGGGTCTTTGAAGCCGCTTCCAACTAAAAACAAGGGTATTAAAGGACCTTATTTCCTCATCCACCTCTTAGAGGTGCTTAGGACACCCAAGACGAGTCGCCAGTCGTCTCTCGATTTAGCCACTGCCCACAGATACATCTGCATATAAGTTAGACCCACAACAGTACGGGTTTGCAATCGCGATTGCGATTGCAATCGTCACATCGTTCCGGGGTTTTGCTAGTTAGGGCACTTCCACATAAGCTAGGACGATGAAACTTGGCAGGCATATCAGGGACCCAAAAATATTAACTCGGAAATAGTCACTTCTCCGAGCCGAGTATCGGGGGGGGGGGGAGTGCAGGGAAAGGGATCTGGAATATCGAGGCATTTATAGCCTTTAAACGGTTGATCGGATCTCAATGAAACTTGATATTAGGAAAGCTTTTGTCTAAGACATCAGCGGATTCGGTAAGGATTTCAAGTGGATGTCTGAGACACGAGTTCAGTAAACTGAACTGAACTGAAAACTCGTGTCTCAGATATCCACTTAAAACCCTTACAGAATCCGGCGACTTTGGGGGGAGTCGGAGGGGGGGGGCGGAAATCTTGGGAAACACTTAGAGTGAAGGGATCGTGATAAAACTTCGTGGGAAGAACAAGCAAAAGTCCTAGATATATTGCTAATATAATTGGACCCGATTCGGGCACACTGTGGAGGAGTCGGAGGGGGGCCAAAATTCCTGCGATCCCGCAAGTTCGTTACTTCCTGCTGTACTGAGACTAAGAAACTTGAAACTTCCGATCACACATTCAAAAGTCATACATGTCACTACCCCCCCCCCCCCCTCCCGCGATGGTTGGGTCGGGGAAATCACTATTTCCAAGTTAAACTCGTCGGGTCCCTAATACGCGTGCCTAGTTTCATCATCGTAGCTCATGTGGAAGTGTCCAAACTAGCAAAAGCTGGAAAGACCGACATACGATCTGGCACTTAATTATGCTCAAGTGCCATAAAAACTTAAATACATCTTTCCATTCGGACAGGATGTACGCGTTGATGTGGGGGAGATCCGACTGGTAGAAGCGGTCTAAAGAAAGGGGGTACTAAAGGAGCCGAGGAAACGTCCTACGTGGACCGGAGACGACCCTTCTTTGGCTGTCCCACACGCCTCTGCCTTTCAAATTATCTAAATTCTCTAAAAAAAAAAAAAATCATTTTTCAGACAATACTCCGAATCCAACAAAAATAAGATGCACTTACGGCGCTGAGTGCTTGCTTAGAAGCAAATGTAACATTTGGTATCATCCCGTGCATCTGCCGCTTGCCTAAGTGTTCAATGCATGTCCGAAGGCTCTGCTCCGATCCAACGGAGACCATGCAGAAACCCTTGGATTGACCATTGGCTCGGTTCTCGTAGAACTTGACATCGATGAAGTCGCTGATACCAACCGAATTGACAGCATCTACGATGTCCTGATCAGTCGTCCACTATACAGAGATAAAACCTTCAAAACAATTGCAAACTAATCTTGTTAGCTGAAAAGAAGGTGTTTGCGCTAGCTACGACTACTTGAAAGCAAATAAAAAGAGGTAAAAGAGTGTAAGTACTGTACTGTAAAAGAGGAAACAGATCCCTTGTCCCAACCACACCCTGATGTAGATTCTTGGGAGTCCTAATATTGTCCCAATTACAGCTATGCCTCTTACCTCTGGTAGCAGTGACGAAATCTTCCAGTCAACTGCTAACTTTTTTGTTCTTGTTGTTTTTTCTAGTGACTTTCAATCCTGGTCGGACTAATGTCATAAGCTTGTCTCTGCCTTCTCAACAATTTTCCAACTGTACCGAAATCAAGCCCTACCCCTCCTCCTCACCTATATTAGCTTCTGGATGCCATCAATTACCTCGATTTGTACTCCAGCCTTCAGGATGCTTTTGAAATTGGTGTTGTTTCCTCAAGAAGGCCCACAGTAGGACATTTACATTTACAAACTGTACATATAAACCACTAAAATTCGCTCTCTCAAATCTCGCTAAATGTTTAGCTGCAGCATGTTAATATATCAACAAAACATAAAATGTAGGTCACCATCCCTACCAACAATCATTTTTGCCATATACACATAATGAATATGATTGAAAGAACAGCAAATTTCAACCAAGTAGCCTAATAAACGGGACTCCAGTCTTCATCCTAGTTATTAAACCCAAACTCTGGATCAAAACGATAAAAACGAAATAAAATATACAAGAGTGATGAAAGACTAAGGATCAGAACAGACAAAATCCCACATCAACAAGATCAGTTCAATATAAGAAAAGCTTATACAGCTTTTACCAGATAAATAAAACAAGAGGGGGCTATTATAACAGACCACTGATTACTCTAGTATGACACATAGACAAAAGGCGTCGATGGGTTCAAAACAAATAGTATGATCATTAGACTGACAACTGCCAACCGTCATAAGACTGTAGTCAAGCCCAAGTATTTCTACTACACAAGGTAAACAGAACCAGGAGCTACTGCTTTCTACATCTTCTGTTCACTGATTAAAATCAGCATACAACCCACGAGAACGAATGACAAATATTCAGATCGTCACCACAAATTTTCTATCAAGCAGAGCAAACAGAAAACCTTATATAATGACATATCTTAGATATTAAAACATCCTATCTACAAAAAAAAACAGAAGTCCCCTGCAGCTCAAAGTGAAATGATGAAAAATATTCAGCTTAGACAGAAAACACATGATAATAAACACTTGTATGTCTAAGAAGTATACAGGCAAAATTTCCAGGCAAATTTCCAAGATGAAAAAGGTGTCTTTGTTTTTTCACACAACTGCCAACAGAGCATACAATCTGGAATCTGAATCCTGGAAGTTTTGACTATTTATTAGCAAATTCTGCACTAGAGGATTGGCATAAAATCAAAAAGGAACACTGTTATACAGTGAACTATTTGCAACAAAAACAAAATTTTGGAATGCTAATGAGCCATGCCTGCCTCTAGTGAGAGTGTAAGTGCGACTCTGAGCAAGAAGCACAGCAGACAAAAATCATAGCACTATGAGTTTTATAAGTTATCTGAAAGCTTTTTATTGATTTTTCAAGTCACATGACCCAAACTTTCAGCTAACTTTGCAATTCCCCACATTAGAAAGTTCCCTTACCCAGGTAAGATTCCCAACATACAGCTGATACCTCTTCCCAGAGTATGAGTGACCTAAGGATGAACTAATGTCTGTTTTATCATCAATGTTCCTGAATTCGGGCTTGAGCACATTATCCTGTTTCATTCCGTTCTTCTCTGCACCTGAAGTGATGACATCATTGTAGAGATCAACTGCATCTTCCTCCTAGAAAACACAGAGCTCTTAAGGCTCTAGATAGACAAATCCTCCAAATCATATTAACAGGTAGATTCTGCTTCTGCTGAATAAGAGCATAATTCTAAAACGTAACACCAGGTTATATATACTTCATATACCAGTCCTATTATTGACAAGCTTAAATCCTACTTACTGCTTTAAACAGTCTTTAACCTACTAACTTCACCTGTAAAGGATAAAGCAAAGGGCCGAAAAGATTCTAGGAGAAACATAACCTGAGACTGTTGGCCATATGAGACACAAACAAAATCCATGCATGTGATGGATCAAATTTTTCATAAGACAGGTTGCAGCAGAAATACCTGACAAATTTAGCAAATGCGTACACCAGGTCTATATCCAGGAATATGAGAGGTGAAAGCCCACACAAAACAATTATCTAAATGTTTCAGAAGGGTTCGAACCCCCTGACCCTGCCTAGCGATATGGCCCCACTGTCAGCCCGTGCTGTGAAAATGCGATAATGTAATTTAGGCAACTTTCTGCCCTTCTCGGTAAACTGTACAACTCAGGCTGTCATCCTGACAAACCCAAACATGCAAGTAGCAAGTGGCTTAGTATTCATATGACTGGACACAGACTGCCCCTTAATGTCATTCTGGCAATCTCGTAACATATGACTGAAAGTACAATTCTCTTAAGTTCACAAGCTCAGACCATATCGCCATACGATATGATATTTATTATTGTATTGCCATAGCAATACATGACATTCAAAATAATTAGAATGATCACTTAAAACTAAATAATTAGAATTATCACTTAGGAATGTCATTCTAAACACAACAGATCTACCACAAACCCTGACTTTTGGATACCCTATGTTAAACGCTGGTCCATATAGTGTTACGAATACCCTATGCCTAACGCCCAATGCACTATGTCAAATACTGGATACTCTGACCAAATAAAATATTGATGATTTGAGTGAAGTTCAGAATCAACCAATCAGCATTCACCTATAAAGGTAGGTCGGGTTGCATATGGTATCTCGCGTTAGGCATAGGCTATGCCAAATGCTAGATATATCAAGCATTTGGCATAGTGTATCCAAAAATCAGGGATTTGTGGTTGGCTGGGCAACACTGTAAACAAAAAAAATCATGCAGCTACTGGGATTGATCTCGTCTCTAATAAGATAATCTATCTCGGTAGAGATAAGATTAATCCCAATAGCAAATGCTGCAGTTAACTTTAATTCTTATTCAGAGAAACTTTTTACGGTATAGATATGACTGTAATCCTCAGCCTAAAATTGTTATTCAGACATGCTTAAAATATAATCTTCAATGTACAATTCTTAGGTCTTACAAGCAGAAGCTAAGATAGAAGCTATTTATATATATGTAAATTTATGCACAATATCCTCATACATACAGGAGAGGCACCCAACCATGAATTTACATGGCCTCAAAATTGTAAAAAGAAAATTTCTCTAAGTCCTAATTCGGTCCATCCAGTCTATAGCACTGTCGCAGTTTCCTACCTGGTTCTCACCATTTTGCCATCTGATCAGTCTTATGATCTCCTAGAACTACCAAACCTCTATTTTGGGAGGTTTGCCACACCTAGGAGATCATATCACTGCAAAAATGAGGCAAACCTCCTGCTCAGGAGAACACCAGAGCAGCTAGATTGGCAGAAACCCCACAAATAGCAGGTTATGTAGAAACTGGGACAAACCTCAGCTTCAGGAGATTACTTGGCAGCTAGAAAAGAGCAAACCTCCCAGGTAGGAGAATACAACAGCGGCCAGATCAGCAGAAACCTTCAAGGTGGGAAACTGTAACAGTGGTACAGACTAGTCCTATCCGTCAAGAAGCAAAATTTAACCACCTAGGACCTATTTAGGACTGCAGAGAAATTCTCCTTTACTCTTTTACAGGTCTGTTTTAAGCTTATTGTAGCCAGCCTGTAGCAGTCTAGTAAACAAAGCCTTTTTCTGATAACCGTGACATGCCCCCAGGGGTGAGTAGGGTACTCATACTTCTGTGAATTCCTTATTCTCCAGAGTTAGGCCAGTCTACCACAATTTCTAAATTGAAACTAATTACTGCTACTGACTGCTGCATCTGGTCTAAGGATTACTGCAATAAATCGCCCTGCTTCAGAGCTACAATTTCATCTCTTGCCATTTTTTGTAATCTTGTAACCAGATAAAAGGGCAGACGGAACAGAGCTACTAAGAGTGACACCAACTTCTGAAATATTGTGGGTTGTTGTGGTAAAAAGTGCCATGCATGTTACCTGTCATTGATATGCGCAGGGTTACCACATATCGTCACATATTGAGGTTGGATACCCTCCTTTACTTCTACTGTAAGTAACTTTCAAATAAGCATACCTCTACAGGAGGTATGCTATCCAACCTCAGACAAGATTTCAAATTTCCAGAGAAGTCTTTCCTTCAGAATAATCTATCTGGCTTAAAGAGGAACCAATAAATATGACAAACATACTAGGATTGAAGCTAATGGTTTTTATATTGGATAAATAAATATTAATTCAACATTTCTAGTTAAACATAATTTTCTTTTCAAACAAGATTACCTAATTCTAACCTGGCTTTGCTCGAATTTTGCACCAGAAAATCCCTTTCAAAGCAGCTTCAAAACAAAGAAAAGGCACATAATTTGAATATTTAGGGACACGTAACTGTTGAAAAAGGCATATTTTGACTCTGACTGTCAGGACTGCATCAGACTACATGTAGGGGAGCTCGGGGCTGGGCTGGAGACACGCAAAACAAATATTAAAAGTTGTCATTAAAATCGGAAAAAAATACATAACATCTGTCTTCTAGTGATCTCCTTTGTACCGAAGTTTCATGCTACTTGCTTTTCTGGTTTTGACAAAAAGTTGAAACAAGAGCTGCAAGCTCATATGGCACTTGCAAGGCTGGGTCAGAGGATGAAAGTAGGAATTCTTCAATTCGTGAGTTTGTTGTGATTATTTGTAAGCAAAACCCTTGAGATAATGGGTCCTTGGAAATCACGAGAACATATTGTTTGGTAATGCATTTGGCTGTGATGATGCACTTTAGGGGCGCTAAAAATTCACCTGTAATCAAAACTCTTGAAGCAAAAATGATGATGAGCTCATAGGAAGAATGAAATGTATATTTTAATCAAAAGTATCAACTGTACTTTAAGAAATTCAGTTATAAGCAAAACCCATGAGGCAAAAATATTCTAATCATGTCAAGTCTCTAGTGTTCACATTTCATGGTCCTAGCATATCTGGAAGTACTTTACTGCTGATCACCGGAATTCCAGACCCCACTAGATCCAGTTCTGTCACTGATGAATCTAAGGCTTGTGCTTGTTCTTCCCACCAATTTTCATCCCAATCGCTCCACTCTTAGCGTGTCACAAGATTTCTCCCCTCCCTCCCCCCACGGGCAAGTGACTATTTCCAACTTAGTTTGGTCGGGTCCCTAATATGCCTGCCAAGTTTCATCGTCATAGCATCTCTGGGAGCATCCTAACTTGCAAACACCCGACTAACCGACCGACCGACCGACAGACCGACGGAAAAGTGATCGGTATATGGCACTTGGCCAGAAGGCAAGTGCCATAAAAATTGGTTTTCTTAAGGTAAAAGTTTTTAGCTCATGGTCGGTCAAAAAGCTGTGCGCCGAAGATTAGCGGTAATCGGAAGGCGATTAAATGACAACAGACAGCTTAGTAATTGGGGTGTGTACCCTGCTTAGTATTTCCAAGCAAGATCAGTTAGTTTTCCTGTAGTACGCCATTTTGTTATTTCAGTCAGGGTGTGGTTGGTTCGGACAGTTTTGAAGGGGTTGGTTCGGACAGTCTTTTCCTACTGATATGCCATACAAAACCCAAACTGACTTGGAAAAATACAAAAAGATGCTATCAGAATCCTTTTCATATTATTTGTTAACAGAATTAGTTTGAAAATTGAACGCGCTAAAAAGAGATGGCCACAACCGACGAAAACTAGTTAGTAGAATTGTCTACAATAAGCACAATAAAGTAAAAAATTATATTTTTGTTTATTATAATTAACTTTGCTTACGATATAAGAAGGAAAAAGAAACACGGATTCGTCCTTATGAAGTTAATTTTGGAAAAGGTGAAACCAAATGTGTGTCTTATATCGGTAAGTCGAAAGAAAAGGAGGTTCAATGAATGAAAGTTCGTTGAGGGGCTTGAAGATATTCTTTCTGCACAGAAGTGGCCCTAAAATCTCCTTTCTGTATAATTGATTCGAGTAATCGGTCCAGCTAAAGATGGACTGAACTTTGCTGATATAAGTTTCAAGTTACCAGCCTCTGAAATTGCTAGATTAACTGAAGGACAAATGAAGGACTTTCACTTTAATGCAACCTTGGCTCTTAAAACATATATTTTCTTTAGTTTAATGTTTATTTTTGAGCTGCAATATTGACATTTCCACTTTTTAACATATTTAAATAAAGTCGAGTAAAAAAATAATAAATTACAAATAATGTCCGAACCAACCCGAGGCCTGTCCGAATCAACCCCATGGGTACGGGGTTGGTTCGGACAAACTGAAAAACAGAAAAAAATGTTTACTTAAAAATGTGATGTAGAAAAAAATCTAAAAAATTACCAGATATTCTCCCAAGCATTATACACATTTGACCACAAAAATTATGTAAACCGCCAAGAAATAGCGGCCTAGCAAGAAAAGGAAAATTAGTGTCTGGGTCAACCCCGAGCTCACCTACATTTCATTTTAACATTTTAGCGGCAACATCTATGCAGCATCTATGTAGACGTAGTGTACAAACAAGGTCAGGTACACCTCCTCTACTGTACTATCAAGACAAGCTCAGAGCATAAAAACTGAGAATAGGATTCTCCTGAGACTCTGCACAACTACTGTCTAATAAAATCAATATTCTGACAAGCTAAAAAGTATGACCATCATAGTGACTGAAATCTCAGAAATTTTCCTGTAAATAATCTGTGGGGATCCTCCTTCCACAAATCAGCCTTTACCTGGGGAAAATCATCTCCGATGTCTTCAGCATACAGGTCAATATCGTCGGCCATTTCCCTACAAGAAAATATTGGTGTTTTTGGTTTTGATGAATATGCTGCAGATGCGAATCGTACAACCGTCTCAGTACGAAAGGCCCAAGAGTTCATGCTAGATGGAAATAGCAGAACGGAAAGTCGACGGCAGGCAGCTCAACGCAGGATAGGACCAGAGTTCAGTGTTTCTTTTGTTTCTTTCAAGCTGAAGCTGCGTTGCCACTGATTCAGAAACTTGGCACCGAATCTTTTTAGAGGCATACTCTCGCCGACCGCCGTTCCCCTCGGACTCCACTTGAGGAGTCCCCGTGTTTTTGAACGTGTCCGAAAGCTCCGAAACGAAAGCAAATGCTGAATTAATTCAGCTTTTTATACAGCATTTCGCTTTCGGACTTAAATTTTCGCTCAGTTAATGCAGCATTAATTCAGCATAAAATTCATCGAAAAATTCAGCAAGAATGCTAAATTTTATGCTGGATTTTCAAGAAGAAAATGGGGAGTACGGCGATTCTCTCAGTATTTTCAGCGGCAAATATAACAAATTCAAAACAACTGACAATTCGGCAAACATTCCAAATTCTAAGAAAACTGGCGATCATGGCCAATGAAGAAAGGAAAGATCAAGAAGATAAGAAGGTTGGATATCAGTAACTGATCCATTTTTTAGCTTTATACAGCTAATTCTTTTTTCTTCTTCTTCTTCCTGACTTAAATTTTGGTATCCTAGAAGTGTCAGAGAAGAAAAAAAGGTAACAGCTTTCGGACAAAAAAAAAGAAGAAAATGCAGCATTTATGCAGCATTTACAGAACCAAAAAGCTTTCGGACACGTTCTTTGTTTGTCCCGGGGACTCCGTCCCGTATTATCGCGAGTCCCGATGGACGGGGAATGCTCTGATTATCATCACCATCATCAAACAGGACTCCCTTTCGGATTCGGAGGGGAATCAATTTTTGCTGGTGTTGGTGCAATGTAAAGTTAATTATAAATAACCAGAATAAACGAAACCAAAAATAAAGTGGCTCCAGACTAATTTCGTCAACTGCATATCTATTTTTCGAACAAAATCCATGCTGGAAGCATTCCCCGTGTTCTCGCTGTTTCTGTCCGCGGAGTCCGCGTGGAGTGACTCTCTCTATTTTCGCCGTTCCCTTTGATTTCCCCGAGGAGTCCTCAGGGAACGGCGAGAATACGCCTTAGGTGAAGTATTTTAAGATTTTCTTTCTATTGAGCCATATCTTCCAAAGCCGCAAGGGTTGTCGTTGTTCTACTTTTGGGAATTGGGATCCCAAAATTAAGTGGCGGGATACGTATGACTTCGAAAGGTTTGTCGTCCATCTGTTGCTCTTCTGGCAAGTGCCATATTATGGCGATCAATTTCTGTATGTCCGTCCGCCGGTCTGTATGTCGGTTGGTCCGGGTTTTGCTAGTTTGGGTACTTCTAGATAAGTTAGGACAATAGTTGCGTTTTCACAGATAACATAGTTGCGTTTTTGCAGATACCATGGTATCTGATACCACGGTCTAAAGTCGTTTTTGCAGTTATCGTGGTATCTGGCCAGTTATCGTGGTATCAGATATTCAGATACTACGGTCCGACCGTAGTAACTGGTCGTGGTATCTGAAAAGTCATCTCACTTTCAGATTGGTGAGAAAGAAGTTTAGTAGTTAGTGATGTAACTGGATATCTGTTTTTCTTTTGGGATGACTTCGAAAGTGGAATTTCGGCAATAGTCGTTTTTGCAGAACATCGTGTATGGGTGGAAGTTTTGTTTTTATTGATGTTTTGTTTTGAGGGTAATTAGTCCCTTACAGGTTCGCCTCTGGGCATTGAAGATTCCATTTTTTTTTTAATAAACCCTTCGTTCATTCAAAAAAAAAAAAAAAAAAAAAAGATACCACGATAACTGCAAAAAAGACTAATTGCAAATGCAGTTACCGTGGTAACAGATATCATGGTATTATCGCCGCCCTTCCTGGAGTAGATACTCTTGATGACTAACTCTCCTTAACGATGCAAAATAGCGGAAGAGCCAGAAGCGGTATCACCTCGGATATCACACCTGCGCCCCAAGATCGCCGTGATTGATTGACACAGGATTTCAGTTGTTGAGTTTGAGTCGTTAGTAAGACGTTTCCTCGTTCTTTCTGAGGATCACTGGCGTGTTTTGGACTTAGTCATATAGAGTACTCTTACAGTAGGCTTTTATCGTAAGCTTTATTCACTGCAGCCGCTTGAGTTACATTGTCGCCACCCCATCTAGGGCATATTCCATCCTACTTACCGTAGTTACTACAGGCGTATTCTCGCCGTTCCCCGCGGACTCCACTTGAGTAGTCCCCGCGTTTTTGTTTGTCCCGGGGACTCACTTCCCGTATTCTCGCGAGTCCCCACAGACGGGGAATGCTCTGATTATCATCACCATCATCAAAAAGGACTCCCTTTCAGATTCGGAGGGAATCAATTTTTGCTGGTGTTGGTGCAATCTAAAATTATTAAAAATAACCAGAATAAAAAAAAACAAAAATAAACTGGCTACAGACTAATTTCGTCAACTGCATATCTATTTTTCGAACGAAATCCATGCTGGAAGCATTCCCGTGTTCTCGCTGTTTCTGTCCGCGGAGTCCGCGTGGAGTGACTCCCTCTATTCTCGCCGTTCCCTTTGATTCCCCGAGGAGTCCTCGGGGAACGGCGAGAATACGCCTTACGTGTGGCGTCACGAATTTTGGCTTTTTGCCGTCAAGGCTGTAGCGAATTGTCTAATTTCCAGCAGAATATCATGCCACGGGTGAATCCAACCAATCACGTTACAGAGATGCGTAGTTCCGCGTAGTTCTATGCTTACTACACTCCCGAGCAGGGTAAGCAAATAGTTACTATTTCGAGAAGGTTGGAACAGTAAGCGTAGTACATTTTTACGAAGTTGGAACGGAAATAGTAACTAATAGTTACTATTGTTAGCAGGGTGGAACACGCTCCTAGGATTTTTGTTCATTCCGAAACTGTTTGGGACTCATCGTCAGTAAGTCTCAACCTTCTACACTCCGTATCTGGACTTGGGAACATCGCTATTTAAGCCTTTTAGTTAAAATACACAAAGCAAGCTAATACACACGGATTTGAAGATATCTGAATACTTTAAAACTATGTTATGCTTTAGAAAAATATCGATGGATGATTGGTATGATTATTTTAGCTGCGAGCTTGGACCACCTGATCAGCCTACTGAAGAGAAACATGAGAATATTCTTGATCAGTGCCTTGCGAATTCTGCAAACAAATTGGGTTTTGTGGTGTCACGGTCAATGCTGGCTGCTTGTATTTAAAAGTGAAGAAAAACAAATCAAGGGGTATTGATCAAGTTTGAGGAAATCACCTGCCGGTTCGTCTCTTCTTTTTGAGCATCTAATCTTATTATATCAGATGATTTTTTCTTCGGGTTTAGTTCCAGATTTATTTTGTGTTGGTATTATTACCCCGGGTATTAAGAAAGGAAAACCCACCAATATTTGCAGTTCATATCGGCCAATAACTGTGTCGCCTGTTCTATGTAAGATCCTCAAGCTATTGGTGATCAATGATATTAATATAAAGTGTTATACACCAACGAATCAGTTTGGTTTCAAAAAAGGGGTAGGGTGTGAGCACGCGCACTGCCTTATTGCACAATTAATAACCCACGCCCATGAAAATGATGAAACTCTGGTGTTGGCTGGTCATGACGTGACTAGAGCGTTCGACTCTGGTATTCACGCCCATATCCTAGAATGTGCTTACTTAGAGTGCTACGAAATATGTATAATAAGCTGAGTGCAAGAGTAAAGGTACAATGTCAGGGACTAGAAAATCTCACCCCTCCCATCCCTATTAAGAAAGGTATCCGACAGGGAGCAGTGACTTCCCCACCACTTTTCAATAATAGTGTATTAATACCTCAAGAGAGAGCGCTCACAACTTGTATATTAGATGGAATAGATGTATCGATGGCTAATTACGCCGACGAAATTCTGAATATAAGCCGTACAGTAAAAGGAATCGAATCAAATTTCCACATTCTTGATGGAGAAGTTGGTTTGTCTTTCAACAAAAGTAAAACTGAAATATTTATTTTTAATCCTCGTTCCAAAGAGCCTATCGAAATTCATATTGGTGGTGAGTTGCTAAAGCCCAAGGATGCTCTGACATATCTGGGGCTGCCTATTGGACCAAGTGTTCGTGCTACACGTCTGTTGTTAAAAAGTCTTTTCGCGGAAAAAACTCGTAAAGCTTATGGCCTTCTTATTGCATTAAATTATAAGTTTTGTAGAAGCATTCTAGGTAAAGTGTATAATGCGTTCGTTATTCCCCACCTCCTTGCATTAGCACCGTTTTGGTGCATTTTCACTGAGTCAGATATCAAAGCATTATGCAAGTGTTTTTATAAGTTTGCAAAATATCTGTTGAGACTTCCGCCTTGGTCAAGTAACACCAGCATACCAAGGAAGTACGGAGTGGCCCAGCCCGTAATTGCTGTGCAGAAACGTTTACTGCGGTACAGGGAAGACCTTGATCCGACAAGCGATATGTATAGACTCCTGAAATAGTTGATAATGTGTTGTTGATTACGTAGTGTTGTGTATTGTGTAGCTTTTCCTTTTTTTTCTACTCCATTTTTTGTGTATTTATACATTATGACGGGTAATAAAATTATTAATTAATTAATTTGTTCTGGGCACATTTCTTTCGCGGGTCTCCTGTCATTTGATTTCTAATGGCTTTTCCATTCTGTTTAAAAGTTCTATTCCTTCTTTTTTCACTTATAGCCAAAGATGACCAAAAATCAATGCACATAACCTTGTCTCTTGCTTCTGGTCTATAAGGTATATCAATGCTACCAGTCAGACTTCACTTTAACAACTAACCTATTGTAATTTTGACAGGCTAAAATCTGAAAGACCGAAGTTAGACAGATCGAAATCCCATGGGAGTAGAACTGGTAGCCGCATTGCTGCCCCCATGAATCACGTCTCCGACCTATCGGGGTTACAAAACAATTCTTCGGGGACTGGCTTACGACTGAAGCTATGTAGAAACAAAACAAACAAAAAAAATTAAACGACTCGATTTTTCGATTTTTTCTGTATTAAAATGAATGCCCGGGACCTCGGCGAGGACAAAATAAACGACTGATACGACTTAGCAAAAGGCCAAAATAAACGACTGATACGACTTACAGAAGGCAGGGGGGACACGACTCCTACCCCCCCCCCCCCCTCCTCCCCCCCTTCGGGCCACCCCTGCATCCAGCCACGACTGAAAGCTATGAGAGTATCAGACGAGTTTTATGAAAAATCTAGAATTAAATACATCTATTAAGAATACATTTTACATTAGTTTTGGCACTGAAGTAAAAAAGAGGAGAAATCCTGAAAATCATGAGTTTATTATGAGATCATGAGACTGGAAAAAAAAAATAGATTCGGAAGAAAAACATCACTGGGATATGGTAAAGAATGAGACCAAATAAACAGGTTAAATCACAGAATTTACGCAGGGACGGACCGAATGGGGTGAAATCGATGCGGAGTGAACAAAAGGTTGAATTAGCAAATTCGATAAAGAAAGGGGAACCAATAAACACGTTAAATCACCTAACCTGGAAATACGGGGTCAAAACGTCATTTCTGGCTTCCGACTTCAGCGCTGGCTTTCTTTTCCACGGGGCTAATGCGCGACTCGATATGAAGCGAAAGCCTAATCGCTCATTCACCCATCAGATAACTTATCCCCAGATCTCACGTGGGATTGTTATTGTTCCTCTAGCGCGTCTGGCGGCAGTTCGTCATTGGATTTTATGAAAGACATATTAATACTCTTGATGACTATCTCTCCCTACCGATGCAGAATCTCCGTATACCTGCAGAAGAAACAAGAAACGGTTTACCCCCAGGACAACGTGGACGCCCAGGTTCTCGGGTGACTGGTTTATTGGAAGATGTATCGTTTAGTTCTTATGTTTTTTGTTACAAGTTGTTTAATGTGATTTTGTGTAAAATAAAGAATAACCATATGTTATAGATTGACGTGTGAAAGTGAGATTAGAAAATAACCAAAGAAGAGACGAAGATACAGTGGGGAACGCTTACCCAGATTCAGACGACGTCTTGAGAAAGACCCCTTCCCTTTTAAAGTATTGACGAAGCCTAAAGGCAAAAATTCATTGAATTGAACCAACATACAACATATTGGTTTAAAAGTATTGAAGGACATTGAAAATTTCACAAAACCCAGTGGCACGAGCGTGTATGGGCTGGAGCCCACGTGACGTCAACCTTCAAACAACAACACAACAACAGGATTTGAGTCCTCGAGTCTGAGTCGTTACGGACACGTTTACTGCTTCTTCCTGAGAATCACTGGCGTGTTTTGGACTTAGTCATATTGAGCATTGGCCTTATTCAGCGTTCCAAGTCGACTAGTTTCTGGTAGTCCCCCATTACCTCATAACCATCACTTCTTTAGACATGTTAAAAAGTCGAATCCATAGCTGATCCATAGGGTAGTGGGTCACTTTCACTTTCTGCTGCTGAAACATAAGCAAAACCTCCATTACCTGGGACACAGATGACAGGTTTTCCACTCACTAACCTGTGGATCTATTTTACCATGTCTGATCCAAGTGCTGACGGTGAGGCATAGGGGGATTAGTCATTAGGCATAGGAGCATAGGGGACTAGTCCGCTTGGAAGCGCTGAACAGGAATATGGCCAATTGAGTATTGAGGGCGTATTTCTCATTTACGATCGTCGGACTTTTACGGATTTGTGGACTACCAGAACGGAAAACTTGCCATCATAAAGTGGAAACAGTGAACCGAAGTAATTCTCCAAATATTTTTTGTCACAAGCAACAACGGCTGGACTAGATTAGTTCAGTGTTGCCAACAGCGGTACAATTGTACTATTTTGGCACATTTCAACTCGGCTGGTACAATATGGCACAATCACACTTTTTTTGGTACATTTTCCAAAGTTGGTACAAAATGGTACAATGACATTTTTTGTGTGTATATGTCAAGGAAAACTGACCTAGAGAGCAGAGATAGATTTGTTGATAGATTGTTGTAGTATTTTTTTTATAATGCGTATAGTAACTTTTTCGATCAATGCATTTTTGCGGTGCATTTTAAATACATCTCTGTTAGCGCTGAAGAGTCTAATTATTTTGCAGAAGGTCAGGTTATATATGTCATAAACTCGGCTTTACTAACCCTAGTGCTCTTCTGGGGTGCTACGATAATTGCTATCAGATAGTACTGCTTATAATCGGTATATTCGCCGGGCATTAGCCTGTCGCAAGTTTCGAGGTTGTCACCCCTCCTCCTCCATGCCCAAGCACTTCAAACCGCCCCTGTCTCCATGAGCATTGTGACACACCATAAGTGGCGAAATACTTGAAGAAGGTATCGAAAATCTGCAACTGCGAGTGCCACCTTTCTTTGTAAATCGGATGATAACCTTGTGATTGGCTGGATTACCCCCGTGGAGTGGTACTTTGTAGAAACTTTAAAAATGCGTTCCAGCTTGACGCCAAGACGACAACATTTGTGACGTCATGCGTAGTAACTACGGTAAGTAGGGTGGAACATGCTCAAAATCATGGATTTTAAATGCAAGTTTAATTTAAAAAATAAAAGACTCTGTTATGTCACTTTTTCAGGTCAATGAAATAACTGAGCCATGTCCCATATTTTGCTAATTTTGGGGATGAACCTGACTTCGGTTGGGGAAAGAGGGGTCTGAATCTTCAGCAAAGAAATGGGTAAAAAAAATGTCTTCTGGTGTAGGCTACTGTTCATCGAAAACGATCCGCGTGTTGCGCCAAGCGCAACGCGCGGGAAATTTTTTTGGACGTGGGACATTTTTTTGGTCAGTCGGCACATTTTTCGGGCGTTTTTTTGGTACCTTTTCTTTCGAAGAGCTGGCAACACTGGATTAGTTCAAAGAATAATTCTGAATTTAAGTCTGATGAAAAATGTGCTTCTGCTCTGTCAAGCAGCTGTCAAGCTTCTGCTAGGCTATAGTTGTGAAAAGCTTGGTAATCTGTGAAAAGTGCTCAATTACGTTAGACCTATTCTGGATTAAAATGAAGTCCCGACTGATCAACATTATGCTTGTTACCGTTACTGTCTTGGTTTCTTCTTCTGTTGCCGTTGTTGGTAAGGAGATTATCCGTACATAGTCATGCAGTTGCCATCAACCACAAACCCCTGATTTTTGGATACCCTATGCCAAATGCTGGGTATATCTGGGTATAGAGAGATTGCACCCTACCCGATGAGACTGATTTCCCAAAAAACCAACAGTTTTGACGAAAAACAGACTCATTTTCTGAAAAAAACAACTGTTTTCATAAGAAAAATCAACGAGTTTTGAGGAAAAATCGTAGAAACAGACAGAGGACCATCACAGGTAGCACATGCATTGGCTGATTGTATGTGCTCGGTGAAAGATGAAGTAGCCCTACATGTTTCCCTGTCTTTTGTGTCTCAAGCAAAAAGAACTACTTTGAACTACTTCAAAAAATTCTTAAGCTACACTATTACATCCATGACTAAACTATTTATCTTAGATGTTTATCCTGGTTTATCCACAGCAGGGGTGCAATTTCAGAAAACCTTGGGGGCCAAAAAAGTTTGGGCCCCCATCCAGACTCAAATTCGAATTGCTTTTCTTGGGGTTTGTTCCAAGTAAAGTAGTTTTTGGGATCCCAAAACGTAAGTGGAGGGATACCTATGACATCGCAAAAGTTGTCCGTCTGTCCGCACAATAGCTCTCGAAGGGATTGAGATATTTGATGAAACTTGGTGTGAGGGTCCTTTGTGTCAAAGTACAGGTCAAGTTCGAAGATGGGCTCTGTAGCCCTATATTTGAGGATGGGGGAGAGGTTTAAAATTAAGGGGCAACAAAAATATTTTTGAAAGCTATTGAGATAGCTGGTTTAGCGGTAAGGAAACGTGCTGAATTCGAATATGAAATTTATTTTCTCGACGGACAAATAGTTCACCCGGAACCAAAAAAATTTATGAAAAGTAAAAGTTTCATATGAAGTTGATTAGAGGTTCTAATCAGAGACAAGGAGACGTGCTGAGTCCGAATATGAAATTTATTTTCACGCTGGACAATTAGTTCAGCCGGAATTGGGCCAAAACCGGAGAATTTGTTAAAAGTAAAAGTTTTATTTAAATTTGATAAGATGTTCGATTTGGGGGTAAGAAGACATGCTGAATTCGCATGTGACAATCATTTTCTCACCGGATGTATGGATTGCTTGGAATCCGGCTGAAACCGGAAAATTTGTTAAAAGTAAAAGTTTAATCTGAAGTTGATTAGAGGTTGGATGTAAGGAGACATGCTGAATTGGTTTTTCAGCTTTAGTTTTTTGCCAGACAAGTAGTTTGTCCGGAATCCGGCCGAAACTGGAAGTTGGGCAGAAGTAAGGAAGGATGGTGATACAACGTAGGCTATAGGGTAAACCATATCTTGAATCCATATTTAAATGTATGACAGCGCAAAACAGAGATTGTGAGTTTATCTGAGCTTGTTAAAATTCAGCTGGCGTATCCAGTTTGCACTGTCAAATACGAACTTGGTCTTCTCCGACTATTACCATTGGCCTGTTAAAAGCATAACTGTTTAAGAAGTCAGTTGAAGACCGAATATTTATAAGACGGAATTTTCGGGAGCAAATATTAAAATTTTGGGGATCCTATCGAAACCTTTGGTCTTGTTGAATACATTTTCAACTTTTATTATTGCTTTGGTTTTGCCTTTGCCAGTTTTATTTAAATTTGATACGATGTTCGATTTGCGGGTAAGAAGACATGCTGAATTCGCATGTGACAATCATTTTCTCACCGGATGTATGGATCGCTCGGAATCCGGCAGAAAGCTGAAAATTTGTGAAAAGTCAAAGTTTAATCTGAAGTGGATTAAGGTTGGATTTAGGGGTAAGGAAACATGCTGAATACGTTTTTGAGCTTTAGACAAGTAGTTTGTCCGGAATCCGGCCGAAACCGGAAGTTGGGCAGAAGTAAGGAAGGAAGGAGCTACGACGTAGGCTAGAGATTGTGAGTTTATCTGAGCTTGTTAAAATTCAGCTGGCGTGTCCGGTTTGCACTGTCAAATACGAACTTGGTCTTCTCCGATTATTACCATTGGCCTGTTAAAAGCATAACTGCTTAAGAAGTCTGATGAAGACCGAATATCTTCAAAACGGAATTGTCTGGAGCAAATATTTATCCCATCGAAACCTTTGGTCTTGATGAATACATTTTCAACTGTTATTATTGCTTTGGTTTTGCCTTTGTTAATTTTATTTGAATTTGATAAGATGTTCGATTTGCGGGTAAGAAGACATGCTGAATTCGCATGTGACAATCATTTTCTCACCGGATGTATGGATCGCTCGGAATCCGGCAGAAAGCTGAAAATTTGTGAAAAGTAAAAGTTTTAATCTGAAGTGGATTAAGGTTGGATTTAGGGGTAAGGAGACATGCTGAATACGTTTTTGAGCTTTAGACAAGTAGTTTGTCCGGAATCCGGCCGAAACCGGAAGTTGGGCAGAAGTAAGGAAGGAAGGAGATACGACGTAGGCTATAGGGTAAACCATATGCTGAATCCATATTTAAATATTTGACAGCGCAAAACGGAGATCTGAGTTTATCTGAACTTGTTGAAATTCAGCTGGTGTATCCGGTTTGCACTGTCAAATACGAACTTGGTCTTCTCCGATTATTACCATTGGCCTGTTAAAAGCATAACTGCTTAAAAAGTCTGTTGAAGACCGAATATCTACAAGACGGAATTGTCGGGAGCAAATATTAAAATTTTGGGATCCCATCGAAACCTTTAGTCTTGTTGAATACATTTTCAACTGTTATTATTGCTTTGGTTTTGCCTTTTGCACACTGTTTAGGGACCAGATAAACATTTAAACACATATTAAAAACTGAAATTCAAGTACAGTAGGCTACAGTTATTATTTAAGCAATGGTTATCTTGGCCTGTTTTTGCGAAGTTGTCCCTGAGCTGTGTCACTGCAACAAAACCGGCAAAATCAAAATAGGGTGAGTAAAAAAAATATAAAAATTGGGCAATAGAGTTGACAATCAGAGTTGACATTTGCCCACTCAAAGCAGTCAGTGGGGCTATGACCCTCCTGACCCCTGCTGATCCACATATTGAAATAGCCTATGTCAAATCAAATCCTTTGGAAATTTAGTTTTCTTCATTTTTATGGCATTTGCCCTGTGGCAATACAGCATTCTGTCTGTCAGACCGGTTTTGCTAGTTTGGTCTAGGACTATGAAACTTGGCAAATATTTAGGACTCAACTAAACCACTCGGAAAATTGGGAGGATGTTGAATCCTTCTTTGGCATGCTTAAGTTAAGAACGCCTCATCCGATTGGAGGGAAAATTGATGAGTGGTAAGAGAAAATGCCCTGAATAATCCAGTGATGTGTCCGAACCCGGATTCGGCCACTGTGGGGGGGGGGAGTTGGAGGGAAGGGGGCATCGAAATTTTGTTGCTCGCCTAGCAAGTGGACCGATTGGAAAGAAACTTGGAACAGAGTTCATATGCACTGTATTAACCGTTTTGGGGTCACGCCCGGATTTGGCCTCCAGTGTGGAACGTTCGAATTTAGGATGAGAGGTTTGCAACTTTTGCTAGTTGGTCTACCTATTCTTTGTTTCGAGCGCATTTGATGTCTATCATGGGGAGATGGACTTGTAAGTACGAATCGGTTGCTAGAGGGGGTTCACGAGGGGCTAGAAATTTCTGCAAATTGGTGCACATTTTCCTCGATCTCTATAAATATGAGGTAAGAAAATTCGTCTCCATCGTCTATCCTGTAACCTAGAATTAAGTGTGTACGCAACAGATACAAATGATAGTGTAAAATAATGACGTATTTTCGCAATAACTAGCAGTTTGGCATCTATAGTCATTTGATCCTGTACAGTTACGGATAGCTTTATAATACCGTCTAGGCTATACACGATAATGTACCAAGTTTTCATTCGTCACGATGGCTACGATTGAAAAAGTTACCCCTTTGGGTAGGGCTACGCGTACCACCGGTTGGGAACCACTACTCTAGATGACCCATTTTCGTGTCTGGAAATTCCTGGAAATTTTTAGATTCGAGTGAATCTGATGGGTGGTAAGATAAGATGCTCTTGATTATGGCTAATGTCTCTGAACCAGATTTGACCACGGTAGGGGGAGTTGGAGGGACTGGCTTGTCGAATTCACTTTCCACGTATAACGAAGTGGATACCAACAAATATTTGAAGATAATTTGTTGTAGATTTGTAGTGGTGTGTTAGGTTTTCCTGCTGTTTCGGTTTTCCTTATTTTTCCTACTCCATTTTTTTTGTATTTATACAGTACGATGGGTAATGCAGTTAAAGTACCGGTTAAAAAACACGGAGACCCCAATTTCGTATGGTACATTCTAACCCCTCTAACAAAACCGCGCTGATTTTCTCACTTGTCGTGTTTTGCTATCTTCGATGTGAATCACGCTGTCGACGGTTGTCTGCGAGAAGTTTTTCCATCAGAGAAAACGGTTATGTAAACTGTTTCCCTGTTTTCACTACAAGTCAGCGGGTCTCGAAAAAGGCTTGAAACAGCCAAAACGGTGGGTTATTTGTTGAGAGCATAGCATAGTTTTAAAATATTAAAATATTTTAAAATACTGGAAGTTGAAGAGTAAATAGTGCGACAGGTCCTTTAATAATACTAATTAAACTAGTGGAGACTGCGTAAACCCGAGCGTATTTGAAAATCCTAGCGTATTTTACGCATGTATTTGGGCTTAGAAAGATCTCTAGCAATACGGACGTATTTTCTCTAATACGTCCGTACTTTCAAGCCCAAATCGTGCTAAAATACGCTCGGATTTACGCAGTGGGTACATACACTATAAGCCAGCGGAGCGTTCCAGACCGCCAGAATCGATTTTGGATTATTGAGGAAAAGTTGGGTTGAACAATTTTGGACCAGTTTGTGAACCCACAAATAACAACACTATAATGAAAGGGAAATAGCAAGGATAAGAGGAGATCCATGAAAACATGAACTGGGAAAATTCTTGTCAGGTGAACCTGAAAGCATTTACCCTAATTTGTTTTTATCTGAACAACGCAATGGCAAGTCAAATAAAGGAAAAATTACAGCTAGCAACCGAACATGATTATAGGGCGATTCTGGCGATCTCATGATTCGCTTTCCAAAAGCAAAGCGAGAATCCACCGAGCACCAGAACAGACGGGAAGTCGTTGCGCTTTTACAACTTCTCGCATACTTGCCGAATGCACTTTCCGCGTAAAGAGTGGACAGACTTTCTACGTCACTTTGCAAAGCTAGTGGAGTGCCAAAACAGCCTCGGAAAGCGTAGCGAGTTTTAGCCGCAGTCGCAAGAACACACGGCGGGTAAGCCAGCGGAGCTTTCCAGAACGCCAGAATCTCCCTTATATCATTCTTGCTCGAACACTTTATAGACTAGCATCCTTTTTACCCCTTTTCTGGCAGTCAAAGTTTGACAAATACTTGACACAACGAGTTTATATGGGCTTAGGCCTACCATTTTAGGTTCTTCCTGGGGTAGGCAGCATTCGTAGATATGCTTAATGGAATCATGGAATTCAAAGTAGACCTGGTGATTAGGGTTCCCTTTCCAGGTAGGCTACTGGAACTTCAAACCTACGGTATGGGAAAGTAATGATTGTGCCATAATCCACTTATCCTGAGTTCCATTTCTGACTGAGACAACAGAGTAGTGCTAGTGCTGACTGGTTTAGGTATTGTTGATACAGTGCCTTTAGCATGAGAAATCTGTCCTGTGATTAAATCAATTGGTGACACCTATAATTGGTGCCACATAAAATTTGGGCCTACAATTTGTTAAGGATATTAATTCGTTTAGGTTTTTCATCTCCATTCTATGACACTGGTGAATCAAACTATGTAGCAGTCGAGTTTGCAGAACCAAGATACAAAAGACAAGCAAGCATACTACAGGACAGTCATGGTGATGTGCGGAATGCTACAGATTCCAGGATTGGAAAAGATGGACACGATATGAGAACAACAGCTTCAGTTGGTAAGGAACCTTGCTAAGTTCAGCATATGGATTCAGCGGACCTCCTTACCCCCCTCTCATTAGCTATCTTATTAGCTTTATAAAACATGCATGTTTTTACCGTAAATTCCAAACCCCTCCTCTGCCTCTAAAGATAGTACTAAAGGACCCATCTACGAACTTGACCTGTACTTTACCAGTGAATCCTCATTGAACAACATCCTCGATTGAACAACATATTTTCTCGTTTGAACATTATATATCAACCCCTTCGACCTTCGATTACACTAGACGTCCATAGAATAAACAAATGAATGTCGTCATCCACGCGCAGAGCTATACTGGTTTGAGAATAAAGGGGTAAGGACTGCTATAGCTGAAAATGGGTCGGCAAATTTTGTGTCCGGTTTTCGCCTGATTCCGGGTGAACTACGTGTCCGGCGAGAAAATACTTTCATATTCTGATAGCATGTCTCCTTACCCTTAAATCAACTATCTCAATAGCTTTAAAAAAAAAACTGTTTGCCCCTTAATTTGAAACCCCTCCACCCTTAAATATAGGGCTACAGATCCCATCTAGGAACTCGACCTTTCCCTTAACCCAAAGGATCCTCCCGCAAAGTTTCATCAAAATAACCGAATATGGTTATTAACCGAATATGGCCGAGTTCCAACACATAACTTTTTCACTTAAATAGACATGAAAAACCGCTAAAAAAGCATTACTTCGTTTGTCCGTTTATCCACAGACAATCGATTCCGTCGAATGAACTTATTCCTTCGGATTTTCGGGTGTGTCCTGTTTGCAGGAGCGGATCCAGCCTTCCGTTCTAGGGGGGGGGGCGATTCTTACCGAAAAGAGTGGGGGTAGTGTCT
The DNA here is from genome assembly GCA_023053575.1 of Branchinecta lynchi. NCBI lineage: Eukaryota > Metazoa > Arthropoda > Branchiopoda > Anostraca > Branchinectidae > Branchinecta > Branchinecta lynchi. Next base: position 17,682,091 of record JAKZAP010000006.1, read on the forward strand.
CTTTTGTCGGCCACAAGGCTGATTTTTTTCGCGTTTTAGGTGTCCCTGTCGGTCTCTTATTTAACGAAAATGTGGTTTTCATATATTACAATAATGGTAAAAACTGTACTTGATCAACTGACAACTGTAGGTATACAAGAAAAATTCAAGCTCCTGGCTCCACTTGTAAAAAGATTTTAGAGTCTAGTTACAGTAGTTAGAACATGCGTTAATGCAGACTTCCGTAAGTGCAGTAAAACAAAACAAAAAATTACAGCCAGTCTAGGGGGGGCGATCGCCCCCCTCACCCCCCCCCCCCTCTGGATCCGCCCCTGCCTGTTTGCTTCTCCCTCAATGCTTGAAACAATCAGCCACTACAAACGTAAGCCATTACCGAAAATAACCTAAAATGGCAGATTGTTTGTGGGACATATCTTATCTTCACTTTTCTATTTTCCTCAGCCGTGACTTCTCCTAGCTCAGTAACTTAACAACGGAAAGACAGGCTTTTGTTGAAATTCAAATTCTCCGCGTCTGGGTGAATTTGAGTTGTCCTTCTAGCGGCACACATTCTAAACGTTATTACTAAAGCCCCAGGTGAAAAAATAAAAAATCCCTTAGATTAGTCAAAATAAATAATTGTATTCAAATATCAGATGTAAAAATAAGCTACCTTTTCAGATAAACTTTAAAACAAGTTGATCACAGAATTTATGGATATTCTAATGTTTTGAGGCGTAATCACGCCGTTCCCCGGGGATCCCTGCTGAGGAGTCCTCGTATTCTTGTTTGTCCCAGGGACTCAATCTGAGCACTCTCGGAAGTCGTAGGGGCAATGCTGCGATTATCATCACCATCATCAAAATGGATCTGATGGGGTACCGATCTGAGGAGTTACGGGTGTCGTTGGTTTTTGGAAAAAGAATTGTTAGGAATGGTTAAAAAGAATTTGTGAGATCTGTACCTATTGAATTTAATTGGGGGATAAGACTGAATTTTGAAAAAGACAACTATTTACTGTGATCATGATTTGTTGTAAGCTATTCAGAATTAAGTAAAAAAAGCAAACAAAAGTGAAAGTAAGGCAGGTCGTAACCTTAACGAACTATTAGCATCACCTGAAAAATCGAACAAAATCCATGTGGAGGCATTCGCCATGTTCACGTCGTTTTACGTATGGGGAGTCCGCAGGAAGTGTCTCCCTCTGCTCTTGTGTTTCCCCTTTGCTCCCTAAGATGCCCCCAGAGACTGCATCTTTGGAGAAGTGTCCGAATATTCTGTTGATACTTTTGTTCTTGTAGATGGCGTTGCCACCGAAGATGAGTACGAAGGGGCTTTTACTGTAGACCCTTCCAAGCCCATGAAAGATTTCGACGGAAATGAAGTTAATGTGACTGCAACAACAGAGGTGAGTTTGACCTTGGTTCAGCCAGTAGCATCGGGATTCAAAGTTCTTTGGCTGTCCCTTTCAGGGTAAGGTTAATTTTGTCTTGGATTTTGGTTTCATGGAACAGTAGCTGCGGCTTTGACTGAGGCTTGAGGTTACCTTCATATCCGAAGGTCTCATCTTAAATACCTTTTTTTGATCGCCGGTCGCCGTAGTCTGGCGTTGTGACACATCTAACCTTGTTGTTGTTTTTTAACACTAAAATCTTTTTTGTTGACCATGCAGGCAAGGGTCGCCGGAGTCATAAATACGCTAATTAATCAAACGGGGAACTGGACGTCCTTTGAAAACGGAAATTAAGCAACCGGCCAAGCCAACGTTCAACAAAAACTGCGATCAAAGACGTAACTAGAATGTGGCTTGCTTCCCTTGCATTCTTTTGGATGGATCAGCCTAAGGTTTCTCCCAGAATTGAGCTAAGAATTTGCTTTTCTATTTCGTTTTGTCCATGTCTTTCACTCCAAAAAATAATAAAAATCTGATAAAAAAAATAATGACGCAGTATCCTTCCCGAAAGCACAGCCGCCTTTCATCAACTTCCTGTGTATAACTCGTAGAGAAATGTTGTGGTGCTGTTTTGATATCTTGCTACGACTTTGACCTTTTGACTTTGGTCCACAGAGGTTCCTCCTACCTGCGCATGTTTCTTTTCTCGTAGATAAGGGGGATTCTGGCGATCTCGCGGATTTATTTTCCAAAAGGCAAAGCGAAAATCCGCCAAGCGCAATAACGAACAGAAAATTGTCGCGCCTTTACAACTGCTCGCTGACTTACCTACATCACTTTCCACTCGCGTAGTGGATTCTCTTTCCAAAACAAGAGCTAGAAGCTCACATGGCCCTTTCAAGGCTGGGTCAGAGGATGGAGATACGAATTTGCCAATTTGTGGGTTTGTTCTGATTATGTGTAAGCAAAACCCGATAAGATAAGCATGATCATGGGCCCATGGAAATCACGAGACTGTATCGCTTGGTAAACAGTATTTTATTTTTGCACTTGGCTGCGATGATACGCACTTTAAGGGCGATAAAAATTCATCTGTAAGCAAAACCCATAAAGTTTAACTGAAAAGCCAACTTGTTTTTGTATCATTTAACTGAACACACTGCATGATTAGGATCGTGTTAAGGATTTGTTTTATTTTTCACTATTTATTCTAGCATGACCTTCAGAATATCTACGGCCGGCCTCACAACTCAAAATTCTACTATGACGCAGACTATTTGAATCTTAACACAAACGTGGCTTTTCAGTGGTTAGTGATCAGCTCGCGGAAGCAAGCTCACCGCCTGACCACTTATTTTTCGTAAATTGTTTCCGTCATGCATACACTAAAGGTAAAAGCTTATAGAGGTACCACAAATCCGACAGGGAAGTTCCATTATATTCGAATCGATTATTCCTTAATAGCGGAGCAACGAAGTACCGCATTTTCATTGGGTCCTCAAGACTCTTTAAGTGAATAAGTGATGGGTAATAAGAATAAGATTGTCCCATCTCAGTCCTTTTCAGTTAAACTTTAAGACAAAAACGATGATCGACTCATCGGGATCAGGTTTTTACTGAATGGTATTTTTTGGGATCCCAAAACGTAAGTGGAGGGATACCTATGACATCGCAAAAGTTGTCCGTCCGTCCGTCTGTCTGTAGCCACGATAACTCTCGAAGGGAATGAGATAATTTGATGAAACTTTGCGGGAGGATCCTTTGGGTTAAGGGAAAGGTCGAGTTCCTAGATGGGATCTGTAGCCCTATATTTAAGGGTGGAGGGGTTTCAAATTAAGGGGCAAACAGTTTTTTTTTTTTAAAGCTATTGAGATACTTGATTTAAGGGTAAGGAGACATGCTATCAGAATATGAAAGTTATTTTCTCGCCGGACACGTAGTTCACCCGGAATCAGGCGAAAACCGGACACAAAATTTGCCGACCCATTTTCGGCTATAGCAGTCCTTACCCCTTTATTCTCAAACCAGTATAGCTCTGCGCGTGGATGACGACATTTATTTGTTTATTCTATGGACGTCTAGTGTAATCGAAGGTCGAAGGGGTTGATATATAATGTTCAAACGAGAAAATATGTTGTTCAATCGAGGATGTTGTTCAATGAGGATTCACTGGTAAAGTACAGGTCAAGTTCGTAGATGGGTCTTTTAGTCCTATCTTTAGAGGCAGAGGAGGGGTTTGGAATTTACGGTAAAAACATGCATGTTTTATAAAGCTAATGAGATAGCTAATGAGAGGGGGGTAAGGAGTCCGCTGAATCCATATGCTGAACTTAGTTTTCTTGCTGGACAAATGGTTCATCAAGAAACCGGATGAACCATCAACTAAATTTCCTGAAACTGGAAATTTAGTTGAAGCTCAAAGTTGTTTCTGAAATCGATTAGAGATAAATTTTTTAACTTTATTTTAACAGTAAAAATCTTCAAGGAATCTGACGAAGACTGAATGGCGAAGACATGACCCAATTCTTTGAATCAAATGTTAGATTTTTGAGATCCCATGGAAAACCTTCGGTCTTGTTGTACTTTGGAATTCACTTTTAAGCAGAACCCTTTAGGCAAAAATGACACCAACAAGATCTACCACAAGATCTTCCCCCACTTGGCGGAAGTTACCATTACATGTTAAAGCGGCCCCATCTACCGTCGTATAAAATTAAATATGTAACCGAAAATGTGACTTATCAACCTCTCTCAGACAGAGGTCTTCTTGGTTTTGGTAACTGGATTTCTTCGGAGACTTTGACTGAATCAACGCCATTTCAAGTGATGAAAAAGCAAGTATCCTGCAGGAAAAACTCCGACAAAAATATGAAGAGTTTTTATGGCACTTGCCCTTCGGCCAAGTGCCATATAGCGATCGCAATTTCTGTCCGTCCATCGGTCTGTCGGTCTGTCCAGGTTTTGGTAGTTTGGGCACTTCCACATAAGCTCGGACGATGAAACTTGGCAGGCATATGAGGGACCCCAAAAGATTAAGTTGGAAATAGTCACTTCACCGATCTGAGCATCGTGGGGGAGTGGAGGGAGGGGGAATCCGAAAACTAGAGGTATTTAACTTTTGAACGGGTGATCGGATCTTAATGAAACTTGATATTTGGAAAGACCCCAAATTTCGGACGACCCGATTAAAATACGGACCGGATCCGGTGACTTTGGGGGGAGCTAGAGGGGGAGGGACCGGAAATCTTGGAAAACCCTTAGAGTAGAGGGATCGGGATGAAACTTGGTGGTTAGAACAAGCACAAGTCCTAGATACATTGTTGAAATATCCGGACTGGATTCGAGCATGGTGGGGGGTCGGGGAGGGGGGGGGGGGGTGGAATTCCGGTGATCCCGCTAGTTCGTACTTCCGGATGTGCTAGGACAATGAAACTTGGCAGGCATACCAGGGACCTTAAATGATTAAGCTGGAAATAGTCACTTCACGGATCCGATCATCGTGTAATCTTCGATTAAAGACTTATTCTAAATATCAGTCAACTACGTGTATTAATTATTTAAGATCAAGGACAGAAATAGTATCTATACGTTTCTTGTAATATTTTGTCAACAAAGTAATATTTCCCATACAGTGCATAAACATCAGTCTAGACCATAATGGCGAAGGTTCTCGAAAGTATAAAGTGTAAACACATAGGCTAGGTATAACCAAGGCCTTCTTGAAAATATAGCTGTAAACAACGTTGCCTCAGACCAACAATAACAACAGCTTTCGTACGTTTCGTGTTGAGAATCCTTCGGCAGACTTGTCTTGGCTTTCAAAGAGTTCAGTTCTCTTGTAAGAATGTAGTTTGTAGATAAAGTAACCATCTTTTCACATATGAAGTGCTTGTACACAGTAAAAATAAGCAGTAACTTTCAAGTCAGTAAAATCACACGGATTATTATTTCTAGTTCATTTTCCTGTCTCTCAGAATAAGACGATAGTGTTCTTCGGCGATCTTTTGTGATTTTCGATATAGTTTGGGGAGTGTTGGTTATTGTTGGATAAGGGGGTTCCTTTAGGAACATCAAGAATCATCAGATAGGGTGGTCCCTTTTAGAGGGATAGGCTTCTCAACTCCCTCCGTGCGTGCGTGTCTCAGCGTTCTGGGGGTTACCGGTGCCTACGTGCTCTGGTGTCCGAAAGGCATCAGGTCATCTGGGCATTCCGTGGCTCTGTCGGACGTAGGGACATCCGTTCATGCGGGGCGTCTTGGAAGTCAGTTCTTCGGGAAGGTCGGCCAGTAGGTGTAAATTCATTGGGACATAAATTCAGTGGCTTACCGTGATTACTCTTTCGTATTTTTTTTCATCTTTTTATTTCGTAGCTTCGTTTTGTAAATAAAACCAATTGCCGGTATCTTTTCTTCTTGTATGGTTCTGCTATAATTCCTGGGCGGAGGGGCGGCCTTCCGGGAGGGTTTTGTCATCCGGGGCCTTGCTCGCGCTACCTATTTACTTTCCCCCGTCCCACCGATTATAGTATTTGGTGACAGCTAACGAAACGAAACCCGCCTAATTTTTTTTACAACGCTATCGCTATTTTTTTTGAGAGACTGGAAGTTGTCGTTGCCAACATTTTGCCAAATTTTCACAAATCTTGTTCTTTCTGATTGTTTGAGTTTTATTTGACGAAAATGATTGATTTTGGTGACGACATGATAATTTGTGTCTTATTTCTACAAGTCGACCGTATATTTAAAATTGTGAAATGTGGAAGCAGTGAAATGTGAAAACAGTGAAAATGTGAACATCAAGCCAGCAAAACAATCATCGAGGTAGTCAGTGGAATTCGTGAACTTCGTCGTGGGACAGAAGAAAAGATGAAGTTTTTAATATATAGCAATCCTTACAGACAAGGCTTGCAACCGTGAGTACGAATGTAAATCAGCAGTATATAGTCAGCAAATTATCTACATTTGTTGTTTTTACCCTAAGAAGTCCCAAGACACTAGATTTTCCACAAAGTTTGGCTGTACCTTTTGCTATCACTGTATCACCCCAAAAATCAAATAATTCCTTAGGATTTATTTTCTATATTTTGTTTCAATTTTCATTTTAGCGCCATGTATTTGCGCAAGAAGATTATTTGATTGCGCCTTGTACATCCTTGTCACGAATCCAACATACCTTTTCATTAGCTGTCAAACTTCCCGCCATAAAACGAACGACCTCACTTTAAATGGTCATTCAGAATTCCATCAATCCCAAGTCAGTTAAGTATATCTTAAGTAACCTGACAGGTTTATTGACTAATGTCAAAGCATTGCACAGTCGATAGTGCGTTCCCCTTTTCGTCATTTTATTGATGTTTTTCATGGTCCGGGTTGAACAGTTAGTTGGGTTGACAAGTGATTTTGATCGATTAATCATTTTTGGCGTATGTAAGGTTATGTAGCAAGACAGGTCTCCGACACCAGTAATTCCCGTGTCGTTAAATCAGGGAATGACGATACCAAGAAAGCTCATGAGGTTCGTTCTCAAGAAAGGTACTGTTATGAAATGTAGGTTTTGTCTGCCATCCTCAGTAAAGAGTCGCGGTTTGTCCATTTCCGTGAGAGAATAGGTGCCCAGCGTTGTCGTTGTCCAGTGTTGTTTTTCCGACCTGAAAAAGAGAGGTCTGTGGTCAGCCAGTCACTAATGTGCAAATAAGGTTGCCAATTTGCCTATGACGTTGACATCAATGTGTCAACTGTCAATGAGGAATCCGCCCTAGCTTTGAAAAATTTTTGTAGACAGTGCTTTGATGAGCACTTTCGTGCAGTAGAGCAAATGAGATGAGGTTGCAGGTTATAGATTGGCGGAGCATATTTTTTGTTCCTTGTTATTTTTCGCTTGTGGCCAGTCTGCTGTGTATGTTTCACCTAGAGCTTTGTTGGTGTAGCTAATATGGTGACGGAATTGATCTAATTTTATGCAGAAACATGAGATCAAGTCTTGTCCTGCAACGATTATATTTTTATTTGATTTTTTTTTTCCTCACCTCATTTTGTTCGAAACAAAGGATTTGACTTTACCGATGATGACGTAACATGTCTAATGAACACGAGAGTTCATGTTTACCCATTATTTGACCCAACAAGAGCAGTGATATTGGTCAAACGCGTGAAGATTTGTTACAGTCAGGGTACCGTGTATAAAAAAAAAAATACACATCATTTCACGTAATCTTACGTGCAAGGTTTCCTTTCAAAAATAAACCATTCTAACTTATTAGTTTTCTTTTTAACCTTATTTTTTTTACTTTCAATTTTTTTTTATTCAAGTTTCAAATTCTTGAAATTACTGGATTTTTTTTTATTTTGATTTATTAACTATTTTGTTTTAGCAGTTTTTTTTCCTGCTTTCTCTTTATGTTTTGTCTTTTCCTCACGGCATTACGGAATTAGCTACTCCTTTGCCATGAGAAAAAGTGAAACTATTTTATCTGACACCTGTTCAGTTCTATGGAACTGCTTTCATAAAAATTAATTAATAATTTGATAACTCGTGTTGGGTTTAAGTGAGTGATGAATAGATTGACTTCAAGGTCACAAGGATTGTTCAGTGCAACAGTCCGTACGCTATCATATACCCGGAATCGCCTATGTGGGCTGTGAAATTTATTGTATCACCGGTTCCAGAACTTTGATATCGAAAAAGGGAATTTTCTTTAAGTTTTGGCTCTAGATTAAAATGGTGAGCCTTATTTTCAAATGTCATGATCCCTTATCAAAAGGTTCAGTTGTTCTGTGTTATTGCAATATCTTTCCTGACCTACTATCATGTCCAAAGACGGAATTAATTGCTCAGAATCAGTCCTTTAAGTTGTCAGAAAATTAAGCGGAGTTTTGCTCGCGTGATCTTTCCACGTCACGGATCCTCTTCTTTGAGATATAAGGCCAAATATCTCTAAGAAAAATCCAAATTTTGATCTATCTATTTTGCAGATTTTATTGAGCGTGGAAAAGTGTAATGAATTATACTAGACAATTAATGAAGTCGTTGGGCAAACGTTTACGCCAATGTGGCGTAGGCACTGTAAATATCGAGTCATATGACTCATTTCCGTTAGAACTACCGGTAGAAATAGACTTTTGTGGCGAAATCAGGTTCTGCAATGCAGGCTGATACGGATCCAGCCACCAGCCGGAGTGCGTAATGGGCTAGGAACATGCCATTCCGACCGCTCGCAGCACTATGACATTTACCGGACTGCCGACCCTGACGGCAGTGTGACGCGGAGGGTAGCTGAATGTCACAGCTAGTTCCAAAATCCGCAATTGAAAGTCCCCGCGAATACCAGACGTCTTGGTTTTAATCATCAATATGATGATGATATGTTTGGATGGATTATAGGCCTAATTTTATGAATTCAGGATGATTTTTGTTAAGGGGCAAATAATATGATGCTTGACTAGCTAGCAAGCACATTTTTGTTTCGAATTAGAAACAAGAGAAAGCTCGACATATTGAGCCGACGAGGCATTTCGTCAGTTATTAATTGCGCGTGCTCTAATTGAAAGAGCTTTGATGACTATGACGTTTCGGACTTGGTCAAGTCCGCAGTCTCTTCTTTTAGTCTACCAACAGGGGTGTGAAATATAGGACGTCCTAACAACAAAAATTGAAAGTCCCTGGTTGGGTAGCAAGAAGCAAATAACTAAGAACTAGGATAACTAGTTTTGTTTTTGATAAAACGTCAAAATACGGGATCTGAGGTGTTCCCAGGTGAACGAAAGTTTCACATTTAACGCGCATAGCGGTAATTTGAATAATAAGACCGCAGTTGATCCTTCAAGTAGATATGAAGGTCCTCACATTTGAGCGAAGGAAAGAGAAAATAACGTGAGTATATGGCAACCAAAGTTGACCATTTTGTGGAATATAATCCCTCATGTATGAGCAGTAACCCGCGAGTTCCAGCGGCAAAGCCGCCAGAATATTTTTCGGACCGTCTTATAGTCAAGAGACGCAACTGGACCGTTTTCATTATGAGTAAGTAAAACAGGTATGTCCTAATAGCCGTGGAAATGCTGTCCGGCCATGTTGTTTGAGATTATTCCGCATCCTTGGTGCAGAAACGATATACAGATTTTTTAGGACTAAATTTTGCCTGTTATAATTCGCTGCAGTGCAGTTTAACCGGTCATGGTAATAATTTGGACTCCGAACTTTTTCGCAAGCAAGTGTGACGAGCTAGGTATTCGTAAACTTTATAACTCAAGCCCTCAAAAGATTTTTTTTATCACTCCTGTCTTGAGATAAAAGATGATTGGGACAAAATTCTGTGTCAGGTAGGCTAGTTTTGAGTATGAAATGATTCGCTGAATATGGCGCGTATTTTCGTGTTGCTCCACAGAGTTCCAGGTAGAACTGTTCCGGACGCAAATATTAAGGTGAATTATAATGATAAGAACGAAACTCACAGTACCAAGCTAGTCCGCACTATTTTTGAACTGCATTAAATATGCCTAAATGAACTCAAGAAAGAACGATAAAACAATTGAACGAAGTAAATAAAGAAAACAAAGGAGTTCGAGTCTATGGCCGGTGATTTGGTTTGAATTAAGGAATTATCTCGTGGGGGTAAAACGGAAAGAATATATTGGTCCAGTTCTGTTGAGTTCGGTTAGCATTGTACAAGAATGTTCATTTCTTGGCCTCTGTACAAATTAGGTGCGAAGCAGAGAACCGCAAAGGGTAAGCTCTTGAAAAATAAGTATTTTTGAAGCGGAATGAAATAGACCTATGTGTAGAGACCTACACAACAGGTTGGTCCTTATAAAAACAAGGCAAGTATGACAGAGATAAGCGTGACTGACAAACTGACTATAAGAGAATATTGTTGACAAAGAACAATTGGTACAGATACACGACAGACAGTAAAATTTCAGAAAAAGGGCACAGTAAGGAGACAGACTTACCGATTTAAAGTGAAGACGACGACGCTGACCATTTGTCCAGATCCAGTGGCTGTCAGTCTCGTTGATCCATTCACGAGAATAATGGAGCCTCACAGCAAAAGACAGGAGTGCTAGTTTAACTGTTGCTTCTTCGGGGTGAGCAACAGAGGCCTTCCTGTTGCGTATGCGTTGCAAATCCCCTAGAGAACTTTGATGCATTTCGGATGAAAGATTTGTTTTTGTTGTAATACGAAAAAAAAAAAGACAGAAAGAAAACCATGATTGTTGCATGTCTCGTTTGTGAGCGTGGCTGTAACGTCTTATTATTAGGAATGATCCCTAACTCAAGCTGACGCAATTTCGAAGTGTGGTTTACCTAGTAAACATATTATCTTATTTAAGATATTATACATGATTCAGTGTTTTTTTTTTTTTTTTGCAAGTTCTTAGGCCTCACACTTCGCTCGTTAATAAAAGCAGGATTTATGTCATGTATGTATTTATGAAAAGTTCTTTATTTCATGAAAAAAAAAAAGAACTATAGTATTTAGTATTTGTTAGTGAGACGACGGAGGAATTGTGCAAGTAATTGTAGAGTGATTATACTTGATGTCTATGATTTACTGGACCATAACTATGCGGGAAAACTCATGCATAACATAAAATACATGAACATAACTAATCACATTTAAAACATGCTTCACTTGCGACATGTATTGTCTATATCATAACAAACTGATAAACAACTGCATTATAACTTATTGAAAACAATCCAACGTGAGTCGAATTAATCAGTGACGAATCCCTCACTTCAGTTTGTTAAAATTATAGTGTGACAGAGGTCTCCACGTTTTAATACAAGCGTGAAAATGCTTGTGTAAATTTTCTCGACGGCTTATTATCTCAGTCTTCTAAGTGAGACACAGCAAGCCGATGTGTACAGTATGTCCAGCCGCTGTTTCCAGCTGCTACAGTCGTATTCTATTCAACTGCTTTTGGTAAGCCATTGTTCAGTTTTGCCTATATACTGGATACTAGCGCCGTTTGTGAATGCTCTTTAGTCATTATGCTTCACCGTGCAGCGCTTTGTCGTCACAGTCTAATATCTGTCCTGCAGCTGTGGGTGGAAAATACATCCAGCCATCTGCATAATCGAGTTGATGAGCCTTCATATACTCCACTCATTTGCAATCTGTTTGATATTCTAGATTTTCGCTGCTCTGACGAACTGCGAATTATTCGCTTCGTGTCCTTTCAACTTTACGAGATGGTTCTCCCAAGTATTTCAATAAATGATTATCCTTATACATATTGTCATCGAGGCTGATCAGATCAGTTCTGGCGTGAGTGTCATAGTCTACGCTTTATTCTTTATGCCTCAGATTCCTTTGCGAGTGAAGGTGTATTAAGGTTTAGCGGGAGACAAGACCATTCTGATTGTTCGCCCTTTGAATTGAGCATCTAAAGAAGCAATGTTGCTTTCCACAACTTTTCTGCCCCCAATCAAGTTCAGCCTACTTTTGGGGAGCATCATTTCAGAGTGCTCGGTTTCAGAACGAGCTTGGCCTTGATCGACTGAATCGATCGGCACTGAAGAAGACAAGCGAAACTTATTGAATTCTTCCTGCAATGGCAATGTGAGATTTCCGACTCAGCATACTCGGGGCTTTCAACCTCAACGTTGGAGCTGGAACGTTTTCTTTAACCACGCGCAGAAACAACAGTCGCTGTCCAGAACTTCATTTATTTTTGCAAGTATATCGGATACGATATTTCTTATCCCCTCGTCATCCAAATCGTCAAAAAGGAAAAAAGATATTGACATCCAAACCGAACCAAACCGACATCCAAACTATTGACAATGTACAGAAACAAAAAAATATTATGCATTCTTCTTTTCACTTGACTTGATCACACTCATTCATTCATCAGTCAATCACAAACAACCCGAATAGGTAAATTGTATGAGGTCCATTGTCATATTTGCAGTTTTATTTGTATATGTTTTGATCGCAAAATCAGGCGTTCAATTTTACGGTTGTAGGTGTAATCCTAGTGAGTGCCTTGTTTGTATAATTTTGTAAGTCGTTTAGGGTGTTGGGCAGATTGATCGAATTCTTGAGTAATAGATGCTAACTAGATGTGAAGTCGTATTTTTATAAATGATAGGATATTATAGTAGTGCAAGATAGTATAGCAAACGGCAATTTACATTTATATGTGTGTATCAATGTTTCTTGACTACGTCAAATTTAAAAGGAGACCGGAACTTGTAATCTTCGATTAAAGACTTATTCTAAATATCAGTCAACTACGTGTATTAATTATTTAAGATCAAGGACAGAAATAGTATCTATACGTTTCTTGTAATATTTTGTCAACAAAGTAATATTTCCCATACAGTGCATAAACATCAGTCTAGACCATAATGGCGAAGGTTCTCGAAAGTATAAAGTGTAAACACATAGGCTAGGTATAACCAAGGCCTTCTTGAAAATATAGCTGTAAACAACGTTGCCTCAGACCAACAATAACAACAGCTTTCGTACGTTTCGTGTTGAGAATCCTTCGGCAGACTTGTCTTGGCTTTCAAAGAGTTCAGTTCTCTTGTAAGAATGTAGTTTGTAGATAAAGTAACCATCTTTTCACATATGAAGTGCTTGTACACAGTAAAAATAAGCAGTAACTTTCAAGTCAGTAAAATCACACGGATTATTATTTCTAGTTCATTTTCCTGTCTCTCAGAATAAGACGATAGTGTTCTTCGGCGATCTTTTGTGATTTTCGATATAGTTTGGGGAGTGTTGGTTATTGTTGGATAAGGGGGTTCCTTTAGGAACATCAAGAATCATCAGATAGGGTGGTCCCTTTTAGAGGGATAGGCTTCTCAACTCCCTCCGTGCGTGCGTGTCTCAGCGTTCTGGGGGTTACCGGTGCCTACGTGCTCTGGTGTCCGAAAGGCATCAGGTCATCTGGGCATTCCGTGGCTCTGTCGGACGTAGGGACATCCGTTCATGCGGGGCGTCTTGGAAGTCAGTTCTTCGGGAAGGTCGGCCAGTAGGTGTAAATTCATTGGGACATAAATTCAGTGGCTTACCGTGATTACTCTTTCGTATTTTTTTTCATCTTTTTATTTCGTAGCTTCGTTTTGTAAATAAAACCAATTGCCGGTATCTTTTCTTCTTGTATGGTTCTGCTATAATTCCTGGGCGGAGGGGCGGCCTTCCGGGAGGGTTTTGTCATCCGGGGCCTTGCTCGCGCTACCTATTTACTTTCCCCCGTCCCACCGATTATAATCGTGGGGTGTGTGGAGGGAGGGGGAATCCGGAATTTTGAGGTATTTATAACTTTCGAATGGGTGGTCGGATAGCAATGAAATTGGATATTTGGAGAGACCATGTGCCTCAGACGACCCACTTAAAATCCGGAACGGATCCGGTGACTTTAGCGGGGGGGGGGGGGGGGGGGAAGCTGGAGGGGAAAACCGGAAATCTTGGGAAACGCTTAGAGTGAACGGATTGGGACGAAACTTGGTGGGAAGAACTTGCTCAAGTTTTAGAGACATTGTTTACATAACCGGGCCGGATTGAGGCACTTTCTGGGGAGTTGGAGGGGGGGGGGGGGGGAATTCGGTGATTCCGTGGGTTTGGTACTAGGACGATGAAATTTGTTAGGCATATCAGGGACTCGAACAGACTGCCTTGAGAATAGTTGTTTCCCCGATCCTACCATCGTGGGGGGCGTGGAGGGATGGGGAATCCAGAATCTAGTGGCATGCCTAACTTTTGAACGGGTGATCGGATTTGAATGAAACTTGGCAAGTGGAAAGAGCAATCGTCTCAGATGTTCCACGCGAAGTCCGTACCGGATCCGATACTTGTGGGGGGAGTTGGAGGGGGCCACAGGAAATCTCGCGAAACGCTTAGAGTCCGGGGATAGAATTAGGTAGGAACAAGACCAAAGGTTTCGATGGGATCCCAAAAATTCAATATCTGATCTAGACAACTGGGTCTTGTCTTCGCCAGATCCAGTCTTCGCCAGATCCAGTCTTCGCCAGATCCAGTCTTCGCCAGATCCAGTCTTCGCCAGATCCAGTCTTCGCCAGATCCAGTCTTGGCCAGATCCAGTCTTCGCCAGATCCAGTCTTCGCCAGACTCCTTGAACAGTTTTTAAAATTCAGAAACAGATTAAGGCCAAATAGCTAATCATTTGAGAAAACCAAGTTCAGATATGGATTCAGCATGTGTGTTTACCCATATAGGTCATATCTGTTTTGACGAAAGCTTCGTTCCACTTGCCAATTTCCCGGTTTCGGCCGAACTCCGGAAATACTAGTCCGGCGAAAAAAAAAGCTCAAAAACGAACTCAGGGTATCTTCTTTCCCCGATAATTAACATCTACTCAACTGCAAATACAAATTTAACTTATAACAAATTTTCCTATTCCAGCCGGATTCCGGTCGAACTATATGTCCGGGTAAAAAATGATTGTCACACACGTATTCAGCATCTTTTCTTACCCCAAAATCCGAAATCTAATCAACTACAAATAAAACTTTAACTTTTAACAATTTTCCGGTTTGTGCCGGATTCCGGGCGAACTACATGTCCGGGAAGAAAATTGTTTTCACATAAGTGTTCAGCATGTCTTCCTACCCCTAAATCGAACATCTAATCAACTCCAAATAAAACTTTTAATTTTAACAAACTATCCGGTCCGGGCCGGATTCCGCGCGAACTACTTGTCCGTCGAGAAAATGGTTTTCACCATCGTGTTCAGCATGTCTTCTTACCACATAATCGACTATCACATTAGATGTTTCAAAATATTTTGTTTGCCCCTTAATTTGAACCCCCTCCCCCACCTCTAAATGTAGGGCTACGAAGCCCATCTACGAACTCTACTGGTCCGACGACCCAACGAATCCTCACACCAAGTGTCATCAAATATCTCATTCCCTTCGAGAGTTATCGTGCTTACAGACCGACGGACGGACGAACGGACAGACGGACAACTTTTGCGATGTCATAGGTATCCCTCCACTTACGTTTTGGGATCCAAAAACAAGCATAAGCCCTGTAGACACGTTCTTGACACAACAAGATCTTACCGGGGCTCTTTGGGGGAAGTTGGAGGAGGTTGCACTTACCGCTACCAAATAGACTTAAGAACCCGACATGATGCCCTAAGAAAACTTCCGTTCCTGGATCCGACCGTTTTTGAGGGAGCTAAAGGAATGGGAATCCGGAAATTACTGACTTCCCTAGGTTGCGAACAGGTGGTCCGATTCAAGTGAAACTTTATGGGTGATAAGATCTGAGCTGGATATCCTATTTCTTGGTCCGAACCTAGGGAGGTTGAAGGTGGTATTTTGTGACATTCTCATCTACTTTCTTGCATTACCTACTCGTAACAAAGGCCATGCGAGCTCGTAGCTGTTGTTTCCTGAAAAAAAAAATAAGAGCTACGAGCTCATATGGCACTTGTTACGAGTAGGCACGGCTCGGTTATGTCAATGATATATCTAGTGTTTGCTAGGTGTCTTCCCACCAAGTTTCATCTCGATCCCTCCACTCATAGCGTTTTCCAATACTTCCGGTTCTCCCCTCCAACTCCCCCCAAAAGGTCACCGGATCCGGTCCGGATTTTAAGTGGGTAGTCTGAGGCATGAGGTCTTTCCAAATATCAAGTTTCATCGAGATCCGGTCACCCGTTCAAAAGTTATAAATACCTCAAGATTCCGGATTCCCCCTCCCTCCACTCCCCCGACAGTGCCCGAATCGGCTCGGTCATGTCAATGATGTATCTAGTGTTTGCTAGGTGTCTTCCCACCAAGTTTCATCTCGATCCCTCCACTCATAGCGTTTCCCAAGATTTCCGGTTGCCCCATCAAGCTCCCCCAAAAGTCACCGGATCCGGTCCGGATTTTAAGTGGGTCGACTGAGGCATGAGGCCTTTCCAAATATCAAGTTCCATCGAGATCCGATCACCCGTTCAAAAGTTTTAAATACCTCAAGATTCCGGATTCCCCATCCCTCCACTCCCCTCACAGTGCCCGAATTGGCTCGGTGATGTCAATGATGTATCTAGTGTTTGCTAGGTGTCTTCACACCAAGTTTCATCTCGATCCCTCCACTCATAGCGTTTCCCAAGATTTCCGGTTGCCCCCTCCAGCTCCCCCCAAAAGTCACCGGATCCGGTCCGTATTTTAAGTGGGTCGTCTGAGGCATGAGGCCGTTCCAAATATCAAGTTTAATCGAGATCCGATCACCCGCTCAAAAGTTATAAATACCTTAAGATTCCGGATTCCCCCTCCCTCCACTCCCCCGACAGTGCCCGAATCGGCTCGGTCATGTCAATGATGTATCTAGTGTTTGCTAGGTGTCTTCCCACCAAGTTTCATCTCGACCCCTCCACTCATAGCGTTTCCCAAGATTTCCGGTTGCCTCCTCCAGCTCCCCCCCAAAAGTCACCGGATCCGGTCCGTATTTTAAGTGGGTCGTCTGAGGCATGAGGTCTTTCCAAATATCAAGTTCCATCGAGATCCGATCACCCGTTCAAAAGTTGTAAATACCTTAAGATTCCGGATTCCCCCTCCCTCCACTCCCCCCACAGTGCCCAAATTGGCTCGGTGATGTCAATGATGTATCTAGTGCTTGCTAGGTGTCTTCACACCAAGTTTCATCTCGATCCCTCCACTCATAGCGTTTCCCAAGATTTCCGGTTGCCCCCTGCAGCTCCCCCCAAAAGTCACCGGATCCGGTCCAGATTTTAAGTGGGTCGTCTGAGGTATGAGGTCTTTCCAAATATCAAGTTCCATCGAGATCCGATCACCCGTTCAAAAGTTATAAATACCTCAAGATTCCGGATTCTTCCTCCCTCCACTCCCCCCACAGTACCCGAATCGGCTCGGTTATGTCAATGATGTATCTAGTGTTTGCTAGGTGTCTTCCCACCAAGTTTCATCTCGATCCCTCCACTCATAGCGTTTCACAAGATTTCCGGTTGCCCCCTCCAGCTCCCCCCAAAAGTCACCGGATCCGGTCCGGATTTTAAGTAGGTCGTCTGAGGCATGAGGTTTTTCCAAATATCAAGTTCCATCGAGATCCAATCACCCGTTCAAAAGTTATAAATACCTCAAGATTCCGGATTCCCCCTCCCTCCACTCCCCCCCACAGTGCCCGAATCGGCTCGGTTATGTCAATGATGTATCTAGTGTTTGCTAGGTGTCTTCCCACCAAGTTTCATCTCGATCCCTCCACTCATAGCGTTTCCCAAGATTTCCGGTTGCCCCCTCCAGCTCCCCCCAAAAGTCACCGGATCCCGTCCGGATTTTAAGTGGGTCGTCTGAGGCATGAGGTCGTTCCAAATATCAAGTTTCATCGAGATCCGATCACCCGTTCAAAAGTTAAAAATACCTCAAGATTCCGGATTCCCCCTCCCTCCACTCCCCCCACGGTGCTCAGATCGGGGAAGTGACTATTTCCAACTTAATCATTTGGGGTCCCTGATATGCCTGCCAAGTTTTATCGTCCTAGCTTATGTGGAAGTGCCCGAACTAGCAAAACCTGGACAGACCGACAGACCGACGGA
Organism: Branchinecta lynchi; assembly: GCA_023053575.1. Lineage (NCBI taxonomy): Eukaryota > Metazoa > Arthropoda > Branchiopoda > Anostraca > Branchinectidae > Branchinecta > Branchinecta lynchi. The sequence continues at coordinate 17,699,983 of JAKZAP010000006.1, forward strand.
CGGACAGAAATTGCGGTCGCTATATGGCACTTGGCCGAAGGGCAAGTGCCATAAAAACGTTTAAACGTTGCAACACTGACTGTCCTTTTATCACGCAAGAAATCAAAGATCTAATCCGTTAAAGATACAACTTCTGAGGAATGGTAAAAGAGAACAAGCTAATAAACTCAGAAACAAAGTTCGAAAAATGACGAGAAAGGCTGCCTCTGATTATTATAATGAACAAGAGCTTAAAGCTCATATGGCACTTGCAAGAATAGGCAAAATGTTGGCGGTATTTTTTTGTTTGGGAGTTTTGTACAGAGTCAAATATTATTTTATTACACACTAGTAAGTAAGAAGTACTGTAAAAAGGCATTTCTAGAACTCTTCTTCTTCGTTGGGCGGTTCAATGGTCTTCAATATGGTTTCGACAATAATATCAAGTACGTTTCTTCTTTCTTCTTTAATTTCCCGTTTCGAGGAGACGGACCTCTGCTTCGTCTAGGGTTTTGCCTGCTAGTAGCTAGAAGGCATCGTTTGATAAAAAGTACTTTTCGACCTTGCGGTGAAGATGCGCACTTCAAGGGAGCTAAAACCTCATTTGTAAGCAAAACCCTTGAGGCAAAAATGGTAATGGGCTCATGGGGATCTTGAAAATGCATATTTTGCTTTAAAGTATTTTTCTTAATTTGCGGTCATGATTGGTACTTTAAGGAATGGTCGGATTTGGAAAGTGGCGATTTCTAGGCCAATCTTATCGAATTTCTAATATTCCAGCCAAGTTTCATCGTCCTAGCACACCTGGAATTACCTTTACTCGCGATCACCGGAATTCTGGGCTCCCCCTTAATCTCCCTCCACAGTCGCCTGAGCCAATCCGGCCCTGTATGATTTATCCGGAGCATCTGTTAGTTATTCCCACAAAGTTCCATCCCGATCTCTCCAGTCTAAGCCGGTCAGGTATCCCCCCCCCCCCCCCCAGTTGTTGTCGCATCCGGTCCGGACATGAAAAAGATCACCAGAGACATGTCCTCTGTTCAATTACAAAATTTCACTCAAATCCAAAGTTCAAAAGTTACGCACGACTGAGTATTTGTATTTACAAGTCAGTTTGATAGGGTCCCTGATACGCCCCCCCCCCCCAAGTTTCGTCGTGAAAATCCCCAGAACCGCCATCACCGGAATTCCGGGAGACACCCCTCCACCCCCCTCCCCTAAAGTGTCCGGATCCAGTCCAAATATTTAAACAATTTATCTTCAAATTCAAATCATTTAATGTAAACAAGATACAGTCTCTCATAGGCATAGCCCAAATATGGTATCTTTTAGTCTAACAGTTAATACAAGAAAGATTTGTCAACGAGAAAAACAGAAAGAATAGGATAAAACGCACAAGTTACGAATTGTTAAAAGTACGAACAAAACTCGGCACAAAGCTTCGAGAATAACGCTGTGACCTGGAGTAAACCGGTGTCAGTTTTGGAACTTTCGCAGCCGCCTCTCTGGGGAGTCGGGATCTGAGGGGGACAAAGGGGGGCGGGAGGAAGTTCTTGTAGATGGGGTGGAGGAGGAGGGTTGAGCTAAATTTTAGGCACAGTTTCTCTCGACGGGCAAAAAGGGGGTCAAGTTTGTATTCTTTTAGATAAAAAGAGTAAGGCAGTGGGGAACCTCCGTAGATGATTTGTAGAGACCTCTTCCGAACCCGTTCAATTTTATCACTTTCTTCTTTTGTAAGAGCGGAATGCCAAACAGGACATGCATATTCTACTAGTGGGCGGATGAACATGCAGAAAATTAATTTTAGTTTATCCTTAGGAACCCGGAATTTCTTTAGAGTCTTCAGCATTTGGATAGCACCATTTGCCTTTTTTACAATCAATCTTGTGTTTTCATGCCAAGTTAGATCAGAAGAGATCACTACCCCAAGCAGGGTAGTGCTGTTACTGAGGAGGTTTGGGTCTATACAGGGGGGGACTGGTATGAAATCTGAGGACCCTAGCCGGGTGGGGTGGGTCATTTTTGCCGCGATTTAGCAGATTTTATTTGGGTGGTCCTCTTGGTTTCTTATTTTTGTACACTGACCCAAGCAACATATCATTTAGCAGGAAATCACACGGCCGAAACAGCTGGGACAAAGAGACCTATAGATGTCTTGTTCTGAACATCGAACTAGTGCAAGTACAAGAAGCCTATTCACTTTCCCGTCGAAGCAGACTAAATTGGAAACAATTGTATTAACTTTATTCCAATTAATTTAACATTACGATTATAAGCATACAGATTAAAAAGTAGTCAGGTAATAGTAGTAAAGCACGGACTTCTTTCGCATGTCTTTTGGTGCCACAGAGTGCTGGTGATCAATTTCATAGTGCCTCCTTACACCAAGACGCAGACTGTGCTTCGTTTCCGAGGTCAACAAAACCAAAGGTTTCGATGGGATCTCAAAAATCTAATATTGGATCCAGACAATTGAGACTTGTCTTCGCCAGGCTAATCATCAGAGAAAACCAAGTTCAGATATATCTCTATGAGCCGTATCCATTTTGACGACACTGACCGAAACTTCCTGCTTTAACTTTAACTTTTAACAAACTTTCCGGTTTTGGCCGGATTCCGGGCGAACTACTTCCGATGACAAAATAGCTTCTACCATCGCGTTCAGCATGTCTTCTTACCCCATAATCGGCTATCACATTATCTGTTTAAAAATATTTTGTTTGTCCCTTAATTTGGATCCCCTCCCCCCACCCCTAAATGTTGGGCTACAAAGCCATCTACGAACTTGACCTTACCCTTGACCCAAAGAACCCTTACACCAGGTTTCTTCAAAATATCTTATTCCCTTCGAGAGTTATCGTGCTCATAGACAGACGGACATTTTTGCGATGTCATAGATTTCCCTCCACTTAACGTTTTGGGATTCCAAAAACTTACTGTAGTGGTTTATATGGGTGCCCTTCAAAGAATAAGATACAGGGTTGACAGACCGGTTCGTGCTACTAAAGATAGGAAAACACACTTTTCTTGAAAAAATAAAATTGACGTTATTAGTTTTTACTTCACCCATCTCTTGAACGGAAACATGAAAAAAAAAAAGGTTACCAGGATCCGGGTATAACAAGACCAAAGGTTTCGATGGGATACCAAAAATCTGTCGGCCTTGCGCTTAACAGTCTTGCAAGAAAGTGCCTGTTGTCTCACGAAGTGATTTCAGACAGACTTATGAAAGCACGTTTCCAACACAAACATGGCAAAATTACAGTTCTAGTGTGTTATGCTCCGACGAACGATTCCGACGACGACAACAGAAATTTTTATGCTGAGCTCTCCAGAACACTCACAAGCGTATCCCCCCACGACATCAGCGTTCTGCTTGTGGACTTCAACGCAACAGTAAGAGACGACGCCGGCGTATGGAGAGGCACCATAGGACCCGTAACGCCAGACCCCCTCAATGACAATGGTCTGCGCCTACTCGAGCTCAGCAGATCTCACGACCTTGTTGTTGCAACCACCTACTTCCAGCACAAAACCATCCACCAACATACGTGGTACAGCAACGATGGCCGCACGAAAAAAATTATCGACTATGTCATCATCTCGAAGCGCTGGAGGTCCTCGCTGAGGAATTGCAGAACGTACAGATCAGCCGAGCTCGGAAACGCTGACCACAGACTTCTCTGTGCGGAAGTTCAGCTTCGCCTGAAAGCCCACCGGTCAGAAACGAGGCCAACCGTCATTGATGTCTTGAAACTGAAAGAGTCGGATGCCAAGGGAAAGTATGCCGTCGAGGCATCTAACCGGTTTGAGCTACTTCACACACTCACCAACAGCGAAGATGCCTGGAAGTACTTCAAGTCTCAAATGAACGAAGCAACACAACTAGTTCTAGGCAAGAAGAGGCGCCCCAAAAAAGCTTGGGTTTCAGAAGAAACTTCGCATGTCATAGAACTGAGGCGGAAGGCCAGACTACATGATGACATGGCGTCTTACAGGAAGCTAAATGGTATCCGTAACAAACTCATCCACCGAGACCGAGCGAAGATCGTCCAAAATAAAGCTGACGAAATCGAGGAAGCGGCAAGGAAGAAAGACATAGGCAGTCTCTTCAAGCATCTTCGAGACCTCACAGAAAGCAAGGCTCCTACACTGGGACCCGTCTTTTCGAGAGACGGGACTCTTCTTTCAGATGAAAGCTCGTGCCTCGATCGCTGGAAGAAACATTTCTGCTCGCACCTGAACAGCACTACTCCCCCTGTAGCAGTAGACGAAAGACTCCGTCAGTCTTCCAGTCCAGCCATCGAACTTGGCGATCTCCCCACTGAACAATTTAGCACCGTAGAAATCAGAAGCGCGATGCACAGGCTGAAGAACAACAAGGCCCCTGGTGTATGCGGCATAAGTTCGGAGTTGCTGAATATGCGGGCCCAGTCGTGCTCGTTCTTCTGCAGACTCTCTTCTCTGTTGTGTGGGAAACGGAGGTCATTCCGGAAGACTGGCGAAGAGGAATCATCATCCCCTTATGGAAGAGAAAAGGCAGGCGAAGTGACTGTGCCAATTACCAGGGAGTAACCCTTCTCTCAGTACCTGGCAAGCTCTTCTCTATGGTGCTTCTGGATCGTTGCCAAAACATTATCCGCCGAATCCGGCGACCAGAACAAGCGGGTTTTATGTCAGAGCAATCGACCACAGAGTAAATATTCACAGTCCGTCAAGTATTGGAGAAAACCAGAGAGTTTCGGCAGAAAGCATTCATCGCCTTTGTCGACTTCCGAGCTGCCTTCGATTCAATCGACCGGGATGTCCTGTGGAGCATCTTGAAGTCCATCGGCCTGCCAGACAAGTACTGCAGACTTTTCGAAGCCCTCCATCACGAGACCGGAGAGCTGCGTCCAAGTTACCAGCCGACGAAGCCCGTTCTTCCGAATTTCTACAGGGGTTCGGCAAGGTTGTGACGTTGCGCCAGAATTGTTCAACGTCATCATAGACCACGACATGGCGAAGACGACCTCAAGGCTCATTTGGACTCAAATTGGGTGATCGCATCCTCTCGGACGCCGACTTTGCCGACGACCTGGCGCTCATGGCGCAATCCATGGACCAACTGTTGGAAGCACTTCACATCCTTCAAGAAGAAGCTGCGAAAGTAGGACTACATGTCAACTGGGACAAAACCAAAATTATGGTCGTAGATCCATCTTCTAGCAACACCAATCCTCCTGTGGCCCTGGACCAAACAACTACTGTCGACGTGGTTCAGCAGTTCACCTACTTGGGCTCTGTCATTGCTGCAGACGGCTCACTTCTCCCTGAACTAAAAGCAAGAATAGCCAAGGCATCTGCTGCAATGGGAAGGTTAAACCGTCACCTTTGGCGGAAACCAAGTATTAGTCGGAACACGAAGCTGCGAATCTTCAACGCCCTGGTCGGGTCTGTAATCCTTTATGGAACAGAGACTTGGCTGGATACAATCACAGCTCTCAAGACTGTAGACGTTTTCCAGACGAAAAGCCTTAGGAGGATAGAGGGCCTGAGATGGTTCGACTTCGTCAGTAACAAGAAGCTATTGCAGACAACGCAGCAGACACTGTTCTCAATCCAAATTGCACAGCGCACTCTACGATGGTACGGTCACGTCCTCACATGCCTTCACACCTACATGCAAAATCGTGCTAGACTCAACCCCGCAGAAGCCGGCTGGAAACGACCCCGTGGCAGACCGAAAATCACTGGTCCGATAGTCTTTCCAAATACTTGAAGCTGGCAAACATCGACACCCACGACACACCAGCGCTAGCTGCTGATCGCATCACATGGAGGAGGCTGACATCACTCTCTACGCTGAGCGAGGCCCGGCAGAAGACATAAGTCAAGTAAGTCAGTCAAAGATTCAGACAATTGAGTCTTGTCTGCGCCAGATCCAGTCTTCGCCAGGCTAATCATCAGAGAAAACCAGGTTCAATTATACCTCTATAAGCAATATCTATTTTGACGACATTGACCGAAGCTTCCTGCTTTACTTCTGTCAAATTTCCGGTTGTGGCCGAATTCTAAGTGAACTAATTGTCAACGTATATCCTTATCTGTATAAAAAGAACATCTAATCAACTTCAAATAAAACTTTAACTTATAAAAAAAAATCCGGTTACAACCAGATTCCGGAACATTTAATCAACTTCAACTAACACTTTTACTTTTAACCAACTTTCCGGGTTTTGCCGGATTCCGCACGAACTACATGTCCGGCGATAAAATGGTTTTCACCATCGCGTTCAGCATGTCTTCTTATTCCTAAATCGAACTTCAAATAAAACTTTTACTTTTAACAGTTTTTCCGGTTTTGGCCGGATTCCGGGCAAACTAGTTGCCCGATGACAAAATGGTTTTCACCATCGTGTTCAGCATGTCTTCTTACCCCATAATCGGCTATCATATTAGCTGTTTAAAAATATTTTGCTTGCCCCTTAATTTGAACCCCCTTCCCCACCCCTAAATGTAAGGGCTACAAAGCCCATCTATGAACTTGACCTTACCCTTGACCCAAAGAACCCTTATACCAAGTTCATCAAAATATCTCATTCCCTTCAAGAGTTATCGTGCTCACCGACAGACGAATATTTTTGCGATGTCACAGGTATCCCTCCACTTACGTTTTGGGATCCCGAAAACTTAAAAAAATCCTTCAGGTCTGCTGGAATAAGCTTTTTACTTGGATAGTCTTCGTGATAATAATAAAAGGAGTACAGCATACTTTTAACCTTGTGATTTGGAATCGAACGATATGCTATACACCCTGCTATTGGGGGTGGTGTGTGCAATATTTTTTTTTTATGCCGATTTTTGCGGCAGGTATTGGGGTACCCCTAGCGGTCTCAGATTTCATACCAGCCAGGCGGGGGTGGGTGGGTCTTTTTTCCGAAAAAGGCCAGATTTTAGGCTAGGGGTCCTCAGATTTCATACCAGTCCCCCCCTGGGTCTATAGGTGGTTCGAATTCAGGTAGGCTTTTCTTGAGAAATGAAAATGTCATTACTGAAGATTTATCTTTATTTACCACCATATTTAATTTTGCTGCTTCAGAGGTAACTTGTTCAATATAATTGAAAGTTTGACTTTTACACGCTCCAAATACTACCTCTGCTAGGGAAAGATCATCTACATACTTCCATCTTTCTTCATGCCCGACAGCTATTTCATTGATCATGAGGAGGAAGCATAAAGGACCGATCACTGTTCCTTGCGGGACACCGCAAAAAACCGGTAAAGAAGAAGAAAAATTATTTTTATATTTTACGATTTGTTCTCTGTTTGTTAGAAAGCTTTTTACGATATTAATAAGATATTCAGGAATATTTTTCTCTGCCATTTTTTCCAGCAAAATCTTGTGATCTACAAGATCGAAAGCTTTTTTAAAATCTATTGCAATTAGATTTATCCATTTCCCGGGTTCATCTAAATTTTTAAAAATAAAATCAAGTAAACTAACGAGATAGTGAACAGTTGAACACTTCGGGATGTTACCAAATTGCCTCTTATCGATGACTTCCGAGAGATATTTTTTTAGCCAAGAAGCCACAAAGCTCTGGAGTAGATGCTTGTTATTCCCGGCAAGTTTCACTCCGATCCCTCCGTTCTAACCGTTTCTCGGGATTTCCGGTCTCTCCTCCCCCCCCCCCAACTCCTCCATAGCTGTCGAGTCCAGTTCGGACTTCAAATGGAACATCAGAGACATGTCATTTATTCAGGTATTAAGTTTCATTTCAATCCGATCACCCGTTCCAAAGTTACACACCACTCAATTTTCCGGATCTCCCCCCCCCCAGATGATCGGATCGGGAAACTGATTATTTATAGGTTGGTTTGGTCGGGTCCCTGATATGCGTGCCAAGTTTCATCATCCTAGCACCCCCCTAATCTATATCAACCCCTACTAAGATTTAACAACATATTATACCAGCCTCTTCGACCTTAGATTGCTCTAGCCCCCCCTCAAGCCCCCCCCCCCCCGCCCCCAGTTATCGGATCTGTTCCGGATTTGACAGTGAACGTCCAAGACACTTGTTCTTGATACCTGTCAAGTTTAATGCACGCCCGATTATCCGTTCCAAAGTTATGAATGTTACTAATTTCCTGATTCCCCATCTTGCCGCTCCCCCATTGATGGTCGGATCGGGGAAGTGATTATTTCCAAGTTGATCGTGCCAAGTTTTATCGTCCTACGTCATGTGGAAGTGCCCAAACTAGCAAAATTCGGACAGACCGACAGACATTACGATTGCTATACGGCACCTGAGTAAGCTCAAGTGCCATACAAAATTCGTAGGTTATTTGAATCAAATAGTAGTAAATGGTACAAAGAAATTAAGCAAATGTGTGGGAAAACACCTTCTGTTGTTGATTTTAATCTTGATGCTGATGATGTAACCGTCGCAAATCAGTTAAATTGACATCTTGCCAAAATAGTCCAATCACTACCTCCGCTGGATGGAAATGATACTGCCGAATTTTCGACAGAAGAAAGTAATGTGAAGCTTATTAGCGAAGATCAAGTTTGTTCTAAACTGGAAAAGCTGAAAAGAACAAGCATAACACCTATTGATATCCTTATCCAGTTAATTAAATCGTTTCGCGATAAAATTGTAAAACCTCTGACAAATATATTTAATAGTATTTCCAGTAGTTTAGAATACACACGAGTTTGGAAAACAGGGTAGGCCACACGACTACCAAAGAAAGATACTCAGTTGGATTTTGAAGGTGTAAGGCCTATCGCGCTGACTCGAATATTTAGTAAAATATACGAAAGTTTTGTTGCTGATTAGCTTAAAATAGAAATAGAACCATTGCTAGATTATCGACAGTATTGAAACCGAAAATGTACGTCATCTTCACATTATCTAACCAGTCTTCTCCATTTTATTTTTGATTTAAAAAAAAGGTTTGGGGTCATTCTGTCAATAAAACCGTGACCAAACAAAGTGTGACTCCGATTTTGATGAAATTTGGATATGTTATGGGTTTTAGTCCTAGGATAAACCCTGTAAATGGATTCGACAAAATTTTGAACGGTTTCCGAGTTGCTGCCATTTTTAGTGAGCCGAAACTCGAGAAAAAGACCTGAAAAACGTAAAAAATGAATTTTCTTAAGATTTTTTTGTTCTGGAACCGAACAAGCTAGTGAGTTCTGGTTTGTGTCTTTCTGGTGCAGTTATCTTGAGCTTTTTGATGGAATTTCTTCAAACGACCAGTTTGAAAACTTGTATAAAATGTTGAGGGTTTCATTCCGTCGGAGCCTGTTAGATCTGCAGTTTGACAAAAAGTCGCAAAAATGCAAATCTTTGAGCTCAATTATCTCTGTAAAACCTCCCTAAATCTTTTTCGTTCTTTCTTCATTCGAAAGAGCGCATTCTCGCCTTTCTTTTGGTACCACAGCGATCTTCCACCTTTAGAGTTTAGCCACTTTTTTTTGCAATTGAAGTCGACCTGCTTTGGGACTAAAAATCTCGCTAAATCTGTGCATTTTTGCAATTTTGTAAAAAAGATTTCGGATGTCTTACTTGATTAAACTGCTCTCGGCGTTACTCGTTGGTTGCTGGCTTCTTATAGGCCTAATGCCAAACTTCGAACTTTTCATCGTAGGCCTACTGAGCTAATTGGTGGTGCACTGCCTTGGCTTCACGATCAACTGTTCGTCATCGCTAAAGTCACTAAATTGCTTTATCCTGTCTCTCTTGTATACTTTAAAAAATGGCAGTCTAGATCCGTGATCCTACCCACAGAACATGAGTAAGTCATGACTTTGCTTGCCTCAAATTCACTGAATTCAACAGACTATAAACCCGTACGTAGCATTCATTCCAGCAAGCAACTTGTGTATTTGCCAGAAGGTACGCAGGACCAATTAGTTCAGTACGGTGAAATGTTCGAAGTGGGCCATTATAAGAACCGAGCAACAAGCGAGTTACGCCAACAGCCGAAATAAAAATTAAAATAAAAGTTGGTGCACGTTTTTAGCGAGATTGTTAGTCTCAAAGTAGGTCAACTTCAATTGCCAAACAAAGTATCTAAACTCAAAATGTGGAAGATGGCTAGGATACCAAAAGAAAGGCGAGAATACGCTCTGAAAAGAAAAACGAAAAACATTTACGGAGGTTACAAAGAGGTAATTGACCTCAAAGATTGGCATTTTTGCGACTTTTTGTCAAACTGCAGATTTTACAGACTCCTAGAATCTGAGCCAGATAAGCTAGAGATGCGGATCAACGTCAAAAGATAGCTTTTTACCAGTTCTAGAAGTTTGCTATTATTAGCCCCGCAGTACTTCCAGAAAATTTGTGATATTCCCTTAAACTTGGCAAAAATCGTATTCTGAACTACTGAATGAAACCCTCAACATTTGATACAAGAAGAAATTCTGTCAAAAAGCTCAAAATAACTACATCAGAAAGACACAAACCAGAACTCTCTAGCTTGTTTGGTTTCAGAAAAAAAAAATCATAAGAAAAGTCATTTTTTTTACGTTTTTCAAGCCTTTTTCTCGAGTTTTGGCTCACTAAAAATGGCCGCAACTCGGAAACCGTTCAAAATTTTGTCGAATCCTTTTACAGGGCTTATGCTAGGACTAAAACCCATAGCATATCCAAAGTTCATCAAAATCGGAGTCACACTTTTTTATAGTCCCGGTTTTATTGACATAGATTATTTGATCTTATTGACCACAAAATTTTAATTTCTAAGCTGTATCATATTTTTAACGTTAATACCAGAGTAATAAAAATAATAGGTAAATCTCAGATATTAAAGTATCGGAATGTTTACTCTGAACCAGAAGCGGTACTTTGTGGTGTGCCCCAGGGCACCATCTTAGGCCCAATTTTATTTTTAGTTAATGTGATTATCGATATAGTTGAGATTTTGAAAATCGTTGGAAGTATGTTGATGATCTAACAATTGATGAAGTTTGTTGTAGAAAGGAGTCGAGTCAAATTCAAGGTATTGCGAGTAAAGTAAAAGTGCAAGCTTTGAAATTTAATATGACTGTGAATGACAGTAAATCATGCACTTCTTTTTTTAAATCTTTCAACCCTACCTTTCTACCTGGAATTTCAGATTCGTTGAGAGTAGAAACAATTAAACTTCTAGGGATATGCTTAACTCAAGATTTAAAATGGGAAGCACAGACGACTAGCATGAAAAAGCGAGGGAATGCCGGACTTCAGATGCTTAAGCACATGTCCAGTCATGTGTCACATACTTGTTCCGGATCCGTCCAGATTTAGAATATGGAGCCCCTATTTGGCATATTGGCCTCGAACAGACCGCCAGAATTGAGAAGATTCAAAAAAGAGCTCTAATCATAGCGTCAAAGGTTGCCGAGAGGTCCTATGAAGAGTTACTACGTAAATTCGAAATCACCTCCTTACATGAACGAAGGCTGAAACTCTGCATGGAGTTTGGCGTCAAATCTCTGAATCACTCCATCCACAAAAATATTTTCCCTTCTGAAAAGCTGACAAAAAGGCTCCCTCGCAAGGTAGCTACTGCGGTTGAAAAGTTGCAGCCAATCAAATGTGCCCACCAGAGGTTTGCAAAGAGTTTTGTCCCGTCATTTGTGAAGTTGTATAACGAAGCATAAGCTGAGCTGCTAGTTTAAACTTATAATGTTATTTATTACCATTGTAGCCTTATATGCGCAGACCAAACAAATTTGGCGTGAGCCATGATAAGCTTTTGGTGAATAAAAAGATTTATCTATCTATCTATTGATCGATCGATCATGGGCCCTTGAGGATCACGAATGTATATTGTTTGGTCAAAAGTATTGTTTTCACTTTTCGGTAAAGATGTGTGCTTTAAGGGTACCAAAAAATCATTTTAAGCAAAACCCTTGTGTCAAAAACATCATTCGATCATGAATTGTATCGTTTGGTCAAAAGATTTTTTTTTTTTTCAATGTGCGGTTAAGTTGCGTACCGTACTTTAAGTGATCTAGAAATTCCTTTCTAAGCAAACCCTTTAGGTAAATATGATAAGGAGCTCATGGAGATCACGAAAATGAAATTGTTCTTAAGAGTATTTTTATACTTTCCGGTTAAGATCAGTACTATAAGGGATGGTCTGATCTGGGAAATGATGACAACCTTGTCAAGTCTGTAATGTTTCAGCCAAGTTTCATCGTCCTAGAACATCTGGAAGTACCTGAACACCGATTAACAGAATTCTGGACCCCCCCCCCCCCGCCTACTTCCCCCAGTGCTTGAATTCGGTCCGATTCTGTCATTGATGTATCTAGGGCTTGTGCTTATTCTTTCTCATCTAGTTTCATCCCGATTGCTCCACGTTGAGTATGTCACACGATTTCCGGTTCTCCACCCGCCCGCCCCCCCCCCCCATGTTCATCGGATCCGGTCCTGACTTGATATGGGGCATCTGAGACATGAGGTCTTTCCAAATGTCGAGTTTCATTAAGATCCGATCACCGATTCGAAAGTTATATATACTTCAAGATTCAGGATTCCCCCTCCCTCCGCTCCCCCCACGATGGTCGGATCGTGGAACTGATTATTTTCAAGTCAATTTGGTTGGGTCCCTGATATGCCTACGAAGTTTCATCGTCCCAGCCCACCTGGAGGTACCCTTACTCTGTATCACCGGAATTCCAGAAACCCCCGTCCTACTCCCCCCCACAGTGCCCAATTCCGGTGCAGTTCTGTTAATGATGCACCTAGGTATTTTGGTTCATCCTCCCACCAAGTTTCATCCCGATCGCTCCACTCTAAGCGTGTCACATAATTTCCGGTCCTCCCCTCCGACTCCCCCACATTTACTGGATCCGGTTGGGACTTGAAATGGGCCATCAGAGACACGACATCTTTCCAAATATAACATTTCATTAAGATCCGATCATCCGTTCGAAAGTATGCATGCCACTAAATTCCGGCTCCCCTCCCTCCCCCACGATGGTCGGCCCGGGCAAGTCAGTGTTTCCAAGTTAGTTTGGTCGGGTCGCCAATATGCCTGCCAGGTTTCATGGCCTAGCCCATCTGAAAGTACCCTAACACGCGAACACCGGACTGACCGACAGACCGACGGAAAAGTGATCGGTATATGGCACTTGGCCGGAAGGCAAGTGCCATAACTAGCGGAGCGCAAGAACAGCCCCAGAAAGCGAAGCGACTCTTAGCCAAAGTCACAAGAGCAGCCTGCGCATGAACAAGTGGAGCTTTTCAGATCGCCCTCAATTTCAGGATACTAAAAAATAGCTACGATGGCACATAATCAATTTATTGGTGACAGACGTGACAGTTCATCACCTTTGGAAGATCTCCGGCGAAAAAACTGGAAAACGTTGTGTGATTCGGAATGTGTACTTATTCAGTATTGTGTAGTTACGGAACAGACATAAGCACATTTTATGTACCGAGCTTTAGTTGGAATTAGAGCTTTAGTAGCTCAAATGTGGGTGATATAGACATTGTGAAGGCGATTATGCTTTCTAACTTTTCTCGAACAGATATGCAATGCATATCTTCCTATGTCCCACAGGAAGTTATTTTATGACAATTACTTTTGTGGAGGATGTTACGACCATCGTATCATCTTCCAGAGAGGCTGATACGATGGTCGTAACATTCTCCGCAGAAGTTCATCAAGCACTTTGCTCAAATACTGAGTTCATCGAGCACTTTTTCTAAAATACTGAAAAACAGAAGCTGACTTTTCACAGAAAAAAATAATTAGAAAAAAATACTTAAAAAACTATACAAAAAATAAAATAAGAAATATAATAAGTTAAAATGTTGAAAAATGACAGAAAATTTTACTCTCTTCGACAGCCAGTCTGTGCCCTAGGTCATAGCTTGTCACAGTCAGATTACCACTCAAAATACAGCTTGTCAACTAAGACAACATCCTACTATCGCTGCTTTCCAAAGCTATTTACTCACCACTGAAAAAATTACAGAACATCTTACTCATAGACAACCAGCCTTTGCACTGTGTCGTGCTTTGACACAAGCAGATTTCCACTGAAAATACAGCTTATCAACTGAAACAACATCCTACTATCCCTTGCTTTCCAAAGGCTAGTTATTCAGCATTAATCACTGTCTTTAGCTGCGTTCGTTGCACTCCGGGCTGTCTCGGGTGTTTAGTCACCTGTGTCCGGTTCTTCCCTTAAAACGCGTTATTTTGGTTCACCTGTCAGTTGATGAAAACCGGCTAACTCCTCGCTGCAGCAGGGCTCACGAGCAGGTTCTGGTTAGTCCGCACCGGTGAGATAAAACCGGACACTGGTTAGTTCAAAAACGGGTTATAAGACTGGTGAGAAGTCACCGGTGGATGCAAAAACGGCTTATAAGAAAAACCGGAGACCACCGGTGAGAACTCCCGTGACAAAGAACACAGCTTTTGTTCTTGTTTCTCAGAAGCCTTCACGTTGGTTTGTTATTGTTTACTTTTACTTCCACGACCTCTAGCGCAGTCATTTTAGTAGATCTATAGTAGGTTTTGACCGCTAGATGGCATTGCTTGAGTCCCAACAGTAGTCTATTTTATTAGGTCTACAGTAGGCTTGGGTTGCTACTTTACTAAAATAAAATTCCCTACCTCCACTAGCGAAAAAGTAAAACGAAAGAAGGATAAGACCTACCTATACCAATTTTCTGTTCGAAAAAGTTATAATAGTTAACATACCTCCATCTCGGTTCATATCGGTATAACAACCTCGACGCCATTTAAAAATATCGACCTCGCTGCGCTCGGCTGATATTTTTCATAACCTGCCTCGCCTTCGGCTCGGAAAGGTTATTTTCAATGACCGTCTCATTATTATTTTTCGATATCAACCTCGATGTCTGAAGTTAACCTTTATTAAAAGTTGTCGTAAACAAGACCATGTTCAATGCCACTCGGTGGTCTTGCTCAGTGAATGGAGTAAGATACCAGTAAAATGCGTAAAAAAAACGTTAAACTGCGCAACTTGCGCAAGGTACCGGTAAAATACGTAAATTACTTAAAATGTTGAAATAGGTAAAATCTAAATTTTACAGGGGTGAAAAATTACGGTAAAATACATCAAATGCCCAATTTCACCGTGAACAGTTCTACCGTTTATAACACCTGCTAAATCGCGTTGGAATTCAGTGCACAAGCATCTGTAAGGTATGTGTACGCATGTTAAGGTAACTGACTCCATCTGCGGTCGACGTCAAGTCGCGGAGTTTGTCCTGCCGAGTTCTTCAGCTAATTCCCATCTTTTCTTTTCCAACAGGATACACACACGTACTACAATAGTTCATTCTATTCAGAGGCTACTGGGGCTTGGAAAGACTACTGGGTTGACCTTTCCAACACAAACGATTCACTTGTACATGACTTGCTATCTAGCTCGCATCGAACGACGGCAGTAAGTATCTGGTTTTATCAGAAATCTAGAAAAGACCTAGTTCTGTGAAAGGAACGCTCTTGGCCTTGAAAAATCTTTTTTTTTATTTCGGGGATTTCTTGCCATAAGCTATTGCACGAAAAGCTTGGTTTTTTGCGTGTTTGTGTTGGTGTTGCCTTTTTTTTTCCAGAGACCATGTTATCTCATACCACGGTAAGTGGATCTGCATTTTGTGTTTTTTGGGATCCCAAAACGTAAGTGGAGGGATACCTATGACATCGCAAAAGTTGTCCGTCTGTCCGTCCGTCCGTCCGTCTGTAAGCACGATAACTCTCGAAGGGAATGAGATATTTTGATGAAACTTGGTGAGAAGGTTCGTTGGGTCGTCGGACCAGTCAAGTTCGTAGATGGGCTTTGTAGCTCTACATTTAGGGGTGGGGGAGGGGATTCAAATTAAGGGACAAACACAATATTTTGAAACAGCTAATATGATAGTCGATTATGAGGTAAGAAGACATGCTGAACACGATGGTGAAAACCATTTTGTCATCGGACACGTAGTTCGCCCGGAATCCGGCCAAAACCGGAAAGTTTGTTGAAAGTCAAAGTTTTATTTGAAGTTGATTAGATATTCGATTTCGGGGTAGGAAGACATGCTGAAGACGATGGTGAAAATTATTTTCTCGACGGACAAGTATTTCGCCCGGAATCCGGCCCAAATTGGAAAGTTTGTTGAAAGTAAAAGTTTAATTTGAAACTGATTAGATGTTCGATTTAGGGGTAGGAAGACATGCTGAAGACGATGGTGAAAACTATTTTCTCGATGGACAAGTATTTCGCCCGGAATCCGGCCCAAACCGGAAAGTTTGTTGAAAGTAAAAGTTTTATTTGAAGTTGATTAAATGTTCGATTTAGAGGTAGGGAGACATGCTGAAGACGATGGTGAAAACTATTTTCTCGACGGACAAGTATTTCGACCGGAATCCGGCCCAAACCGGAAAGTTTGTCAAAATTGAAAGTTTTATTTGGAGTTGATTAGATGTTCGATTTAGGGCAAGAAGACATGCTGAACACTTATGTGAAAACAAGTTTCTACCCGGACATGTAGTTCGTCCGGAATCCGGCCAAAACCGGAAAACTGTTGGAAGTCAAAGTTTTATTTCTAGTTGATTAGATAAGCGATTTAGGGGTAAGAAGTCCCTGTGTGACAATCGTATTTTACCCGGACATATAGTTCGACCGGAATCCGGCTGGAATCGGAAAATTTGTTATAAGCTAAATTTCTATTTGAAGTTGATTAGATGTTCATTACTGGGGAAAGAAGATACCCTGATTTCGTCATTGAGCTTTCTTTTTTCGCCGGACAAGTAGTTCTGGAGTTCGGCCGGAACCGGGAAATTGGCAGAAGTGGCAGGAAGTTTTCGTCAAAACAGATATGACTTATAGGGGTAAACACACATGCTGAATCCAAATCTGAACTTGGTTTTCTCAGGTGATTAGCTATTTGGCCTTAATCTGTTTATGAATTTTAATTGTAAAAATGTTCAAGAAGTCTGGCGAAGACTGGATCTGGCTAAGACAAGACCCAGTTGTCTGGATCAGATATTGAATTTTTGGGATCCCATCGAAACCTTTGGTCTTGTTGCAATTACAGTGGTATCTGATACTAGGGTTGCTTCGCAAAAACGACAATCGCCGAATTTGTGCTTTCTGAAGTCACCCCAAGAGACTTTTTCAGATACCTCGGTAACTGCAAACACGACTTTAGACCGGGGTATCAGATACCATGGTATTTGCAAAAACGCAACTAAAGTCTACAACAGTAATAAACCAGTTATCTTCTACATGTTTCTACTTCGAAGCGACATTGGAACCGCTGACATGTGACCATTACAAGTCGACGCCTTCACGGCACGTTGGAGGATTGTGAAAAGCCAACCAACCATAAAGCAGAACTGAAGCCCTGGAGTAATCCGGTTAATATAATTCTCATTAGTCGCCCACTCAGACTTTCCTCATGCCGCTCCCGTGGTTGCGCTCTGAAGCCAAGTCCAGTCTTCATATGGAAAAAGTAAATCCCCTCCACTCGTCTTATCTTTGATTTACTCGAGTGGAGTCTCCAGTCGCTCAAACCGACCGCAGACAATGGACACCGATTTATTTTTCCTTTTAGGGATTTTGAGCGAAGTACAGCAGCTGTATACCTGTGTGCCAGTAAACCTTTAATAGACTTCTGTTGTTTTAGACAATCAACATAACCTTCGACTTTCCGTTCTACGGTCACCGAGTCACTAACGTCACCCTTTCTACCGGCGGCTTCCTGTACATGGGTGATCAACTCCATCCCTGGTTAGCTGCTACCCAGTATGCAGCTCCTCTGCTTGCCGATTTCGATATGTCCTCCAGTCTCGACTCGTATGTGCGATACCGTGACAATGGAACAGCGTTGGTTGTTGAGTGGGACAATGTTATGCTTCATAACAATACGGAGCTGGGACCATTCACCTTCCAAGCTACGCTGTTCGAGTAAGTTACCCTTGACGCCTCAAGGGTGTAAGACCATTGTGTGAGTGGTGATAGATCGTATTATTGGTAGGAACAAAGGGTGCAGGCCGGGCGATTTATTTTAAATAATAATAATAATGTACCTTATTCCCGTAATAGCTTGTATTGTACATGCTAGAATTGGATCGACTACCACGACCATGCTTGGCGGGGGGGGGGGGGGGGAGCGAGACCCGGAGAGAGAAGGGAATAAAAGGGACACGAATTTGAGGCACTTCATTGACTTCATAATTACATTCTGGGTTGTGCGATATGAGATGTGGAGAGCCATCACAGACGACGGTATACCCGACCAAATTTCAGGCATACTTACCAATATCTCAGGGCGAATCCAGGTTGGCAGATGTTGAACACGGCGTCTGCCAGGGCTGCGTATCATCGCCCACGTTCTTCAACCTCGTAGTCGGTTGGATTATGACGAGGGCTGTGCAGAACCACGCGGGCATCGAAGTTAGCCCCGAGTTTTCTGTAACTGACCTTGATTATGCCGATGACGTCGGCCTGCTCCCAGTCTCAGCAGTCCGAACCCAGCGAAGGTTCGACGATGTATAAGAAGAGGTTATCAGCTTTGAAAAAATGAAGTACTTGTCCAACCAGGAGTGTCGCTAGCCAAAACTTGAGGGGGAGGGGGGTTTCAGGGCGCCTGCCGGCGCCCGTTTCAGCTTTTCTTAGCATATGTAATAGTAAAACGTGATAACAGCAAGCGTTGAAGTATTCGTATCTCCTAGCTCAGGGGCGGTTTGAAGGGCTTGGGCGTGGGAGTTGACAACCTCAAAATATACGACCGGCAGATATCCGGCAAGGCGCAAGGGTCACACCAGTTAGCACCAACTGCCCAGAAACACGGGCCACATGCGGGAAACTGTACGAATTCAAAGGGACATTAAAGCTAGTATTTGTGTGGTTGAGGTGAACGCGTTCGCAATAACAGGAATTCGCTTACGCAATACCCCGACTTGCATCAGTTTCTAACGCCCGTATATCAGCCAATGAAAATGAGCGCCGCAGGCGTAATTTTTGAAGTAGGCTATGACTTTTTTCTCGGAAAACAACACTTCCCTCCCCCCAAAATCTAGCTTTTAATGATGCCTAAGCTCCGGAATTCGAAGACTAAAACCCGAATCAGATGACGAGTCTTTCCTTCCAGTAAATATAAAATTTTGTTGAATCCTTTATGATCAGAACGTCTTTTTGAATTCCAAATGAAAGTAAGGGCTACTTATCATGGATCTGCCCGACTGTTTTGTTCAGGACGAATCCCGAAAATATGAGACATTTTGCTGGAAGTTGGTACATGACAGTGCTTAAATTTGACCCTTTGCGGAAAAAGGACAGAACGGACTTGTTCTGAATTTACAGTTAAAAAACAAAACAAAAAATCAAATCAAATGACGTATTGCAATAATAATTACATCGTTTCTCATTGTTCACGAAGCCGATTTTTTTTTTCAACCAGGCCCTGGAGGAAAATTCTTATCATCAAATTCTTTTATATTAAAATAGCCTGCCTCTCAAAACCGATCTGGCAAGCTCGAAACATGTGACTGAGAATACAATTCATTAAGTCCCCCAAACCGCCCATGTCCAATCTGGATGTCAACTCAGTTTCTTTGTGACCCTGAACTAGCCTTTGTTTCCGGGCGTACTGCCAGCCCCCCCCCCCCCCATTTCGCTTTCCTGGGTGAGCGCCCAGTTTAGCTCAATTTTTGTGGTCGGGCGCTGTCCGAGCGCCAAGCTTAAGTTCGGTTATTTTGACTGAGCGATCTGCGAGTGCCCACTTTTGCTTGTTTATTTGCGAGCGCCCACTTTAGCTTTTTTCTTTGTTCGAGCGGGGGGTGGGAGTAACCCCCCCCCCCCCCATAGCTACCAGAAGATAGCAAATTCAAGTATCTCCAGCTTGTCTCACTCATTGACGTGACTGGAAGCAACAGCGTCCCAATCTTGACAATGATATCAGCTGCAAACGGAATTAGGTTCAGCTGGAAAAGGGAATCTTAGGTACATTAGTCTCTAAACACCAAGGCCAGAATATATCAAGCCATTGTCCGATGTACCATCCTTTGCGGATCGAAAAGTTGGCAAGTTAAAGCTATCGAGGCACAACCCCTCAATATGTTCGACCATGAATGTCTTCAAAAATCACAGAGGTGACACTCTGGGACCACCTCAGCAACAACTAAATAAGTTGCTGGTCCTTCCCGAAATACGGTGCAGCCTAGCCTTGTTAGGCAAGAAATGCCACTGTCTGGGTTCGGACATGTAAGAAGAAGATACGAACCCACCTTAGCAAAGCAAGCTTTGCTCGCCACTCTGCCCGTCTGGAAGAAACTCAGTTGAAAACATGACCGAATGCTCCCAAAGAAGACCGCGAAACTATCGGAGGCCGAGCCCGCCATGGACCGAGGTGGGATCCCTCCTGCCTTAAACTCACGATTTGTTTCAAACACACAAAAAAAGATTTATGGCATGTCTTGGTCCATCCGCTGCTATCAACAGGGAGAGCTAAATGGTGGTTCCCAAAATCACCACGATCTTTTTGCGCACTCTCACTATGCCCACGCTCAGAATGCCCACGATTAAAATGCACACGGCTCAAAATGCCCACGATTAAAATGCCCATGACCCGAAATGCCCACGACCAAGAAATGCCGGTGGCCTAAAATGCCGACAGTTCAAAGGGAGGCTAATATCGTCCTAGTTTACAAAGCCGACGGCCGAAACTGTCCAAAGGGAAGGCCAAAATCAGTTCAGACCATCCAAGACAAGATGGAATCAGACCTCCTCCAGATCGGTGCTGGAGCCGACTTCAGACGAATGAACCGAAGCATGGTCCGGAAAGACCAGCAAATTCAAGCACTTAAAGAGAAGTTCCAAGGGTGCTCAGTATCAGTCAGTAGCTTCCTCAAGAAAGCACAGCGCTTTTGTGGCATCTAACCACGACGCAATAGGCTACAAATGTTTCTTGTAAAAAACAAGCGCGCAAGTGCTCAGACGTGGAGTGTAAAAGTAAAATGTTTATCACATTTATATACAAACAGCTTTAGAACCAAGACATTTCTCTTCCCCAATAACCAAACAAGTATTGAAATAACCTTGTAATCACCCCCCTTTAAAAGATTTAAATGTAAACAAACCGCCAGTATAAATGCAAAGAAATGTTGAAGATCTTGCACGAATAGCATTTGTTCGAACACTGAATGGTCTGCCTGCCAATCCCATCCTTTAAACCTCTTGTTCATTAGCAAGGTAATAACAAGTGCAATAAACCAATTCGTAGCTGACTAATGCCCCCTTTGTCACAATTCATTAAGTATCATCGATCATATGACGAAACAGTCCCGTTTCCATCTGTTCATTAAAGATTAAAGTACGTCGCGTCGTCTTATTTGTTGATGTTACACCAAATCCTCATCCATAGATGTATCTCCCCAAGTATACAAGAGTCATAGAAGACGAACTTAACTCATGGGAAATCTGGGCCCAGCTGCCCATGGACGAGAGGCGGGGGGGGGGGGGGGTCGGGACTTATCAAAATGCGTATTTACCTCAAGTATACGAGCTTGGAGTTTGATTCCAGTCACGGGTCAAAAACTTTTTTCATGGGCAATTTTGGGCCCACTTGCCCATGAACGGGGAGGGTTGGGGTGGTTCAATTCTACCCGGTCCCTATGACCCTAAAGCACAAAGGAATTTCATCGCCTTATCTTCAATTATTGTCAAATTGAAAACATTAAATGGGCACTCTGGGCCCAATTGCCCCTGAACCAAGTGGGGGTGGGGTTTGGGACCCGCAACAAGTAAAAAGAGACCCCAATGCTCGCAATCCTACCAAGTTTCAACTTGATACCTGTTGATTCCTGGCAAGGGTAACGAACTTTACTCTTGGCTAATTTGGGCCCAGTTGCCCATGAACGGTGTGGGTGGGGGAGATGCAACTTTAAAAGCAATTTCCCAGCCCTAGGAGCAACACGTCCAAGAGATTTCATCGTCCTATGTCTAGTTCTGGTCAAGTTATGAACATTATTCACTGGGAATCTGGGCCCATTTGCCCCTGAACCGGTTGGGTGTGGGGGTGGGACCCCCAAAAGGCACAACTAGACCCCAATACCCATAAGTGTACCAAGTTTGAACTTGATACTTGCACTCGTTCACGACTTATGAGCTCCAAAAAATATGGTGAAAACCGATAACCGAAAGCTGAAAGCTGCTACAGCGCTCGCAATAGTGGATTGTTCCGAGGAGCACTCCACTAATAATAAACCAGTGTTGTATTTATAATTGAGATTATACAAGTTCATCAAATGATTATCGTCATTCTGATACTTGGTCTACTCCTCCCGTCAATCAATCATGCCTAATTACGGACTGAAAACCTCAAATTTATCCAATCGTGGGCATTTTGAGTCGTGGGCATTTTCAGCCGTGGGCATTTTGAGTTGTTGGCATTTTTAGTGGGCATTTTGAGTCGTAGGCATTATGATCGTGGGCATTTTTAGTGTTAGCCAGCTGAATATCTTGCGTGCTGACACAGTTTTTTCATTGTAGGAAATTTGACTGTCAGTTAATTAGCGTCTCACTGAATGCCACGACTCCCCTGTAATTTACACCTATCTCTGTTTTCTTTTGGATATAGCTGCTAAAGCGATCAAGGTAACAGAAGTGTTGACTTGCTTATTTTCTGCTTGCCTCGAGTATTCTAATGTCCGTTCGTTGCTAATTTCTTTCTTTCCGTTTTTACGCGTCTTTGCCAGACTTTATTGTGACCTTTGTGTTGACATTATGTCACGTGGTCCGTCATGTTTATTTCTGTTGATATTGCTCTTCCTTATTTGAGTGTTACATCATACCGACTATTGGAAACCTTTACAAGATAGAAAAGACCGCGTGTATTATAAACGTCAGAAAAACCTGAAGAATGTTTGCTTGTCCCCAGAGGCGTAATTATTGATGTAATGGTGATTTTTTCTGTTTAAGATCCAGACAAAAAGGAAAAAGTATATCGTAACAAAGAATATACGGAACTGTTCATCCATAACAAAAGTCAACCAGACAACTAATAATGGAAAGACACGTGAGAAAGAATTACCCTCGTACGATGTCAAAGTACTAAAACACAACTCTTACTATATAGAAATGATCTTTTCACTAGGAAATGGATCAGTAAAAAACCTTCCCGAAAATACCGTTACTTAACGTCTGAATTTGGCGATTTCCTTGTTAGAGCTTGACTCTGCACAGCCTTCCTGTTCTCCCACGCGGCGGCTGGGCACAACAAATTTGAAAACCGAACGAGCCGTGGATAAAAAGTATGAAAACTGAGCAAATAAAATCGGTCAAAGATTCTCGTATCCTTGTATGTGAAAGAGTTGTCAGCGGACGTTGAAGATTCTGGCAAACTTTGTGTTCTGTCAGTTTCGTTTTTTCAGTTTCATTCGACTATATTTACAAACAACAAAAATACAAAATTAACACTCCTACAAGGAAAGCACAAAAGGAGTGCTTGGCTAGAGGCGTATCCTTGCCGTTCCCCAAGGACTCCTTTGAGGAGTCCCTGCGTTTTTGTTTGTCCCAGGGACTCAATCCCCGTGTTCTCGTGAGTCCTCACGGACGGGGAATGCTCCGATTATCCTCACCCTCATAAAAAAGGACTCCCTTTCAGATTCGGAGGGGAATCAATGTTTGCTGGTGTTGGTGCAATATAAAATTAATTAAAAACAATCAGAATAAACAAAGCCGAAAATAAAGTGGATCCAGACTGATTTCGTCAACTGCATTTATTTGCTTCGAACAAAATCCACTTTGGAAGCATTCCCCGTGTTCTCGTTGTTTGTCGCGTGGAGTGACTCCCTCTATTCTCGCCGTTTCCCTTGATTCCCGAGAAGTCCTCGGGGACCGACGAGAATACGCCTTAGGGCAGGGAAATAATTGATATTATGAAACAACAAACAGAATCAACTAACTGAATACTCTATATAAAGAAAAAAGGAAGGAGACGAAAAAAAATTAACCAATGGTTTCAACTTTAAATGAAAAAGAGAGAAAAATAAGGGAAACAAGGAATGAGAAAGAAAGAAAGAAAACAAAAAAAAGAAGGGAGGACTCCAAAGGAGGAAGGTGTAACGGCCAAAACTCGACATGTCCAAAAAGGCACTAAAAATTCGTAACACAAAACGAAATAATGGAGAAAGATGGGGATTTCAAAAGCTTATAATTCCATAAAGGACCTAGGTATATTATAAAAGGCAGAATAAGCAAGAGGGGTCCTTTATGTGCTTGAATTCTCATCTTCGTACTTAAAACGTACACAAGTCGCTGGGTATCCTGGGCCCAGTTGCTCTTGTATCGGGAGGGCGAGGGGGCCGAAAAGCACATCGAGACCCGAAGACCAAGAAGTATTTGAAATTTGAACTTGATACCCGTTTTCAGCTCACTGGCTGATTAATTGCTCAATCTGTGCCCATTTATCACCCAGTGGTGGGAAGTGACTATCTACCGGTACTTCCAGACCCTGAACCTAGGATCTGTAAGCACATGATATGTTATTGTCCTATCTCCAACCGTGGTCAAGTTTCAAATGGGTAGTTGGCCAATGGGTAGTTGTGGGAGACGGAGCGGGACCCCATAAGGAACATCTTAGCAGAATGCGAATAGTTTGAATTTCAACTTTATTCTTGTCATGGTTAACGAGTAAATTTTAGCTATGTTCTTTGGTGGGAAGTGGGTACGAATCGCAGTGATGTCACGCCAATGGCGCATGATGTTTCGTCGATAGTCACTCACAGGGACTTTGCACTAGCATGATTTCTCGGCTTACTTCTTTTGGCAAGTTCCATCGGAAAACTTAGACCTTGCTCAGCGTGCTGTACTTTAGGTACTTTTTTTTATTTAAAAATAAAATAAAAAATTGGAACCTTGAACATAGACTTCGTTTCAATACTATTCATATCCTGCTTTTCAGGTCCGGAGATATCGCCTTTGTCTACAAAGTTATTCCAGTCGACATCAGAAAGATCAACGACGACAAGCACCCTGTTAAAGTTGGTCTTTCGGACGCTTACATCCTTGATAGAACTATTTTGTGTAAGTTGGACTTTCCCTGATTTGTAGCGGCGGTTCCACCTGGGAACCGCAACCAACCAGAAATCTAGAAAATGCCTTTTCGCGGCTCCCTGCGTTATCGACCTAACCCCCAAAGGTCATACACATTTTCCAGCCTTAAAAGGGCATATCAAGGTCCAAAAACCGCACACCTTTCCATACATAGAAAGGTCGTGGGTGATGTAAGTAAGTAAGTAATTTATTTATAACCCGCCGTTTTCAGAAAGCGGAGTAAATGAAGAAAATAAATAAAACACATAAACATACACAAAAAGACACTTATTTTCAATCGTCGGCCAGGAGGCAGTGTAGAAGGTCGTGCGCTGGTTGGGTTCTGTTGTCGATGATTTTTTATAGCGACGAAGAAACATCCAAAAGGGTAACAATGTGTTGACCGGTTTATTGGGATCCCAAAACGTAAGTGGAAGGATACCTAGGACAATTGTCCGTCCGTCTTTAAACACGATAACTCTTGAAGGGAATGAGATATTTTGATGAAACTTGGTGTGAGGATTCTTTGGGTCGAGGGACAGGTCGAGTTCGTTGATCGGCTCTGTAGGCCTACATTGAGGGGTGGGGAGGGTTAAACAGCTAATGAGGTAGTCGATTTAGGGGTAAGAAGACATGCTGGGTGTAACAATCATTTTCTACCTGGACATATAGTTCGCCTGGAATCCGGCTGAAACCAGAAAATTTTGTTTGAGTATAAGTTTTATCTGAAGTTGATTAGAGGTTCGATGCAGGGGCAATGGTAAGGAGCCATGATGAATCCGTATATGAAAATTATTTTCTCGCCCGGAATCCGGAATCTGAAATTGATCTGAGGTTTGATATATGATGAATTTGTTTTTGAGCTTTAGTTTTTTGCCGGACAAGTAGTTCGCCCAGAATCCGGCCGAAATTTGGCAGAAGTAAGGCAGGAAGTTTTGATCAGTTTCGTCAAAGTAGGCTAGATGTGACGTGTAGGGGTGAACACACATGCTGAATCCATATATGAACTTGGTTTTCTCAGATGATTAGCCATTGGCCTTAATCTGTTTCAAAATATTAATAGTAAAAATGTCTGCTGACGACCAGATATCTACAAGACACAGTTGTGTGGATCAAATACAACATTTCTGGGACCCCATTGAAACCTTTGGTCTTGTTGATTCAAGACCTCACATTGTCCAGATTGTGTTGAAAGATAATTTTGTCAACTGTTCTGCTATATCATGTTGACGTGACGATCTGTCACAAACACCCCCAACAGTCGGTCAAAAAAGATATTGTGTCGTCACTGCCTAGTGGAAGTTCAATGCAAATGAACACAGTAGCATGGGCTCCTGTACCATAGGTAAGCCTTGCTCTACTGAACTGAGCTCTCGAGTTTGGCGTGTCCGAGACATGAGTCACGCTCAAGATTCAATGTAAGTCCGAGTCCCTGACAAAATCAGTGAAGACGAGACTATATAGATTATATATAGAGGACCTGAGCCCTAATAGCATGTATTTTCTTTTATTTAAATAAGTAACTAAATTTTTATATACAGGATATATACAAAACATATCGCTTTGCATTATCTTGAAAATCTCCATGTGTTTTTTGGATCCCAAAAACAACTGGAGGGATACGTGTGACGTCGTGAAAGTTGTCCGTCTGCCTGTCTGTTCGATCGTCCGTCTGTCCGACCGTCTGTCAGCACGATAACTATCGAAGAGAATGAGATATTTTGATGAAACCTGGTGTGAGCATTCTTTAGGTCAAAGGACAGGCCGAGTTCGTAGATGGGCTCTGTACCCCTACAATTAGGGATGTGGTTTAAATTAAGGCGCAAAGAAAAGGTTTTTTTATTCAATTAGATTCGATTTGAGTATAAGGAGACATGCTGAACCTTGTTCACCTATATGAAATTTTTTTCTCGCCGGACAAGTAATTCGCCCAGAATCTGGCAAAAATCGGAAATTTGTTAAAAACAAAAGTTTTGCATTAAGTTGATGTTCGATGTTGGAGTAAAATCCGTATATGACAATCATTTTCTACCCGGACATATAGTTCGCCCGGAATCTGGCCAATACCGGAAAGTGTGTTATAAAAGTTTTATTTGAAGTTGATTATAGAGGTTCGATATAGCGATAAGGAGACATGCTGAATCATTTTCTTGCCGGATAAATCGTTCGATCAGAATCAGGCCAAAACCGGAATTTTTTTTAGAGGTAAAACATTTATCTGAAGTTGATGAGAGGTTCGATGTAAATGATGTAAAGGTAAGGAGACATGCTGAATTTGGTTTTGGGCTTTAGTTTCTTGCCGGACAAATATTCCCCCCGCCGATTCCGGCCGAAACCGGAAATTTGTCAGAAGTTAGGCAGGAAGTTTGATCAATTTCGTCAAAGTAGATGTGATGCGTAGGGGTTAACACAAAATAAACAAGACCAAAGGTTTCGATAGGATCCCAAAAATGTAATATTTGATCCAGACATTTGGGTCTTGGAGAGATCCAGCCTTCGCCAGACTACATGAGCACTTTACTAATAAAATTCAGAAACAAGTTAAGGCAAAAATATGGATTCAGCATGTGCGTTTATCCCATTAGCCTGCGTCATATCTACTTTGACGAAAGTTCCTGCCTTACTTCTGCCAAACTTCCAGTTTCGGCAGGATTCCGGGCGAACTACTTGTCTTGCAAAAAATTTAAGTTCAAAAACGGACTCAGCGTTTCTCCTCACACTTATCTCGAACCTCTAATCAGTTTCAGATAAAACTTCAACTTTCAACACATTTTCTGATTTCACCCGGATTCCTGGTGAACTATGTGTCCAGGTAGAAAATAATTGCCATAGCCTACACGAATTCAGTATGTATTCTTACCCGTAAATCGAACACAATGAAATTCGTATGAAACCAAATTTTCCGATTTTGGCCAGATTCTCGGCGATCTACTTGTCCGGCGAGGAAATAATTTTCATATTGGGATTCAGCATGTTTCCCTATCCTTAATCCAAACCTCTAGTCTACTTTAGATTAAACTTTTATTTTTGACAACTTTTCTGGTTTTTGCCGGATTCCGGGCGATCTACCTGCCCGGTGAGAAAATAATTTTCATATTTGGATTCAGCCTATGTCCTTACCCCTAAATCGGACATCTAATAACTTCCAATAAAACTTTTATTTTTAACAAGCTTTCCAGCTTTGGCCGGATTCCGGGCGAACTACTTGTCCGGCGAGAAAATGCTTTTCATATTCGTGTTCAGCATGTCTTCTTACCCCTTAATCGACTATCTCATTAGCTCTTACAAATATTTGTTTCGCCTTTTGATTTGAAACCCCTCCCCCTCCCCTAAATATGCAGCTATGGGACACATCTACGAACTCGACCTTTCCCTTGACACAAAGAATCCTTACACCAAGTTTCATCAAAATATCTCATTCCCTTCGAGAGATATCGTTCTGACAGACGGGCGGACAGACGGACAGTTCATAGGTATCCCTCCGTTTTGTGATCCCAAAAACCACTACGGTATCATTTATGTTTGTTCTCAGGCGGCTGATTACTGCTAAATTTTAATAGTAAAATGTTTAAGGAGTCTGGCGAAGACCGGATATCTACAAGACCCGATTGTCTGGATGCAAAAGTCCAGTAAATATGACATTTTTGGTATCCCATCTAAACCTTTGATCTTGTTGAATTTGCCAGGCCGAGTCTCCTTCCATAAGCGACGGGACTGAAACAAGTCTAAGTCCGTGAAAGAGGTGTCTCGTGAGGAGTCCTGAGTCGAGTCCAGCTGTTCTGACTCTCGGTTAGTCACCCATCGGGACTGAGGGAAAACCAATGACGAAATCTTCAGTATTTGTGCCTGGATTGGACCAATGTACCATATTGTCACGAATGCTTCTTGGATATATTTCTTACGCTCTTTTCAGTTGTAAGAAGAAAGATCATCTACATGTATCACAAGATTGAATTCAAAGAGAACTATGACATCAGCAACAACACAGTGCTGCTATTCAAGCTCCTCCCGACTTGCATGTCGTTGACTAACTGTTCCAGCTGTGTCGATGGAAAGGCTGTCATCGGATTTGAGGTACGTGTGCCTTGTTAGATAAAGAGAGTGTTCCACCCTGTTTACCATAGTTACTACGCATGACGTCACGAATTTTGACTTCTTGTCGTCAAGGCTGGAACGTATTTTTAAATTTTCGGTAATTTATGACTCGACGGCAGCTCTACGGCGTAATCCGGTCAATCAGTTTGCAGAGATGCGTAGTTACTACGCTTACTACGCTCCCGGGCGTGGTAAACAAATAGTTACTGTTAGTTACTATTTCGAGAAGGTTGGAACGGTCAGCGTAGTATCTTTTTACAAGGTTGGAACGAAAATAGTAACTACTAGTTACTATTGTTAGAAGTGTGGAACACGCTCAAAGACGTTTCTATGGAAATTGCAACCGTAGTTTCGCCCTTGACAGTATTCCTCTTTCTGGGCCCTACCCTCGGTACAGTTGTTGTCACTATTAGAATTTAAGTCAAGAGTCTAGATGGAAGTACATGATGTCCATGTACAATTAAAGACAATCATCATCACTGTAACGTTGATAAAACGGTTTCCAAAATAAATATGTTCTCTGTATCAAGTTCCCGTCTCTTTCAGTGCTTGTGGTGCCCTGGAGTTAACCGGTGCTCTAATGGCATGGACAGGAAAAGGCAGGACTGGCTCATGCAAGGATGTGATTCGAACTACATAGATACCTTTGATAAATGTCAAGCTCACGAAGAAGACATGTAAGGATGTTACGGTTCCCTTGTTTATATCTAATTTCTCCTGTATTTTTAGTAATGCACAGTGGCGAAACTAGCCCATTTTCGTGTGTTTGGGGGGGGAGGGGGCAAGACCAGATTTACCGACAAGATTTAACAGTGTACCGACAAAATGCGCGTTCCCTACGAATGCATACTTACAACTGTTGTAATAATAAGTTGTAACATATGAACTGAGATGGTTTTCTAATGAAAGTTGTAGTTGTTGTTTTTTCTTCTTTTTTTTCACATACTCCATCTTTTTCCTCCTTTGTGCTATTGATGGGCAATCAAATATAATTCATTCATAGAAAGTCAATGAATTTG
Organism: Branchinecta lynchi; assembly: GCA_023053575.1. Taxonomy (NCBI): domain Eukaryota; kingdom Metazoa; phylum Arthropoda; class Branchiopoda; order Anostraca; family Branchinectidae; genus Branchinecta; species Branchinecta lynchi. The sequence continues at coordinate 17,730,116 of JAKZAP010000006.1, forward strand.
TCAATCACTTCCTCGCACCAACCGTTATTACATGGAACCAGGAACATACTATGCAGTCAATAGTCCTTCAAACCAGAAAAGTAGTGATAGACACTGTAACAGATTACTTCACTGCTTGAACATATACGCGGCTTTATTTTTCGCTTGTAGATTAAGCGGCTTTTTGGTGATTCCAGAACGTTAGCACTTGTGACTTCGTAAAGTTTGTCTGTCCATCTGTTACCATGATAACTCTCAGGGGTTGAGATATTCTGTTGAAATTTGGTATGAGGATGAGTTGGATCAAATTACAGGTGAAGTGAACGGGCAATCCAATTTTTAAGAAACTTGATGGCTTAGTAAGAGCAGATGCCCTAAATTTGCTGCTCTGTGTCCGAGCGAAATCCGACAACTGTGAGTGGAAGATAGGGGTCACGGTATCTTTGTGATATGCCTCACAAACCTAACGGGTTCATGGGGCCTAGTAAATGCTTGGATTCGACTGAAACTTCCCTAAAATGTGTTCCATTTATCCGCGGCCGAGAAAAGTGTTGCAAGGTGGTTTCGGAAATATTGTAATACGCGTAAGGGCCGAACGGATGCAGTGAATGGGATGAAACTTGAAAGATACAATATTCATCGACCTATACAGCTATTCATGTTATTCGTGGCCCGAACCGGATCTGACGTGAAAGCGGGGCTGGCGGGTACTGGACCGGTAGGCCCACTGGGAAATTTTCGGGTATGCTCCGATTGAAATGATGCTTGGCGGGTAGTAGGCTCAGATGCCAAATATGTGATATGTATGTGTCCGAACCTCTTCTTGCCATGGTGGTAGTGCTGCAGCGGGATTATAGGTGGGTCCTGGACATTTTCTTGAACGCTTAAGTTCAAGAAAATGGGTTACGCTTAGGTTCCACCAATCGAAAACGGGAACGCTTAGGTTCGACCAATCGCTCATTGGTTAAGCGATTGAGATAAATATTCTGTGAGCCCAAGCTGACTTTGAAACATATATTCAAATATGTATACATGATTGAGATAAGATTGGCGATACTGCGCCAATGTGAGGTAGATCTGTTATTCAGATATCCTGGCCTGATCCAACCTCGGTGGGCGGAGCTGATGGGGTATCACTGATGGGAATTTGAAAGTCATGAGTCACTGAATAAAGTGGAACATTCCCTGATGGATTGTACCATATACAGCAAGATCAACCCAAGAGGGCATTTCATGGGTGGTAACGGAGTAATCACTCAAGAACAAACCAAGGAAATAGGTTTGCCGGTGTGGTTGGTTTACCGTCAAGGAACAGAAAGGAACTAAAAAATGTTTGGTCAGTGCTTTTGCCCAAAACCATTTTCTGATTTACCGACGATAATTTTCCAATCAACATATCAAAAAGTCTTTGCACTGACGAAAGTTCACAGTTACTGAACCGAAAAAAGAGAGTTCCCATTTTGCCGACAAGACTTTTCCCGGTCACCGTATCGAAACAACCGATATCTGGATCTCGATCCAGTTATCGGCTTGACTTCCCGATAAGGCTTTTGTCGGCATTGTCTCCGCACCGACAAAAATTCCGATTTCTAGACAAGAAGCCTGCTGATTACCGACAGAGCTTCTGTCTGTATCAGAAACGGCATGAGGAAAGTATTTTGTCACAGCTCTTGCCGGTACTGAAAACGAAACCCGTGCACCAACAGGCCGCTGCCGATTTCCCCATAACAAGTTCAAGATTTGCCGTCAGAGCTTTTGTCGGTATCAAAAACCGAATCCGCGTACCGTCTCCGCACCGACAAACGGTGCCGATTTCCTAACAAGAAGTTTCCTGTTTTACCGATAGAGCTTTTTCGTAGGGAAATTCCAATGTCGCAACTTAGTTTTCTTGCAGCAAAACAACGTCGCCCCCCGCAACAACTCCGTCTACCCGTGCGCCTACCACTGAAGTGGTCAGTGTTGCCACCACCGAAGTAGCTAAGAAAATCAGTACCTCTTCTCCTTCAGAGCTAACACCAGAGAAGAAGATAGTAGCGGCATCCTCGGAACAGCATAGAGCGGACCAGCCCAAGGAAGCTGAAGGTACCGATTGTGAGAATATTACGGTCCAGTTTGTAGAAATGGCCCGCGATACCGGTTCACGAAAGTCGCATCCCAGTTCTCGATATTTGTTGGCCCAACTAAAATATTCAGGTTCTGGTTTTCGCTGACAAAGACCAAATAAGACACTATATAATAGAAGGCGTCAGGCACTATATAGACCAAACAAGGCACCTTATATATAGGCAGAATGTCTGGAGAATATTAGTTGTTATTAGTTAAATGTTCTGCCTCGCGACAAGGTACCACTTAAAAGGTTTACAACAGCAATATTCTCGGCGTCAAACATAACATTTAACACAAGGAGGCGTCCATGTGTTACGTGGTACCAAACTTCAGAGTGTGTACTTCTCTCAACGTTCCTGGTACTCATCCTTCCTCTGGACATACTTGCTGAAAAGGCTTGACGACGCAGGCAGCAAGGTACCACGGTTGTGAGCTTCATCCCCCTGTGTCTTATTTCTTCTTGGTGATAGCACGAGTCCGTGACGTGCTGTGCATGTACGACCCTTGATAATAGTGAACGAAAATACACGTTTTGTGGCCGATGTTGTTTGTTTGAAGCTCCGTCAAAGTACTAATGTCAAGTAGTAGGGAAGGGGCCGCAGCATGGAAGAGAAAATGTAACGCGATTTTTGAAGCTTCGTTTAGTCTCAAAAGTTCGTTCGAGGTCAGTTTCGAAGATCGAGATTCAAAATCAAGAACGGGGTAAACAATAGCATAACATTTTACACCGAAGCGATACCAGCAGTCGAGGTCAGTCTCGACTTAAACTTCATCCTCAGTATTTGGACATTGAACCTATAAGTGTAACGGCAAGGTGGTACGAACGGCTCGTGGCATTAATAGGCTGCAAAATGTAGGCGCCTATTCCTGTACGTGGGGGTGGTCCTAACCCTAGAGCTGATTCCTACCTAGTGGACCCCCGAACCCATGTATGAGGAACCTTAAAAAGGACTCCTAAACATTTGGTACACCCTTATCTGAGACCTGTGTGTTTACGGGGGCGGGGCCGCACTGAGAGCTAAATATATATTGTTCTTTTCAGTTGCCCATATGAGCGGTGGAAGTGTTTTTGCTATTATCCTCGTGTGTGGTCTCCTGATTTCCGGATCAGTATGGATAATCTTTGCCTATTACAATCCTCATACACCATCCGGTCAGTTCCTAATAAAGGTAGGTGCTGTATCTCAGGGTCACTTTCAACTTTGACCTGTCGTTGAACGAATATATTACGTATTCACATGCAAATTTGAGTTAATTTTATCTGTTGCTGTTGACCGAGAATCCTAATATCGGCTCTTCCCTCCTTGGTTTTAAAGGACCCCTCTTGCTTATTCTGCCTTTTATAATATACTTAGCTCCCATATGGAACAATAAGCTTTTAAAATCCCCACCTTTTTCCATTGTTTCGTTTCGTAACTACGATATTTTTGCGCTTTTTCAGCCTTACCGAGTTTTCCCGTCACCCAACGAAAAGTTTGCCGGAATCTTCATTGTCCGCTGACAAATCTTTCGCACATAAGGATGTGATAATCTTCTGTTTATTACTTCTTTTATTTGCTTAGTTTTCCCACTTTTTAACCAAGACACGTTCAGTTTTCAAATCTTTTGCGCCCAGCCGCCGCGTCGGAGAGCAGGAAGGCTGGACATAATCGACAAGCGCTAAAAAGAGAATCGCTAGTTTCGGTTTTTCTGATCCATTTATAGGGAAAAGATCATTTCTAGTAAGAGTTGTGCTTGAAAGGATAGCGTTACAGACGTATTTTCGCCATTCCCTGAGGACTCTTTTTGAGGAGTCCCCGCCTTTTTGTTTGCCTCAGGGACTCACCCCCAATATTCTCGCGAGTTCTACTGACGGGGAAAGCTCCGATTGTCGTCATCATCATCAAAACAGGACTCCCTTTCAGATTCGATGGGGAATAGATTTTGGGAGTTGCTGGTGTTCTTATTTTGAACAACAGATGGTAGAGTTGTTTAATAAGAAATTTCTGAGATCAGTATTAAGTTTGATTATGGTTTAAAACGATTTTGAAAAAAAAAATGATCTTTTTCATTGTGCTTAAAATTTTTTGTTTAATTCCGTCATCGAATATTTTTTATTTCTTTTTAACAAAATCCGTTATCGAAGAGTTCTCGTTGTTTTCCGTCCACGGAGTCTGCATGAAGTGACTCGCTCAGTTCTCGCCGTTCCCTTGATTCGCTGAGGAGTTCTCGGGGAACGGCAAGAATACGCCTTATATGGATTAATGAATTACTTACTTGAGAACCTCAAAGCGTTCGGCCGCGCGTACATTAGTTAGGCATACAACGTAATTACTGTTAACTGTTCTGTAGCAGATATTACCTGAACACCGATTAGGGAAAAGAACATTCAAGATTGCGACCAGCAAGTAAAGTGGCTAGAGAAAGACGCAGTTTCGTCGTTTCAAGCAAGTCTGTTCTTCTTTCAGTACCGGCCAACTACTATCAGTTTACGACGCGGAGAGCCGCAGTACACGGCTGCAATCCACATGTGAATCTCCTTCTGTGCTCTGATGCTGACTTCAAGGAAGCTAGCTCCTCTTTATTCAAGATGCGTTAAGCCTTTGCTCTATGAGCACTGCTATTGAGTGTGATACGTATAGTAGGTTGATTTCATTTTATGTAGTTGTAAATTGTGTTTTAACGCAGTCGTACGCGATGAACCTTCTCACGGATTATCAATTCAGTGGCGCAGCGGAGAAATTCACTGATAGGGCCCGCTTTCACAATGGTGTTCAGTCTCTTTAAAGTTTGCTAAAATCTGGCAGAAATAGGAGTTCTGAAGCCCTTGTTTCCATGTCAATACTGTTTGTATGTTACCAATCTATAGACACGCTCATATCACAAGGGAGGACTGGACGCTTGTTTGAATAACGTTTGTTCGCTTTAAGCGTGGTATTTTTTTTTGTTTTTTTTTTAACTTTTAGCGTGGACCGTTCAAGCTTACGTTTAAGGTGTAGATTTCTGAGTTATACGTGCCATCCGCGAATGTGTGGTAAATTTTCATCCCGCCGAGGCTTGCTGTGGTAAAAATCAATAGGAACTGGTTCTATTGTGTGTGTTAAAAGTTATACGTGACCAATCATAGCAATGCGTTTCCATCACGTGACTACCGAAGAAGAAAGAGACAAACATTTAAGGAGATATATTTGTAATATAAAAGTACTGAATGCGGACTGACCGAGTTCTTTGAATGAAAGTCAGTCAACTAATTTGTACACCTAATTGAGGTTTTGACAGTTAAAAGCTTTTTACCTTATCTGACATAAGAAGAACAATCCTGGTAGGCTCAAAACTAAATCGAGGAATATACACTAGTCCAACAGACACAGCAGCAGATATTATACCGAGTGTTGTACTGGATTTTCGTAAAACCGGTCTAGGCTGATCTGGATTGTCAGGTTTAAGGATCCGTTTTGAAGATCTACGCATACGTGATCCAGACGTCGGAGAGCGGCGTACAACTTGATTTTCAAGTTGAACAGCTGCAGAGGATAAGGCTTACAACGCGAAGAACTTCTATTCGTCTTACAACATAAGTGTGAACGGTCCATAAGAGTTAACTCGCGAAAATAGTTTCACTTAGCATTAGCACCTTTTCTTCACAACCTGCGAGCAGGAAATTCGAGAAGTTAGTAGTTTTAATTCACATGTTGCGGATCAGTCATTTTTAATTTCAAAATCCTTGAGAAAAATAGGGCGTTAGAAACAGACATAAACCCGTATTTGACGGCGGGAACCCACACATCATCAAGCTTTACGAGTTGTGAATTTGACGGCTGTGTTTTGAAGGGAATGTCTATCAATTAAATGACTGAGATTCTTGTGCATGTTTAACTAAAGATATCCTAAGACCTAACAAACTTCGCACCCCTGGCTATTCCGACATTACGGAAACCTTTTCACGTCCTCTATTAACTTTTACTGCTATTTTGGCAACAATGACGAAAATTGCTGCAATTGCAAAGTTTTGTGTTTTGAATGTATTGGAAGGGAAAATGCGGTTTGATTATTTTTTATTTATCAGTTTTACCACGTTAGATTTTAAATGTCTGCTGTATCTGAGCTCGTATCAGCGGTCCATGATTTTTCGGCCACGCCTCGCGGTCGCAAGGTATATAATTTCTCTCCCGGCACCCTTTTTGTTGCGCTGACTCAGTTTTTCAATCTTTCGAACTAGGGATGCATACTCGGCCATCGCGCTGATGGTAGGCACAACCCTGCCTGCTTCACCACCTTTCGAAGATGACATCTTTACCGGGGGAGAGAAAGTTGTCAATTTAGAAGATATAATGTGGAAATACCACTGCAATATCATCGCCTTAGTATCACGAGCCACGTTCGAAAATCATGGGCCGTTGTTTAGGGGGTCTCTAGACTATATATGCTAAGAGGGAATAACTCCTTGTAGTATAACCAGATTTTTGGATGAATTGTTCTCGATTCCTGCGGATGTTTTTTTTTCCAGCAACATGCACAAAAGTTGGATATTTTGTAGTTTGAATTTCGTAAGAGTTGGAAATGATATTAGAAACAAGATTAGTAATAAAAAGAAAAAAAAATACAATCGTAATTGTAGATAAAGCGAGGACGATGTCGGTGTATGGAGTGTCACACATTTTAGCGAATAAAACGTTTGAAGTATATTTATCCCTGCCTTATCCGTATGTTATGAAAACTTCAGTCTTTTTGATCGATTGAATCTTTAAATTAATATTATTGTGCTTCTTCAGCAAAGCTGGTTTGACTGACTCGGAAACAGTTAACATCATCTAATGAGGATGGTTCAGACATTTCCGACTACAGATTCATCAAAATTTTCTGTGCCTGAAAACAAATCTTAATACGTAGAAAATAAGGCTTACACCCTTTCCTGAGGATCCTCAATATTGTTCGACTATCTGCTTGACAGAATAACTCATTTTATTATTTGGACTTGAGTTTGCAGCACAATTAAACTCCCGCGGAAACACTCTATAAGAGCCGCAGCCTCTTGGTGGGATCGCAGAAAAACATTTAGTAGAGGGAAGCGTGGCTCTTGTTTTGAACTATTCCTGGCTAGTCTTAGAGACCTTTAGAGACGTTCCGCAGTCTAGAGGGAAGTCAACCTCACATTCGAGTTTGAGTTCCTGAAACTGAGCATATCCCCCCCCCCCCCTCATACACACTTACCCTTCAATACGGAATTTCAAGTTAAAGACACGCTAGAGTGGGAAATAAAGACAGGCTAGTAAGGAAATGGACGTAATGTTTGAAGTTATCACTAATCACGATGTCTACGACTGAAAAGGATAAAGTTAAACTGTCTACACAGTCAATTTAGTCCCTTTTTCTGACATTCTGTTGCTTTTTCCGAGCGTTCAGGGATAGCCGTTGTCGCCTTTGATCACGTTAAAGTGTCGAGGAGTTGACAACTTGAGTGGTAGGGTAGGGTTGTGCTCTGACAAAAATAGGCTTTCAGAAAATAACACGCTCCTTTAAACCAGATTTTCTCATTTTTTTTCTCGAATGTGAAAGCCGAGGCAATCCAGAAGGACGATCTGATACTTCCTTCAGTTCAAGGCTGGATCGACCGACTGAGGAAGTATCGCATTTCCCTTTTTCTCTTTGGAAGTCTTTGGTTCAGTAAGTTTAATAGCTATGCAATTATTCTAGTAGCTAGGCCTATAACAAATTGACAAATATTGCATTGAACAAGTTATACATCAAAATGCCAACAAACGTAATACTTAGACGTCGAAGGGACGCCTCCCGAAGACACATAGCAAAGGACTAGAACAGCTAACATGTTCCACGTTGGACATTCTGTCAAACTGAATACACTGATCGAAAAACAAACAACTAATCCCTCCCCCACCCCAAAATTATGCCCATCAAGCAACCATCCCCATCAAAATACTGCCTTCGGGCAAGTCATCCTCGGTTCTTGACATACATCAAGGACGAGATGCCTGCTAACGATCGTTTCTGAAGGTAGGATCAGCCTAGTTTAGACCATTAAGAAAGGTTCCCCACAACGATTAAACTTTCAGTACATAAAATAAAGGTAGTAAGGCCACTTACGGCAGTACACGATGTCGTAAATTACATACAGACGTTACTTTCATTGTGTTGTTTCAGCTTGCCGGCTTTTCCCACGTCAATGGTCTACTTGAACAAAGATATCTGTGACGAAATTTGTTTGCATCTTCTACTTCAAGATACTATCCGTAGAGATGCCCAAGCGCAGCGCAAAAGGCAATATCAAAGCCGCGCTTCAATCTCGTTTCCAGTCAACTGAAATCATTAAGCCCTTTTAGTTGCCATCTTCGGTTAACTAAGAACATTCGATTTGTCGTCGCCGACAGCAGAGTTACTTATGCCGAAAGAGAATTCTCCTTCGTTCCGCGCTTGGAACACCTAACTGACAAGGCTCGGTCGACTTTCTACCAAATAAAAGGATACCAGTGAATAAAAGTGGACTCCGTGGTTTACTGGCGTATGTAGCGTTTACACGGACAAGAAATCCCGTCGAGTAGAAAGGAATTCCGGTCCACTCGCAAGGGTTCCGTTCGCGAAGACGACTAGAAAGAAAGTCTAGCGGGACGAGAATCCTTTCATGATGAAAGGAACTCGGGTCTACTTGAAAGGAATCTCATCGGCCGCGCTGGTAAAAAAAAAAAAAAAAAAAAGTCAAGCTACCTTTTGAGAGCAGCAGTCATCAGTACTGATGTAATAAGTGCTCTCGAAAGATGTTTTTTTTGGCTAGTGAATTTATTTTGTCAGATTTTCTGGTTTCAAGAATTTATATTTTTCCCTCTGCGTGTAAACATAATCAAGTCACCAAGATCGGATTCTGTTCAAGTTTTCCTGTACTTGTAAACGCTGCATAACGCGGATCAAGTTGGCCTTTCGCGTGAATGTATGTTAACGGAGGAGCTACAGGCGCCGACTCACACGTATGTCTTTGAGGCTTCTCGTTATCTGCTTCTATTCGAATGACGCAACACACAAATAACTGGATATCTTTATTGATGTAGCCCAAAGCGGCGGGAGAAAAGCAGGCAAGCTACAAGTATCGTGCTTACGACTGGGACGACACTGAATCCTTAAAGTCACTGTCTCCACGTAAAAAGATGAGTGAAAAATGGTGGTCCACCGTTGACCCTGAAGGGTTGAGCTTTTCTTCTGGAATGGTTCAAGAAAAAGGAGCAACACTTCTAGTACTGTGCACTGAGCCTGAGTTGAATTATATGGTTGAATTAGGTTACAATATACATTTGGTATCAATATGTTTTGCGGCAAAGTTATGACACAACTAAATTTGGGACATCTACGACAGAGGTTTCTGAGGTCCTAAAGAACGGCAATGCCCTTCAGATCTATAACAAGTGCAACGACGAATGCGGGACTGAATTCTTAAAGTGCAGCAGTTCTAACCACATAGGGTAAAAATTAGAAAACAATCACACTTCAAAGTCAGACATTCTCAAACATGGCACAACGAATCCAGTAGAGCCTCTGATCCTTTGTGCAGTATGTATTGGTACTTGCAGAAAGTTTTTTTGAATTTCCAATAGTATTCAATGGACTATATGATGCTCCTATACTATATTCGCACATGGCAGACGCTCGGCTACTCCCCAGCATAAAATAGTAACCACAATAATAAACTTACAGTATAGTAAACCAGAAAGCTCGTCTGAAACGCCACTAACACATTCTCTCAATATACACATTGTCGAAGGAATATCTCGAAGTATTGGCAGAATCGCTTCTTACTAGTCCAGACGGAAGGATTTCTAAGCAGGTCATAAATCGGTTCCAAAAAAAAAAGAAAAAAAGCACACATATTCTCAGAAGCATCAGCTTGGAACTGTCTGCACTGGAAAATAAACTTCTCATTCAGCTTATTCCGTGCGACCCCCCAACCCCCTCTGTGACTAGTTGGCTCTCAATCGGCCAAGTATGGTGGAAGAACAGAATCAGCTGGGCTGCACCACTCGGAGACTGCGAAAAAACTTAGGCAACACGCGTGGATCTAATGAAAACTCTGCTTTACTTCTACCCCCCCCCCCCCCTTCGTAAAATGGTACATGATCCAAGAAAACAAATAGAAATGACGAAACACAGTACTGTGGCTAGCATAATTACATACGGCGGGTAACCTGAGAATGTCTGACTTTAAAACAACATAGGTTTAGCGTTACATCGCAGAATGTTTCGCATCTGATACATACTAAAGGCTCACAATATATGCACTAGTCCTGCCATCAAACCGACGACATACTTCCATATCACTTTTGATTTTACTTAATACAGAAGGCATTTACACTACAGTTTTTCTCGTCGCTTGGCGGGGGGTGGCGGGGAAACGACGTTCTCCTTCGACATTTGTTCACTTGGTCGTCGAGCTCCATGTCCCACATTCTCCCACAAGCCTACTAGTGTTGTCACTCTACCGGTTGTCATTCTGTGCACTTGTGCTTCACCGGATATAGTCTTACTTTCTGGAATGAGCCCTAAATCACAACGCCCATTATTCGGGCCAGCGGCGTTGTCCGAGCCATCGCTCAACGTCTCCACACCGCTATCGAGACCGTCGTCACTTGCTAGCGACTCGTTATGTATTTGCGCGCTATCGGTGGTTTCTTCCGTTACCACTTGCTTTTCAACTGTCACTTCAACCGTCGAACTAACAGTATTTGCGTGAATGGCAGTATTGCCCGCTTTTACTGTCACAGTTTTAGCCGTAGTACTGTACATGGCCTCCACTCCCGTAATCATAATAGGCACTGTTTCCTGTGAATTTTCAGGTAGCGTACGAGGTAAGCCACTGGAAAGCCACTTGTGCTCCAGGCAGCCAATTGCACTCAGCCTCTCGCTAGAATAGATACAAATTATATAAGCATGTCAGGTAGACAATAGTCGCGTTTTTGATCCGATTCTCCTTGCGATTCTCCTCGCAATTCTCCTATTTCGTTTTTTTGGACCATTCAGATGAAGCGAATTCTCTTTTTCTTGCGTTTTTGTCAGAATCGAGAACGGGAAAAGCCTCGCGATTCTGCAGAATCTGATGGTGAATTCCCGATTCTCCTCTCTCCGTTCTCCTCCCTGATTGATCAACAGAGTGCGGTGTTCAATATGCATAAACACGTATATCAGGTTGCGGACAAGCTGCCGAATTAGTGTTTTTGTCAAAAGCGAGAATGGAGAAGTCAGAGGAGCAAAAACGGTAATTTGTGCGAGAATCGAGAATTCAGAAGCGAGAACTGAGAATTCAGATAAAAAACGCAACTAATGGTTATCGCTCCCATCTCAAGTGTGCGAAGAAAAATAGTCACACCCGTCTATTTTATCTTGTACGTCTACCTTAGATAAATTGTGCAAAATTAATGTGCGATATAAACCTTTTCTCGTGACTAGAGTACCTTTTTCGTAAAAAATCAGGCCTATCTGTTTTCGCCACGGATCGTATCTTCATAAAGTTTACCCAAACCTAAAGTTTGCGTTAATTTTCAAGGCCTATCGTTTTAAGACTTAAGGCTACCTTTTTGGTCATATAGGTAATTTATGGAAGTTTATTTTCTTTGTCTAAACAAGATCAAGCTAGTCTGTTTTAATCTTTTTAAGTCGAAGCACGCAGAAGAACAACTTCTTTATGTCATAGCTGCGCTTAGATAGATAAAAGAAAGTTTATTGTAAAAATCGACTTTCGTGGCTATAAACCAGTATTGCGACCTACCAGTAACCAAGAAATGTATGGGGGAGCGGGGAAAGGATCGCAGAGACTGCGTATAGATCCTTCTCTCCAAATGTTCATGTGAATAACAACAAACATCATGTGCCTTTGGTTTCGTCAGCATGATGTGGTATTAGTGATCGTTGGTTTGAACAAAATTAGTCATCGCGTCTAGCCCGTCAAGGCCAGCAACTGATAAAACACTCAAAAATGCTGTTAAAACTGATAAAAACACTCAAAAATGCTGTTTGGCAAAGGTTATCACCAGTTGACACGATTAAAGGTTATATGGTATGGTATTGATAACCAATTCTGATTCACCTTCAAGACGTAGTCATCGCTCAACGAGTAAATTCTTTCACGTCCTGCGACGTGCAGGATCCTCCATCCTAAACTTTAAATACGCAGAGCACACATGTAACTTTAGACAGTATAGTTTCAACTGGAATTGCTGTCTCTCAGCCCAACTGCTCTTGCCTAAAAAGGTTTATTGCCTTTTTTACCCAAACTTGGGTCGTCGTAGAGCCAACGCAGAGTAGTGCTCGCCCAAGGGTGTATTAACCCCTAACTAGGGTGCGTCGAAAAGAACCAACTGGTCACCTCTTCGGAGGTTGGGTCTTAGGGACCAACACAGGGTTAACACCCTGTACCAAACTGGGTGTGCAACTGCAAACTAAGAACCAACTGGTCACCTTTTCGGAGGTTGGGCAGAGAAGCCCGAGGGGGTATTGCTTGCAATCACCCTCGCCCAACTGGGCAAGAGATCCAACTGGTTCTCATTAGGTTTAATCGTAGGTATTCCCTTCGAGAGTTTTCGTGCTTACAGACGGACGGACAGACGGACTTTTGCGATGTCATAGGTATCCCTCCACTTACGTTTTGAGATCCCAAAAAGAGGAGAACCACGCAGTCATGCGCCACACAAGAGTAAACAAGTTGTCTGCTTACATCAGGGTAAGAAGTGCGACCAACAGAAATATAATCTCAGCAGAGCCAAAGCAGTGCCAGCCAGCAAACCGTGTTTGTTGGATTGGCTGACAGGCGGTCAGCAAAGGAGTTCGTGAATCTGCACTCCAGAATGTGAAGAAAAGGAATGGTATGCACGACGCTGTCCTTGTTTACAACAGTTTGTTGGATGGCGACGAGTCGAGTTGGTTTAAGCAGAAACAGCGGGTTTTGACACCATCTTCCGGTTCCCGAAAATATCGGATTTTAATCAGCTGAAAATGATTTTGCTCAGACTTCTTGTTACGAATAGTATTTTAGAATTTAGAATATCAAAATTAGCTTTCTTATTAGTCGGAATAATTCGAGTTTTGGAATCAGTATTAGAAAGAATAATCTTTCGTGGTTTTCCAATATCCTGCTGTCGCTCTCCAGACTCTTATCTAGACTCGCGGATGTTAGTGACTGTTAGGTGAAACTTTAAAGGTTAGCTCCTACGCAGTAAGAAAGATAGGAATTTGATGTGAAGCTCGAAGCGAGGAATTGATTCCGAGTGTTGGACTGAAAGAGACGATTCCGAGAGTTTTTGTAGCGAGACGTATGTCTGTATTTGGAGATTACCTTACGTGTTAACCGAAGAAAGTTGTAACGAAGGAATTAATAAAGTAAGTGTCAAAGAAAAGAGTCGACCTCCCGAAAGGAACAAGACCAAAGGTTTCGATGGGATCCCACAAATTCAATATCTGATCCAGACAACTGGGTCTTGTCTTAGCCAGATCCAGTCTTCGCCAGACTCCTTGAACATTTTTACAATTAAAATTCAGAAACAGATTAAGGCCAAATAGCTAATCACCTGAGATTTGGATTTGGATTCAGCATGTGTGTTTACCCCTATAAGTCATATCTGTTTTGACGAAAACTTCCTGCCACTTCTGCCAAATTCCCGGTTCCGGCCGAACTCCAGAACTACTTGTCCGGCGAAAAAGAAAGCTCAAACACGAAATCAGGGTATCTTCTTTCCCCAGTAATGAACACTAATCAACTTCAAATAGAAATTTAGCTTATAAGAAATTTTCCGATTCCAGCCGGATTCCGGTCGAACTGTATGTCCGGGTAAAATATGATTATCATACAGGGACTCAGCATCTCTTCTTACCCCTAAATCGCTTATCTAATCAACTAGAAATAAATTTTGACTTCCAACAGTTTTCCGGTTTTGGCCGGATTCCGGACGAACTACATGTCCGGGTAGAAACTTGTTTTCACATAAGTGTTCAGCATGTCTTCTTGCCCTAAATCGAACATCTAATCAACTCCAAATAAAACTTTTAATTTTGACAAACTTTCCGGTTTGGGCCGGATTCCGGTCGAAATATTTGTCCGTCGAGAAAATAGTTTTCACCATCGTCTTCAGCATGTTTTCCTACCTCTAAATCGAACATTTAATCAACTTCAAATAAAACTTTTACTTTCAAAAAACTTTCCGGTTTGGGCCGGATTCCGGGCGAAATACTTGTCCGTCGAGAAAATAGTTTTCACCATCGTCTTCAGCATGTTTTCCTAACCCTAAATCGAACATCTAATCAATTTCAAATAAAACTTTTACTTTCAACAAACTTTCCGGTTTGGGCCGGATTCCGGGCGAAATACTTGTCCGTCGAGAAAATAATTTTCACCATCGTCTTCAGCATGTCTTCCTACCCCTAAAACGAACATCTAATCAACTTCAAATAAAACTTTTACTATCAACAAACTTTCCAGTTTTGGCCGGATTCCGGGCGAACTACTTGTCCGATGACAAAATGGTTTTCACCATCGTGTTCAGCATGTTTTCTTACCCCATAATCGACTATCACATTAGCTGTTTCAAAACATTTTGTTTGTCCCTTAATTTGAATCCCCTCCCCCACCCCTAAATGTAGAGCTACAAAGCCCATCTACGAACTTGACTGGTCCGACGACCCAACGAACCCTCACACCAAGTTTCATCAATATATCTCATTCCCTTCGAGAGTTATCGTGCTTACAGACGGACGGACAGACGGACAACTTTTGCGATGTCATAGGTATCCCTCCACTTACGTTTTGGGATCCCAAAAACTACGATCCTAAATACGCCTTCGAAGGTTGAACCTTGCCGCTGCTCGAACGCTACCATATACTGATCTCAAGTCGGACATAAACCGCCGGTCAGAGTATAAAGAGTAATAACAGCAGAAGGGGCTAAGAACCTATCATTGGTTCATTCAGCAGTCTGTGATTCAGCCTTCTTCCGGATCGTTTTCAATGTATATTGGGTTGAACTCATGGCACAAAATGGCAAGTCCATGCATATATGCCCCCTTACTATCGTTTCGTTCTTTGAACAGATAAATAACCATCCAGCTTCAAAACCCTTCATGACTCATATGTGCAGAAAGCACATTCATGGTACTAATAATAATATACTACAAAAGTAGTGCCCTCTACAGATTAATTTACTGATAAATAAATACATTTATGGTATCCTTCGGAGGCAACCCAGGATAAGCTGAAAAGCACAGCAAAACGTGAGTAACAAAAAATGACGCCAGGCGTGATAGGTCACCGAGCTAACGGGTTAAATGACAAACTTACTTGGGATCAATGTGTATTGTTTTCCTCATGAAGTCGATGGCGCTATCAGATACATCCTCGAAGAGTTCTTCTGGGAAATCTAACTCCGCCTGGCCAATGTTGCAAAATGTCTCTTGCTTCGAGTCCCCACCAAACGGAGTGCAGCCACTCAGCAACACATATGCCAGAACCCCGACTGACCTAAATAAACAAGACCAAAGGTTTCGATGGGATCCCAAAAATTCAATATCTGATCCAGACAACAGGGTCTTGTCTTAGCCAGATCCAGTCTTCGCCAGACTCCTTGAACATTTTTACAATTAAAATTCAGAAACAGATTAAGGCAAAATAGCTAATCACCTGAGAAAACCAAGTTCAGATTTGGATTCAGCATGTGTGTTTACCCCTATCATATCTGTTTTGACGAAAACTTCCTGCCACTTCTGCTAATTTCCCGGTTCCGGCCGAACTCCAGAACTACTTGTCCGGCGAAAAAAGAAAGCTCAAACACGAAATCAGGGTATCTTCTTTCCCCAGTAATGAACATCTAATCAACTTCAAATAGAAATTTAGCTTATAACAAATTTTCCGATTCCAGCCGGATTCCGGTCGAACTATATGTCCGGGTAAAATATGATTGTCATGCAGGGACTCAGCATCTCTTCTTACCCCTAAATCGCTTATCTAATCAACTAGAAATAAAACTTTGACTTCCAACAGTTTTCCGGTTTTGGCCGGATTCCGGACGAACTATACATGTCCGGGTAGAAACTTGTTTTCACATAAGTGTTCAGCATGTCTTCTTGCCCTAAATCGAACATCTAATCAACTCTAAATAAAACTTTTAATTTTGACAAACTTTCCGGTTTGGGCAGGATTCCGGTCGAAATACTTGTCCGTCGAGAAAATAGTTTTCACGATCGTCTTCAGCATGTCTTCCTACCTCTAAAGCGAACATCTAATCAACTTCAAATAAAACTTTTACTTTCAACAAACTTTCCGGTTTGGGCCGGATTCCGGGCGAAATACTTGTCCGTCGAGAAAATAGTTTTCACCATCGCCTTCAGCATGTCTTCCTACCCCTAAATCGAACATCTAATCAATTTCAAATAAAACTTTTACTTTCAACAAACTTTCCGGTTTGGGCCGGATTCCGGGCGAAATACTTGTCCGTCGAGAAAATAATTTCCACCATCGTCTTCAGTATGTCTTCCTACCCCTGAATCGAACATCTAATCAACTTCAAATAAAACTTTTACTTTCAACAAACTTTCCGGTTTGGGCCGGATTCCGGGCGAAATACTTGTCCGTCGAGAAAATAGTTTTCACCATCGTCTTCAGCATGTCTTTCTACCCCTAAATCGAACATCTAATCAACTTCAAATAAAACTTTTACTTTCAACAAACTTTCCGGTTTTGGCCGGATTCCGGGCGAACTACTTGTCCGATGACAAAATGGTTTTCACCATCATGTTCAGCATGTCTTCTTACCCCATAATCGACTATCACATTAGCTGTTTCAAAACATTTTGTTTGTCCCTTAATTTGAATCCCCTCCCCCACCCCTAAATGTAGAGCTACAAAGCCCATCTACGAACTTGACTGGTCCGACGACCCAACGAACCCTCACACCAAGTTTCATCAAAATATCTCATTCCCTTCGAGAGTTATCGTGCTTACAGACGGACGGACAGACGGACGGACGGACGGACGGACGGACGGACAGACGGACAACTTTTGCGATGTCATAGGTATCCCTCCACTTACGTTTTGGGATCCCAAAAAGACTTTGAAAAAACAAGACCAAAAGGTGTCGATGGGATTCCAAAAATCTAATATCTGATTCAAGCAAGGTCCTGTCTTCGCCAGGCTAATCATCAGAGAAAACCAAGTTCAGATATACCTCTATAAGCCACATCTATTTTGACGATACCGACCGAGACTTCCTGCTTTACTTCTTCCATCCGGTTTCGCCCGATTTCCGAACGAAGTACTATAGTCCAGCAAAAAAAGAAAATTCAGAAACAAATCCAGCGATCTCCTTATCCCTATAAAGAACATCTAATCAACTTTGAATAAAAGTTAAATCTGGTTACAACCGGATTCCATATGTCTAGGTAAAAAATGATTTTCATATACAGACTCAGCCTCTCTTCTTACCCCTTAATCTGTCATCTAATCGAACTTTTACTCTTAACAAATTTTCCGGTTTTGGCCGGATTGTGTTCAGCATGTCCTCCTTTTCCTAAATCGACCATTTTTACATAAACTTTTACTTAAAACTAACTTTCCGGTTTTTGCCGGATTCCGGACGAACTACTTGTCCGGCGAGAAAATGGTTTTCACTATCGTGCTCAGCATTCCTTCTTACCCCATAATCGACTATCACATTAGCTGTTTTAAAATATTTTGTTTGTCCCTTAATTTGAACCCCCTCCCCTAAATGTAGAGCTACAGGGCCCATCTACGAACTCACCTTACTCTTGACCCAAAGAATCGTCACACCAAGTTTCATCAAAATATCTCATTCCCTTCGAGAGTTATCGTGCTCACAGACGGACGGACGGACAACTTTTGCGATGTCATAGGTATCCCTCCACTTACGTTTTGGGATCCCAAAAAGGTTAAAGTAGAGCTGCAAAGACTTAGATTTTGTGGACTATCTATTTCCCAGTAATCACCGACAGTTAGGCTCGTCCCAGTCTTGCTTAGCCAGTCACCCCGTGCACACTATAGTCACTCCGATTAATTGTTCGTTGTTCGTAGGACATGATCGCGACAAACAGCAAATCGGAAGCCTCAATATGTGTTCCTTCTGTTGCGTTAAGCCGCAGAAATACAGTGATTTTCGCCACAGCCCAGATGCACCGTTCTGACACAAAACGCAGAAACACTCTGCTTTAGCTTGAGGCGTTTTCCTGCGGCACGTTTATCTGCGACACATTTCTGTGTGTTGGTAGCGGAACATAATTCTGTGCCAAACATCCGAACCGCAAGTTGAACCTCGCTGAAACGCCGTTTTGTCTGTTGTTTTTGTGGTTATTCCAAATGTCAGAAACTGGAAATTTAATCCAGACGAAATCCCTGCCTGCAAACGTGTGTTCTTGACCACTTCTGACGGAGCAACTTTACTTTCAAAACAAAACGTGTGACAGTCGAATGCGGAACTTTTTTCCTATAGAAACCACTTGCCAGGACAAAATATCACTGACTGCTCTGCCGTTGGGAAACATAGCATAAACGAGAAAAACTAGAGCTAAACGGCAGTGTCGGTTAAAACGTTTCGTCGGCCACATTTGGCCCTTCTTGCAAGAGTCCTTGAGCTGTAGCTAAAATCCAAACTGGCAATAAAACAAACGAAATCTTTGGAAACTTCAAATTACAAAAGATCTTGGAAAGTTGCCTCTACCGAAAGGTCGCTACAAAATTCGTTCGTTTTATTGCAGTTTCAGATTTTCAGTTACAACCTGAAGAGGATCCTTGCCAAGAAGGGCTGGAACAATAAAACTTTCAGCTGACACGTTCTGTTACATCGAGTCGCAGTCAGCCTGGACTGAAGAAAATAAAACGAACAATACTCACCAAATGTCGGTTGCCAGCGTTATTGGTTCATAGTTGAGCACTTCCGGAGCTGAAAGAGTTTGTTTTTCTTAGCTTTTAGTTTAAGTTTAACCGAACAGAGCGAGATCCGACCGTCTAATTACACTTCACTTGTTTACTTAAATATGCCTGAAAATCCGATCGAATACGTTACTTCGTTTGCACGCTACTCAAGGATAATCGATTTCATCAAATGAACATTCATTGGAATTCGCCGGACCTCGTGCTTGTCCTTCTATGCTCCAAATATTCAGCAGCTACAAAGGTAAGCATTTGCCGAAAAATAACAAATGTAACTAACATAACAAAGCATAATTAAATAACAATAGTAACATAATAACAAATACACTCGGTATGTTTTCCTTTTCTTTGTTTTTACTGCACTATTTTCCTCTTCTTAAGCGCGTAAATAAAATGTCATAATCATCATCATAACACAAAGATACATCTTAGCCTCTTTTTTGTTGCAATAGTGCTGGCGCATCGCTGCTGCAGCACTTCTTTGCGTCTGCACAAAATGCGATTTTGGATTCGCTTCCTGCAAGATTTATTTTTGGTTGAAACAGCACCGTGCAAACAAGCACGAAATTGGTCAGTAAGCAAGTCCGCGACTCTCGAGAGGCGCTACCGTTCTTCCTCGGAAGCACTGTAGCGCACAGACGAATGTAGAAAGAATCTGCCCGGAAGCGGCCAAGAAGTGGACCTGCAGCGTGTAACAAGAACGAGGCTCTTGTCATCACTTTCCTGCTCCTTTCAGAGGAGTTGTTTCCTCCAATTGCCCGAGCTTATCGTCTGTGCACACGGAGATGCAAACTTTCGTTGAAATTTTAATTCTACGCGTCTGGATAAATTTTCGGGTGTCGTGCAAGCAGCGTACATTCTGAACGTTTTCACGATAGATCTGGGTGAAAAAATACAAGGCCCGTAGATGAGTCAAAATAATTCAGTTAATTCAAATATCAGATGCAAGGTTAGCTGCCTTTCCGTTAAACTATAAGTCTCCCAACGAATGTTTGGAGGAAAACAAATTACGACTGAATATTAGGGAAACCGAGGTTGTGATCTTCGAAAAAAAAAAGATAAACTGTAAGTTACTACGAAATTGTATTTTAAAGGAAGTGAAAGAAAATAATGACGAAATAAAATACCAAGGGTTTATTTTCAAAAGTGATGAAAGCTGGAAAGATCACATGCAAGAGATGCGACAAAAAAAAAAGGGAAAGACTGCAATAATTACGATATTTAGTCAAACAGTCCAAACACTCCAGTCCAACACTGACGGGAATAAAGGATTGACAAAATGCATGAGAGGAATCTGAACACTGAAATTTCTACTTAGGTGAAGGAATGGAAAGGTCCGAGACACTCCAGCACAAGGGGCACAGGCAAAATCTGGGGCAGAAGTTTATTTTAATGAGTTCACTGGGGTTGCGTTCATGGGTTGAGCTGCGAGCAAATTGTCTCCCAGTCTTGGGGGACGGGAATAAAGGATTGACAAAATGCATGAGAGGAATCTGAACACTGAAATTTCTACTTAGGTGAAGGAATGGAAAGGTCCGAGACACTCCAGCACAAGGGGCACAGGCAAAATCTGGGGCGGAAGTTTATTTTTAATGAGTTCACTGGGGTTGCGTTCATGGGTTGAGCTGCGAGCAAATTGTCTCCCAGTCTTGGGGGAAATTTGGTAATTAAAAAGTTGGGAACATAGAAGAGGCCACGGTGCCAATTTCCAGAATTGAAGAGGGTAATCTTTAAGATTTTCTTTGCAGGTACCAGGAGTTGTTTGACACACAGAAAACTTACAGGAATTGAACAGAATCGTATTGAGAAATATTTTGAATAAGGAATTTTGGATTATACAACACGAATAGCAACGAATAAACTATGATGGTCGAGCTAAAACTTTTGAGCAATGGAAAAGTGCTGCAATGCTGCTTCAATCGTTTCCAATCGTTTTCAAACGTTTCCAATAAGGAAGAGGAATAGTCCAATAAGTACCTGTATAGTCGGGAGTTCCCAGAATCTCCCGTACTTCAACTCCACTCCCAGCGACAACTCGTGATAAACCGAAGTCGCAAAGTTTAACATCACAGTTTGGATATGCTGACGTCAGAAGGATGTTTTGTGGCTGAAAGAACGGGTAAAATTATACAACAGTACTAATATTATAGACCAATATCTTTTCTTCGTAGTTATTCACAAGGGCATCCTGCTAACATAATTTCGCGGCGATCCTCTTCCCCTTATTTCTTTAATTTCCCGCTAGAATACGCAAATGTACGACAACTGGTATGGTAGATGGCGCTCCCCTCATCGTACTTGGATAGAAAGAAAACCTTTGGTTGGTAGCTGAAGACCCTTGTGAACAACTTAGTATGGGCTCTTGCTGATATAGCAGCATGTGCCGTCCACATTTAGCGTTTGCCGATCTCCTAATGAGACGACCAATTAGATCAAAGTTTACGTCTTACCTACATTACCTTACCTTACCCTAATCATTCCATTTTCCAAACCACGAACTTCCAATATCATTCACCACAGTATTTTTTATAATTTTCCATGTTTGCCCCTTTTCGGGGCGGATCAGGCTCTTGCTTGTTGCTTCCGAGGAGCTCACTAGTTTTTGTGATTCTCACCGAAACCGGAGCAATATAACACCAGGAAGTAGCTCCAAGACCTATGCTTTCTTTGCTTCGCAAACGGGCAATATTCATAGCGCCGTCACAACACTTG
The DNA here is from genome assembly GCA_023053575.1 of Branchinecta lynchi. Taxonomy (NCBI): domain Eukaryota; kingdom Metazoa; phylum Arthropoda; class Branchiopoda; order Anostraca; family Branchinectidae; genus Branchinecta; species Branchinecta lynchi. The sequence goes on from JAKZAP010000006.1 coordinate 17,751,813, forward strand.
CGGCATTTAAAGCGAGACAAACCTGTGGGTTTAAAAAATTCTAGTAAAGCTAAGATGCGGTCTGCACATATCGGGGAAACAGGGAATTTTGTATAATTTTTTGCTGTGTTCAGAATACGAAGTTATTGGAGCCAGCGCTGGTGCATGACTGATTGAGTTTCAGTAGGGACGTTCATAATCGCTAGTGGTGCTATAGTACCGTTGCTATTCGAGTGTGTGTCACTTCTTTCCAGTCTTCGCGCTACTCCCTAGTGTTATTTTGCTCTGATCGAAACCACGTAGAAACCAGTGAGGATTGAGAAACCAGAAAACCGAAACCAGTGAGGCTGAAAAGAGCCGGGACGGGTTTATAATCTTTGGTAAACGCAGCACAACGAGTCACCTCTGTAAAGATATTGGAATATAAACTTTATCTACAGCGACTTGTAGTTTCAAAAGATATCCTCATTACTGAGGTTATTTTCCTTAAAAAAATGTGTAAGATAAGAAATGAAAATAACAATGTAAACAAGAGCGGAAAGGTCACATGGCAGTTGTACGGATAGTGCGCATGTACATCGGCTAAGGTTCGCACTTTCAGTGATTGGATGGCTCTTCCGAGACCCCGTCTTACTTCTTGACAGTGACCAGACAATATCTGGATACGTCCTTCATAAAGTTCAATGACGAATTGCCGCCAGTTGCGTTAGAGAAACAATAACAATCACGCGTGAGATCTTGGTATAAACTATCTGAAGGGGGGATAAGCGATTAGGTTTTCGGTTCATACCGAGTCGCGCATTAGCCCCGCGGAAAAGTCAACCAGCAGTCAGCACTGATCGGTAGCCAAGATTGACAAACTCGATGAAGTTTCATAGAACAGATTTAGGTGGAGCACATACAGAGCCAGAGGCATTTAAATAGTTTCAAGCATGGCTAGGCCTAAGAGAAATGGAAAATAGACAAACTAACCCGGTTAAAAGTACACCGAGAAGTAACGTGTCATTGTTTACCTTATACTAGCGCTCCTAGCGGCTAAAAAATAACTAATCTGGAAGGAATTTTATGAAGGGCGTATCTATAAGTTGCAATTCTAAGTACTATGGTATCTCCCGCCTCACCAAGTTTCGACCCCCGCCCCCCCTCTCCCTGCAACAACCCATGACCTCTGTACCGTCTAACATTCATCCAAATTCCTCCTTCCCTTTGTCCTCTACGCATATAAGAACATTTACGGTGCCTCCCCCCAACTGCCCCCTTCGTGTTCAAATGCGGTTCAACGCACGAACGGAAAATCTCGGGCATCCGCACTTCAACCATCAAGTTTCACTTGAGCTGGATCAGGATACCCGTTAGCAAACTTAAGCGGGCAAAAAAAAATCAAAGATTCCCCTCCCTCCGCCCCACACGATGATCGAATCTGGGAATATAAGATTGCGTTGAGCTACTGCGTTTTTCGTCCTACATGGAAGTGCCCGAACTAGCAAAACAGGGACACAGGGATAGACAGACGGAGACTACGATCGCTTTCAGGCATAACAAAAAAACAAATTTTTCGATGGGGTCTCAAAGGGGCACATTTATTGTACTTCTTCATCCAGACAATCGGATTTTGTGGGCTTCCGGTCATCACAGTAGAATACACCGTAGGCATGTTATACATCCCTAATCAAATGCTTGAAAATTTAACAAAAATGACAGTTGTGTTTCTTGTAGATTGTGGCCAAAAACGACTAATCTGCTGCCAAAACCAACAGTATGTATGTACAACCCTATTTTAATGCTCTAATTGACTTCAGAATTAACTTCTACTTGGACCAAATTTACGTGTTTTGCCAAATTCTAGGAGGATTACTTGTCCGACGAGAAAATAAAGTTCCGGCAAGGATGAAGCATTCTCCGTACCCCTATTCCAAACCTCTAATCAAGTTCAATAAAAAACATTTACTTGTACAAAATTTCAGGCTGCCTAGTGCCGAATTCCGAACGAATTTGTATCTGACCTCGACTGGAATCGATAAAGGGAATGCATGCTAAATCTACTTAGGCCGATGAACATTATTTTCTTGCTAGACAAGTTGTTGGTTAGTAGTTCAATTAGTTCCTAGAATGGGGGTAAGAATACACACTGAATCCACTTCTGTTTTTAATTAACTGAGCGGATCAGCCATTCGGCCGTAGTTGTCGGGCCTGTTGATTCTGAAATAATGAGCTGCTCCGGGTGTATCATGGAGATCGAGAGCATCGCTCCTGGGGGACTCTTGAATGAGACTCAGTTGGCAGATGGGATGTCACCTTGATATTCTGAAGAGGCTTAGAAATGTAGGAGCATACGGGTTAGAAAAGATTGTTTAGACTAATGGAACAAGACCAAAGGTTTCGGTGGGATCCCAAAAATCAATAATTTAGTCCAGACAATTGGTTCTTGACTTCGCCAGATCCAGTCTTCGCCAGACTCGTTGAACGTTTTTACAATTAAAATTCAGAAACAGATTAAGGCAAAATAGCTAATCATCCGAGAAAACCAAGTTCACATATGGATTCAGCATGTGTATTTACCCCTATAAGTCATAGCTGTTTTGACGAAAACTTCCTGCCTTACTTCTGCCAATTTCCCGGTTTCGGCCGAATTCCGGAACTACTTGTCGGGCGAAAAAAGAAAGCTAAACAAGAGCTACGAGCTCATATGACACTTGTTACGAGTAGGCAGTATAAGAAAGTAGATGAGAACGTCACAAACTGGTAGGATATAGCTGATGCATTTCTGGGATCCTACACGAAACCATGTTGCCTTTCGTTTTTCATTCTTTAGGAAGCTTTAGGACGAAACGGATAGAGACAATGTGATGGAACGTGGTATTTATGTTCCTTGGTTAAGGAGTAATATCGACCCCCCCCCCCCCCCCCGGTACCAAATGGGGTAATACATCCTCATTAAAAGGGAAATAAGGATCCGAATATCCAAAGGAAAAAAATAGGGCACCTTTACGTCCAAATGCGCCACGTTCCGGCTATGTAGAAAAGACAGCCCTTCCACAACTTGTCTAAGAATGACGACAGCTTCCGACTCCGTGACTCTCAGTTCCTCGTCAATGACACGCTGGAGTTCTCCTCCTTCCGCTCTGGAAAGAAAACAATATCTTGTTAATTATTTTAAACTGCTTACACATCGATTTAATCAGTCAACATCCGTCTCTCAGCCCCACCCATGCCCGCCGGCCGACACCCTATGTTACACACCAACCTGTTACTAGCCCCAGACTTGAACAATATGAAAACCCGTGTAACCAAACATCTAACCGTATGGGTTCAACCGTCGGAGCCGTCGAATTGAAAATTATTCGCTTCCCAACGCGGCTGTCCACGAAAACTGGACAAGGTTATGACACTCAAGATTTCAAAAGATTTAAATTATAACTAAAATCTTAGAATGTGTCTTATCAAGCAAATAATTATTTCCTATACACTTCATAATCACAGCACTCGGCTACTTTAATAATATATGAAATAATAGTCGCGTTTTTTGTCACCTATCTCGAAGGCCTTGGTTCGCTTGCCCGTATTTTGGCACCAAGCACAGTCTTATGGTCCATTTACACACTGCGTAAAATCCGAGCGTATTTTGAAATCCGAGCGTATTTTATGCAGGTTTTGAGCTTGAAAAGATTTCTAGCAATACGGACGTATTTTGGATACAAAACGGACCGATTTCTCAAATACGTCTGTATTGCTAGAAATGTTTTCAAGCTCAAAACGTGCGTAAAATACGCTCAGATTTCAAATACGCTCGGATTTTACGCAGTGTGTAAACCCACCATTACTCCTCACTGCTCTTTTGACCGTTTTTGGACCAACGCCTTTCTCCTTTCTGCTCAGGCCTGCAGAGAAAGGAGATTAGCAACTCCGAGGTGAGTTGACCAATCTCCTCAGGAGAACGCCGCTAGACTCCTCCTTACCAGAAAACGGCCAAATTAGCAGAAAGGACAGAGGACTTGGGAGAGAGGCCTTCGATCTCTTTTGGCAAAATACACGACTGATTTTCCCTCGTCAAAGTCTGTTGTATTTTCGGATTTCTTCCTCGGATTTTCCGGAGCTGACTTCCTACCATAATCAATTCAATTCAATTTTTCAACATCAATTACGGACTAGAAATAGCAGGTGGTCAAGTCAAGCATGTATTGTAAACTAACCAAAATTGTCAACATATACTAGAAAGTGGTCAAATTACAAATAACATACTGAGAACAAACACTATAAAAAATAACGATTGGGGTAATAGACAGGGGGGGGGGGGGTAAAATAATAACCTACTAATTTCTGTTACGTAGGGCAAGAAAAGAGGGGACAAAACTATTCTTGTATCTCACTTCTCGGCAAAACACTGTTTGAAGGGCAGGGACTGGTTAAACCTTTCCTTCATACAGTGTTTAACAGACGCTATTAAAACAATAATTTGTTATAATAGTCAATGCTCGCTAGGAAACTGGCTGGAGCAGACATTTGGAGCAGATAGGAGGGCTATGCAATCCGAAAATTCAACAAGACGGATATTTTGTTATACGTCTTCAGTTGTTTCGAACACTGTAAGAAAAAATCTTGCAGTGTTTGCTACTGGGATTAATCTTACCGGTACTAAGATAAGATTACCCCTAATTCGGATAATCTTATCCAATAGGGATAAGATTAATCGCAGTAGCAAATACTGCATCCTTATTCGGAGAAACTTTTTACAGTGTACTTACTGTTACCATTTGTTTGCTCTGGCACTGGTGACTTCTTCTTCCATCAACTGTCTCAGAAATGTCAAAGTAAGTTTTAATAGTCTAGCAAGGCGGTTTTTTTTTTTAAACCACCCCAAATTTATGAGCTTGTCTCGACTAGATGCCACACATCCGAAGAAATCCGCTAAGGCTAAAGCGGCATTCTTTTGCTGTCTTTCTGCTTCGGAGTTGGAGATTGCGGAATTTGCTGCCAAGCTAATTTTCCATTGCTTGCCTGTGTGGCAGTCTCTGCTTGCTGCAATGTGCAGGAAGCACAGTCTGTCGCATAGCCGTTCACAATGCTAGTTCGCTGAATTAAAAGTATTCATTTCCTTCATTTTAAAAACTAGCGTACCCCACAGAGAAAGGCTGCTAGGCTGCTACTGACGTAAGCACTTAGGGAGAAAAGTAAAAGAGTAAAGATGAAGCCTGCTTACAGTTCTAAGATGAGTGTGATTTCCAGAGGGGTTTCAAACACTTCTTTCATTTTCACAATCTTCTCAATGTTAGTGTGTGTGGACAGGGCAAGAACAGCGACTTCGTGAAGAATTTCGCTTGTCAAGTCTTGAACTCGTCTCCGGCGTCGAATAACCTTGGCAGCATAATGAATGCCGGTTTCCCGATGGGTCGCTTTGCGGACTGATGCGAACTTCCCCCTAAAGAAATAAGTTTAAGACTAAAACAAGACTTTGCTGGTCACTTGAAAGTATAACTGTTACCCAAACGCGACCGACTACACATCTGAATATGACCCGGTCACCCAAAAAGACCCACATCTGAATATGACCCACATCTGAATATGACCCGGTCACCCAAAAAGACAGGACTTGAAGGATTTACCTCAATTAATTCATTTAACAATCACTGCTCCTGAGCCTAGCAAAGATGAAACATACCCCGCCCCCATCTAATACACTTCGAATAAGTTTCTCTCAGCAACCACTTAAACGTCCTTGTAACCGTCTAGGAAAACTAAGGGTTGCCCCACCCCCAGCCCCGGTCCAAAACAATAGACACTCAGTCTTAAACTGTACCATTCTTCCGAAATGAGAATTCGAAAGGTTTTCAATAGTTGCGTTTTGCAAATACCATGGTATATGATACCACGGTAACTGGATCTGCATTCGGTCGTTTTTGCAGTTAACATGGTTTCTGATACTACGATTTCTTTGCAAAAACGACAAATTGCCTAACTCGAATCTAGTTTTATACTATCAAATATACTATTCATTCATTCATATAGTTTTGTACCCCAAAAGAAATACTTACATCAGCTCACATCACAAGTTCTAAACTTCTTTCCCACCATTTTGACAAAAACCCAGGCTCTTGTATTGGCTATGACGATACTGAGATTATTTTCCCAAATATCACGGTCAATTACTACGGTCGGACCGTCGTATCTGAATATCAGATACCATCGTAACCGGCCAGATACTCAGAGAGCACGTTATAGCCAACCGTTTGGCGTTACTAGCCAAAATGTTTCGGGGGGAGGGGGGCAAGGTATACCGATTACCGACTGGCTGGTCATTTTTGCAGGAAAAAGATTTTTTCGCGAAAAAATCAATACTAAGACGAAAAATCGACTGTTTTTCAGAAAAACCGACTGTTTTTCAGAACAAGAGCTACGAGCTCATATGGCACTTGTTACGAGAAGGTGGTACAAGAAAGTAGATGAGAATGTTACAAAATCCCCCCTTCAACCCTCCTAGGACTGGACCTAGAAATAGGGTGTCTAATTTTACCCGAGTCTGAGCATTTCCGGCATTTCCTCGGATAACCTAGGGCAAACGTTTCACCGTACTCGTTTGATTCCTCGGAGTGCCGTACTATTGCCGGTACGCCTCGCTCTCAAAACCAGGGCCAAATCTGGTTCAGCCACATATACAGATTATCTAAGGCAGCTCTTCGTACCAGCTATCGAGTTTCACTCAGATCGAAGCTTTTTCGGGAAACTCCGGTCCCCCCCCCCCCCCCCCCCCTCACCGTGTACAGATCCGGCCTGGACCCTAAAACATGTCATCCAGGACACATGGTCTCTATTGTTTCCCAGTTTGATTCAAATCACTCCACCCGTTTGATCCCTACGCGAGCTACAAAATACCCCCCCCCCCTCCAACTCCTCCCACTGTGGTCAACACGACTAGGACACATAAACTTTGCATCTCAGACATCTTCTCTTCTCCTCCTGCAAGCTTGACTGGAACTGGAGCATATCTGCAAATTTTCCAGTTTCCGCCTGATCCTCCTTCTATATACATGGTATCTATTGTTTCCGGTTTCCGGCTTAAGTTAAAAAAAAACTACAATCCAATTCAATTAAATTTTGTTTATTCATTAAAAATCTTGAAACGGCGGTAAGCCGACTAGTTGATTTTACGTCAACAATTTATACACTAAAGCTATAACATTTGAAACTGAATAATACATATAGAGCCAAATCAGATATCACACAGCGGCCCACAACTGGCCATTTGTCTGTCTTGTCACATAACTTGTCAATAAAAGTAAAATGATTAATATCACTTAATCTTAGTGTCAAAATTCATAATATTAGAATTAACAACCGTTACCCTAAAATAACCAAAATATAAATGACCTTAAAATCTAAGGGAAAGATTAGGATCAACCATAAATCCATTGTTAAAGAACTTGACAAGGGACAAAACTATTTAGGTACCGGGTGTGGGAACATGCAACCGGTTGTAGCCTTGGTGCTGGCCGGGCCACTGACCGCGAAAGTCGGACACATGTCGTCTCGTACGCCGGTGGCAAAATTTTTCTTAGGATTGGGTTGGCCAGAATACTTGTACCAAACTTAAGGGATATATTTAGGCGATGGGTTGCCAGAGTTTCTAATCGGAAATCATTGAGAAGGGAGAAATAGGGTACTTTTGGAGATTTCGACACAACTAGAAGGGCTCTATACTGGATCTTCTCAAGCCGGTGCAACTGCTCCTGTGTAAGTCCGAAATGCCACACAGGGCTGCAGTACTCTAGGGAGGATCGTATGACTGAAAAGTAAACATGCAGTAGGTGTTTGGGTGGGACTCCATGGCGGGATAAAAGTTTCAGGGACACTATGGCCATATTCGCCCTCTTGAGCATGGCCTCAATTTGTTTATCCCATCTGAGATCTGATGTAAGGTATACTCCAAGGAGTTTTATCTCCTTTACCCGGCAGGACTCTGGAAGTTCTGGGAAGAAGGCAGGGCTGCTTTTGAGGAACGAAATGGTAAGAGCAACTGACTTCTCGAGGTTGACTATCATTTTATCAACTGCTGCTTCCTCACAGATGTCACTCAGTACGCTATACCGTTGCCGGATCCGATCCGGACACCAAATAAAAAATATGCAGCATAAACTCGGTACTGTCCAACTTGCATCCCAGTCGGCCCATTCGTTTGGTTTTTGACCATGTCATAAAGTTTACGGTCCTCCCCCCCCCTCACCCTCCAGCTCCCCCGAAGTCACCTGATCCGATCCGGATTTTATGTGGATCGTGTGAGACACGAGGTCTTTCCAAATACGAAGTTTCATTAATTTCCGATCACCCGTTCAAGAGTTATAGATACCTCAAGATTCGGGATTCTTCCTAGTACATCTGGAAGTACCGAACTCGCGGATCATCAGAAATCCATCCCCCCCCCCAAACTCCCCTCATAGTGCCCGAATCCGGTCCGGTCATGTCAATGATGTATCTAGGACTTGTGCTTGCTCTTCTCACCAAGTTTCGTCCTGATCACTCCACTCTAAGCGAGTCCCAAGATTTCCGGTTCCCCTGTCCGGCTCACCCGAAGTCACCGGATCCGGTCCAGATTTTATGTGGTTCGTTTGAGACACGAGGTCCTTCCAAATACCAAGTTTCATTAAGATCCGATCACCCGTTCAAGAGTTATAAATACCTCAAGATTCCGGATTCCCCCTCCCTCCACTCCCCCCACGATGATCGGATCATGTAAACGCCTATTGTCAAGTCGGTTTGATCAAGTCCCTGATATGCGAGCCCAGTTGCATCGTCCTAGTACATCTGGAAGTACCGAACTCACGGATCATCAGAAATCCGGACCCCCCCCCCCCAAACTCCCCTCATAGTGCCCGAATCCGGTCCGGTCATGTAAATAATGTATCCAGGACTTGTGCTTGCTCTTCCCACCAAGTTTCATCGTGATCCCCCCACTGTACGCCTTTCCCAAGATTTCCGGTTCCCCTCTCCAACTCCCCCCAAAGTCACCGGATCTGGTCCGGATTTTTATGTGGATCGTCTGAGTCCCGAGGTTTTGCCACGTACCAAGTTTCATTAAGATCCGATCACGCGTTTAAGAGTTATAAATACCTCAAGATTCCGGATTCCCCCTCCCTCCCCTCCCCCTACGATGTTCAGATCGGGGAAGTGACTATTTCCAACTTAATCGTTTCAGGTCCCTGCTATGCCTGCCAAATTTCATCGTCCTAGCTTATGTGGAAGTGCCCGAACAAGCAAAACCCGGACCGACAGACAGACGGACGGACAGAAATTGCGATCGCTATATGGCACTATATAGTGTTTTTAAGAAAAAAGCTGCGGTTTTGATGAATAATCTACTGATTTTTAGAAAAAAACGAGTGTTTTAATGAAAAAATTAAATATTTTTACGAAAAACCGCGGCGTTTCGCGCCACCTTGGTTATTTTTTTTACCGACTTGCCTACACCAGGGGGGGGCCTCCCTCCCCCACCCATACGTGACGCCCCTGCTCTTGACAAGGACAAAACTATAAAGATACTAACCTTGCAAAGGGACTCTGCTCAACAATATATACTGTATCAATCGGCTTCCTATTGAGCAGTGTATTAAATGATGCATCTGACAGTACCAGAAGACCATTTTTTGTGACCTCTTGGCAAACATCCTTCCATGGAGGTGGCTTGATCTCCATCGTCAACTAAAAGCAAATCGATAAGGAAAAGTCGGAAAACATGTATAATCAGAATAAAAGGCTAAAGATAAGGCATGCTCAATTTGTTTACTATAGCTCAGTGTTCGTTTAATTAATCAATCTGATAAGGGGTATTTTTTGCCATAAACAGACGTCTTTGGTTAAGTCAAGGACGTTGCGTTCTTAGTAAACAGTATTACCTTATCAACAAGATCTGCATCGCATTTCCTCGCGGCCCAATCAGAGACTACCAACTTCTCTGCTGTGCCATCTAGCCGCGATAGACTTACGACGAAAGTGCACAGTCTTGACGCTCGATGACGCGAACGGATTGAGTAACTTGGGGAATTTGCAAGAAGAATTGCGGGGCGGGAAGCTACCAATGTACAAAGTGTCCAGCATGGTTTCATCCTGCTTGTAATAAAGTGACAAACGCTGAGCGACTTAGAAACACCGACTAGTTATGCGCCGACTGTAAGAGCGCCAGCACAAAAGAACACGTTCCACATGTGACTAATCCTGCGGCTCGTTGCTTTGACTGTCACAGAAGACCAGGCAAGCTCGTTCCAGTGCTACCAATGTCAAACTTGGATACACCCAGCTTGTGCCGGTTTTCCAAATCGGCGTGGCTTGAAGACCCTACCTGGCGATGCAGTTCCTGTCTTTCCCTTGACGACTATAACGAGGAAACAGAGTTGACCAGGTCAGTGAAAAATCAAACCCCGGCCTGAAGGCGACCTCTAACTGAAAACTTCGTCAAAGAAACGGTAACCCAACTCACCACTGTCCCTCACCACTGCGCCGCTTCTTCCCGAGCACTTCGGTTTCCCAAAACAATACGCTTACAAACCCGCTCCCACAGTTATTAATAACTTCCGAAACTTCAGTTCAAACCGAGGCTGTGACTACGGTTGAAGTGACCAGCCAGACGGAACAGGTTGAGCGATGCCAAACTGTACAGCCTCCTACCGGGAATGCAGCGTATTGTCAAACTGAGGAAGTGAAAGCACTCGAAAAGACTTGCTAAACAGATCCATGTGAATCCCTTGTGACAACAGTTTGTTTTGAATGCAACGACCTGAAAAAACAAGTGAAGATGCTTACTAGCCTCCTTGCAGAGAAGGACCAACGTATTTCCCACCTTCAAGGCGAAATTACAGGTAGCGTTAACGAAGAAACAATCGGCAAAGTGACTAATCCTGATGACTGCAAAACATCTGATACTCTGAGAGAAAAGGATAGTGACGCTAGTGCCAAAAGAAAGTTTAACACGATCAGCCGAAACTTTTCTCAGTATGGTTCGTGTCGGTTCAAGAGTTGTCATTTCCTACATATTTGTCCAGATTTAGTTGCAAATCTTGTTTGTCGGAGTTTTGTGTATTAGACCATGTCGACCTTTGTAAAAACCTGACGTGCTACGATACAAATTGCAGTTATTCTCATGCCCCAAAGCTGCCCGTTGCTAGTCGGAAATCGTTTGTTTCTTGTCCGGTTTAAAAAAACTTCACAGTAAGGAGGGAACAAATTAAACCTCCCGATCGCCAAGTACTACTACCAAAGACGCCGATCCCTTTCCCTCCCCCCAGATGTTACCCCTTTTCGGCATGGCCACCTCTCGATCCGGCCCGACTGACCCCGTGCGAACTGACAGCTTTCAACACCCATTCCCATCAAAATCCAGATTATCGAGGGATCTCAGACCCTCTTCTCTATCACCAAGAACAGTCACATTATCCTCCACGAAACCGCTACCCCGACTCAGCACTCCCGCAACCACATGTCCAACCCACCAATGCAAAATTTTCAAGCTCCCCAAGCACAGAGTATGTTACCTCTCATGCTCCAGAAATTTTTGCATTCCCTGTTACGGTAAGTAACAGATTTTCAGCCCTTGAAAACCTGGACAACACCCAACCACCTAAAAGACTACAAGAAGTCAAGTCTACTGGCCAAACATCACCCCATCGACCTGGAGGTCAATGGGCCATTACACAATCTGGGGAATACCCAACGGTCTGGAAAAATGGGTTTGTAACACCAATTCCCAAGAAGGATACTCCAAAAGACTTTTCAGGAGTACTCCCAATAACACTAACTTTTTCACCCAGATTGGTCCGAGACAATATGGCAACATGCGCAAGATATCTACCACGCATTATCTGGTCAGTCTACTTGACAACATCCTTAAACACCTGGATGAACCAGATCACTGGATCAACCTTATCGTCATTGATCTAAAAAAAGCTTTTGACCTCATCTGCCATTCTCCTCTGCTAAAGAAGCTTTTAAATGACTTTAGTGTCCATCCTTTCCTTGTCCAACTAATTGCAGCTTTCCTTTCTGACAGGTCCCAAAGAACAAAGTTCGGAAATGTCTTTTCTGACCCACTACCAATTTACCGTGGTGTGCCCGAAGGCACTATCCTCTGACCACTACTTTTCCTGGTCATGATCAATGACCTCGCAGGCTCCTGTGACGACCGTTGGAAATTCGTCGACGATCTTTTGGTCTTAGAGCAGTGTTACAAAAATATCCGGAGCAGTGCAGCCACCATAATTAATGACATTAGGTAAGAAGCTTCAGTCAACCAAATGACCGTCAAACAAGACAAATCAGCAGTCCTAACTGTATCTTTTCTTAAGTCTAATCCAACTTTCCAACCTGACCTACCTGATCACAACAGAGTGGAGGAGGTCAAACTTTTAGGTGTTCATCTAACTTCAAATCTTAAGTGGGATAAGCAAGTACAATCTATGCTGAAAAGGGCAAATATGGGAATATGATCTCTCAAAATCCTCTCCTGCAATGGCACCGCGAAACCCGCCATGGCACCGCGAAACACCATCTCCTTCGCATGTACCTTGTCTTCATTCGCCCTTCCCTTGAATACTGCTGTCCAGTATGGTATTTCGGTTTAACACGGAAGCAGGCGGAACGCCTCGAGAGGATCCAGTACCGGTCTTTAGTAATAGTATCAAAATCCCGTATATTTCACTTCTAAACAATTTGGTCTCGCATCTTTGTCAAACCGTAGGCACCAACTTTCTACCAAGTTTGGTGACCAACTACTGGAAGACCCCAACCATCAGCACATCCTTCCCCCTCCCCACATTCCCGACCGCATAAGGCCACAGAGAATGGCAGCACAACCATAAGATCCAACCCATTCACGCAATTCATGCACAGTACGAAAGAAGTTTTGTCCCCTCCTTTGTGAGTATTTCAACGCGAAATTTTAAATTCCTTTCATATTTCTTATGTTAATTATAGAAGTTTACCGCTTAAATTTGTTGCAATTCTTGTACTTGTGTAATTATTGAATATTTGACTATGTAAAAGCGCAAAGTATATAGTTATGTTTGACGAGAGAACAAATATTCGTTTTTTTTTTAATACCGTAAGGAATATTTTTTGACTAATAAAGATTGATTGATTGACTATAAACTTCAGGAAATGTTGCCCTTGCCCATTGTTTCCTTTGGCATCCAGAACTTCTTAGCGCTTTTTCGGCTGAGCCGCTTTTGTCAGTCAAGGAGCACAAACTTCGCCGAATGCTTTGAGGTCCACCAATTTATCTTCAAAAAATAACTGCATGAGAAGCTTCAAAATGTGTATTTCAATTTTGGAAGATTTGGTAGGCCAACAGGTCTATGTTGTGTTTTGGACTCCTTTTCTTTGCTTTCTTTTCCCACTTTTTAACCCCAGCACGCACAGTTTCCAAACATTTTGCAGCCAGCCCCCACATCGGAGAGTGGGTCTCGATAAGAGTCAACAAAGACCAGCAAGAAAATGATTATTTCACGGGGTAAGTATTGGTATTGGAAAACGATATTTCTGAACCAGTTTACTGTAAAATGATTAGGTTATTTCTAGTAAGAGTATTTTTCAAGAGTATTTATTGTTCACCTGCCATTTAGGAAAGTGGAGTATAAAGAAAATAACAGAAAGAAACAAAACAAATACCCTATGCCAAATGCTGGGTATACCTAGCATTTAGCATAGCCTACGCGTAATGCTAGATGCCCTATGCCAAACGATGGATAGCTCCTGGTACCTTAACCCTGACCTAACCAACCGTAGGCCTAGATCAATTCTGATTGGTTGATTTCTGAGCTTCACTCAAATCATCAATATTCTACTGGGTTCAAGTATCCAGCATTTGGTATAGTGTATCCATTGTTAGGCATAGGGTGTACCAAATGCCAGGTATAGCCTACCCAACGTTGGCATAGGCTTTCCCAAAATCCTGGGTTTGTGGTAGACTGTCTCGAATCCCCATAAAATAGCCTATTGAAGATCTGGTATAAAAAAAACACCAAAGAATCTAACAATGTCGGGGGTGATGCCTGGGTTATGCACCCCCCCCCACCCCCCATCAATCCCCCATTGCTATGCCCCTGGCGATTGCTACAGGAGGCAGAGGCATTACTAGCCAAAGTGTTTGAAGGGAGGGCAGGGCATTTACCGACTGGCTGGTAATTTTTACTGACCGTTTTTGCAGAAAAAACAACTGTTTTCAAGAAAAAAACAATTTTGAAAAAAATGAAAAGTTTGAAAAAAAATACAACTGATTATACGATATCATTGATAATACGATTAATTTTCATACAAAAAGGACTGTTTGACAAAAAATCCCCTGATTTTCAGAAAATCAACTGTTTTCATAAAAATAATCAACTGTTTTCACGAAAAATCTCAGCACTTCGGGAAAACTCGTTTATTTTTTACGGACTGTCCGACAACATTGGGGGGCATCCACCGCCCTAGTCATGACATCCCTGACAGGAGGGGCATCCAACCTTGAATGTGCATAGCCTCCAACTTGCCTCCAACTCGGATTTCAGGCCAGCCTGAACACCTTACAATGAACAAGGAAACTTCTGTGCAGTGCAAAACGGTCATTCAGGTTTTCGTTCTTGACAGTTATGACCTTGTTTGTACTGCAAGGAAATTTCCTTTGAACCTGCTTCCAACCTCTGCCGGCCAGGTCTGAGTTTGTATAAATTCAAGGTTCGATAGCCTACCCCTCCTATACTTGATGTTATTTAACAGTTTAGAGAGAAGTGTTCAAACAGGCATAGCTTATCCGAAGCATACCAATACTTTAAGATAAAGTAGAGGTATGCTTATGAGAACGTCTGCTAACATTGAACGATCGCCAAAGAAAAACTATAACCCAAACCAGGCATTTTTTCCTAAAAACACTAGTAATCATCACTCACGCTTTTGTCGCTTTTTGAACATTTTGCTAATTCATCTATGAAAGTGACTCAGCTGACACCTGGTTTGCTTTTTATAATTTGAAAAGTTTTCCGCGACGAACGCACCTTCAATGGAGAAGATGGTAGTCCCAACCGTCAGATGCCTTCAAAAGATGAAAATTCAAAATAAAAAAAAGGTTAATTGAATTTCTGCTTCAAGTTTGTGCCATGATAACCCTGAAATAGTTGTCTGTTAGCTAATATCAGGTTTGTTATTTTTCTTTTCCATTTTACTTTTTTATATCCAAGTAAGAAAGACAAGGTAGTGGAACAGTTAAAAAAGTTTTCAAAAAAGCATACCTCTACTCTATATTTCTCTTTTCTATCTTATTTAGTGTCTTAGGAAAAGAACAAGGTGGTTTAAAGAGAGGTGGTATATGTTAAAAGAAGCATTTCCTACATATTACTCTTCTGTGAAAACAAAAAAAAAAGCTAGTACTAAGACTTTAGCCTTACAGAGAATGAAATACCTAGCAAATATCTAGCCGGCAAAGCCTACCTCTGGCAGTCAGCACATATTCCTGTTATTTTTGCCTTCTTTTGGTATTGTGTTTGTTGCCGCTGTGGCTGCATCACTCCAACGGATTGATCCCTAATTGTTAGCACGGATACGTCGCTAGATGGCATGGTAATCAGTCTTGGGATAGATGACATTTGCCAGTTTGTGTTTTCGAGGCGCTCGGGCTTCCCGAGTCCGACTATTTTGTTTCTGACAACTGATAAGCAAGTAGCAACTTCAAAAACTCTTTATACACGCTATCCAGGCAGCGTTGCCACCGGTTGTACAATTGTGCTCCTTTTAGTACAGTTCTTACAAATTAGTGGGTTAGTACTGTCAGTAATACATTTGAATAAAAGTAGTACTTATGCAGTACATTTTATTCGAAAAAAAAAAACCCTTTCTGTCAGTCAACCACAAACCCCTGATTTTTGGATACCCTATGCCAAACGCCGAATATGTCTAGCGTTTGGCATATCCTATGCCTAACGCTGGATACACTATGCCAGGTGCTGGATACTGTAACAAAGTAAAATATTGATGATTCGAGTGAAGCTAAAAAATCAACCAATCAGAAATCCTTTCTATTGAGGTAGGTGAGGGTTAGGTTACCAACAGGTATCCAGCGTTTGGCATAGGGTATCCAGCGTTAGGCATAGGCTATGCTAAATGCTAGATATCCCCAGTATTTGGCATAGAGTATCCAAAAATCAGGGATTTGTGGTAGACTGCTTTCTGTCAAGTTTATGTGGGCCTAGTTGCATTTTGCCCAGTTTATCTGAAATATTTAGTCTGATTACTTCAATTTTAATCTGGTTCTGATGAAACCCGGTTCGAAAAATAAGGTTCGATTCAGGTCAAATTTGTAGTCATGCTAAAGTGATTTGCATCAGCAATACTGGAAAACAATGCGCGAAGTGCAATGTGCGCATAATTTTTGTTTTAGGTAGTGCATATTATTCAGTCAAGCTGCAACACTGCCACGGTTCAGATCGAAAATAAAACAGCCAAAGGCTGTCTGGATTTTCGCGAAGAGATTTCTTTGGAAGCAAAGCTTCGAAGAATTCAACTACCTTAAAACAGCGTAAAATAAGCTGGATCCTATAGGATTCTTCCGCAAACTTTTGCTTGTAGCTTTGGTTTGCTCATCTTAGCTAACAGCTTGGTCCATTGCTATCCGTGGAACTTCGAGTTTGTACGGATATTATCAGTCAAACAAATTTTAAGTGCCTTTACTTCTACCATTGCATGACTGACTTTACAAGACGGGTTGGCTTCCTTCGGCATTCATATCTTCTTACCCATTACACGTGAAAGCTGGTGACCGCCCTCTTTTCTGAATGGCAAAAATGACAAAGACAATCGGATTTGCATGAGAGGATACATTATACAGCATCGCTTGTAATACCTGAAGTTCTACAAGTCCCAAACATCCAGCTCCCAAGCAAATCAAATCAGATATCCTTTCATGCCGCGTATAATCTATAAATTCAAACCTCCTCTAACCTCGATACTGTCCCCCTGACCTTGTTTCCTCCCGCATCCGATTATCTTATCAAGCTGTTGAGCCCGTGCTTCGTTCGTAGCCGGTCAAAGCCTTACGAACAAGGTATGCACAGAGTTTTGTCCCCTCATTTTGTTCGTTTGTGTAACTCGGAGAGTAGATGAATTTTTATTTTTCTTAGTATGGTTTTTCTTTGTTATGTTGACCGTTCTGTGGTAAGACGTCGGTATGTAAATCCTGCAAAACTGACGCAAACGAAACGACGTGAAACAACCAATCAATCGGCTTTTCTTTAAAACTAAACTGAACGAACTTGAAACAGACTGGTAACGTGAACGAGCACGGCAAAAGTAACTAGGAGTTTCTGGGTATGGAAAATTAATGATCTGGACGAGGACACGGAAGTTTGGGAAAATATAAGACGAGCTGGTCCCAGATCTACACATTAGTCGTTGCACCGATAACACAGTTTACTGAGCCGTTCTCCAAAGATTAAAACAAAAAATATCAAACACCCCACTCACAACCCGTCTGTCAAGAGAAACGTCATATCAATTTCCTAAGCGTACTAACTGAAGCCGCAACAGAGACCCAATATTAAGGCAAAGTGATCAATAAAATAAACAGAAACAAGTAACAGCAACGACAAGATATCTCAATAAACAGGTACAGATGGACGATTGAATTTGGCAGTGGTCCCTAACGACTCAATGTGACCCCTGGTCAATAACCGAGCAAATGCTGTGACGAAGGTTATGCTCTTCCGATCACGAACATCCTCTTACGGCTTAGCTGTCAATAGCGACGCACTTGTGCACATATTTATCAGAAGTTGCGATTTCCAACATGACTTTTGCGACATCTGCTCTTGGCATTCTCTTAGCGCCATGACCGTCAGTGAAGAATTTATCCTCCTCAGTCCGGATGGGACGACCTGAAAAGAAGGAACTTCTAAGGTGGTAATATCTTTGCCATTTGTCCAAGAGGAATCAGTTCAGAGACGTCAGAAGTTTTGTCGATGGTTGAGGTTAATACGAGACAAAAGAAATGTCTTTACTCGTCAATAGCGTGCATAAAGCGGAGCTCTCACTAGACAATTGCGAACAGTTAATTTCGCATCATACGGATCAGATTAAAAATAAAATTTCAACACAATAAGTGCAAATGAAATGGAAGGAAAGATAAAACTAGTATTAGAACCTGAAATGGCACTTAGTGTATAATAGAATAGAATAAAACTTTAATTCAAAAATATGGCTTATCATAGCAAACTACCAAATTTGATATTTTTTCGTCAGGTACAATGTTAGCAAATAAACACAATCACAATCAACAAAAAGAAGACACACTTTAAGTCAAGTTGAGTTAAAAAGGGCCACGAACTAGGCACAAAGCTCTTTTTATAACGGTCGAAATGATGAAAGAAAGTAAATGAAGACTTCACAAAATCCCACCCCCTCAACAACTCCTCCGGCGCAGCTGAACACCGTCCAGACAAAAATGGGTAACCTAGGGAATCTTCTTATAACCCATCAAGATTCACTCGAATCTAATGATTTCTGGGAAATCCTCTTCTAACTCTCCTTCCCACCGAACTCGGATCCGGACGGGAACCCAAAATGGAATCTCCGAGACATAAGAACCTTTCAAGTTTTACCCCAATCACTCTACTCGTTTCATTACCATAGGTGTGCCACAAAATTCCCGGATCTGTCCGGGACCCCAAAACTGATCATCGGGTCATAGGAGCTTAGAACCTGTCAAGTTTTATCCCAATCTGTCCCCCCTGTTTGATCCCTAGGCGTGCTACACAATTTCAGGGATAAACTTCCTTAGCCGAATCCGGTTCGGAAACACAAAATTATCATTCCAGATTTTCAAAATATTTATTTAGTTTAATTTATTCATCACCCAGACAATACATGAAGTAAATATGGTGGAGTAGGAATAAGTAAAGAAACACAAAAAAAAGAAAACGAAATATACACAAAATGAACGAAAGAAACGGGACAAGACGGTGGGGAGGGGATAGGCGCGCATAAGCCGTACCGGAGAGTTTTCTGTGCAGTATCTCCAACTTTAAAGTTATATCAGGAACTGAAAATTTGCTAATAAGAATCCGGTATGTATACAACGGATACGTCAGCTACGATTCTTCATCAGCGATATCTCGGCCCTTCTTGGCAAGGGTCTTCGTCAGGCTGTCAATCTTCTGGGTCAAAGTCGGGGAAGGAAACAAATCCGTAATAAATAGCTGAAGCTTCTACCGACTATAAATATCTTATTAATTACTTTCAAATACCACTGTTCCACTGTGCAACTGTTTGTTTACCACTGTATGTCAAATACCACTGTATGTTTGAAAGTCAGCTTGGGCTCAAAGAATATTTATCATTCCAGCTTAAGCGACTTGAGCCTGAAAAGGAGCCTTGCCATGAAGGGCCGGAATAAGCTGACGTATCAGTTTACCGTAGTCAACTATGATCCTCTAATGCAGTTTCTTTTGCCACCCATCAAAGTTCACTCGACTCTGAGGATCTTCGGAAAGTGTCCGGTCTCGCCCCTTCCCCCCCCCCCCCCCCGACCTAGGCTAAGGCTACGAATGCAAAAAATTATTTTCGTTTAGTTTGACCTCAAGGAAAGTTAGACCTAAAGGAACAAGAGCTACGAGCTCCTATGGCACTTGTTACGAGTAGGTGGTGCAAGAAAGTAGATGAGAACGTCAGAAAAAAAGCCTTCGACCCGCCTAGAGAAATAAGAAATCTAATTTCACTCTATGTGACGATTTCCGGAATCGCCTCAGATCATCTAGGGCAAACGGCGTGGCTGCCTTCCAAGTTCAGATCCAATAGTTTGATGCCCAGGAGTGCCAAAACATTTCCGGTACCACCCCTAAGACCCTACGGCAGCCGAATCTGTTTCGGACACATAAATAGATCATCAGCTTGGGATGATCGCCTCTTCTCATACCGCCTATCAAGTTCCACTCGAATCTGAGCATTTTTCGGGAAACTCTGGTCCCCACGGTGCTCGGATCCGGTCCGGACTCTAAAATATGTCACCTAGGGCATGAGGTCTCTCTACTTTCATTCAAATAACTCCACTCGTTTGACCCCTATGCGAACCACACAGTTTCCGGGACTTCCTCTCCAACTCCACCTACTGTGACTGAAGACCACTAGGAAACATACATTTCGCATCTCTGACATCTCCTCTTTTCGTCCGTCAAGTTCGACTCGAATCAGATCATATCTGCAAATTTCCGGTTTCCCCTTCATCCTACTCCTACCGTGGCCGGATATGGTCCGGGCACCGAACAAAAAATCTCGGCCGCATAATCTGAGTCATCAGTTCTTAATACCCATCAAGTTTCACTCGAATCAGACCATCCGTTCGCAACCTAGGGAAGGCAGTAATTTCCAAATTCCCCTACCCTTAACTCCCCCCAAAATGGTCGGATCCAGGAACGGAAGTCTCCCTAGGGCATTGTGTTAGCTCTTTAGGTCTATTTGGTCGGGTCATTAAAAAACTCGCGATCACCGGAATTCCGGGATGCCCCCTGCAACTCCCCCCAAAAAGCCCCGATCTGATCGGGGCGTGTCAATAATGTACCTAGGCCTTATGTTTGTCTTCACACAAAATTTCATCACCATCCCTCAACGCTAAGCGTTTCACGAAAATTCCAATGCCCCCCCCCCTTCAACTCCCCCAACAAGAATCGGATGCGGTCCGAACTTGACATGGAACATCTTTCGACATGCCAAGTTTCATACAAATCCGATCGCACGGTCAAAAGTTTTAAATGCCATTAAGATTCCGGATTCCTCATCCCTCCGCTCCCCCACGATAGACGGATCATGCAAACGACTATTCTCAAGTCAGTTTGTTCGAGTCCTTAATAGGGCGGCCGAGTTTCACCGTCCTAGTATATCAGGAAGTACCGAACTTGTGGGATCACCAGAATCCCCCCCCCCCCACCCCCACAGTGCCCGGATCCGGTCCGGTTATGTCAATGATGTATCTAGGACTTGTGCCTGCTCTTCCCACCAAGTTTCATCCCGATCCCTTCACTCTATGCGTTTTCTGGGATTTCCGGTTCCCCCTCCAGCTCCCACTCAAAGTCGTCGGATCCATTCCGTTTTTTTAGTGGATTGTACGAGACCCGAGGTCTTCCAAATATCAAGTTCATTAAGATCCAACCACCCGTTCTAAGTTATAAACACCTCAAGATTCTGGATTCTCCCTCCCTTCACTCCCCCCCCACGATGCTCGAATCGGGAAAGTGACTATGTCCAACTTAATCTTTTTGGGTCCCTGATACGCCTACCAAGCTTCATCGTCCTAGCTTATGTGGAAGTGCCCAAACTGGAAAACCCGGTCCGACCGGCCGACGGACGGACCGACAGAAGTTGCAATCGCTAATATGGCACTTTTGGAGGAAGGGCAAGTCCCACAAAATGACAATAAACACAGTATAGGGTAAAGTAGCCTACCGTTATTACAAACGGCAAAACGACGCAACAAATGCTGAATCCACGTCAAATCCACAAATACTGTGTGAGACCCAAAATACCATCCCTGCAACCAGTAACCTGGAAGCTCCGCAATGGTGGATCTCATTTCAGATTAGAAACACTAAAAGACACTATCTTTATTAGCTCCGTAGAGGACCCTAGGCAGTTGAATTTCAGTGCTCCAGAACCGACGGGGCCCAACCATTTTAATACCTTAACTCGCAGAAATCTTCACGCCGTGCTTTAGTTTTCAGAACAATATTATTCTGACTTGTTGCCGCGGGATTCCTAAAAGGAGCAGAGCCCACAGACTCCTACTTGATGATCCTGCCCTCGAGACTATCCAACGCATTCGGCTTCCAGAAAAGACTTACAAATGTCAAACATAGACGAGGACTTACCGGAAACAGGTCCAGATCCAAGTCCTGGTGGCCTTACTACTGTCCAGTTCAGGTCCTTGTGTTCTGACTCCAACAAAATCTCCATTTCTCTCATGTTGGTCAAAACCGGCTTCAAGAACGGTATTAACACCCAGTTGACAAAGAAACCTTGGTTCTTGGCCGAATTTGCTGAGAAAAGAAGGATCATTTAAAAACAGCACGCAATACGGCATTGGACGATCCAGATTATGTAGGAGACATTGGACGATCTATAATTATGTACAGTGTGATGGCCCCTCGTCCACTGTAATCTGGGAGATTGAGACAGCGGGCCATTTGTGACCGAGTTCGACCAGATTTTTTGGCCTAACCCATCATAATAGTAGGCCTATGACCATCAAGGAGTGATATGAAAGCCCAAAGCTTTCAACAAAGATGGGGCTCTGTAGGAGCATGATGTGTGAATGTTTACATTTCAGCATTTCCTAACAAAAAAAAAGGACAACTTTTCACATAGGGCTTCCAGTTCAAGGTTCTCGTCGAGATCCGTTGAAGCAAGAACACGAAGCAGAAGTACGATGAGCGGCATGTATAAACCACCAACAGCTGTGCCGAGTTCTCACGGCTCGGTCCCCCCTTGAACTATTAGGACACAGTTATATTAGTTGAGTTAACCGACCTATTTACAGCTATAAACCGTTTTTTCGACATCCCATCCCGTTCGACCAGCGATACAAACAAGTGCGAAAGGGCTCAGACGTGGAGTGTAAGAGAATGAAGTGAACTGACTTGGACTTGTCCCTTCTCGTTATGTTTAATATTAGTTATTCATGAAACCAACAACTGAGCTCTCAAAGAATCTCCAAACATGACTCAGGCCATCTCTCATACAATCAGTTATGCTCGCTATGAGCACTGTAGGTTTGTTCCGATACAGTTCGCTTACTACCTTGCTAGAACACACTAATGTCAAAGTCATAAATTTCACGAGAGAACACATGTTACTTCACATGGAAACGCAATACCTTGGCATGAATCGAAATTCGGTCTGCAATCACAGTATTTTCCATCTTTGTCTTTCCGGTTTTGCTTCGTATAAGCCCCGTAGGCTTGTTCCAATACACTACTAGGTTTACTTTCATCAATCTTGAAATGTATTATCTTTATTATACCTTGTTCATACCCACTAATGACAAAGTCATTAAGTTTCAGATCCTATTTCATCACCCTTCCCAACGCGAAAATACATGCTGTGACTAATTAAAACTCCAAAACCCTTTACGAAACATGAAACTAAACAAACGCAAAGTGCATCTTCAAAAAGTGATGTGTACAAGTCGTACAAGTATGCGAGATTTTAATTTGCTGAGTTCGCGTTCATTCATGAACACATTGGCAATCTCGGCCCAGTTGCAAACGAACGGGAAGGATGGAGGAGGTGAAACCCCAAAACTATATTTCAAGAGCCTAGAAACCACAAGGATAAGGAATTTCATTGTTGTATCTCTAACTGTGGTCTATATTACGCAAATTAGTCACCGGGGAATCTGCCACTAGTAGCGTCTGAAAAGCCCGTATGTTCGAGGCTGGACCCACCTCCTCCTAAAAAACAAGACCAAAGGTTTCGATGGGATCCCAAAAATTCAATATCTGATCCAGACAACTGGGTCTTGTCTTAGCCAGATCCAGTCATCGCCAGACTCCTTGAACATTTTTATAATGAAAATTCAGAAATAGATTAAGGCCAAATAGCTAATCATCTGAGAAAAACTTCCTGCCACTACCGCCAATTTCCCGACTTCGGCCGAACTCCAGAACTAATTGTCCGGCGAAAAAAAGAAAGCTCAAAAATGAACTCAGGGTATCTTCTTTCCCCAATAATGAACATCTAATCAACTTCAAATAAAAATTTAACTTATAATAAATTTTCCGACTCCAGCCGGATTCCGGTCGAACTGTATGTCCGGGTAAAATATGATTGTCACACACGGATTCAGCATCTCTTCTTACCCCTAAATCGGTTATCTAATCAACTAGAAACAAAACTTTAACTTCTACCAATTTTCCGGTTTTGGCCGGGTTACCAACGAACTACATGTCCGGATAAAAAATTGTTTTCACATAAGTGTTCAGCATGTCTTCTTGCCTTAAATCGAACATCTAATCAACTTCAACTAAAACTTTTAATTTTAACAAACTTTCCGGTTTGGGCCGGATTCCGGGCGAACTACTTGTCCGTCGAGAAAATGGTTTTCACCACCGTGTTCAGCGTGTCTTCCTACCCCTAAATCGTACATCTAATCAACTTAAAATAAAACTTTTACTTTTAACAAACTTTCCGGTTTAGGCCGGATTCCGGGCGAAATAGTTGTCCGTCGAGACAATGGTTTTCACCATCGTCTTCAGCATGTCTTCCTACCCCTAAAGCGAACATCTAATCAACTTAAAATAAAACTTTTACTTTTAACAAACTTTCCGGTTTTGGCCGGATTCCGGGCGAACTACTAGTTCGATGACAAAATGGTTTTCACCATCGTGTTCAGCATGTCTTCTTACCCCGTAATCGACTATCAGCTATTTCAAAATATTTTGTTTGCCCCTAAATTTGAAACCCCTCCCCCACCCCTAAATGTAGGGCTACAAAGCCCATCTAGGAACTTGACTGGTCCGACGACCCAACGAATCCTCACACCAAGTTTCATCAAAATATCTCATTCCCTTCGAGAGTTATCGTGCTTACAGACGGACGGACAACTTTTGCGATGTCATAGGTACCCCTCCACTTACGTTTTGGGATCCCAAAAACGTACATATCTAGACCCCAATGACAACAATCGTTCCAAGTTTCTACTTGATACCGGCCATGGTTTGCACGCTATGAACAGGGCACATAGGTGCCCCTGAAACTGAGGAATGGCGGTGTGTGTGGGGGGGGGGGGAATAACTTTAAACTATACCCCAATATCATCAAGTATACCAATTTTAAATTTTGATACCTGTAACAGTACACAAAATCTCACTCATGGGCAATCCGGGCCCAGTTGCCCAGGATATAGGTTCAAGAAAGTTCGTCATTCTAGCTGCAGCCGTGGTAAAATTAAGATCTTAGCCACGGGTCAATTTGGGTAAGATTGCCCCAAAACCGGGTGAGTGTGCGGATTTGGGACCATACAAAGTACAACTAGATCCCAGTCCCAACAATAATACCAAGTTTCAAATTGATGCCTGTCATGGTTTACGAGTTGTGAACTACACTATCTGGGCAATCTGGGCCCAATTGCCCATTAACTAGGTTGGGAGGGTGTTGTTGGAGTTCTGTGGAAGTTTTTATTCAAAGTGGTCAAACGTATTATGGATTTTTGGAGTGGGCCGTTTTCTGGGTGAAAGCTTCTGCACTTTCCCAGACGGATGGTAAACTGTAAATATACACAGAACTCAGAATCGTAAATAATCACAGATTTGTCCATATACACTTGTAACACGCACATTTTATCTTTCGTTATTTTATTTTTATCTGCATGTCGTTCAATCCGCACCGTTCTTCTGGTCTTTAGTTACATGTCGTCTAGTCTGTTGGTTCCGTAACGTTTTCCTGTTGTGATTGTGGTTGATTTTTTCGCTGAGGACGGTTTGCCGGAAGTGCAATCGAAATATCCGAAATTTATTCATCCCTCGCACATCATCTTGGAGGGGTAACTAGATGATCAAGAAAAAAACCAGAAAATCTCGTTTTTCTATTGTATTTGAAATGAATGGTCAGCTTGGCTTCAAACCTTATATTCAACAAGACCACAGCGCCAACACTTGTACCAAGTTTCAACTTGATACTCTGTCATTGTTCACTGGTTATGATCTTCACTCAATGTGCAATCTGGGCCCAATTGCCCATGAACTGGTGGATGTGGGGGGTGGGACCCCTACTAGGTAAAACTAGACTCCGGCGCAAACAGTTGTACCAGCTTTCAACTTGATATCTGTCATTGCCTATTGGTTATGAACTCCACTCAATGGGCAATCTTTGCCCATTCGCCGCTGAACCAGGTGGTGGGGGAGTTGGGCCCCCAAAAAGGCACAACTAGACCACAATACCCACAAGTTTACCAAGTTTGAACTTGATACATTCAATGGTTCACGAGTTACGAATTGTACGACAACAACACAAACACGACAACTCGTGTAAACAACACGAGTTATTTGTGGAAAACAACGGTGAAAACTGAAAGCTGCTTCAGCGCTCGCAATAGTGGACTGTTCCAAGGAAAACTCCACTAAAAACGGCTCATTTCGCATTCTCTAACGTCACATGACAGATTCGTAGCCTGAGAACAAAAGCAGGTCGGTTGGACGGAGCTCCATCCTAAGTCGACAGGACGGTTAACAGAACCGCAAACGGCGACGAAAAAACGGCTTATAAGAACTTGGGTCGATTGACCGAAGGAAGAAAGTGTTATTCTGTTTTAAGCTACCTACACACCCGAGGTGCCGACGGCTCGACGACGCCCGACAAAACCATACAAATTGTATATCTTCTGTATTCCTTATGTATAACAAGACCAAAGGTTTCGATGGGATCCCAAAAGTTCAAATTTGATACAGACAATTGGGTCTTGTCTTCGCCAGATCCAGTCTTCGCCAGACTCCTTGAACACTTTTACTATTAAAATTTAGAAAAAGATTTAAGGCAAAATAGCTAATCATATGAGAAAACCAAGTTCAGATATGGATTCAGCATGTGTGTTTACCCCTTTAAGTCATATCTATTTTGACGGAGCAGATCGAAACTTCCTGCCTTACTTCTGCCAATTTTCCGGTTTCGGCGGAATTCCGGAACTACTTGTCCGGCGAACAAATAAAGCTCAAAAACGAATTAAGCATGTCTCCTTACCCCTACATCCAACCTCTAATCAACTTCCAATTAAACTTTTACTTTTAACAAATTTTCCGGTTTCAGCCGGATTCCGAGCGATCTATACGTCCGGTGAGAAAATGGTTGTCATATGCGAGTTCAGCATGTCTACTTACCCGCAAATCGAACATCTTATCAAATTTAAATAAAACTTTGACTTTAAATAAATTCTGCGGTTTTTGCCGGATTCCGGCCGAACTAATTGTCCGGCGAGAAAATAATTTTCATATTCGGACTCAGCACGTTTCCTTGCCCCTAAATCGCACCTCCAATCAACTTCGTATTACTTTTCACAAATATTCCGATTTTCGCCGGATTCCGGGTGAAGAAAATAAATTTCATATTCGGATTCAGCATGTCTCCTTACCCCTAATTCGACTATTTCATTAGCTTTTAAAAGATTTTGTTCTTCCCCTTAATTTTAAACCCCTCCCCCACCCCTAAATATAGAGCTACATTGCCTATCTTCGAACTTGACCTGTACTTTGACCTAAAGAGTCCTCATGCCAAGTTTGATCAAAATATCTCAACCCCTTCGAGAGTTATCGTGCTAACAGACGGACGGACGGACGGACAACTTTACGATGTCATAGGTATCCCTCCATTTACGTTTTGGGATCCGAAAAAGAGCCTGATATGCCATAGGGAATATCGTGGCCCGACAAAAAGCATGCAGATTTTGATTTGTTTTGTGTTTTGCCCGACCAATGTTTGCAGGATTTCATTTCTTTCTTACTCGATGTGCCGACGAGTCGGCCGACGCTCGAAAAAGCATACAAAATTATATTTCTTCTGTGTCATAACTATACACGGACGGAGAAGTTCAAAATTCAAGAAGCGTTACCCTTTTGGATGAATCATGGACAACAGGGCCCAACCAGCGCAGGACTTTATCCACTGCTTCCTCACCGAAGATTGAAAATTAAGTGTCTTTTTCTGTGTGTTTAAGTGTTTTATCCACTTTCTTTTATTTACTCCGCTTTTTCAAAATGGCGGGTTACGAATAAATTACTTACTTAATTACTTACACATAATGCGTACTCTCGCCGTTCCCCCGCGTTTTTTGTTAGTCCGGGGGACTAACTCCCGTATTCTCGCGAGTCCCCACGGACAGGGAATGCTCTGATTATCATCACCATCATCAAAAAGGACTCCCTTTCAGATTCGGAGGGGAATCAATTTTTTGGTGGTGTTGGTGCAAAGTAAATTAATTAAAAATAATCAGAATAAACAAAACCCAAAATAAAGTGGCCCCAGACTAATTTCGTGAACTGCATATCTATTTTTCGAATAAAATCCATGCTGGAAGCGTTCCCCGTGTTCTCGTTGTTTCTGTCCGCGGAGTCCGCGTGGAGTCACTCCCTCTATTCTCGCCGTTCCCTTTGATTCCCCGAGGAGTCCTCGAGGAACGGCGAGAATACACCTACAGTCCGATGAGACTGAGCATGCAAAACGCGACATTCGCGTCATTATGGGGAAACCTGCATGTGATGAGCGTTTCCCCTCCGTCATACTACGCATGACGTCACGGATCCTGGCTTCTTGGCGTCAACGTTGGAACACTTTTTTTTTTTTTTTTACAAAATATGGTACCACGGCTAATTCCGGCAACCACATCACAGAGATTCGAAGTTACCACACTTACAACGCTCCCGAGCGTGTCAAATTTCGGAGCCAAGAAGCAGATTCGCGTCCGACTGCGAAAATCGGACTGTGTGTGAATGTAAGCGTAGATTGCTGTAGCATGCCACCTTCTACTAGACGTCCACTGGTTCTAATTCAAAGGGGTGAAATCTGTCCAAGCTTCAACCAATCGAGTTTTATTCTTTCTCGGCCATTCTTGGTTTAAGTTAAGAGCTATCAACCATAACACCAACATGGTGGTGTGTGTGTGGGGGGGGGGGGGGCTCAACAGTTCGCATTTTACTGTTTATTTAGCTACAATTAAGGTAGAAATACTATGGAAATGAATCAGATTTTAGTGATAAAATCTATAAAAGCCCCATAGTCTTTCGCCGATGAGGACCAGTTTTTTTGGAAATACAGTTCTTAAAGCGCTGATCCACTCTTCCTTACCAATTCTCGACAAAGTCTTATCCCAAAACTCTATACTACAACAGAGATTTCCGATTCTATTTTCTTATCCGTACCCACTTTGTACCGTCCAATTTAAGCAAACGTTAGCCCATTCTAGGTTACTTACTATCAGTAAAGAAAGCTGTCATCGTCACCAGGCGCTTGACATTTTGGTTCTTTACAGCTTGAGCGATCGCTTTCATTGATTCCGTATATCCACTGAAAAAAAAAGAACAAGATGAATACAAAATATACATCAGTACCTATTCTTTTGGCACAAGCTCGACATACCTCAGATATCTGAGATTTCTTCTCTACCTACCACGGCGCACACGGAACCACTACCTGATCCGCCGTTTATTAATTTCCGACCCATTGTTGACACTTGAACCCTCTCCTCTAATCTGTGTTCTCCGATTGGAAACTTACCTGTCCCCGATCCCCATCAATGTGATTCTAAATTAGTGAACCTTTGTGGAAAATATTTTTTAGTGTCGTGATTATTTTATATTTCTTTATCCTTTTTACTGCACTTATGCTCTTGGGCAGTATGTCATAAATCCTTCCTTCCTTCATTCACAGCAAATCATGTTGATGATGCTGCCATGGTTCCCAATGCCACTTCCAGAAATGTGCCACTGTGACTGTGTAACATATACTCTCCTGCATAGTAAACGGAGGTTTCTTACCTTACTTTTTTCTCTCTCGAAAATCCAAGACAGGAGACAACAACGTCAACGTCGTTAAAATGAGGAGAAACGCTGTCTGCTGAGAAGATATCGCCTGTGACAACCTACAAATCATCAAATATTAGCCTGTAACTTTTCTCGGACAGGTATGTAGTGTATATCTTCCTATGTCCCACAGGTAGTTATATCATGACAATGAGTTTTGTAGGGGTTGATACGGTATCGTACCAGCCTCCAGAGAGAATGAACGAAGCCGTATCAAACTCCGCAGAAGTTCATGGAGCCTTTTTCCTCAACTACTGAAAAGTAGAACCTGACCTCCAAAAAAAAGAATAAAAGACATCACTTCCAGAAAGAAAGAAAACAAGAGCTGTAAGCTCATATGGCACTTGCAAGCATACGCAGTAGGCAATAGTACCAGCTAAGATTCTTGCTGTGTTGAAGAACAGACGATTATTATTACCTTTCGGATTCATAACAAGAGCTACGAGCTCATATGGCACTTGTTACGAGTAGGCAGTACAAGAAAGTAGATGAGAACGTGATAAAATACACCCGCCATCCAAAAATGCGGTTTGGAAATAGAAGTAGGATAGTTTGTTTCACTCACTTCTAAGCAGTTCCGGCATCGTCTCGATTATCAAATGCACATGACTGTTCAAACTTCCAAGTTTCAGCCTAATAAATCCACTAGTTTGATCCCTAGACGTGCTACAATATTTCCGGTACTCCCTCCATCTCACCTTACCGTGGCCGAATCTGGTTCGGACTAAAACATGGATCATCTAAAGTATCTTCTTTTATACCACCGCTAAAGTTTCGGTCGAGTCTGAGCATTTTTTGAAAATTCTGGTACCCCCTCTCCCCCCCCCCCCCAACGTTGTCGGATCCGGATCCTTGCCCAAAATATGTCATCTAGGGTATATGCTCTCTCTAAGTTCTATGTTTCATTTAAACTGATGCACTCGTTTGACTCCTATGCGAGCCTCAAAGTTTCCGGCAATCTCCCTCCAATTCCCGCCACTGTGGCCGAACAGGACTTGAAAACATAAACGTCATATCTCCTAATTCCCTCTTCCTGTCCATCAAGTTTCACTGAAATTGGAGCATAGCCTATCTGTAAGTTTCCAGTACCCCCCCCCCCCCCTACCTTGGCCGCATCCGGCCCGGACGCCAAAGAACAAATCTAGGCCGCATAAACTCGGCACTGTCGAACTTGCATCTCATTCGGGCCATTCGTTTGGTTTTTGTGCATGTCAAAATTTCCCCCCCCCCAATTCCCCCAACCGTGGTCGCATTTGTTCAAACGCATCTTCTACATGTCGAGGCTATCGACTCTTATCACCCATTTGTTTGACCCTAGTTGGTCGTATCCTAGTTTAAATAAATAAGTCAATTATGTCGGGTCGCTAATATGCCTGCAAAGTTTCATTGTCTTAGTACTTCTGGAACTATTCTAACCCCCGACTACCAGTATTCCAGGAAACCCCCTCTACCCCCCCCCCCCCCCACAGAGCACCGAAACGATCTGGCTCCGTCAAATTCGGATCTAGGCCTAATGCTTGTTCTCTCCATTAAATTCCGTCCCAATCCCTCTGCTTTAAGCGTTTCTTGAGTTTTCGGGTCCCCCCACCCCATCCCCACAGGTATAACCCGACCCGACCCGGACTTAACAATGATCATCCGAGGCGATAGCTCTTCCCACCATACAAGTTTCATTCAAATCCGATCACCCGTTCAAAAGTTACACACGCCACTAGATCCCGGACTCCCCATCCATCCACTCCCCCCACTATGGTCGGATCGGGGAAACGGCTGTTCTCAAGTGAACCTGTTCGGGTCTCTGACATACCTGCCAAGTTTCATCGCCCTAGCACATCAAGAAGTATGCCGATTTTGCGGGATCGCTAGAAATCCGGACCCCCCCCCCCCCCCCAACTCCCCCAGAGTGCCCGGATCTGGTCCGCTCATATCAATGACGTACCTAGGACTTGTGCTTGTTCTTCCACCAAGTTTCATCCCGATCCCTCCACTCTAAGCGTTTCTCAAGATTTCCGGTTCCCTCCTCCAACTCCCCCCAGTGTCATCGGATCCGGTCCGGATTTATAGTGGGACGTCTGAAACACGAGGTCATCCTAAATATAAAATTTCATCAAGATCCGATCACCCGTTCAAAAGTTATACACGCCACTAGATTCCGGACTCCCCATCCATCCACTCCCCCCAGTATGGTCGGATTGGAGAAACGGCTGTTCTCAAGTGAACCTGTTCGGGTCCCTGACATACCTGCCAAGTTTCATCGCCCTAGCACATAAGGAAGTATGCCGAACTCGCGGGATCGCTAGACATCCGGACCCCCCCCCCCAACTCCCCCAGAGTGCCCGGATCTGGTCCGCTTATATCAATGACGTATCTAGGACTTGTGCTTGTTCTTCCCACCAAGTTTCATCCCGATCCCTCCACTCTAAGCGTTTCTCAAGATTTCCGGTTCCCTCCTCCAACTCCCCCCAGTGTCATCGGATCCGGTCCAGATTTATAGTGGGACGTCTGAGACACGAGGTCATCCTAAATATAAAATTTCATCAAGATCCGATGACTCGTACGCAAGATAAAAATACCACACATTTTGGCTTCCCCCTCCCTCCACTCCCCCTCCCAGATGGTCGGATCGGGGAAATGACTATTTCCCATTTAATCTGGTCGGGTCCCTGACGTGCCTGCCAATTTTCAGCGTCCCAGCACATCAGGAAGCACCAAACTCGTGGGATCACTAAAAATTCGGATTTCTCCCCCCCCCCCAACTCCCCCAAAGTGAGCGGATCCGTTCCGGTTATATCCATCACGTATCTAGGACTTCTGCTTGTTCTTTCCACCAAGTTTCATCCGGATTCCTTCACTCTAAGTGTTTTCCAAGATTTCCGGTTTCCCCCTCCAACTCCCCCCAGTGTCACCGGATCCGGTCTGGATTTAAAATGGAGGGTCTGAGACACGAAGTCCTTCCATATATCAAGTTTCATTAAGATCCGATCACCCGTTCGTAAGCTAAAAATATTTCATTTTTCCTATTTTTTCCGGATTCCCCCTCCCTCCACTCCCCTCCAGATGGTCGGATCGAGGAAACGACAATTTCTAATTTAATCTGGTCCAGTTCCTGATATGCCTGCCAAGTTTCATCGTCCTAGCTTATCTGGAAGTGCCCGAACTAGCAAAACCGGGACCGACAGACCGACAGACCGACTGACGGACAGAAATAACAATCGCTATATGGCACTTGAGTAAGCTCAAGTGCCATAAAAAATTATGGTTTAGTATAATTATGCCATGCAATTTGCGGTTAAGATACGCAATTTAAGGGGGCTAGGAATCCGTTTTATAAGCAAATGCACTGGTACACAAATGATCATGGGCCCTTGGCTCACGAAAGTGTATCATTCGCTCAAAAGTATTACTTTTGCATTTTGCGGCTAAGATGCGCACTTTAAGGAGTTCAAACTGAATTTGGAAGCAAAATACTTGAAGCACGGATGATCATGGGCCCTTGGGGATCCTAAAAACGTTTAGTTTCTTAAAATGTTTTTTCGAAACTGCGGTAACATTGATGCTTTAAATTTGACGGTGCAAAACGGATAAGTCAGCTACATTTTATTCGAGCTTCTAATCATATTTGACGGTGCAAAACGGATAAGTCAGCTACATTTTATTCGAGCTATATTAAAATGTAGGTGACTTAACCGTTTTGCACCGTCAAATATGATTCGCAGTCAGCTTGGGCTGAAGGAACATCTTATGCTTTAAATGTACTGGAAAATCATATACTTGAGGTACAAATGAGCGTGGGCCCTCGGGGGGTCATGAACGTATTCGTTAGATCAGAAACACGTCCTTTTGTCAACTGTTAAGTTTCCTTCGGATCCGACCAACCGTTAAAAATTTATCCATGAAGTTCGGGTGGTCCGGATTCCAATCCCCCCCCCACACTTCCCCGAAGATAGCCGGGTCGGGGAAATGACCGCTTCCAAGTCGATCTGATCGGGTCTCGAATACACCAGCCGATTTTCATCGTCCAAGTGCATCTGTGAGTACCTTAACTCGCGATCACTGGATTTCAGGAAAACCCCTTCCAAGACCACCACAGAGTGCCGAACCGGTCCACTTCTGTCAAAAATGTATTTACAGCTTGTCCTTGTTCTTCTCACCAAGCTTCATTCTGGTTCATCAACTCTAAGCCTATTCTGAGATTTCCGGTCCCCATCCAATCCTCCTCCCCCTCCCCCTCCCCCAGAGTTATCGGATCCGGTCCGGACGCGAAATGGTACATCCGTGACACGAGCTCTTTCCAACTGTCAAGTTTCGTTTGTGTTCGATGCCCCGTTAGAAAGTTATGCTTGCTTCAAGATCCAGAATCCCCCCCCCATGGTCGGATCGGGGAAACGACTTTTCTTAAGTGAATCTGGTCGTATCCCTGATAAGTCTGCCAAGTTTCATCGTCCTAGCTTATGGAAGTACCTTAACCCGTGATATCCGGAAATCCAGGACCCATAATCCCCCCCCCCCACAGTGCCCGTATCCGATCCGGTTATGTCAACGATGTATCAAGGATATGTGCTTGTTCTTCCCACCAAGTTTCATCCCGATCCCTCCACTCTAAGCGTGTCAAGATATTTCCGGTACCCTCCCTCGAACTCCCCCACAGTTGACGGATCCGGTCCGGACGTAAAATGGGACATGTGAGGCATGGTTTCTTTCCACATATCAAGTTTCATTCAGATCCGATCACCCATTAACCAGATCCACTAGTTAATTATTTCTGGCAATAACAGCATAAGAAAATCATGTTCATTCGTAAGCATCCAAGATTCCAACCGGACTATTCCAGCTAAGGCCAAAACAAATAGTATTTGCTAATTCACTGTGTCGATTCAGAGATAAGTAGTATAAGTATCCCTAAGGTAGGGTCAAAGGTTACACATGCCTCAATATTTCGGATTCGCCCTCCATCCACTCCCCCCACAATGGTCAAATCTGGGAAGTGACTATTTCCAAGTCAGTTTGGTCGAGTCCCTGATATGCCTGCCAAGTTTCATCATCCTAGCACATCTGTAAGTACCCTAACAAGCGATCACCGGACCGACCGACAGACAGACCGACCGACGGAAAAGTGATCGGTATATGGCACTTGACCGGAAGGCAAGTGCCATAAAAAAAAACTAAAAAGAATCAGAAAAAAATCTGAAAAATATTAAGAGTAAAAAATTTTCAAAACTGAAAAAAAAATGTTGCTTTCCTAGCCAACCACTCTGGGACATACCTTGTTACAATCACATTACTAATGAAAATGCAACTTGTCAACTAAAACAACATTACTTCCACCTTACTTCAGCTTATTTCCTCTATAGTAATACTCTCCAAAAGGCAGTTGTTGAGCAAATATCAGTCTTTTTTTGGATGTTGCTCTGATTAAACAGTACATTAAGAAATAATTTCAGTGTTGCCACTTTTTCTGATCAAACCTGTGACTTTTGGCAAAAAAAAATTACATTCTGGCACCTATGAAACTTGGTCTTTTTCACCAACTAAACAACCAACAAGAAATCTAGGTCTATCATCTTCATCATTACATGCCTCAACTTTTATGCTTCATTTGTGCATTTACTGTTAAAGTTCAATGGGCACATCAAACTACCCCAATCCCACTCTGTAACAACCTAGGAACAATGCTCACCCCGTAGATCAGCAGCTTTTTCAGCAGTTTCCTCTCTGTGATATTTCAAAGCGTGATTTTTTGGGCCAGTACATGCTCAATTTACTAGCTTGGACAAAGATAAAAGTGATGTTTCTTATAATACTTAGTAGATCTTTATTTTGTTCATAAATCAGCTTGTATAATTCAGATTTGAGTAGCTTATTTGTTTTTGAATGATTTTTGTAGCTATGTTATTTTTTATAAGCTTATTGCATATTCTGGTACATTTTTATAAAGCAAGCTAATCAAGATTCACAACACGATTCCACAAAGAAAAAGTTTTAATAGGTACTTTAAGCCATGGAACTTCTGATGAATCACTAGAACAATCAGGTAAACTGGATCTGCGGCTTGACTTTGGTGACATCTCAAATATATCCTTTTATACCAAGCATTGCTGGGAATTTTTGAATTTCCTGCCACGATATCCCAGCTCCTAAGATTTGGATCGCCGAAATGCCAGAGAGGTAAAGACAAGGGATAACAAGAAAACGGCAGATTTTCGTGGCGCCTTCTAAAGGAAGTCGGAAATGTTTATTTGTGAAGCATTTAATACAAAGTAAAGCATTAGAACTGTCCATTGTGCTTTAACGAATCGGTCGCCGCGTTCTTGATCGATTTGTCCAAGAAACGAAAAAAGTTGATTAATTCTATCTCACCAAGAGCCCGCCTTGATAAATTATATCTATTGCACCCGCCGCTAGATTGCATCTGCTTCGATTGTATTGTTATATCAGGTCACAACAGTAGCCATCTCACATTTCTATAGTAGGCTAGAGTTGCCATTTCACTAAACGAAAATTCCCTACAAAGTAGCAAATAAGGCTACTAACTAAACAAAAATCCGTTAGAAGAAGTTATAATAGTTAACATACCTCCATCTCGGTCCATATCAGAATAACATCCTCGCCGGCCATTTAAAAATATCAATCTCACCTTCGGCTCGGTAGATATTTTTCATAACCTACCTCACCTTTGACTCCGGTAGGTTATTTTCAATGACCGTCTCGGTGTTATTTCCCAATATCAACCTCGGTGTCTGAAGTTAAGCTTTATTATCAGTAATACCAGTAAAACTAGCAGTGTATCTGCAACCAAGGGGAATAATAAGTTTATATTTATCTTATATTTTGTTCGTTTCTCTGTACTGTGTCTCATGCTTTTGTAGCTATTGTGTAAGCTGAAGTGGTTATACATATATATACATACATTATCTGTGAAGTTAACATCTTTGAAATGGGCAACCAAAATGTTACAGTGTGACTAATGTGTAATATTGTTTCCCAAGGTCATTTCAGCAATGTTTCGGAAATTAATTATACACTTATATATATTATTACTTTTATTATAAGTATATTAGTCTGTCCAGTGCTGCACTGCGGCAGCTGGGTCTGCTGGAAAATATGAGCTGATATAGTAGGTTTGTTCAACAATCTTGCTGCAGACTCTCAGTGAAAGGAGAGGACTACTGCCTGGTGAACTATCAGTATGCATCTTTCTTCTTTCAAAAGTAGGTGCTTTCACAGCTGTCAGTCCTGGACAATATAATTCTTATTGTTCATGGGTATACAGGGACATTGTTCATGGGGACAAAATAATTCTTATTGTTCATGGGTACACAGGGACATTGTTCATGGGGACAAAATAATTCTTATTTGTTCATGGGTAAGCTATATTGCTTAGCTAAACCCTGGCTAAGCAGACAGTGAGGAAGTACTAGGTAGCTTTTTAAGACAAATGTGGAATCAAGCACAACATGCTGTCTAAAAGTGAGAGACCTTGCCATTTTCCAAATCCTACTATTCTTTAAAGTACCAAGTAGGAAAAATACTTTTAAGCAAAATATACATTTTCATGAACCCCATGAGCCCATCATCATTTTTGCCTCTAGGGTTTTGCTTACAAATTTCCCTTGCAGCGTGCATTTTAACCGCAAAGTCGAAAATTACTTTTAATCAAACAATACATCTCAACCCATGATCATTTGTGCCACAAAGGTTTTGCTTAAAAATTTATTTCTAGCACCCTTCAAGTGGAAGTTAAAAAATCTGTTGACCAAATGATATATTAATGATCCCCAAGGTCCAAGGTTCTGTCATTGTTTTTGCCTCAAGGATTTTGCTTACAGATGATTTTCTAGCACCTTTAAAGTATACATCATTACAGCCCAAATGAAAAATCCTTGATAAATTATCTCAAGGGCTTTGGGTTTTGCTTACAAATGATCAGAACAAACCCACAAAAAAGCAAATTCTATATTTCATCCTCTGAACCAGCCTTGCAAGTGCCATGTGAGCTCCTAGCTCTTTTTTTTCTAGCACCCCGATTTCAGCTTATTGTTAGAAAGTGGTACGGGTCTAACCTCTGCGTTTTTTACGGAAAGTGTGCACCTTAGGCCCTGCTTAGGCCAGATTGATGAATATGACATTACATTTTTGGCAAGCTCCATAGAACTTTTGCCTGTAGCCAAAAAGGATGTTTTTCGCTTGTGGTCGAGTCAAAGACTACTGTGTATGAAGTGAAGTGGAGTAGCATAGCCTATGTCAGAGAGGTCTATCTGAAGTTGTGCAGCCAAGCTTTTCGTTTCATCAAACTATATTTTGGCTTTCAAGTGTTAAAAATCTGTTCTATCAGCTTTTTGCCCTAAAACTGGCATTGCGCCAACCCAGATTAAGGATGATTCTCGTGTGCAGGTCAGTGATTTGGTGGGCATTCCTCAGTTTTTCTCTTAGGCGTTTCAAGCACTGCTGCCCTTACTGCCCCCATGTGTTGTTACTGTGTTGTTATTGAGTGTTTTAAGGCAGCTGGGGGTGTGGTCAAAAACTTCAAGCTGGCGAATTGCACGCATATATTTCATTCAGAGTGGGGCAGTCTAGTACACTAGCACCTTTTCAGGCATGGTGCTCAAATGTCTAGCACCATGCATGGGTGCTAGACGTTCAAGCACTGTACCTTGGGTTTCATGCATGGTGCATGAATTTCAGTATACAGTGCATGCATGGAAAACACAGTTTTTGTCATTACAAGTGAGCACCAGCTCGGACAGGGCAGAAATTACTACCATGAATTAGAGAAATCAAAGACAATCCTTATCAAATTTTTCATAACAAAAACAAAAGGGTTTGACTGATGATGGAGATGCAAAACCTAACAGCACCCTATCTATTCTCCATGTAGAGTGCCCCAGGAGCCAATATTCTGGTTGGCTGCTAGGCAGAAAAAGCTGAGGCACGGGGACACATTTCATGCAAAACCCTTGACTATGTAGAAAATGAAATGAGGTCTTCAACGTCTGTCGTTGTTTTTGTTAAGAAAAATTTGATAAGGATTGTCTTTGATTTCTCTAATTCATGGTAGTAATTTCAGCCCTGTCCGAGCCGGTGCTCAGTTGTGAGTCATTGCAACCTTGAACCTGGCCTAAAAGGTTGGAAGTAAATTTCCGTCCAGTCCCCAAAAGGGCCCCTAGCTGTCAAGAAAGATATACTGAGTGTTCGAGGTTGGATACCCCTCCCATACACACCAGTACACACCTGCTGACCAATGTAAAATTGTTAGTGCTCCACCAGCCTGCCACCTTCCATTTCCAATTTGCACTTTTTGCTGATTTTTATGGTGCAAACAGCCAGCAAGATAGCCTGTTACCTGCCTGTTACCAAGAACAAATAACGAGTAAGAACAATGGTCTCTCGTCCATCCACCGGACTAAAAATGTTCCGACAACAATGAGCGGAGGTGGACCCATTTCTTGGTCGCCCGTGTATACTCGTTGGTCTCCGACTCTCCGCCGTTACACACTTGAAGTCATTTACGAAGAAAAACAACGTAGCCACTAGCGAGGCGGATGTTCTGGCCTGTTCACACGGGAAGGAAACAGCGTTGATTTTGTTTGAGTAGACGCTGGCGTCTGATTAGTGAATATTAGTGATGCGGAAAAACAAAAAGCGAACTTGACGATGGTCATTCATAATCGCTTTTGTTATACCATGACCATCAATATGAAGATTGAAATCCCTTGTGACATTCCTTTTTATGTCTCTCGGGAGAACAATACAATGCAAACCGGGATTTGAAGCACACTCACTGAAGTCATGACCCATTGAGTTTCAACAGCTGTAGTATTAACTTTGTCAGACAAGTGTAAACTAAGAGTAACGTAATTAAGGCTTTCGAGGATTACTGAAATTACTGAAATGGTAGAATAGCATGGAATAGTCAAAATAATACCAGTAGGTGAGTGTATATTTTGTGTTTTTTCTTCTTTTTTTTCCGAAATGTATAATTGTATACATTTCGATTGAGTGAGTTAGATTTCGATTCAGTAGTTAATCGAAAGACGAAAGTTCACCTCAACTTGGTCTATCTGGTTTGTCTTTTAGTTCACTACTTACAAATAATTCGATGTCAACGGTGTATTTTCCCATCAAAGAAAGTCTTTGGTTTTCGTACTGAGGCCTTGCCACATGGGTTCTAGTTTGTCTAGGGACCCACATAGAAGTCCTAGTTTTTTTTTTTAAATTCAATTCAAAATTGTTTCTGGTTAGTTTGTCAGAGTAGAAGCCTATTCCATCTGTGTAATATTTGTTCATTTCCACTTAGCCTATTAAACCTGAATCACGGCCTTTTTTTTTTTAAGAATCTGCCTGTTTTCATCTGATATTCTCAGGTGAGAGCAAATACCTGGAATGAAATTTATCTCTTCTTGTTCTGGATATTGACACCCACTTAATTGAATTGACCCCAAAAAGATACAATTTATGTTACCCTATATCTTATGTTACCTGTATGCGGCCCTTTGGGTTTTTCAATAAGATATATATACAGTTTGTCGTACTTTTAACTAACTTTGACGCATTTATAAAATCTGCTTTGCATCAAATGGCAGTTTCTGTATATTTTGATATTCTTAGGAATTTTCTTGTCAACCCCCCAGAAAGCTTGTCTGAATCAATGAGCCGGCAACCGCTGTTTCAGCACCCGCCCAGCCCAGTGTGAACAGGCTTATCACTGCTGCCTCCATTCGATTTTTCTTCCTCAGTGGTTTACTGCGTTACACCTTCTCTGTAGAGGTATCGACTTTTGATGTCCCGGGTAAGATCCACCTCCGCTCGTTTGCGTCGGGAGTAGACTCGGGTCCCAGCTTGGTTGTGTGACAGATATAGGGAGACAGCAGTTCTTGCTCTTATTTGTTCTTGCTGTTACCAACAACATAGTCATAAGCTACCTGCAACATACCTCTAGTAGAGGCTCTGCTGTACAATCAAAGTTTGTCAGCATTACGGTTCTAGTGCATCAGTCATGTGTGCTAATGTTTCTTTTTACCTGTAGCTTGTCATTCTTCACTTTCATTCTATCAGCATTTTCTAACCAAAGCAATAACTGAATGGCCTGCATCTACAGCTTGCTGGACGAGTTCATGCCCAGTCTGACCAGTTGCACCAAGAACGGCAATCTTCATGTTGTGGACTTTCTTAAGGACTACAGCAAAGAAACTATTCCAGTCACAATGAAGACCTCGAGCAACGAAGTTGAACTTTCCGCCAGAATTGTTACGTTTTGACTTTTGACATGTGTTTAAATCAAGAGTTGCGTTTTCAAGCTACGATATCAGAGCCTCGTATTTTGTTGCAAAAGCGCTGCCGCATCGCTGCTGCAGCACTTCTTTGCTTTTGCATAATATGCGTTTTTGGACTCACTTTCTTCTTGGTTGAAGCGGCAGCGCTGCAGCATCTTGCAGGGAAGCACGGACTTGGTCGGGGAGCAGCAAGTCCGTGATTCTCGAGAAGCGCTGCCGTCTTCCTCGGAAGCACTGCAGTGCAAAAACGGATGTAGAAAGAATCAGTCCGGAATCGGCCAAGAAGTGGACCTGCAGTATGCAACAAAAACGAGGCTCTGATACCACGGTTTGAAGTTGTTTTGGCAGTTACTGCGGTATCTGATACCACGGTTAAAAGGCATTTTGCAGTTATCGTGGTATCTGTTATTACTGATCCGTTTGTATTTGGATTAAGTCTTGAACTCGAAAGAACCACGGGAGCTAAAACGCTTGAAGCCACGGAACAGGAACCCGTGTTCGGATACGCACTGGAGGCGCTCCGCAAAAACGACTTGTGACGAACAGGGGTTGAGAATCGCGAGCCTGAAAACGCAACTCAGATACCAGCTTCCGACCGTGGCGGTAACTGATCGTGGTATCTGAAAAAGTCGTCTCACTTTCATCGTCACCGACAATAGAGACTAGGATTCTGTCAAGTTGGTTGGAGCTTGGCACATAGTGATGTGACTGGATATCAGTTTTTGGGATCCCAAAACGTAAGTGGCGGAATCCCTATGACATAGCAAAAGTTGTCCGTCTGTCTGTCTGTGCGCACTGTAACTCTTGAAGGGACTGAGATATTTTGATGAAACTTGGCGTGAGGATTCTCTGGGTCAAGAGTAAGGCCGAGTTCGTAGTTGGACTCTGTGTAGCCCTGCATTTAGGGTGGGGGTTTAAATGAAGGGGCAAATGAAATATTTTTAAACAGACAGATAATATGATAGTCGATTATGAGGTAAGAAGGTTCCTAAAACCGGAAAATTTGTTAAAAGCAAAAGTTTTATTTGAAGTTGATTATATGACAGGTTTAGTTGTAAGAAGAGATGCTGGCTCTATTTATGACAATCTTTATTTATCGGGGCATATAGTTCGTTCAGAATCAGCTTGAAACCGGATATTTTTTTAGAAGTTAAAGTTTTACTTGAACTTGATTAGATGTTCTTTATAAGGATAAGGAGAAACGCTGAATTCGTCTCTGAACTTTTTTTTTTGTTCTGGACAAGTATGGTAGTTGGTTCCGAATTCGGCCGAAACCAGTAAAAATATGCTGAATCCATGTCTGAACTTGGTTTTCTTAGATGATCAGTAATTTGGACTTAATATGTTTCTAAATTTTTAAATAAAAATGTCCAAAAAGTCCGGCGAACACTTGATCCGGCGAAAACAAAACCTAATTGTCTGCATCAAATATTCAATTTTTGGGACCCCATCGGAACCTTTGGTCTTGTTCTTTTAATATGACTTCGAAAGGCGCAATTTTGCCAAATTGTTTGTTTTTGCAGAACAACCGGGGTAACAGACACCAGGATAACTGCGAAAACGACTCCAGTTACCGTGGTAGTAGATACCATAGTATCTGCAAAAACTGTTTGCAGTACCGGAACCCTAGCCCATAGCCATCTGTATCCGTGAGCTGACAGTTTTCAGTCAAATCGTTTTGCTACCGGTACCGTAGCTCTCAATACATGGGTTCCGGTAGTAAATTTTTGTCCATGTTATTTTCTCTAAGTCAGTGAAAATCCCGGAATCCTAGCTCTCATACAAACTATTCCGTGAGTTCTACATTCCACGTAGACACTACCGAAACACAAGCTCCAATTGTACAGTTTACGATATGAACTTCCGGCGTCCTAGCTTCTGAGTACACAATTCCGTGAGACTACCGGACGAGAAACTGGTGCGATGAAGTTTCCGTGAGCTATGTCCACTTGCTACCGGAACGGGAGCCAGCACATACAAGTTTCCGTTAGTCAATGACGTCAGATCCCGGAATCGCAGCTCTTATGGTTTGCTTTCCGTGAGAACTACCGGTTTCGCAGCCCATGGAACATAAAGTACGGCTCCCGGTTCCCTAGACAGTGCCTTTCCGAAAAAGATATGCCTGAAAGCTTTGAGAATGTAGAATGCTGCAATATTTTTGGAATGACATTGCATTTTTATCTCGAATCTCGGTAGTTGACCGAGGAAGGATTGTTGAGAACGAGAAACGGAGCAATGAGAATTTACTACTCGACCAACTGCTCGATTCTGCAGAACTGCGACGCTATCCCCGTTCTCATAAACAACGCAAGCAAATGTGAATTGGCTTGCATCGTGATAGTGAAAAAAAAAAAATGCTAAATAGGAAAACTCTGAGGAGAATGCTATAAGAAACACAACTTTCGTCACAGTTGTGAATGAGGGGAAACGTTGTTATCCTGTGCTGTGACAAACCGTAGAATTCTGCGACCAGCGGCAACACCGGTGTCAGCTGAAGTCTGTCGGTACTCCCTGTGAGATCTAAGCAAACAAAACCAAAGGCTTCGATGGGATCCCAAAATTTAAATATTTATTGGACTTCTTGATCAAGACTATCGAGTATTGTACATTTTTGAGTCTTTGCCAGACCCCTTTAACATTTTGCTATTTATCTGTAATCAACCGCTTGAATATGTACACACAAATTTTGTTTGACAACTTACGGCCAAACAACTAATCAAATGAGGAAACCAAGTTCAGATACGGATTCAGCAAGTATGTTTACTCCAATATCTCATCTCTAATCGACATCAGAAAGGTCCTTTCGTCGTATTTTAGCAGCATTCCCGGCGAACTGCATGCAGAACAAAACAGCTAGCGACAATGAGAGCCGAACCTTTAATCCAATTTCCAGGTTTTTGCAAATTTTGCCAGCTTATTCGTCAAGAAAATAGAGTTATCCCGATAGTGAATATCCAATCGACTTCAGAAATAACCTTGAGCTTCAACAAATCTCCAGTTTTGGCCGAATTCCTGGTGAATCATTTGTCCAGCACGAAAGTTGGGATATAGATTCAGTGGGCCTCCTAATATCTCATCAGCTTATAAAAACATATTTGTTTTTACACTTATTCCAAACCCCCTCCTCTGCCTCTACAGCTACGGCTAAATGATCCATCTACGAACTTGTCCTGTACTTTGCCAGTCAATTCTCATGCGAAGTTTGAACAACATTTATCAACCTCTTCGACGCCCCCACAATCCAAAATCCAAAGAATACGTACGCTAAGCAAATAATCTATCGGTTAAACACAATAATGGTGGGTTTACACACTGCGTAAAATCCGAGCGTATTTTATGCACGTTTTGAGCTTGAAAAGATTTCTAGCAATGCGGACGTATTAGAGAAATCGGTCCGTTTTGTATTTAAATACGTCCGTATTGCTAGAAATCTTTTCAAGCTTAAAACGTGCGTAAAATACGCTCGGATTTCAAAATACGTTCGGATTTTACGCAGTGTGTAAATGGACCATGAACTTTTCGCGTTATACACGCGACCAAAGTCACCATCCCTCCTGCGTCCATAGATTCAACAAAGAGTGACGTCACCCACACGCGCAGGGCTTTCGCTGTGTGATAGCTTGTTCAGACGGGACCGAAATAAGCGCGTAAACAGCGGCTGATCTGTTCAGACGACAGATCACTGTTTGGGCTTGACGGGAGAATTAAAAAGAAAAACCTAATTCCGAATATTCTTTTTGTTTGTAACAAAATATATAAAATTAACACAAACATCTTGTGATTTTGTCCAAAGTCAAATGTAGTTGATTTGTAGTCTTTAGAGTAGATAAAAGCCACAAATTGAATATTGACAGATTTCAGGCGAATCGCTAAAGCAAATACAATTAATTTAAATACTTTCGTTTTTGAAACTGAACATCAAATATAACTAATAATAGATATAAATAATACGATAATACAATGCAATCATTTAGTGTTGTTCAGTCACTTTTCAGTGAAGGTTGAATGGGAAGATAATTCAAATTATTGTTTTATCCAGGTTTTATCTAAGAAAAACATTGAAAAAAGTATCAGACATAAACAGAACATACGCTATTGAAATTAGAAAATTATTCTACCTTTTTTTCGAAATCCTCCTTGTTTGCTCAATGTAAA
Source organism: Branchinecta lynchi (assembly GCA_023053575.1). Classification (NCBI taxonomy): domain Eukaryota; kingdom Metazoa; phylum Arthropoda; class Branchiopoda; order Anostraca; family Branchinectidae; genus Branchinecta; species Branchinecta lynchi. Next base: position 17,796,772 of record JAKZAP010000006.1, read on the forward strand.
AATCATGTTATATTCACAGTGCTCTGACAGAATTTGAACTGGATTGACCTAAAACTCTCCAATCTTGACTAATTCCCCTAATTACAGTCTGTTTACTGTCCCTAGAGTCATCAAAGGTCACATTCCAAAGGATTTAGTTTATCCCGATCGATGACCGCGACGAAAATAAGCGCCTATTTGGAAAATCAGCGGCTGATTTTTGGAATTTTTTCAACCGCTATTTACGCGCGTAAATCAGCCGCTGATCGAGAATCGGCCGCTGTTTCAGCCCCGTGTGAACAAGCTATGAATAAAGGGGTAGGCTAGAGACTATTATAGTCACCTATTTTTCCGAAAAGTGGTCAATAAATTTGTTTAAATTGTTTGACAGACTTTTCGACCCAGTAAATGCCGGTTGGAACTTTGGACTAAACTGATCGCATACACTTTTTTATATTTGACGGTGCAAAACGGATAAGTCAATTACATTCTATTGGAGCTATATTTCGGTCCTTCTTGGAAAGGGTCCTCTTCAGGCTCAAACGCTCAAGTTGGAAAATGAACTTGTGGAACAACAATTAAAGATTCTTCCTTAAATATCTGATTTTGTGAGCTTGGTTGGAGTTAAAGCTGGTGCTGTGATTTTATTCTGGACACGACTGCTGTTTTTGCTGTTCGAGTGGGTCGTCACAGGGTAGAGATTCTTCTGCATTTTGGTTTTTGGAGTCACCTGTCTCTTCTTCTTCTTTCCAGCATGTCCAGCTAAGATACTTGTCGGCGGCATGCATGGGCGATTTGAAGTTCCGTACTTCGGTGATAAATATCCTTCAGCCCAAGCTGACTACGAACCATATTCTGACGGTGCAAAACCGATAAGTCAGCAACATTTTATTGAAGCTGTATTTCGGAATAGAAGAATCTCTACCCTTTAAAAAGTGTCATGGTGTCACCCAGAGGCCAAAAGTGTCAAAAACCACCAAAAGTATCACACTTGGCAACCCTGCCCAGGGGCGTCCCGAGGGGGGGGCGTGGGTTGCAGTGCCCCCCCCCCCTACGTCCTGGGCATTCGGTCAAATTTTCGGTGAAAGAGAAAATTCTGTCAAAACGGGCATCGCGGCGAAGCCGTGATGCCTGTTTTGTAAAAATCTTTCGTACCCACATTTCCAAATTAGGCGATTTAACGTATTTATTGGTTCCCATTCTTTATCGGTTATTCGGTACGTCCCTACATGAATTCGGAGATTTAACGTATTTATTTGGTCACATTCGATTCGTGACCTCATTCGACGAATTCGACAACTCATCCAACTTTTGTTCAGTCCGAGTCGATTTCACCCCATTCGGGACGTCCCTACGTAAATCCGGTGATTAACGTATTTATTTGGTCTCATTCGTTAGCGAATTCGGTCGTCCACCGGACTTTTCTCAAGTCCGTATCTGTTCTATCGCATTCGGTCAATCCATTTCATATTTCGGTGATTAATCAGATTCATTTGGTTCTAATTCGTTACCGAATTCGGTAATTCACCTGATTTTTGTTTGGTCCACATCTGTTACCAGAGTTACCACATGCGGTTGTTTAGGTGGTTCTACCAAGAGTTTTATTCTATTCCGAAAATTCGGTCGTTATACCGCTCCCGATCTGCTCCTTATTTTTTTAGTTAGTTTTTCGGTAGTACAAGTTCATTATTTGGTTCACCCCAGTTACTGAGCTTGGTGATTGAAGTGGCATATATTTAGCTCTTGTTCTTTATAATTTAACGGTAGCTTCAGCTGGTTTCCATTCATTACTTAACTTATACTTATAATGATTGCAGAACTTCAGTAATAAGCACGTCTCTTGACGTGAAAACTATCCTATTTTCGTTTGCTGTAAATTCAGAGTAAATGTACTTTACATCTGCTTTACCCTGGATGGATCCTTTTTCGCCAGGCAGCTCTATGGTTTAGTAGGTAGCCTCGGGATCGCAAAAAGGCACTTTGATCATAAGTGATTCCAAAAAATTTCGCCTGCGGCACATTGAGCAGTCTTCACTATTTAGAAGTAGGGTACGTTATTTAGTTGGCGTTTGAGGCTTCGAATTTTGGGGGGCTTGAACCACGTTAAAACCTTTAATTTGCCAGAAAAAAGGCGGATTAAAAAAATGTTGCCTGCGCCGCTTTAAATTTCCCTGGGTACAGCCGTTCACGGCGCTGTTGCTTGGCAGCAATTGCGTTTTTGGGGCACATTTTCAAGTCCTGTTGGCAAAACTGGACGTCCAACAAAGGTAAAAGGCTAGTGACGTCGTATTCCTGAAAAAAAAAGAAGTGGAAGAGCGTGAAAAAACCGCCAAACTGTTTAGACTTGATTTTGTACAAAGTATGCAATTTTTTCCATTATAGCTTTTTGAAGGCAACTTGCTGTGATTTAGAGTCCCTGCCGCCATGATTTTCAAACAAACTGAAAAATCTCAACTTTTCCGTGTGGATTTTATGATGGTGCCGTAAATCGAGCAAGAATTCTAGTCCGTGAGCAACGACCTTAATCGTTCGTTCAAGGCATAGAGACCGAAAGAAACCCAATCAGCACTAGATGAGCTCCTACAGTGGCTGATCCTGATCTTTCCCCCTGTATCTTCTAGTCTAGTCGACCAATACAAGTATAATTAGCGAGTTTTTTTTGTTTCTTAATACACTGACAAGGAGAAGATAGTTTGTGTTTCTATCTTAGTGGTATGAATTTTGTCCGCGTTTCAGGCGTCTGTTGTATGGCCGTAATTGGCTCTTTCAATAAATTTATTATTATTATGAGTATTCAATGTGTGGAGTGACTGCAATGCAAAAGTACAGGGTCTGTGAGGACTGTGAGTCTGGAAGCTTATGTGGCCGTATTGAGGAATATGACATGATATTTTGGAAAGCTAGGTAGAACTCGTGCCTGGGGCCAAAAAGGATGGTATTTGCTTGTAACCCAACAAGATAGCTTCAGTGGGTCTTGTTTCTTGCTTTATATTTATGTTCTGCAGTCTAACTAGTACGAATAAATTAATGAATGAATTGAGCCAGAGCCTACAGTGTGTGAAGTGAAGTGGAGCTGTATAGCCTATGTCAGAGAGGACAGTCTGAAATTATGCAGCCAAGCTTTCTTTTCATCAAACCACGTTTCTGCTTTCGCGTGGAAAGCTCTGTTCTAGCAGGCAAGCAGACAGGGACCAGTTTTAAACTGAAGATGGACAAAAAGCCATAAATGCGAAATATGTGCGACAGTACCCGGCCCCACAGCCAATATATCTTCTTTCAGTGATAAATAGAAAAATTTACAGAATAATTCATTTTCCCAGGGGTCCGAAAGTGCTGCCATCTATTGTTTCTACCCATTTCTGTTCGTGATGTCAGCTGAGTTTATCATTCCATTTCTTACACTTGGGAGTGAGGAACAGAAATGATATCAGGTAGGCCTCTTAAACTTTCAAGTTCTCTCACTGCTAAAGAAATTAGAACTTATCCTTTGCTCCTTTCTAAGCGGTGATATTAGAAAGATGACCGCGGTCTCGTCAGTATTAAACTTAGCCAGGAATATGCCAAATTTTAAAGAGTGTGTTAGTTAAACAAAGATAAGCATTGAGTGATGTAAAGTGTATTGTAACCATCATGTACTTGTACGGCCAATTGGCTATTAGATATATTCATATTCATATATTCGTATGGTTCCGGATACCCCCCCCCCCCCACGACAGGACACTCATGGTGCACGGTGTGGAAACAACACCGCCTGTGTAAATGCAGAGGACGTACATTTCTTACACGAGATACAGATTCTCCATGCGAATCGCAGCGAACAAGTATTATCAGCTCTTCGGAGACGAATTCTAGTGGTTCCTAAGCGTCAGCTGAGTAAATTAGTTTCATTTAGAACGTCAACATGCTTGAAATTATACAAGAGAAAGCTTTTATTTCAAAAAGTAGCGAAAGTGGAAAATGACGATATCCTCTGCTCTGCATCTTTCGCGGAGCTTCATCTTCTTGCAATCAGGCACGTCGCCGATCAGAGAAATAGCTTTTTCGGTGCTTTTTTTCTACGAATCTCATTTGAAATGTCAGTCTTTCGTAGTTTTTCAGGATAACAAAAGATCCCTTTGCGTCTTACAATCACTTGCTTAGGTTAGAATCGGCCATTATTAGACAGCTGGTTCCTAATCAAGTTGATGCAGCCCCTTTTTGTGCACTTCCCCATTCAGATGTCAATTTAACTAATGTGTCCCGGGACGCTGTAAGATCCGCGTATCCACATACGTCATCGCTGGGATGGAGATCCAAGGGCGGTTAGAAGTGGTGCTTGGGCAAAGGAGGCGACGACCTTCATATCGTACCCCTAATGTTTCTTCTTACCTGTAGCTTGTCATTCTTCATTTTCAGTTTATCTGCATTTCTAGCCACAGCAATAACTGAATGGCCACCATTTCATATTGCATTATGTTTTTATGGCACTTGCCTTTCGGCCAAGTGCCATATACCGATCACATTTCCGTCGGTCGGTCGGTTAGTCCGGTGTTTGCGAGTTAGCGTACTTCCAGATACGCTAGGAGGATGAAACTTGGCAGGCATATCAGGGACCCAACCAAACTAACTTGGAAATAGTCACTTGCCCCATCCGACCATCATGGGGGGAGGGGGAGATGGCGGAATTTGGAAAATAGGGACATGCATAACTTTCGAACGGGTGATCGGATCTTAATGAAAATTGATATCTGTAAAGATCTGGTGTCTCCGATGTCTCATTTTAAATCCGGACCGGATCCGAAGAATCTGGGGGGGGAGGAGTCAGAGGGGAGAGCCGGAAATCGTGTGAAATTCTCAGAGTGGAGCGATCGGGATGAATCTTGGTACGAAGAACAAGCACACGCTATAGATACATCACTGACAGGACTGGACCGGATTCGGACACTGTGGGGGGGGGGGGAGTTGGAGGGGGGTTTCGGAATTCCAGCGATCCGTAGTCAATGTACTTCCAGGTGGGCTAGGATGATAAAACTTGGTAGGCATCTCAGGGACCCGACCAGATTATGTCACTTGCCCGACCTGACTATCGTGGGGGGAGGGGGAGACGGCGGAATCCGGAAATTAGTAGCATGGATAACTTTCGAATGCGGATCTTAATGAAACTTGATATATTGAACTACCGCATGTCACAGCATGTCCCATTTCAAGTCCGGACCGGATACGATGAACTGGGGGGGGGGGAAGGGGAGAACCGGACATCTTGTGACACGCATAGTGTGGAGCGATCAGGATGAAACTTGGCGGGAAGTACAGGCACAAGCCCTAGGTGCATCAGTGACAGAATTCGACCGGATTCGGATACCAAAGGGGGGGGGGGAGGGGCTGTAGGGAGTTTCCAGAATGCCGGTGATCGTGAGTTAAGGTACTTCCAGAAGTGCTAGAACGATAAAACTATGCTGGAGCATTATAAACTTGACATCATTGGGTTAGACATCGGCACTCTCCGATCCGACCATCCCTTAAAGCACTCATCTTAACCGCAAAGTACAAACATACTTTCTAAGCAAAATTTGCTTTTTCACGATCGCCATGAGCACATGACCCTTTTTGCCTCAAGGGTTTTGCTTAGAAATTGACTTTTAGCCCCCTTAAAGTGCGCATCTCAAACGAAAAGTAAAAAAAATAAAAAAATTCGACCATTACTTCCATCCTCTGACCCAGCCTAGCAAGTTTTGCGCATCTTAACGGGAAAGGGAAAAAAAAATACTTTTGACCATGACTTCCATCTGACCCAGTCTTGCAAGTGCCATTTGAGCTTCCATTTCTTGTTTTTCGTTTGTTTTGTAACTATAGATGGAGTAGCTAGGGTCTCTTGGATGGGGAGGGGGTAATAAACTTGTTCATCAATTCATTCATAAACACAGCACACAGACGACAAACTGTACAACACAAACACTAAAGAGACATGGGGAGAAGAATTATATCTTAAGTTGGGATTGGGGGGGGGGCAGAATTGAGGTGGATGGTGAGTCTTAGGGCGGACGCTCTTCCAGTGGGGATGCGGAGAAAGTATATTGGTCGAGAGAGGAAAGGTACTGGTCCTTATTTTTGTCCGATGTGTGGTGTTGAGGGGGAGGATGCGGTACATTTGATGTGTTATTGCGAGGAGTTGAAAGGATTAAGAAAGGAAGTGTTTGGCCGGGAGGTTTGGGATGAAAGGGAATTGACTTCGATTATGGGAAGTAAGTGTTTTGGTGATCTCCGAAGGCTGGGTAGATTCCTGAAGATAGCTATGACCCACCGCGAACTATTTTTATAGAAGTTGATTTTTGGTTTGTTTCGGAGTGTACGATATTTTGTTTGTTGTTATTTTTTTTTATGTTTTCCGCCATGGCCCTTGGGCTTTTTTGGAATTAAATTCAAATTCAATTCATTAATACCGATTTCTATAAGGTTAAGCAGAAAGTCGTTGGTAATAATAGTAAGTATATAAGCAAGTAAGCAAGTGAACTTTATTACGCATCAAGGTTCAAGAGAACGGGCGATTGAGTACTAACAAAGAAAAAGAAAACGAATGGAATTCCAGCAGGCACGTCATATGAGTTGCTAGTTCGGGCACTTCCAGATAAGCTATAGCCACTTCCCCGATCGTACCATCTGGGGGGGGGAGTGTAGAGAGGGGGAATCCGGAAAAAGTAGACACAATTAGGTATTCTTAACTTACGAACGGTTGATCGGATCTCAATGAAACTTGACATATGGAAGGATCTCGTGTCTCAGACGTTCCATCTTAAATCCAGAACGGATCCAGTGACTTTGGGGGGAGTCGGATGGGAAACCAGAAATCTTGCAAAACGCTTAGAGTGGAGAGATCGGGATGAAACTTGGTGGAAAGAACAAGCACAAGTCCTAGATACGTCATTGACATAACAGGACCGGGTACGGCACTGTGGGGTGTCCGATGGGGGGGGGGGGGGTCAGGAGATCTAGGGATCGCGCGAGTTCGCTACTTCCTGATGTGCTAGGACGATGAAACTTGGCAAGGCTGTCAGGGACCCGAACATATTGACTTATGAATAATCGATCGTTTCCTCGATCCGACCATCGTGGGAGGAGTGGAGGGACGGCGAATCCGGAATCTAGTGGCATTGGCAGATACTGAATGGATGAAACTCGGCAAGTGGAAAGAACTATCGTCTCAGATGTTCCATGTCAAGTCCGGGTCGGATTCAATACTTGTGGGTGGAGGGGGCACAGGAATACTTTTGAAGCGCTTAGAGCTAAGTCGAGGGATTGGGATGGAACTTGGCGGGGAGGTACGCAATCTTTTCTAACCTTGTTTAGGGGTACGCGGTACGGAAAAGGTTGGGAACCACTGAACTATGGGGTGGGCAGCACGTGTTTTCTCGCACTTAATCGATTTTCACCACCGGTGGCGTCACTTATGTGGGGGGAGGTGCGACATCCCCCACCGAACCGATTCGGCGCGAAGCACCCCCATTTTCCGTAAAAACAGTCGGTTTTCCGTAAAAATAAAAGATTTTTTCTTAAAAAGAGTCGGATTTTCAGAATATCAGTTGATTTATCGTCAAAACAGTCGATTTGTTATACAAAAAAAGTTGTTTTCTGTAAAAAAAACAACTTAAGTAACAGTCTTGCACCGCCCACCAAACATTTTGGCTAGTAACGCTTCTGTTCACCACATGAAGTGTTTAACCCTTTCTCCACCCAAAATAGAAAAAAATGGAGTGTTTTGAGAATTTTTGGCAGGCCCCGAATTTTACCGCATTTTGGTTGCAGGATACCGCGGAAATGCCGCTTTTTGGCGAGGTCGAGTGGCAACACTGATTTTTGTAGAGTGTGGATCGGCTACGGCTTACTAAGAGCAAGTCGTCCGCGTTGGCTATGTAGCTGAAGGCAAAGTCTTTATAGAAGTAAGCAGGATGCAAAGAATCGAGACAAGAAGATATAGCCGATTTGAAGATGTAGGGAGATACCAGGGGTTATTTGGAGATGTAGGGCGAACACCAGTTCGGACAGGAATACTGTCTGACAAGCTACCTTGCCATCTGAACCTTACTGAAGAATGACCATACAAAAATTTTAACAGATAGACAACAGACAGATTCATGAGAAAATAGGGCCTGAAAATACTTTATATTGTCAAAAGTACCAGATATATCTATAGAACATATGTGTATAGAAAATTTTTCGAGGGTAGCCTGTTTCATCATTTTTGTCAATATTTGATGAGCGTGGACACAGCTGGTGGTCGAACGGAATCCAAACTGCATTGAACCAAAGCGACATTTTCGACTATTTCTGGAAAAAGGACGTATCAAGGGAAGAGCTGAGACGACTTGAATCATGCGACGTCTCTTTTTCCCCGATGCTCAAGTATCGGGGGGTGGAGCCTACTCGTCGCCTGTCCTGACCACAGAGTAATTATTGGCGCGTGTTCTTCTGATCGCCGTTCTTCGTGACAAGAAAGTGCGCCGAATTCAAATTAAACAGAAAGAGGACGACATTTTGCCACTTCTCCACTGCAGCTACCACTAGTTTAAAAGACGAGATAAGGGGCTAAAGTATACAATGAGATGATCATGCAATCCAAGTCTACAAGTCAAAGATGACGAAAATAAATGCCGGAAAGTAACGATTTGGACTGAACACTACAAGTTTAAAGAAGGACGGGACATGCTTCTAAATGTTTTTACTAAAACAAGAAAGTCAGTTAAAATATCCGTCTCTGGAGAAGTGGGACGAAAGATTTACTTTTCTTTCACACAAAACATTCATGTAATGTTATGACAGATTCTTAGTGATGAAAAAAAAGACTGTTAACAGGATAGATAATGAAACACTTAGCCAACCACCCGAGATAAATGATATACATTTTGATCAAAAATAATAAGTTGTTATCTCAAATGTAGGCGTTTTGAATGATACCGTACAATTATCAATTTTAATAATTTCAGTTATTAACTTAAAATGAGGAAATACTTCAAGCCTGTTTGCTTGAATCACGTTTCTCGCAACTATCCGAGAAATGTTAAGAACTAAATTTTGTGTATATACTGCAATTAAAAACAAAACATATGAACTCTTTGTGCCCATTTCGCCAGCTATGCCCAAAATTCGAATTCGAATGATGTAAAACATGATAATGAAAAAAAAATGACAAAATTTAGCAAGATGTAAAGTGCAACAAAAATGACAATGACAAAATTTAACCAGATGTAAAGTACAACTATCCGAGATAAAGATATACATCTGTGACCAAGAATAATAAGTTGTTATCACAAAATGAGACGTCTTGAAAGATATCTTACAAATTTAAAATTAGGAAATACTTTGTAGCCTACTGTTTTTCGCAACTACACGAGAAAATGGTATGAACTAAATTTGTGTAGAGAGTAAAACTTAAAAACAAAACATAATAACTCATTGAGTACATTTCAACAGCTAAATACCTTAAATTGTCCAAGCTTAATACCTTTTCTACAAGCGATTCTTTACAGTCCTTAGAAGACCAAAATAAAATTACTAATGTTCACACCGACCCTATTGAATCTGAACTAAAGACATGCGTGTTAGGTCTATGCTTCAACGTTCAAGTTGCTTAATTGCTTCCCTTAGTCATCCAATGCCGCATTCCCTTGGGCTTCACCGTCTTTGTGAAGGGTCGTGATAACATAAGCTTCATATTGCAAATCTGATCCAAGATTGAAAAATCGTTTCCATTTGTATAATCCTTCAGAATCAGCACTGTTTGAACTTCCCGCCTTTTCTGACTGCTTCATCACTTTTGCTCTGGTGAGTTCTCAATTCTTCCCTTATTTATTCTTCTACGTATTCCAGAATTTTGCTCATGTGCAAGGGCACATGATTTCCCCATCATACGTTTAACTTAAAACCAGCTTCACCGTTATTCACAACTTTTCCAAGCCGCTGATATTTTTCACTAATTTCGGCTCGACCGCACAACCAAAGGAGTCGTACACGAGGAATGAAAGAAAGCTACGAGCTACAGGTAAATCATTGCAGTAATCGCAAGTGATTCTAGGGGAGATAATCGATAAGTTAAACAGAACTAAATAATCACGAACGATTCTTGGAGAAATCATCGGCCCTAGTGATTCTCGTGAAAAGGGACGAGGAGTTAAGAGAACTGAGACTCACCGAAATCTAAATCCATTTCCTTTCATACGCTGCAACGAGAACGCTGACCATTCAAGAGGAAATACAGAAGGATACAAGCCTTGGAAGTTTTTGTATCCTGTATTGATTCCCATCGTATAATATTAATCAGGATCTCTCGCTTCAACGATTACTTAGTTTCAAAGCCCCGAAATTGCCCACTTCAAAACTCGGATTATAACACTTCAGTGGTTCTTCTGAAGAGTGGGATATCGAAAGTTTGATGGAAATATTAGTAATTAAAAGTGGGAACCTGCAACGACGAAGAACCGAAGCAGCAAAACCTTAGTGAAAAGTTTGGACGACACAACTAACAGCCGCAGAGACACACGAATTATAACTTTACTATAGGATTATTTACGGCAATCCGTGCGCAAAATTGTACAGAGCCCCGAACAAAGCCGTGTCCGGGTTATTTTCAGAGGGTCCGGGAAGGAGGAATATGGTTAGAATCCAAAATGAAACGTCCCGCAAAGGAAAAGAACTAGAATGGTCGAAACTAGCCCAATTTGGGCCCATAGTCACATTCGTCAAAATTACAATCGATGGCGGACCATACCTATCGCTCAACATTTAAACGACGGAATCACCACTTTCACGCCTTTCTCGTCTGTCCCATCTGCTTTTCAGATTTCTCCAGAGCCCAAGAACTGAACTATGTTATAGATAATGTGTGACAACTGGAAGACAACAAGATCAACTGGACAAAAGTCTGTAAAATCTGGACAAAAGGTCCCCAGCTGTCCTATACCCAGACAATCTCAGCCTAGCAAAAACCAAGACATCTCGACAGGCCCTAGGTTTCAGGATCAAGGCAGAAGGTCCTAGTCGAGTGCAATAGCTTGTTCTCTTTTCATTTCTCTTGCCACAGCTTGTCCAAACGCGCCTCATCATGCTGTCATAACAGAATTCCCTTGGAGAGCCCCAGGCGTCGCACTGAAGCAAGGAATTATTTCCGGTCTCACACAGTTATTACCCGCAGGGCAAGTGACGCCTTTAAAATTGGCTCGATTGATATGAACGATGTCGATAACTAGAAATCAGATTTGGACGACAACTTCCTTTCGTATCGAGATTGGCTGTAGCGATGGGTTACTGACGAGCCGGTAATTGGATCTTGCCTCGAGCCCAGTGTTCCAATGGATGGCTGGTAATGAAGGGATGTTCTAACGAATCAATTCAAAGGCTAAACGAATTCCTCTATACTTGACGCGTTCGGAAAAGAGTTTTAATATTTTTGAAAATCAGCCAGTTTTCTGCCAAATGAAGAGATGTTTGGTACAGGACGAAATTGTTTGCAAACCGTGTGTACAAGGCAAATATTTAGAAATCAGACTCTATCTCGCAACATAGTAAAATTCGTGACAAATCGATCTCTATCCTGCTAAAATACTGGTATTTTGATACAAAACCTAAAACATATATTACCATTTGAGATACCTGGATTGCCATCCAGAAGACAAAGACAAAAATAAAGTAGATGTTAAATTATAAAGTCGAATGGTCAAAAACTAATTGTGCTATTTCGGAATAAAGCAGAATAATTAAAATCGGCAGAAATTGTGACAAATCGATCTCTTACCTGCTAAACTACTGATATTTTGACACAAAACCTATTATGTTCAAACTTGTGCCTGTAATGTCGATTGGTCAAAGACAAAATACTTTACTCTGAAAAAAAAAAAGCAAAAGTGGAAGTACTGCAAGTCTGTGGACTGTGGGAGCTTTCCAAAGCACATTTACGGTTGGGATTGCATGGGGGTGTGAGATTGGCCGTTTGTCCTGATAGGTCTGAGAGGATTGTTTTCTATAAAGGGTTTGCACCCTACCAAACGAAAACGGATCTGAATCATTAGTTGCGTTTTTCCATGGTGTCTGATACCACGGTAACTGGATCTGCAATTAATCGTTTTTTGCAGTTACCGTGGTATTTGCGGTATCATACCACGGTCTTAAGTCGTTTTCGCAGTTACCGTGGTATGTGAATAGATACCACGGTATCTGGCCAAACACCACGGTAATTGCAAAAACGCCTTTTGACCGTGGTATCAGATACAACGGTAACTGCGAAAACGACTTTCGACCGTGCTATCAGATACCATGTTATCTGCAAAAGCGAAATATTATTGGCAGTACTGTCTCTTCGAAGCCAGGCTTTTGGCTCGAAGATGCAAGAACCGACCAACAGGATGCGGGATATGTTTATAATGATAAGCGTTTTGAACTTTCCAGATCTGATTCGTGATCGAATACTACGATCGAAAAATTAAAAAAGAGGACCGGAAGAATGTTTTCGACAACTTACATGTTCCGAATACCAAACACCGACAATTCGGTCTCATTTCCAGATTCTCAGATGTCCGGGGCTTCCCCATAGTCAAGCCAACCCTTCCAGATTTTCATGATATGATGACGGCTAATTCTGCTATTCTTCAACATTTACATGTCCCCTTCTCATTCAAACATCTCTTACATCCCAATCGCAGCAGACACCCACTTTACCTTTTCTTCCTGTATTTGCATATTTATTGTTTCTCTCAAATGGGTTGCCTCTATGGCACCTTCCAGACGTCCGGAATCTGGGGTATCCAACACCCCGAACTTCCAGACGTTTTTGGCCTGGCTTTACTTTCCAGGCCCGTCTCGACGAAAACGGCTGTCTGGAATCCGGAAGAAATATTTGGAAGGTGAAGCTGGCTTTAACTTTAGATAATGTCAGCACCTCCGCCAGCTGCAGCCCGTCGGCCTCCAGCCGTCATTGAAAACATCTGGATTTGAAATTATCTTCACGATGCCGTCTACTTCACGCCTCCACGGAGAAGACTTCAAACTGCACACCAGCAGAGGCGTGACTCAAGCGTGTTAATAACATCACGACCGCGATGTTTTGTTCTCTGTTACCATTGACTCGCTGGACACTGGACCAAACACTTCAAGTCGTCAGAACAGCATGGTCAAGACGCTGTTTGTCCGCCTGAGTGGGTACTCTTGGTGTGGTCTGTGCCACTCAAGAGTGCTAATTTCTAGCTAATGACAGGGAGATTTTCTTGTCGAGGGGGCGTGCTGTAACTTCACAACTTTTTATTGTAACGAGCTTGCGGTGCTTTTTCATAATGGATAATTTGCACAGATCCCCATCAGCTCTATTCTCCCAGGGAACTAAACGAGTCGGCCGTGTGAAAAGACGAAAGTCTCAGAGGGATACACAAAGGGGAATATTCAATATGCAATCTATTCCTGTAGATTTCTGGTTTTCACATTGCGGAAACATGTAGCCTCCTTTAGGCCCACTAACCAGATCCATTAGGTAGTCCTTTCTGACTGGAAAGATTCGGAAGCTTCCGGTTTCTACCAGATACCGACCGAACTGATGCTTTGGGAGAGGGACCTGCGCAGCTGCTTCTCTGAGTGGGAGTGTGCGTCAAAGCTATAGATTCTATCATTCCAGGCTATTGTACTACAGGGTGCTAAAAGCCAAACTTCACCTTCCAGATTACCAGACGTCTGGGGCTTCCACATAGTCAAGCCAACCCTTCCAGATTTGTATGATAATGATGACCAGGGTGTATATTAAGTGCATTTTCGGTGGGGGGATGCAGAGCCAAAATTTTTACCAAATCTTTCAAAAATTGTACCGAATCCTAGGACTAAGAATTTAAGCTTTAAATTATGGAACAGAAACCATTACGTAGGAAGAGCAACAATAAAGGGCAGCGAACGACGATAAGCCAAATATTAAGCGGGGTTTTGGCGAAGCCCACATGGAGAATATATTGTAGGTCATGATTGCAGTAACAGCTTCTATCTGTTATAGCTAATAGAAAATTAAATCGAGCGCCGCAGGGGAAAATTTTCGAAATCCATTTTTTTTTCTGTAGGACCGGACGGAGCGACGTTCCGGCAGCAGCAGCAACTGTAGTCTAATCAATATACTACCTACAATCACATAAAGTGAGGGCCGCAGGCGAACTTTTTTTGCTTTTTCCTGCCAAATTTATTTTCCATCCAAATTCTAGCTTTTAATGTTTCGAAATCTCAGTCCTAAAACTGGCTTAAAACCCCCGTCAAATGACGCGCCCTTCCAAAAAGAGAGAATATTACGAAAAGTGCTGCAGGCGGAATTTCGAAATATTTATGATTAGATATTATTTTTGGGATCCAAAATAAAAGTGAGGACTATCGATGATATCATAGATCATCCCTTTTGTGTGCGACCAGTGCTTCACTCGATCTCTTCTGAATTTCGAGGTTCGTGGCAACTTCCGAATCCTGGCAATTATAAAGAATAAATTACCGAATCCCAGTTATTATACCGAATAAGTTTAGACCGATAGCATGTTCGGGATTCTGTATAACTACCGTATCCCGGTTATTATACCGAATTGTTTTGGTATCGAAAGACTACCGAGCAATATTCATATTCGGTATACTTTCGTCGAAACTGGAACAAAGTCAGGATTCGTGTTTAACTTCCTAATCCTGGAAATTATACTGAACAAATTACCGAATCCCAATCATGATACCGAAGAATTTCGAAACAATAGCTTATTCGGGATTCTCTGTAACTACGGAATCTCCATAAATATACCGATTAGTTCCGGCATCGAAAAAATACCAAATGATTTCAGTAAATTCTATCACCAAATTCGTGATGAATACTGGCAACTATACCGAATCCCGATCATTATACCGAAGAGATTTGTACAGATAGCCTATTTAGAATACTGTATAACTACCGAATCCCCGTAAATATATCGCAGTTCTGCTATCGAAAAAATATTAATGAATCTCAAAAAGGTGGGGGGGGGGGGGCTGCACCCCCCCCCCTTGTGACGCCCCTGATGATGACAGCTGATTTTGCTATTCTTGAACAATTCCTAGATGTCCCCTTCGCATTTAAAATATCTCTTGCATCCCAGTCAGAACTGTCAATCATTTTCCTTTTCTACCTACATTTGCATATTCGTTCTGTCTCTCGAATGATTGCATGATGATGGTATGATATGGTATCTTCCAGACATCCGGAATCTTGGGTGTCCAACATCCGGGACTCCCAGACCTTTTTGGGCTGGCTTCACCTTCAAGATCCGTCTCGACGAAAACGGCTGCCTGGAATCCGGAAGAAAAATCTGGAAGGTGAAGCCTCGCTTTAAGCGAGCAGTCGCTGATATCCTTGCAAACCATGGTCTGCTCTATCTTTATATCAGACTGTGAATGAGGGCGATAAGCTTATAGAGCCGAGGTCCGGTTATCACTTGCAAATTCCAGATTTCTTTCGTATTCCAGACCCCCGTTTTCGTCGAAAGGTGATGCTAGACCAAAAAGGGTACCACATTCACAGAATTAACTTTTTTGTTGACTGCCCCCACAGGCCCATTCGGGCTTTCATGCAGTCAGAAGTATCAGCTACATGTATAAAGGATGCTAAGAGGGTTATAAAAGGTGTATTTACGTAGTTGCATGTAAAAGTTGGTTTGTATAATAAAGAGTATTAAACTAAAACTGAAACTAAAAAATTAAACTAAGACGCAAATGAATGGGACAGGAGGAAAAGGAGGAGTGACAGACAGGCCCGTATCCAGGATTTTTTTTCGGGGGGGGGGGGGGGGGGGTGCCTGCGGGTCGGACAAAAAAGTACAAAAAAAAAGAAATTAGAGGGAAAAGCCTCTAAAAATTACTATTTTTGTGTGTTTCGGGGGGGGGGGGGGTCAACCCCTTACCACACCCCCCTGGATACGGCCTTGGTGACAGTAATTGGGAGGTAAAGAATATGTGAAGTGAACATCTAGGAAATGTTGAAGAGTTGCAAAACTAGATTTAATTAAAATCCGGTAGGGTTGGCTTGACTGTGTGGAAGGCCTGGATGTGGAAGTCTGGAAGGTGAAGCATGGCTTTTAGGGTTCTACGAGCCAAAAAGGAGCTAAAAATTCTGGGCAAAAAAGGAAAAAAAAAAAATTCCGAGCAAAAAAGGACACCAGCATCAGCATGGACGGCTGAAGCCGAAAAAGTTAAACCTTACCGGGGTCGAGAAGCATAGCAATACTGAGGTATAAGTACTGACTCGTTCACGAATAAAAAAAAGTGATTCCCCTTAATACGGGACAATTCCTTTGTCGTCCAACTCCGCTTTCCTTCCTCTTTCCGAATTTATGATCGAGTGAGGACTCTTTTGCCTCGTTTACTCTGGTAAGCCGCTACTCTTTGAAGTACGAAACTTTATTAACATTATTGCAAAAAAATTCACAAGCATCTTTTCGGTAGCGGATAGCTTCATTTGAGCGTGGAGATTGCCAGGGGGTATGATGAGTACGATGCGACAACTTCGATGAAAGTTTTCGGAAACATAACGTGATAGTTCATCCCGCGGTAAAATTTATGATTTGCTTCACCCAACTTTCCGGTGGTCACTGGTATGGAATACTGATACAGAAGTTTGATCTTTTGTCACCAGGACGGTTGCCTCCGGAAGTTATCGCCGGTAAAATCTTATCAAAGCCGCTGCAATCGGAATACTGTAGAGGCTCGGACTAACGAAAGTTGAGCCACCTGAAAAAGGAAAGCTTGTTAGCGATGAATCAAAGTGGAGAAGAACCTTGGACGAAAACGAAACGAACTCATGAAGAGAAAGCAATCTCTCCTGGGAAATACAAAATTTATCGACTCCGTTATGCAAATTTCATCAAACTACTAAAAAATTCGTGTGAAATCCGACAAAAGACCTCTTAAATGTTTTCCATAAAGACATCATTTGGATTGCTTTTGTCGAATGTTGCTTAGAACGCAGTATTGAAAGATTTGTTATAGATGCATGTTGTAGCATATCAGTCAGAAAAACGGCATTTGGGCGAAAACCAGCAAAAAAAAATCAATGCAAAAATTAACACCTACTGGTCTTAAACAAGTATCTTCATTACCACTATCTGGTTCTTTTTTATAATATTATATAAATTCCGATACTAGTGTTAGCTCTCAATGAACTGAGGTTTCTTTCTCTTTTTGGGATCCCAAAATGGAAGTGGAGGGATACCTATGACATCACAAAAGTTGTCCGTCAGTCCGTCTGTACGCACTATAACTCTCGAAGGGAATGAGATATTTTGATGAAACTTAGTGTGAGGACTGTTTGGGTCAAGAGTAAGGTCAAGTTCGTAGATGGGCTCTGGAGCCCTACATGGGGGAGGGGGTTTAATTTAAGGGGCAAATGAAATATTTTTAAACATATAATGTGATAGTCGATTATGGAGTAAGATGACATGCTGAACACGATGGTGAAAACCATTTTGTCGTCGGACAAATAGTTCACCCGGAATCCGGCCAAAACCGGAAAGTTTGTTAAAAGTAAAAGTTATATTTGAAGTTGATTAGAAGTTCGATTTAGGGCTAAGAAGACATGCTGGACATGATGGTGAAACACATTTGTTCGTCGGACAAGTAGTTAGACCGGAATCCGGCCAAAACCGTCAAGTCTGTTAAAAGTAAAAGTTTTATTTGAAGTTGATTAGATGTTCGATTTACAGATAAGAGGATATGCTGAACACGGTGGTGAAAACCATTTTCTCGCCGGGCAAGTAGTTCACCCGGAATTCGGCCAAAACCGGAAAGTTTGTTCAAAGTAAAAGTTTTATTTGAAGTTGATTAGATGTTCGATTAAGGGGCAAGAAGACATGCTGAACCCTTATGTGAACAGTATTTTCTACCAGGACAACTTGTTCTGCCGGAATCAGGCCAAACCGGAAAATTTGTTAAAAGCAAAAGTTTTATTTGAACTTGATTAGATGACAGATTTAGGGCTAAGAAGACACGCTGAATCTGCATATGACAATCTTTTTTTTTTTACCTGGACATATAGTTTGTTTTGAATCCAGTTGAAACCGGATTTTTTTTTTTTAAGTTAAAGTTTTACTTGAAGTTGATTAGATGTTCTTTATGCGGATAAGGAGATACGCTGAATTCGTTTCTGAACTTTTTTTTTTCTGGACAAGTATGATAGTTGGTTCGCAATTGTCTGGATCAAATATTAGATTTGTGGGATCCCATCGAAACCTTTGGTCGTGTTTAGTTGGCTGGTTGTGTGCTGCTGTGGAAGTCGGCTGTACTTGTGAGAAAATTTGGTAATTTTTTGTTTTTTATTATAATTTTTTTATGTAAAGGTTAAATCATTAAGAGACTATTATTTTATATGTGATCGATAACTGTTTCCCAACTTACGGGCCATAGAGCCCTTCGGATTTTATTAAAATAAGAAGATTTTGCTTGTGTTAGTGTTAATATCATTAATGTTGTGTTGTCGTATGTAACAATAAAAAGAACCTGCGTTGACAATACCGTGCAAACATTTCATGTTTACGGTTGCTTTCCAAAAAAAAAATCCCAGTATCTTATAAATGATGTCTTTGGTCCAAAAGCGATGTAAGTAAGTAAGTAAGAAATTTATTTATGACCTGCCATTTTGAAAAGGTGGAGTAAATGAATATAATAAAGAAAATAACAAACACATAAACACGCAGAAAAAGACACTTAATTTTCAATCTTCGGTCAGGAAGCAGTGGACGACGTCGTGCGCTGGTTGGGCCCTGCAGCTAGTAAATGAGCATGTACAGCCTATTGTATGCGTCCTTTCAGTTCTTACGATCCCTAAACGTTAGCGACATCCGACGTTTAGGGACGTCTACTGAGTTCGTAAATTTATCGGTTTGGTGTGAGAGTGGGGATCTTTCGCGACAGCACAGGCCAAGTCCAGATGGATTCCATACCCTATATTTAGGGGTAAAAACCAATGCCTAGGTCCAAGAAAAAGGCAAGAAAGTGGTTCACCCGGAATCCAAAAACGGAGATTTTTTAGAAGTAAAAGTTTTGTCCGAAGTCGGTTCGAGTGTCAACATACGGGAAAGGATACACACTGTATGAAAATATTTCCCTTTCTTTTCCGGCCGGAATACAGGAAAAAACGGAATGTCGGTAGTGATTACATTTTTCGGATTAAGTGGTTCTGATTATCCATAGTGGGCAAGCTGACACCCGGAATCCATCTGACTACTTTGTTAAACTGCTTAATAGTACGAACGGGATTCGAAAAAAACCCAGAAATTCGGTATGCATCATGTTATCTCTTTATCGGAATCCGGCAAAAGCGAGAAATTGTTTATTTCTGATAAATTTCTTTGTCCAACTGTTCCTTTCGGTCTAAATATAATAAGACTGTATCCATAAATCTGCTTTGTTTTACTACCGGGTAAATTCTGGTTCTGCTAAGAACCAGAATTTACCCGGAAGCGGTTCTTGTATTAAAATAGGAAAGGGGTTCTTGTATTAAAAAAATTAGTTATAAATATTCAAGTTTAATGAGGGTTGCAGGTTCAGATTCAGTAAACGTCAATGTAAATATTAAGTATTTTCGGGAGTTTGTTAATATGTAAAATGTAAATAAGGGTCCGTGCTTTAGTGTAACTTGTAGTTTAAGTTTTAGTGAGTATCCAGACTCTGTAACCAATAGTGAAACTAAAGCAGTGTTAGTCTGTCAATGTTTATATGGCAGGGGTTACCATAAAAATCTCGTGCTGCGGTTGAGTAGCCTAAGGATAATTAAACATGCTTACTGGGTCTGACGAAGACCGGAAATCTACAAGACCCGATTGTCTGGATGCATATGTTAAATAAATATCCCCTTTTCGTATCGTATCGAAGCCTTTGGTCTCGTCATTACTAGGCTTCTGATTAATTGACCTCTTTTGACAGGGTTACCGGGACGACGGCTTGCTCTTGCACATCTAAACAAAATGTTTATTTCGTACTATATTTTTGGCCTTAATTTACTGGCAGTGCGAGCAGAGCCAAAGAAGTGTCCGTGTTCATGAAATTGCCGGCTTGCCTAGGATAGATTCAAACCGAGCTCTGAGCTCGAGTCTAAGTTACGAAAGCTCGCTACGCCTCAACTACTGCAGTGACGCCACCTCGAGGACACTAAATACGAAAAAGTCATCTCGTCTATCCGGCTCTACTAATCATTTTGACATGGTAATAAACGTCCCCTCTTGATCTCATTCCATTACTCATTATAACCGACACCTAGTTATCCGACTTTCTCGCCACTCTAAGATTGTGGCAAAGAAACCAACTGCATCTCCTCAAAAGATTCTGTCCAAGAGCGCATTAGCAGATTAAAGAAAAGACTACAAGAAACCTTTCCGAGGGCGTCAGCAACAGCCTACGGCGGAATTTGAGAGATAACTGAAGGATCCTTATCCCCGGGCAAGATGTTCGTGTCGTACCCTTAATTGGATATAATGAGCCTGTTGCTAGTTTGTTGATGTCTTCGGTACAAGGCAGAAATACATAACGAAGGCCGCGACTGCCACGAGGCGAACGCCTCAGACCCAAGGTTAAAGCACAAGAGGTAGTTCTGTAATTGCACTAATGAATTTTACAGCCTTCAGGACTGGCGTTGTCTCGATCCCCAGCGCTAGTGGGGTTGGGACTGAGCAAAGAGATAGTAATTTGTTTTGAACTTCCGACGATGATAGGAATGGTCTGACCAAGTCTGCAACAAAGTACATACTGATCGGTATTAATCTATCCATACCAATTCTTCTTTTTTTCAAAGCTCGACCCAACAACCCCAGCGCTAGTGGGGTTGGGACTGAGCAAACAGATAGTAATTTGTTTCGAACTTCCGACGATGATAGGAATGGTCTGACCAAGTCTGCAACAAAGTACGTACTGTTCGGTATTAATCTATCCATACCTTTTCTTTTTTTCAAAGCTCGACTCAACAACCCGTAATAGAATGGTAACCTTAGTATTTCAAAACGACCGCCAAGGCGGTTATTTTTAAATATCCTCGACCCAAAGCAGAGTGCCCAGACAATTATAGCGTCGGCTAAAGACTCGTCGTGGCCATAATACTAGTCCACTCTAGTCCCCTAATCAGGCCATGTATTTGTATTCCCGAGACTTGGAATTTCACACGATATGTTTCATCAACCATCATGGCACTAAATCGGTGTGGAATCAACACTTTAATGAGGGATCCCTATGATTTCGTGAACTTAGTCGTCCGTACGTCTGTCAGCAGATTAATGTCTTTTGGCAGATTAATTTTCGAAGAGGTTAATATATCTTGCTCAGACTTGGTGTGAGTGTCCTATGGATTAATGCACAGGTGAGTTCGTAGTAGGGTCCCACAACCTTGTATTTAGGGGTGGTAAAGGGGGGTTTTCAGTTAAGAGATTAACAAAATATTTGTTTCAATGGAATTAGGTGGTTGGTTTAGAGATCAAGAGGAGATCTGAACTTCATTTTCTTGCCATTCACGCGCAAGCCCCCCAAAACCTGTAAAATTGGGAAAAGTATTTTTTTCTGAAGTCGATTAGAGGTTCGATATAAGGGTAAGCACACTTTAGCTATATGTGAACTTTATTTTCGTGCCCAACACGCAAAAATACTTCAGACGGTCACTGAAGTAAGCAAACCCATTGTGATACTTTAAACACCGTAACCTGGCCGTTCGCTGATGCACAACAACTGATAAAACAGTGTGTGTCTCAATTTGACTTTATTTTTAAATTACTGTTCCCACTCATTACTGTTCATAAATGTTTGCTAGTTTTGAGCTTTCCTCTCCGGGACGTAGCTAGAGACACAAACCTGTCATGGATGTTTGGAACTGAGAAGGAGTCTGATTGTCCGTTAAAGCACAATGGACACTTCTAATGCTTTACTTTGTATTAAATGCTTCACAAATAAACATTTCAGACTTCCTTTCGAAGGCGCTACGAAAATCGGCCGTTCTCTTGTTATCCCTCGTCTTTACCTCTCTGGCATTTCGACGATCCAAATCTCAGGAGCTGGGATACCGTGGCAGGTAATGCTTGATAGAAAAGGATATATTTGATATGTCACCAAAGTCAAGCCGCAGATGCAGTTTACCTGATTGTTCTAGTGTTTCATCAGAAGTTCCATGGCTTAAAGTGCCTTTTAAAAGTTTTTCTTTGTGGAATAGTATTGTGAAGCTTAATTAACTTGCTTTATAAAATGTACCAGAATATGCAATAAGCTTATAAAAAATAACATGGCTACAAAAATCATTAAAAAAAAAATTAACTTATTCAAATCAGAATTATACAAGCTGATTTATGCATAAAATAAAGATCTACTAAGTATTACAAGAAACATCACTTTTATCTTTGTCCAAGCTAGTAAATTGAGCATGTACTGGCCCAAAAAATTACGCTTCGAAATATCACAGAGAGGAAACTGTTGAAAAAGCTGCTGATCTAGGGGGTAAGCATTGTTCCTAGGTTGTTACAGAGTGGGATTGGGGTAGTTTGATGTGCCCATTGAACTTTAAGTTATATTTTTTTTTTTTTTTTTTGTATATGGCCCTTGGGCTTTTGAAATACAATGGTATATTTATCTGTCTATACGGATCTGCAAGCAATTATCAATACTGATTGTGGCTCCTATTTAACAACTACTTTCGAGTAAAAAACAACAACAACGAAACACGACTTTCTTGCATCCAGAAATGGATTCAATCCACTCTCCATTCCTAACTGCAAAGTTGAACTGCTAGCAAGAATTTATAGGTTATGCTGCTGGACATGATACATCTCTACTATTTCTTACAAAAAGGGACAAGATGAACGAGGTATGTGATGGTGCGACACTCAGGCTTCATAAATCATAATATCATGTTGTTAATAGCGCAAAAAGTATCTGTCCAACTGTCTGAGTTCCCAGAAGGATAAGAAATTCGGATGAGCTCGATGGTATTAGTACAGGGTTTCCTCACGTCAGTACGGAATAATGGGGTCCAGCTATAAAATCCGGACACATTCATGTTACTACGGTCAGTTTGGAAGGGAAACTCAACGTCAGACGGACTTGGCAGCTGATCAACGAAACAAGTAAATGCGTATGCGGAGTTGATCGCCGCACCCGATTATCAGCATTTCTCTGCTTGGAACCGAAGTAAAAAGGCACTGCAAACAAATTTACAGGCCCGGACATAGCGATCAAGGTACCCTGGCAGTTCACCGTCGGGGCGCCAGTTTTGGTAATCTGACAAACACAAACTTGACTTTTATTTTTTTACCACCACTTCGGTCCCTAGCCCGGATCCCCTTCCGAGGCGGGAGCCTTAGGCACCTGCTTAGTTTGCCTAGACGGAAGTTCGCCACTATGAATTTTTTATTGCGCTGTCGGCCAGACATTAAACGGAACCAAGGAAACTAATATATTTCAAGACACCGAGGAGATGGTCATCAGAGGCGTTACAAGCCAAAATGTCTGGGGGAGGGGGGGACGAGGCATTTACCGACTGGATGGTAATTTTCACCGACTTTTTCTGCAGAAAAACCGACTGTTTTCCACAACAAAAATTAAATTTTTGAAAAAATTGATTGATTTTCAGAAAAACCGACTATTTTGACGAAAAATCGACCAATTTTCAGAAAAACCGACTGTTTTCATGAAAAAATCAACTGTTATGACGAAAAATTGCGGCGCTCCCCCCCCCCCCCCAGTCGTGACGCCCCTGATGGTCATACGCTCACTTTTGAAATGCACTAAAGGGCAACTGCAACCAATTTATCAACGGTTTAAAATCGAATTCAGCTGGGGTAAGCTCTGAAATCAGTAACGGCGCATTTGCCCTTCGGCCAAGTGCCATATAGCAATCGCAATTTCTGTCCGTCTGTCGGTCTGTCTGTCGGTCGGTCCGGGTTTTGCTAGTTCGGGCACTTTCACATAAGCTAGGACGATGAAACTTGGCAGGCATTTCAGGGACCCCAAATGATTAAGCTGGAAATAGTCACTTTTCCGATCCGAGCATCGTGGGCGGAGTAGAGGGAGGGGGAATCCGGAATCTAGAGATATTCATAGCTTTTGAACGTGATCGTGAAATTTTGATAATTGGGAAGATCTCGTGCCTCGGACGACCCACTTAAAGTTTGGACTGGATTCAGTGACTTTGGGGGGAGCTGGAGGGGGGGAACCGGAAATCTTGGGAAACGCTTACAGTACAGGGATCGGGACGAAACTTGGTGGGAAGAACAAACACAAGTCCTAGATACATCATTGACATAACCGGACCGGATTCGGGCACTGTGGGGGGAGTTCGGGGGGGGGGGGGAATTCGGTGATCCCGCGAGTTCGGTAGGCTGCTAGGAAGATTAAATTTGGTAGGCATATCAGGGGCCCGAACAGACTGCTCTGAGAATAATCGTTTCCCCGATCTCACCATCGTAAGGGGAGTGGAGGGATGGGGAATCCGGAAATTAGTAACATGCATAACTTTGGGAGGAGTAATCGGACCTGCATGAAACTTGACAAGCGTCAAGAACAAGTGCCTAACTTGGTGGGAAGAACAAGCTTAAACCCTAGATACATCACTGACACTTATTTTTTTCGTAAAGCACTTTCATCCAGCATACAACACAGGTACAAGCACATAGAGGTACCACAAATCACACGAAAATTCCACTTTATGAAAACCGATTATTCGTGAATACAGGAGCAACAAAGTAACGCATTTTCATCGCGTATTCAAGCCTCTTTAAGTGAATAAGTGATGGGTAACTAGATTGTCCTATCTCAGCCGTTTTCGGTTAACCTTTAAGATTTTACTTCCTTGTGCTTGGATGACAGACTTCGGCGATGATACTAGACTTACATTGGCATTCTGTGGGCGTACGAAAGCGTATGATACAGTCAAGTTTCATTGCCCGTTAGCCCGGCAAAGTAAAAACAATAAAGTAAGTAATAAGTAATTCATTTGTAACCCGCCATTTCGAAAAAAAGCGAAGTAAATGAAAAAAAAAATAAAACACATAAAGACACATAAAAATACACTAATTTTCAATCTTAGGCCAGGAAGCAGTGGAGAAGGTCGTGTGGGTCGTCAATGATTTAGTAAGTAAGTAAGTAGGTAAGCATGGAGAAATTTTATTTGGAAATGTTCCTGTTGAACAATTGTCAACCATCTCTTTCTTCAACTACAACAGCTTGAATGTGAAACTAAAAGTTCACGCTTCTAGCCCTGTCTCAGGAGCACACCTTTGTTGTGATCAAGGGGTCTCGGGAAAAGTAGTAGCTTGCATTTGGATGTTATTTCGACTGGAATTTTTCGTGAAAAAAAAATGTGAAGAAATTGCAACAAAAATGACCAGAAGTCGGTGTAATGCGTCATTTTAAGGGTATTTCTTCAGAGATGCTCCCAATTTTGAGAGATGTACATGTATTGTTCGCTCGGGCATCCTTATTTGATGTACAATTTTTGTTTTGTGCTAGTAATAATTTTAAGCGTAGGCTACTCAAGTTGAACAGAATAGAGCTCTTCCGTGTCCTCGGTGATCTCAAAATTTGTGTAAATACTACCGAGTGTTTCATTTCATGTATGAATTCTGCAACAAATAAACTTACATTTTTGTATACGGATTACAAAATAAACTAGCCCCTTCATATTTTATAACGTGTATACTTTTAATCCTGCCGAATGCGATCTGTCGAGTCCAGGCGGGCTAAAAAAAAAAGACCAAAGGTTTCGATGGGATCCTAAAAATTTAAAATTTCATTCAGACAAATTGTCAAAATAGGTTAAACGTTTATCTAGAAGAAATTTTTTGGCAAACTCGTAATTAAGTAGTGCGATTTTACTTCTGAGAAACCAATACTGAAAAACTTGATTTATTGTAGGGTGACAATAACACAGTGTCCTGTTGCTAGGTTCGTATTTCGGGCCAACTACTTGTCTGGCGAAAAAATGGTTTTCACATTCGTGTTCAGCATGTCTTCTAACCCCTTAATTGACTATCTCATTAGCAATTTAAAAATATTTTGATTCTCCCTTAATTTAAAAAAAAACCCTCCTCCACCCCTAAATGTAGGGCTACAGAGCCCATCTACGAACTAGACCTTTTCAAACGAATTCAGCGTATCTCCTTATCCCAATAAAAAACCTCTAATCAACTTCAAATAAAACTTTAACTCATATAATTTTATATAGACATCAAGTTTCGTTAAGATCTGATAACCCATTCGAAAGTTATGCATGCTACTAATTTCCGGATTCTGCCGTCTCCCCCTTCCCCCACGATAGTCAGTTCGGGCAAGTGACTGCTTCCAAGTTAATCTGGTAGGGTCCCTGTGATGCCTGCCAAGTTTTATCGTCCTAGCCAACCTAAGTATATTAACTACGGATCGCCGGAATTCCGGAACCCCACTCTACCTCCCCCCACAGTGTCCGAATCTGGTCCAGTCATATCAGTGATGTATCTAGAGCGTGTGCTTGTTCTTCGCACCAAGTTTTATCCCTATCGCTCCACTCTGAGAGTTTCACACGATTTCCGGTTCTCCCCTCCGACTCCCCCCAGATTCATCGGATCCGGCCATGACTTGAAATGAGAAATCTAAGACACAAGATCTTTCCAGATATCAAGTTTCATTAAGATCCAATCACCCGTTCGAAAGTTATGCATGTCCCTATTTTCTGAATTCCGCCACCTCCTCCTCCCCCACGATGCTCGGATCGGGCAAGTGACTATTTCCAAGTTAGTTTGATCGGGTCCCTGATACGCCTGCCAAGTTTTATCGTCCTACCCCACCTGAAAGTACAGTAAGTACAGATCGCCGGAATTCCGGACCCCTCCCCTCCAACTCCGGACTCCCAACCCCCTCCAATTCCGGACCCCAACCCCCACAGTGTCCGAATCCGGTCCAATTCTCTCAGTGATGTATCTAAGGCTTGTGCTTGTTCTTACCACCAAGTTTCATCCCGATCGCCCCACTCTGAGAGTTTCACACGATTTCCGGTTCTCCCCCCCCCCCTACTACCCCCCAGATTCATCGGATCCTGTCCGGATGCGAAATGAGACATCTGAGACACGAGATGTCTGAGATCGGATTATGATCCGATCACCCGTTCGAAAGTTATGAATGTCCCTATTTTCCGGATTCCACCACCTCCCCCTCCCCCCACGATGGTCGGATCAGGCAAGTGACTATTTCCAAGTTAGTTTGGTCGGGTCGCCGATATGCCTGCCAAGTTTCGTCGTCCTAGCGTTCTGGAAGTACCCTAACTCGCAAACACCGGACTAACCGACCGACCGACCGACCGACGGAAATGTGATCGGTATATGGCACTTGGCCGGAAGGCAAGTGCCATAAAACATCCGGTTACAACCTGATTCCGGACTAATTATATTTATTTACTTATTAATAGAAAAAGACGTTAAGCCGAAGCTTCTCTCTCTACAAGCACACAGATGTTTACTACATTTTTCAACACTGCACTATACACTTAACATATAACAAATATAAACTAAAAAGGGTTCACATACGCGCTATTGCAGAACGATGTACCAGCAAGATGTTGTTTGAATGAAAGTAAATTTGGGTGGGAAACGGTCTCCTCCGATAAACCATTCCATGCCTGGCATGCACGGTAACAAAATGAACGTTGACCAATTTTCCGGTTTATTTTTGGTGGGTATAACCTCAAAGAATGCTGACGGGTTGACTGATATGAACTAAACTCAAAAAACTGTTTTTTGTCCAAATTATCTACCGAGTTGAGAATTCTGTAAGTGTTCAGAATGTCGTTACGATCCCGACGGAACTCCAATGAAGGTAGATTAAGATGTCTCATTCTGTAATCGTAGGTAGAGTACCGTAGGTATGTAAATTAATTTTGTGGCCCGGCGCTGAACCCTCTCTACTCGGGACCGGTCTGTTTTGTTTACGGGATTCCAAACTGAAGAGTTATACTCGACTATACTCGTCGTAAAAAAAGATTGTCATATACAGACTCAGCCTTTTTTCTTACCCCTTAATCTGTCATCTAATCAAACTTTTGATTTTAATCGCCTGCTTCGTCAGGCGATTTTCAATGTTGGGAAAATTCAACTTCAATCGGGCGACTGTACGATTTTATGCATGCAACAGCAACACGGACGACCCTTTTGATGATTCACTTTTAGAAATTTATTATTTTTTATTATTTTAATTATTTAAGGGTTATTTTTAATTATTTTTCGTGCTAAATTATGTTGCCGACGAAAATTCAGTGTGAACATCCAGGCGATAAAAATCTTCTGTCGCTGCGATTGAAAAATATCGTTCTTCGCCGCGATTTGCTCTGTGTGAATCTAGGGCTACTGTGCATCAAGAAAGCAATCGCATTTCCCCCTAGGCATTATCGTTTTCCCCTTGTCTTTCTCGTCGCGCGACCAAAATTTGCTTCGGCTTCGTCCCCAGAAGTTCTTCGCCTCTAGCTTTCTAAATTGCCACACTCTAGTACCGGGAATCAAGCAAGTTCTTTATGTCAAGCATGCAAAAATTTAACCCTAGGTTCACAGAGACGTTCACACTGAAGCGACATCGGCCATCGCTGAGATTTTCGTCGCCAAAATCGACGATTTCTGTTGCTTCGTCAGGCGATTTTCAATGTTAGGAAATTTCAGCTTTAATCGGGCGACAGTACGATTTTATGCACGAAACAGCAACATTTCGCGTTAAATTCTTTTGCCGACGAAAATTCAGTGTGAACATCCAGGCGATAAAGATCTTCTGTCGATGCGATTGACAAATCTCGTTCATCGCCGCGATTTGCTCTGTGTCAACCTAGGGTAAGAGGAGTAAAACTTCGCCGGATGCAAGGTTTATCTCATGATCCTTAAAGCACCCCTCGCACAGTTTACTCTTTACATTCCGATACTTTACAATAGTTGAATATTTTAAAACTAGGCTACGCTTTCAAGAAATTACCCGCAGCTTTGGCTGTTTTATTCCTTTGTCAGGCCCCGTTGACTTTACCAAACAAGAGCTGCAAGCTCATATGGCACTTGCAAGGCTGGGTCAGAGGGTGAAAGTAGGAATTCTTCAATTTGTGGATTTGTTGTGATTATTTGTAAGCAAAACCCTTGAGATAATGGGTCCTTGGAAATCATGAGAACGTATCGTTTGGTAATACATTTGGCTGTGATGATGCGCACTTTAGGGGCGCTAGAAATTCATCTGTAATCAAAACTCTTGAAGCAAAAATGATGATGAGCTCATCGGGAGAATGAAATGTATATTTTAATCAAAAGTATCATTTGTACTTTAAGAACTTCAGTTGTAAGCAAAACCCATGAGGGGAAAATATTCTAATCATGTCAAGTCTCTAATGTTCAAGTTTCATGGTCCTAGCACATCTGGAAGTACTTTAACTGGTGATCACCGGAATTCCGGACCCCCCTTCCTCCCCCCACAGTGCTCGATTCCGATACAGTTCTGTCACTGATCAATCTAGGGTTTGTGCTTGTTCTTCCCACCAAGTTTCATCCCAATCGCTCCACTCTTAGCGTGTCACAAGATTTACGGCTCCCCCCTGACTCCCCCCCCCACAATAATAGGATCCGGTTCGGACTTCACACGGGACATCCGAGACATGAGGTCTTTCCAAATATCAAGTTTCATTAAGATCTGATCACCCGTTCCAAAGTTATACGTACCTCTAGATTCCGGATTCCCCTTCCCTCCACTCCCCCACGGTGGTCGGATCGGGGAAGTGACTATTTCCAAGTTAGTTTGGTCGGGTCCCTGGTACGCTTGCCAAGTTTCACTGTCCCAGCCCACCTAAAAGTAACTTAACTCCGTATCACCGGAATTCCGCCCCCCCCCCCTCCAACTCCCACCATAGTGCATGAATCCCGCCTGCGTCTGCCAATGATGTACCTAGGGCTTGTGCTTGTTCCTCTCACCAAGTTTCATCCCGATCCCTCCACTTTAAGCTTGTCATATGATTTCCGTTCCCCCCCTGCGCCCCCCCCCCCACATTCATCGGATTCGGTCCGGACTTGAAATGGAACATCTGAGAAATGACGTCTCTCCAAATATCAACTTTCATTAAGATCCGATAACCCGTTTGAAAGTTGTGCATGCCACTAAATTCCGGATTCCGGCTCCCCTCCCTCCCCCCACGATGGTCGGATCGGGCAAGTGACTATTTTCAACTTAGTTTGGTCGGGTCCCTAATATGCCTGCCAAGTTTCATCGTCCTAGCATATCTGGAAGTACCCTAACTCGCAAACACCGGACTAACCGACCGACAGATCGACGGAAAAGTGATCAGTATATGGCACTTGGCCGGAAGGCAAGTGCCATAAAAACAGGGACACATTTACAAATCCGTTTTTTCTGAGGACCATGCATTGAATATCGCGAAACAAGGAAAGTGCGAAAATCAGTGGTTGTCGTTAGGGCAAAAATGTACCGTATAAAATTCGGGTGTGCGGGTACAAAGATTGATGAAGCAATCGCGGAAATAGGTTGCAGTGCCATTATAGGTAACGACGGGTCCATTATATAGTGTCTAATTACTGACATCCAACAGCCCAGCTTAAAGTAGTTAACCGATATGTCGGGGAGGGGAGAGACCATTACCTTACCGCTTGATGGAATGACTATTGCTACACCCTACACTACATACAGTCCCATTTCTTTTATCACAATCCTAGCGGTAAACCACACAACATTATTCGAAACTATGAGAACCTGCAACGACCATTTATGACTAAGTGTCAGTCAATCCCACCCGCTTAAATATTACTCAGTGGGTCAGACCACGTGCTCTAGTACGGGTATTTACTTCAAGAAAACATGGCCGACTGATATGACTGACAAAAAAACTTGAAAACACAGAACTGAAAGAAGAATAACGCCCAATATTTAGTTTTATTCGTGAACAAGCTAAATGCTTTTCTTTTTGGCTGATTTTAATGTTCAGACTTAATTTAAGCTTGCTCATTTGGTGCAATCCCACCCGCTCATAAATTTTTTAGTGGGTCAGACCGCGTGCTCTAAATCAGTGGTTCCCAACCGATGGTACGCGTAACCAAAGGGGTACGCGAGACCCTTGCAAGGGGTACGCGAAGGTACCAAAATCGGTTTAGCCTGTAGCTTCAAAATCTCACCTCGCTGGTTTTTGATTTCCGAAAGCCTAATATTACCAGCAGAGGGATCACTTATCAACAAACATATTTTTTTTTTTTTTGGGGGGGGGTCATATTGATTCCAAAGTAGCTAGCCTACTGCCTTAAAAGCTATTACCGTCTCAAACAATATTATTTTAAGAAGAATCGAAGACATTCCGAGTGATATTGTCATTCAGGTCGCGAATTAAGCTAACTTAAATGTTTCCGATACAGTTTGATGAAAGAACCGATGTTTCACATGAAGCAATGATTATAGTCTTTGTCCGTTATAGAGATTTACATAAGAGAAAAAATTCTGTTTAGAAAAACCTCCTGTGACCGGTATTTATTAGTTTGCAGTAATAGGGTAAAACTTTTAACTGGATCCAAAATATATTTGTGTTATCGTGATCTCAAACCGGTAGAAACAGACTGACTATAACAAATATTGCTGTTAATGACATCGAATCAATATTTGGACAAATCTTTGCTACAAAGCAGCCTCAAAAGTGTCTTACTGATTTGATATTCAATTTTGTATTTTCCTACCCATGTATGCCTCATCATTTATGACAATAAATGATGTGTTTTTACAAGTTCTGGAAAAGGGGGTACGCAACTTTTTGGAACCTTAATTAGGGGTACGCGATACGGAAAAGGTTGGGAAAAACTGCTCTAAATTACTGTATGGGTATTTACTTCAAGAAAACATGGCCTATTATAGGCAGACTTGACATAAAACTTCAAAACTCATAACTGAAAGAAGAATACTGCCCAATAGTTAGTTTTATTCATGAACAAGCTAAATGCTTTTCTTTTTGGCTGATTTTCTTGTTAAGACTTAATTTAAACTTCCTCATTATGGTGCTTCCAAACTAGAGGACACGAAGCTCGTACCGAGTTTCGGTTCAAAGTCGTGAACTGGATGCGGATGATGCAAATATCTTCCGATTTTAATCCTTTATGATTAGATATGACTTTCAATTATTGGGACAAGAAAGTACTCTCCACGAGTGCTATAGATGACCCCGACGCGACCGCAAACTTAAAGGACCCCTCTTGCTTATTCTGCCTTTTATATTATACCTAGCTCTCTTGTACAATGAGAAGCTTCTAAAATTCTCACCTTCCTTTTTGTGCCTACGAACTTTTAGCACTTTTTCGGATATGCCAAGTTTTGCCCGTCACACAACGCAAAGTTTGCCAGAATCTTGAATGTCCGCGGACGACTCTTTCCCATATAAGGATAGGAGAATCTTCCGTTTTTTTACTTCTTTCATTTGCTTAGTTTCCCAGCATTTTAACCACGGCGCGTCAAGTTTTCAAACGTTTTGTGCCCAGCCGCGTGGGAGAGCAGGAGGGCTGGATAGAGTCGACAGGCTCCAACAAGAAAATCGCTAATTTCAGATGGAAAGTAATGGTATTTTCGGAAACAAAAATTCTGATCCGTTTCATGGGGTAAAGATCATTTCTAGTAAAAGTTGTGCTTTAAAACTTAACTGTCTAGTCCCAGCAGTTGCCGGCGCCACTAGCGTTTCCACGGCGTACTAGTGCGGCTCAAAGAGCTTTTAAGGAAGCTATCAATTTTACGACAGTAACCTCTTTATAGCTATATCTGTTTTCAAGCTCGTAAAGAGATCTATAAAACATCGAAAGTAGAAACAGACAGCTTTATTACATTTACCAAAGCAAAAGTCAGACCCCCTTTTCTGCTTTATCAGCTGGCAGCAGGAAAAACAAAGCAACGGAGAGGGAAGATCAATCTCGGCATTTCTTCCTCACACCGCTAGAAAGACTGAAACTCTTGTGCCTTTTTCAGCGCTATCACGCTGCGATAATACAAGTAAATTTTTGCTTTCCGGAAAGCCAACAGGCGAACTGTCACGTGGTATCAATCGAAACTGTGGAACCAAAAAGTGCGAAGATCAAAACCACGAAAAGGATAACCGATACTTGTAAAAATAGTGAAAGAGAAACCACGACGGTTGAAACAGTGTAAGTCAATACCGCGACCAGGGAAAACCGCGAAACTCAGAAAGTGCAAAAACGTTAAAGTAATTGAGTATATTTCCTTTATTTTTCATGATGAAAGGATCAGATGAAGTATGATAGTTCCTTTTGATGAATAAAATTCTATTCGATTCATTACACTTCGCAATTAAATTAAAAAAATTTGTCAAAACCGCGCCTGACAAGAAGGGCCTATGCCGAATATCGTGATACTCCTTATCTTTAATTAGAATCATGATTGTCGGTATATTTCAATATAGCGGACTGAAGGATTAAGTTACACAGGCCTAGCAAAGGCATTTGAATGAATATCTTGTCACTGAGTCATTCCAAGTAAACTTATAAAACAGCAGCAGTAAGCTCTCTCAGACGAAGGTGACAACTATGGTTATACACTACCGGCTGTCAGAAAACGAACGGCTTATCAAAATGAATGGCTACCTCCGTACGAAGAACAAGACCAAAGGTGTCGATGGGATCCCACAAATCTAATATTTGATTCAGACAATTGGGTCTTGCCTTCGCCAGGCTAATCATCAGAGAAAACCAAGTTCAGATATACCTCTGCAAGCTACATCTATTTTCACGCTACTGACTGAGACTTCCTGCTTTACTTCCGCCAAGTTTCAGGTTTCGCCCGAATTCCGAACGAACTACTAGTCCAGCAAAAAAAAAATCAAGACACGAATCCAGCGTCCTATAAAGAACATCTAATCAACTTTAAATGAAACTTTGACTTAAAAAAAAATAATTCCGGTTAAGATCGGATTCCGGACTACTTAAATGTCCGGGTAAAAAATGATGGTCATATACAGACTCAGCCTCTCTTCTTACCCCTATATCTGTCATCTAATCAAACTTTTGCTTTCAACAAATTATCCGGTTTTGGCCGGATTCCTGGCGAACTAGTTGTCCAGTGAGAAAATGATTTTCACCATCGTGTTCAGCATTTTTTTTACTTCTAAATCTAACATTTAATCAACTTCAAATGAAACTTTTACTTTTAACCAACTTTCCGGTTTTCGCCGGATTCCGGGAGAACTACTTGTTCGGCAAGAAAATGGTT
Source organism: Branchinecta lynchi (assembly GCA_023053575.1). Classification (NCBI taxonomy): domain Eukaryota; kingdom Metazoa; phylum Arthropoda; class Branchiopoda; order Anostraca; family Branchinectidae; genus Branchinecta; species Branchinecta lynchi. The sequence goes on from JAKZAP010000006.1 coordinate 17,830,957, forward strand.
TTCATCATCGTGTTCAGCATGTTTTCTTACCCTTAAATCGAACATTTAATCAACTTCAAATAAAACTTTTACTTTTAACCAACTTTCCGGGTTTTGCCGAATTCCGGACAAACTACTTGTCTGGTGAGAAAATGGTTTTGACTATCGCGCTCAGCATGCCTTCTTACTCCATAATCGACTATCACATAATGTAGGGCTACAGAGCCCATCTACGAACTTGACCTTACCCTTGACTCAATGAATCTTCACACCAAGTTTCATCAAAATATCCCATTCCCTTCGAGAGTTATCGTGCTCACAGACGGACGGACATTTTTGCGATGTCATAGTTATCCCTCCACTTACGTTTTGGGATCCCAAAAAGATGAAAGACTATGTGATGTACTGAAACTGCTGTCATACAGATAATATTCAGATTTCTGACCGTGCACATCTCCGGATAGGAAGTTGAATTCCGACTGATCTCTTGTCCGCTAAATACGTGGAATTATGAATTCAACTGCCGGTTAGGTTGGTAGCGGTGCCCTTAGCCTATTCCGGGGATGACTTTTTCGGTTATGACCGTCCTCACCAGCAATGCCTGCTCTCACAGTAGTCTAGGTCAGTGGTTCCCAACCGGTGGTACTCGTACCCAAAGGGGTACGCGAGACCCTCGCAAAGGGTAAGCGAAGGTACGGAAATCGGATTAGTCTATAGCTTCAAAATAACATCACACTCGTTTTGATTGCCAAAAGCAGAATATTATCAGCAGAAGAGGCACAACGAGCCAAACATTTTTTGTTTTGGGAGGTGGCAAGGTATTTTTACCGACCGTTTTTCAAGAAAAAACAACTGTTTTTATGAAAAATCGTGGCGAAGCGCCGCGATTTTAAACATGATAACAACTGGCCGACCACTTTGTTTCAAGGAGAATCGAAGACATATTGTCATTCAGGTCACGAATTATGCTAATGATAATATTAGCAATGCAGCTTGATGAAAGCACGGATGTGTGACTTGAAGCATTGCTCAGTCTTCGTCCGTTATCGATATTTTCTGACATAAGAGAAAATATTCTATTTTGCGAAGAACTATTCGTGTGACTGGTTTTTATCAGTCTGCATTGACAGGCTGGAACTTATAACTGAATCGAAAATCCATTCGGTGGAGTCGTGATCTCAAGCTTCCCCTAGAAACAGGCTGAGTAAAAGAATGTTGCCGTTATTTGAGATCAGAATCTTTTTTGCTACAAAGCAGCCTCAAGTGTCCCACTGATTTTGTATTTATTCTTGTCCATGTATGCCTCATCATTTACGACAACAAATTACGTGTGTCTCAAGTCCTGGAAAAGGGGGTACGCAACCTTTTGGAAACTTGATCAGGGGTATGCGGTTCGGAAAAGGTTGGGAACCACTGGTCTAGGTATTTGATATTAAAGTTTAACTGAAAAGCCAATTTATTTTTGTATCATTTAACTATTTACACTGTATTATTTTGAGTGCATTCAGGGAGTTTTTTTTCACTATTTGCTCTATTATGACGCTCAGAATATCTACGGCCGTCCTCACAAAGCAGAAATATTTGAATCTGAATATAAACGCGGCTTTTCAGTGGTCAGTCATCAGCACGAGGAAGGTGGCTCACTGTGTGAACACTTATTTTTCGTGAATCGTTTTCGTCAGGCATACTCCACATATACAAGCGCATAGCGGTACCAGAAATCAGACAGGGAAATTTCAGTATTTAAACATCGGTTATTCGCGAATAGCGAGCAACCAAGTAACGCATTTTCATCGGGTCTTCAAGCCTCTTTAAGTAATACACTGTAAAAAAAAATCTCCAAATAAAGATGCAGTATTTGCTACTGGGATTAATCTTGTCTCTATTGGGATAAAATTAATCCAAATTATGGATAATCTTATCTCAGTAAAGGCAAGATTAATCCCAGTAGCAAATAGTGCAAGATTTTGTTTTACAGTGTAAGTCAGGGGTAACTAAATTGTCCTGTTACATCCCTTTTCAGTTAAACTTTAAAGCCAGAACGTGGACAAGGTGAAAGAAGTGACGGCAACTCTGCTCAGGTTCTGCAATGTGTGAGCAATATCAAGAACAGATAATCACAAGAACCTCCGTCTCCCTATATCTGTAACGCAACCATGCGAAGCTGAATATGTTCTGATACCCTACCCGGTGTAAACGAGCGGAAGAGGAGCTACGCAGAACAGCGTAATTTGTCACCTCTACGAACAGCTATATCGCAGTAGAACTGAGCAGAAGAATACAAACGACGCCTGAGTCGTCCTTTACAACTGATTGGTTGTCTACCATTGTGACGTCACTCCCAACTCGCTGCGGACCGGGTTGGCTAACCTGCTGGAAGGCATGGCTTCCTACATGTTTTCATTTGGTATGCGCAGCGGCGAAGAGGGAAGCTCGGAGGGAAGTAGACGGGTATCAACTCAAACCTCACAGCAAGTACCTCTAGCTCTGCTCAGCTTTATGGGGGTATCCAAAGTCGCTGCATACGATCAAAGAAGGAGGTTTTATTGGATTATTTGTTCTTGGATGTAGTTCAATAACATGTTTCCTTATTTTGTTGGTTCATTCGTGCTTTTTACATCGTTCTCTATTACAAAGTAACAGTAAAGCGGGTCATATATAATTAAAATGTCTAGTAGCCAGAAAGGTGAAGTGCAAGGGAGCTTTCGAAGTAGCAAATCGGACGAAACAAGAGCAAAGGTTTCGATGGGATCCCAAAAATGCGATATTTGATTTAGACAACTGTGTCTTGTCTTCGCCAGACTCCTTGAACATCTTTTTTTCTTCTTCAAAATTCAGAAACAGATCAAGGCCAAATAGCTAATCATCTGTGAAAACTAAGTCCAGATATGGATTCAGCCAGAGTGTTTACCCCTATGATTCATATATACTTTGACGAAAATTTCCTGCCTTACTTCTGCCAATTTTCCGGTTTCGACTGAATTCCGGAAATACTTGTCCGGAAAAATGGAAGCTAAGAAAGGAACTCAGCGTATCTTCTTTCGCCAATATCGAACGGGTACACAATTATTGTCATATACGGATTCAGCATCACTTCTTACCCCTGAATCGGATTTCTAATCAACTACAAATAAAACTTTTACTTATAAAATTTTTTCCGGTTTTGGCCGGATTCCGGACGAAGTACTTGTCCGGGTAGAGAAGGATTTTCATACAAGTGTTCAGCATGTCTTCTTACCCCATAATCGACTATCACATTAGCTGTTTCAAAATATTTTGCTTGCCCCTTAATCTGAACCCCCTCCCCCATCCTTAAATGTAGGGCTACAAAGCCTATCTACGAACCTGACCTGTCCGATGACCCAAAAAATCCTCACACCAATTTTCATCAAATATCTCATTCCCTTCAAGTGTTATCGTGCTTACAGACGGATAGACAGACGGACAACTTTTGCGATGTCATAGGTATCCCTCCACTTACGTTTTGGGATCCCGAGAAGTCCGCAGATTGCCGAAGCCTGCCCGAAATGCCTGATTTTCCACAAAGTGCACTCAGCCTCTCGCCATAACGCCGTAAGATGCTAGGCATACCACACGCAATGAAATACTGACGATCTCAGTGATATTCACAACTTGTTCTTCTTTGTTACTCGTGTACTCGTGATGACTAACTTGTTCCCAGCGAAGAGACGGAAACGTCATGACAACAAACATTGTTGATTGGTTTACACACAATCTGAATCAAGTTTAGAAGGTTCATTTGGGTGACGTTTCTTGTTCTTCCCGAGGTTCACTGGCACTCACCGAACCGGATTAATCAACGGGTTAATAAACCAACGCCTGCCAGATTCTATCTGAACAAGAACAGAAGTGTCGACGGGATCCAAAAAATCTAATATTTGATTCAGACAATTGGCTAATCATCAGAGAAAACCAAGTTCAGATATACCTCTATAAGCCATATCTATTTTGACGATACTGACCAAGACTTCCTGCTTTACTTCTGCAAAGTTTCCAGTTTCGCCCGGATTCTGAGCGAACTACCTAGTCCAGCAAAAAAAAAAAATTCATAAAAGAATCCAGAGTCGTAGCGTAAATTATCCAGCGTAAAACTTTGACAAAAAAAAGATTCCGGTTACAACCGGATTCCGGACTAATTATATGGTCGTGTAAAAAAACGATTGTCATATACAGACTCAGCCTCTCTTCTTACCCCTTAATCTGTCATCTAATCAAACTTTTGCTTTTAACAAATTTTCCGGTTTTGTCCGGATTCCGGGCGAACTAGTTGTTCGACGAGAAAGTGGTTTTCACCATAGAGTTCAGCATATTTTTACCCCTAAATCGAACATTTAATCAACTTCAAATGAAACTTTTACTTTACCAACTTTCCGGTTTTCGCCGGATTCCGGACGAACCACTTGTTCGGCGAGAAAATGGTTTTCACCATGGTGTTCAGCCTGTCTTTTTACCTCTACAACCAACATTTAATCAACTTCAAATAAAACTTTTACTTTTAACCGACTTTCCGGTTTTTGCCGGATTCCGGAAGAACTACTTATCCGGCGAGAAAATGGTTTTCATTATCGTGCTCAAAATGCCTTCTTACCCCATAATCGGCTATCACATTAGCTGTTTAAAAATATTTTGTTTGTCCCTTAATCTGAACCCCCTCCCCCACCCCTAAATGTAGAGCTACAGAGCCCATCTACGAATTTGACCTTACCCTTGACCCAATGAATCCTCACACCAAACATCAACATATCTCATTCCCTTCGAGAGTTATTGTGCTTACAGACAGACGGACAGACGGAAATTTTTGCGATGTCATAGCTATCCCTCCACTTACGTTTTCGGATCCCAAAAACAGCTTTTGTGCGACGTATGAACGCCACGAAAGTTTCATAAACAACATACCATTATTTCTTGGCAGAGACTGTGGTGATTTCTTCTGTACATGGGCTGTGCCCTGGATGATCCTCAGGTTGGAAGTCTTCTTATACACATTGCCAATAGTGGCAGAGCAGTCCAGATCCATTTTCCCATCTCTGAAATGGCTGGATAGTACTGTGAATTCCAGAGACAGTTCGGACTTACCATAGCCGTCAACCATAGGTTCGGTTATGTATTTACCAAGGTAATTACTTGGAGCCTAGAAAATAATGTCATCAAGTCCCTTTAAGAAAGCCTTGTGCAAAGGTAAAAAAAACAAGGAGTAACTCGAGATTTATTTTTACGAAAAGCAAGAGGTCATTAATAGATGAAAGAAGATTGAAGAAAACAACACCAAAAGAGAAGTGAGCTGGGAAAACAGCCAACCTGGTTATTTTACGTGACAAAAATACGACCTGTCTTCAAGAACCACCATGAGTACTGAAAAGTGATTACCTGATCGTTTATATCCCATACGAATATTATGATTGGTAGGAAAAGAATAAGCAAGCCTCTACAAAATTTCTGGGAAGACGATTAACATCAGATTTTTGTGCAGCAGAAAACTTGTCTTATTGGGATCCCAAAACCTAAGTGGAGGGATACCTATGACATCGCAAAAATGTCCGTCTGTCCGTCCGTCCGTCTGTCCGTCTGTAACCACGATAACTCTCGAAGACAATGACATATTTTGATGAAACTTAAGGTGAGGATTCATTGGGTCAAAGGTAAGATCAAGTTCGTAGATGGGCTATGTAGCTCCATATTTAGGGGTGGGGGAAGGGGTTCAAATTAAGGACAAACAAAACATTTTTTAAACAGCTAATGTGATAGTCGATTATGGGGAAGAATACATGCTGAGCACGATAGTGAAAACCATTTTCATGCCGGACAAGTAGTTCGTCTGGAATCCGGCAAAAACCGGAAAATTGGTTAAAAGTAAAAGTTTTATTTGAAGTTGATTAAATGGTCGATTTAGGGGTAAGAAGACATGCTGAACACGATGGTGAAATAATTTTCTCGCCGAACATGTAGTTAGTCCGAAATCCGGCGAAAACCGGAAAGTTGGTTAAAAGTAAAAGTTTAATTTGAAGTTGATTAAATGTTTGATTTCTGGGTAAAAAGACATGCCGAGCATGATGGTGAAAATCATTTTCTCGCGGGACAACTAGTTCGCCCGGAATCCGCCAAAACCGGAAAATTTGTTAAAAGGAAAAGTTCGATTAGATGACAGATTAAGGGGTAAGAAGAGAGGCTGAGTCGGTATATGACAATGGTTTTTCACCCGGACATATAATTATTCTGGAATCCGGTTGTAACCGGGTTTTTTTTAAGTCAAACTTTTATTCAAAGTTGATTAGATGTTCTTTATAGGGATAAGGAGATACGCTGGTTATGTTTCTGAACTTTTTTTTTGCTGGACTAGTAGTTCGGTCGGAAATCGGCAGGAAGTCTCGGTCAGTATCGTCAAAACAGATATGGCTTATAGAGGTATATCTGAACTTGGTTTTCTCTGATGATTAGCCTGTCCAAGACTGGATCTGGCGAAGACAAGACCCGATTGTCTGAATCAAATATTAGATTTTTCGGATCCTATCGACACCTTTGGTCTTGTTAGTTCTTGGTCTTAGTAGCAACCCATTCTTGTTCCCCAAATTCGAACTCGTGCAATACACATCATCCATCCTAACGACTGGTTCTTGTTTTTTTGCCTCTACCAAGATTGACTCTTAATCCCTACCTTACCTTAATCCCTCTCCCCCTACCTTACGCATGTTTTCACAACTACAGAACGGGAAAAGCTTCAATCTGATCAGAATAGTCTATTTTCCTTAACAGAAATGTCGAGAAATGTGTCCCTTCCGTGTTTTTCTTTATTTGTCAATATTCCGTAGGAATACTTAACCCACTGTCATCAAGGAGACAAAAACAAATATTTTATTCAAGCAATGATACAGTTGATTTACGGGTAAGAAAACATGCTGAATCCATATCACAGATTTCTTTCCTTGGCGAACAAGTATTTTGTCCGGAATCCGTCAAAAAACTCAACAGTATATGTTCGGCTTGAGGTCGGTTATGGAGTATGGAGTAAAAAAGGGGATACGAACTAAGAAGACACGCTGGAACAAAATATTTTCTTAGTTTACATGCCGGACCATATTTGGCCGGATCCAGGCGAAGACCGGAAATTCATTATTCCTAATACTTTCTTGATCAACCCGTTCGAATGCCGATAGTCAAGGACCCAGACTAATAGACTTCGTTTTCTTGGCGGCCTGATACTACTGGTGGAATAATCCGTAAACCGATAAATAGACAGAACTAGTAGCCTACTATGTCTTTACCGGGTGTTAAAAAATTCGATCTAGGGGTAAATAGACGTGCAAAATACTTCCCCTGGGCGCGGGAAAACGGGAAATTCATTATTTCAAACACGAGGTTTATCTAGCTGTTCGTGTCGGTGCCTACAGGCATAGAAGCTTGAATGCGTCTGTCTGCTGTTTTCCAACCGGATAAATTGTATTACCGGAATCTAAAGTAAACCCGAAACTTAGATATAAACAAGATCCTGCGACGAAGTTGATAGGTGGTGTACGATGAAATAAACAACAGGTCGAACCACGGATAGGGATTTTTCTTTTTACTGGGATCGGTAACCCGACGATGATCTGGCTAGACTGCGAAAATATAGACAGACCAATATAACTAATGCACCTGGTTGAGTAGGAAGGAATAACACGGAACCTCGCGAAGACCAGAAATCTTCCAAGACTGGCCCAAGAAAGATTAAGCTTTGGGATCCCAGAGTAATCTTTGGTCCCTGTTGAGGTTAGGTTGATTGTTCTTATTAGGACAGGGAGGATTGTTTTAAGAATCTTGGGAAAGAAACAGTACCCACAGCAGCATCTCCTTTTATCCCTCACATATCCTTCCGCTACATATTTTTGCTGACTTCGAACAGGATTACGGTGGAACTGGTCAAGTGATCAGCGCCAATACAGTAAGTAGTTTATTTGTAACCCGCCGTTTTTAAAAGCGCAGTAAGTGCCGATGCCAGAGTAAATACCAGAGCCAGAGCAAACCATACCGTCTTGTCAACGCGGTAGTGTTGGGGGATATTCGATATCGATAAAGATATATCGGACCAAATATCGATATCGAAACGTAAATATCGATATCGAAAACGATATGAATTTCTGACCTACCAATGAGCTCCTCGGAAAAACAATTGGTAGTCAGATCCGCCTCGAAAAGAGACAAACACGGCAAACTAGCGTAGTGTAGTTAGATGAACAACAAGAGCTGCAAGCTCATATGGCACTTGTAAGGCTGGGTCAGAGGATGAAAGTAGGAATTCTTCAGTTCGTGGGTTTGTTGTAATTATTTTTAAGCAAAACCCTTGAGATAATGGGTCCTTGGAAATCACGAGAACATATCGTTTGGTAATACATTTGGCTGTGATGATACACACTTTCGGGGCGCTAGAAATTCATCTGTAATCAAAACTCTTGAAGCAAAAATAATGATGAGCTCATCGGGAGAATGAAATGTGTATTTTAATCAAAAGTATCATTTGTACTTTAAGAAATTCAGTTGTAAGCAAAACCCATGAGGCAAAAATATTCTAATCATGTCAAGTCTCTAATGTTCAAGTTTCATGGTCCTATCACATCTGGAAGTACTTTAACTGGTGATCACCGGAATTCCGGACCCCCCTTCCTCCCCCCACAGTGCTCGAACCCGATCCAGTTCTGTCACTGATGAATCTAGGGCTTGTGCTTGTTCTTCCCACCAAGTTTCATCCCAATCGCTCCACTGTTAGCGTGTCACAAGATTTACGGCTCCCCCTCTGACCCCCCCCCCATAATAATCGGATCCGGTTCGGACTTCACACGGGACATCCGAGACATGAGGTCTTTCCAAATATCAAGTTTCATTAAGATCTGATCACCCGTTCCAAAGTTATACGTACCTCTAGATTCCGGATTCCCCTTCCCTCCACTCCCCCCACGGTGGTCGGATCGGAGAAGTGACTATTTCCAAGTTAGTTTGGTCGGGTCCCTGGTACGCTTGCCAAGATTCACTGTCCCAGCCCACCTAGAAGTAACTTAACTCCGTATCACCGGAATTCCGCCCCCCCCCCTCCAACTCCCACCACAGTGCACGAATCCCGTCCGCTTCTGCCAATGATGTACCCAGGGCTTGTGCTTGTTCCTCTCACCAAGTTTCATCCCGATCCCTCATTCATAATTATTGTATCTGTAATTCAGTTCTTATTTATTCGGAGTTTGAGATGATACAAGATGCTATTTACCGACAGTTTTGTTCTTAAATTTTGGGCGAAACGAGACGTATCCTATAGTGAAACGTGGTAAAGAAATATCAATATCGATATATCGTTTATCGAATATCGAAAGTGAAAATATCGATAGGATATATCGAAAAATCCAAAAATCGCCCAAAACTACAACGCGGTCAACCGGATAACTGATCATGTCCGCAGCCGTGTGACAGAGTTACTACAACCTCTCCCAAATAATTTGGTCAAGACAGGAGCGCCAAAACAAAGCCTGTGAAATGAAAGGGTTTCTTCTCCAGCCCGACAAGATAAGAAATAACAACATAAAGTCTAGTAATGTCTTCGACTGAAGTACCTCTTCGACATCACAATCACCGAAAAGCAGTTTTCTTTTTGATTACCCCATAAAATTCAACATAAGGGACCTCTTGGTGTTACCCGAGATGTTTTTGTACTTATCACCATCATTCAATCCTCCGAAAAGTTCTCCTATCAGATCGAAAGCAGTTAGTCTGGGATGGTCCGAATGGACAGACTTTGCACACAAAGTCAGAAAAGATTGCGGATGCGAAAATGCCTGCGATACTCGCTTCACTATGAGGAAAGGTAAATGCGATGCGTAGAAATTTCGGAGCAAAGGAGGTAGTTCGCATCCAACTGCGATCATCGGACAGTGTGTTTCTTAGCTGAAAAGCTTGCAGACGTATCTTAATATTTGTTAAGTACGTATCGAAACCTAGCCATACTAGTCAACTTAAGGCTGGCCTTAATTGCAGATTCTTAATTTTTCTTAATTTTTGTGTCCCAGTAACTATTCTCACTTGTACTTTTTCTCAGCTGCCGCGTTGCATACTTTCAGTCACTGACATCTGATTTTCATAGAATTTCTTTTCAACGCCCAATCACGTCGGATCTCTTTTCATTCCCACGCTGTGGTTAAGCCAACTATTTTGGCACGATCATGACCAAACCATTGGCTCCCTGAATGTAAAAATGTGGAGGCAACTGACGTCAAAAGAGCCATGACTATTGATTGTAAATAAGTCACATGTTTACTTTGCAAACTTCATTTTGCCTAGTTTGTAAGGTGTATCAAGACCTATTTACCAACTTACAGTTTGATTCCATAGTGACGGGTCAAAAACTCAACTCATGGTCAACTCGGGCCCACTTGCCCATGAACGAGGAGCGTGGTTCAACTCCACATATATATTCCAAACCGTAAAATCCGAAAAAGCACAATGAATTTCGTCGTCTCCAGTTTTTGCCAAATTAAAAAAAAATAAAAAAAATGGGTAATTTGGACCCAGTGGCCCCTGAACCAAGTGGGAGTGGGGTTTGGGACCCCAAAAAGCAACAAGACCAAAGGTTTCGATGGGATCCCAAAAATACAATATCTGATCCAGACAACTGGGTCTTGTCTTAGCCAGATCCAGTCTTCGCCAGACTCCTTGAACATTTTTACAATTAAAATTCAGAAACAGATTAAGGCCAAATAGCTAATCACCCGAGAAAACCAAGTTCAGATTTGGATTCAGCATGTGTGTTTACCCCTATAAGTCATATCTGTTTTGACGAAAACTTCCTGCCACTTCTGCCAATTTCCCGGTTCCGGCCGAACTCCAGAACTACTTGTCCGGCGAAAAAAGAAAGCTCAAAGACGAAATCACGGTATCTTCTTTCCCCAGTAATGAACATCTAATCAACTTCAAATAAAAATTTAGCTTATAACAAATTTTCCGATTCCAGCCGGATTCCGGTCGAACTATATGTCCGGGTAAAATATGATTGTCATACAGGGACTCAGCATCTCTTCTTACCCCTAAATCGCTTATCTAATCAACTAGAAATAAAACTTTGACTTCCAACAGATTTCCGGTTTTGGCCGGATTCCGGACAAACTACATGTCCGGGTAGAAAATTGTTTTCACATAAGTGTTCAGCATGTCTTCTTGCCCTAAATCGAACATCTAATCAACTCCAAATAAAACTTTTAATTTTGACAAACTTTCCGGTTTGGGCCGGATTCCTGTCGAAGTACTTGTCCGTCGAGAAAATTGTTTTCACCATCGTCTTCAGCATGTCTTCCTACCTCTAAATCGAACATCTAATCAACTTCAAATAAAACTTTTACTTTCAACAAACTTTCCGGTTTGGGCCGGATTCCGGGCGAAATACTTGTCCGTCGAGAAAATAGTTTTCAACATCGTCTTCAGCATGTCTTCCTACCCCTAAACCGAACATCTAATCAACTTCAAATAAAACTTTTACTTTTAACAAACTTTCCGGTTTCGGCCGGATTCCGGGCGAACTACTTGTCCGATGACAAAATAGTTTTCACCATCGTGTTCAGCATGTCTTCTTACCCCATAATCGACTATCACATTAGCTGTTTCAAAATTTATCGGAAGAGTCTGACTTTATTGAATTGTATCATTCTTAGAAGGACTCAGTAGGGACTCTTAACCCATGGCTAAAGTTTCAAAGTCCTCGACCAGCCTGCAGGTTCTAAACTAATATAGCTCGTTACCCTTCCTTGAGACTAATCCCAGCGTCCGGTAACGTCAGGCTTAAAATAATGTAATCGCCTGTCAGTGAGGTCCCAAAATAAGCTGTTCGTAACTAGTGATTCAGCAGGGCTATTCCACCATTTAAGCTATTTAGCACCATTTACAGCATCCTTGACATCATTTGTTGTTTTTCAGATGTTTCATACTTGCCGTTTAAGCAATCTTCGCGTGTAGGACGCCAGATATTGCACAAAACGCATTTCCCAGTGGAGTGTTCATTTGTGAACAATCCGCTCTTGCGAGCCCTTTAGCAGCTGTCGGTTTTCGGTTTTCACCATTTTATTTTTTAGCTCATAAGTATAGTGAACAAGTGCAGGTGCCAAGTTCAAACTTGGTACACTTGTGGGTGTTGGGGTCTAGTTGTGCCTTTTCTGGGTCCCATCCCCCAGGCCCACCCGGACCAGGAGCAATTGGTAGAATCTGAATAATGTTCATGACTTAACTAGTGCTGGACATAGGACGGGGAAATTCCTTGTACTTGTAGATCTTAGGGCTCGAAAATTAATTTTAAAGTTGCACCTCCCCCACCCACCCTGTTCATCAGGAACTGGTCCCAGATCATCCAAGAGTAACGTTCGCGACCCGTGACAGGAATCTACAGTCATCAAGTTGAAATTTGGTAGGTATGTGAGTACTGGGGTCTCTTTTTGGAATCTCAAAACGTAAGTGGAGGGATACCTATGACATCGCAAAAGTTGTCCGTCTGTCCGTCCGTCCGTCCGTCTGTAAGCACGATAACTCTCGAAGGGAATGAGATATTTTGATGAAACTTGGTGTGAGGGTTCGTTGGGTCGTCGGACCAGTCAAGTTCGTAGATGGGCTTTGTAGCTCTACATTTAGGGGTGGGGGAGGGGATTCAAATTAAGGGACAAACAAAATATTGCTTTCATCTAATCGTTCTACCTTCCCCTTACTAAGTTTCAAACAGAAGAAAAAGTTTTCATTTCTTCTTCAGGACAGAGGGACCTAAAAAAAAAAATTAATTTGAGAAATGTGCCAGGAGTTTTTTTTTCGGCGGGCCCATCGTCATTCAATCTAATCTTCCTCTCCACCTTACGACTCGCTTCCCCGAAAGGTTGCTGACATTTTCCCGGAAATCAGATGGGAACCAATCACTTACCGAAGCTAATACTTCATAAAGGGGTTAGAGCCATGGGAATCTAATCAAGTTCATTTAGAGTTCAGATTGAAACCCTAGTTCAAGGAATGGGGAGGACTTTCATCGGTCAGGCTATAGATTTTTAGAAGTAATCTCTTTTCTATATAAGGAGGACAGCTGGGGAAATAGACAGAATATCGATTAACTGCCCATTGGCTTTGAAACACTAACTCTAGGTTCACACAGACACAGACGTTCACGCTGAGGCGATATCGGCCATTGACGAGATTTTCGTCGCTAAAATCGGCGATTACTGTTGCTACGTCAGGCGATTTTCAATGTTGGGAAAATTCAACTTTAATCGGGCGACAGTAGGATTTTATGCACGCAACAGCAACATTTCGCGAAAATTGCCGACGAAAACTCAGTCTGAACATCCAGGCGATAAAAATCTTCTGTCACTTCGATGGAGAAATCTCTTTCATCGCCGCGATTTTCTCTGTTTGAACCTAGGGCAACATGCCAACTGCAAGGGACGAGATCAAAACAAAATCTTAAAGCAGAAGTGAAAGCAGATCCATATTCATATTTCTCAGTAATACTCTGGATGACTAACTCTACGTGCCAATGAAGAATTGCCTTGTACCTAGCAGAAGAGCTGGAAGCGTCACCACAGTTGTCCCCAACGAAAGCCGTTTATTGGTAGACACAGGATTTGAGTCATCGTTCGGGCGACATTTCTCGTTCTGCCCGAGGTCCACTGGCGCGTTTTCGACTTGGTCATAGAGAGTATCCGGACATCACCAGCCCGAACTATTTTCTTTGTAACTCAAGCAATGTGACAAACAGTATTGCCATCGGCAGTAAAATTTTACTAGATCTATTAAAAAAAAAAAAATCTAGTAAATATAGCGGATCTAGTAAAATTCATTCTAATCTAGTAAAAAATCCCAACTTTTTTGTAAAAAGAAACGGTCTAACCCCACGTTGTGTCATTTTTCACAAATTCTGAGGAAATGTACAGAGATATTAAAATCCACTCTTGCTCCTCACTCCCTGCAGCTGGCCCCATACACATGCAGATGCCAGAGCGACAGTTCTCAACTTCGTCTGTTAACCAAACAAAGGATCAGACCTCTTTGAATATTCTGCCAGGTCTTTAGTCCCTAATAAAAACGAAGGAACCAACTGTTTTCAGAAAAATTGACTGTTTTTAAGAGAATTAGACCTGTTGAAGTAACATTTGACTGTCTTTAGAAAATCGCGGCGCTTCGCACCAATTCATATTTTCTTAACCGACTGGAAGACAATATCATGAGGGGGCACGCCCACCATATATGACGTTTCTACTCTTTATGACCAAGTCCGTGGGCGGATTTATTTTTGATACTCTACGGATCACTCTACGGATCAGAAGTGTGACTCAAAATCAGTGCCTCAAAATTTAACAGTCTTTTGATGTATTTCTTTATTGTCAAAATGTAGCCTGGATTCGAGTAAGCAAATTTTATGAGAGTCTAGTAAAAAAAATATCCAGAGTCTAGTAAACTTAATTTGAGTCGGGTGGCAACACTGGTGACAAAACTACCTCACAGATTACAGCACAGCTACAGACAGAGTCGATAGGCATTTTTTAACGAAGCTTGGACGGTTAGGGAAGGCCAAGCGGTTTAGGTGGGACTGGGAATCTCCAGAATTTCCCACCAGAACATGACCAATTAGACACAGAATCACAATGAGATTTGATCAAAGGAATGAATAATCCATATTTCATTTCATGGCGTTAAATCCCAGACACAAGGTGCTGAAAGTGGGAGGCAGTGCGCAAATAAATACGCGGGATCACATTTATTTTTAATTCCAGGGTGGTAAATGCGGGGATCGAGTAAAAAGAGGCACGGGACGGGACGGCATGGCGCAGGAGGAACGAGCAATAAAATGGATTAGCAAATAGCCTAGTAGAAGTAGACAAGAAAGTGAGAGTTCGTAACTCCAGAGCCGAAAAGAAGGCACATTAGAGCATTGTTCATCCCCTCACTCCGAAGCCTGAAAGGGTCTTTTTAGTTTTCGTGCCGCTTTTTAGTACTCATGCCTCCGGAGTCTAGTATGTCGTGCCTCTTTTTAGTCGATCACGTAAATGTATCATTGATGCGTCCATACCGGGAAAGCCGCACAAATTGCCTTCAGACTGACGCTTAGATTTGCCGACAGGGCTTTTGTCGATACCAGAAAAGGAAGGAACAAGACCAAAGGTTTCGATGGGATCCCAAAAATTCAATCTTTGATCCAGACAATTGGGTCTTGTCTTCGCCAGATCCAGTCTTCGCCAGACTCCTTGAACATTTTTACTATTAAAATTCAAAAACAGGTTAATCATCTGAGAAAAACAAGTTCAGGTATTGAATCAGCATGTGTGTTTACCCCTATAAGCCATCTTTGTTTTGACGAACTTCCTGTCACTTCTGCCAATTTCCCGGTTTCGGCCGAATTCCGGAACTACTTTTCCGGCGAAAAAAGAAAGCTCAAAAACGAACTCAGCGTATCTTCTTTACCCATTATTGAATAAATAGTCAAGTTTAAATAAAATTTCAACTTATAACAAATTTTGCGGCTCCAGCCTGATTCCCGTCGAACTATATGTTCGGGTAAAAAATGATTGTCATACACGGATTCACGATCTCTTTACCCCTAAATCGAATATCTAATCAACTATAAATAAAACTCTAACTTTTAACAATTTTCGGTTTTGGCCGGATTCCGGGCGAACTACTTGTCTGGGTGAAAATTGTTTTCACATAAGTCTTCAGCATGTCTTCTTACCCCTAAATCGAACATCTAATCAACTCCAAATAAAACTTTTACTTTTAACAAACTTTTCGGTTTTGGCCGGAATCAGGGCGAACTACTTGTTCGGCGACAAAATGGTTTTCACCATCGTGTGCAGCATGGCTTCCTACCCCAAAATCGAACATCTAATCAACTTCAAATAAGACTTTTACTTTTAACAGACTTTCCGGTTTTGGCCGGATTCTGGGCTAACTACTTGTCCGGCGATAAAACGGTTTTCGCCATCGTGTTTAGAATGTCTTCTTACCCTTATATCGAACATCTAATCAACTTCAAATAAAACTTTTACTTTTAACAAACTTTCCAGTTTTGGTCGGATTCCGGGAGAACTATTTTTCCGATGACTAAATGGTTTTCACCATCATTTTCAACATGTCTTCTTACCCCATAATCAACTATCACATTATCTGTTTAAAAAATATTTAATTTGCCCCTTAATCTAAAACCCCTCCCCCACACCTAAATCTAGGGCTAAATAGCCCATCTACGAACTTGACCTTACTCTTGACCCAAAGAATCCTCACACCAAGTTTCATCAAAATATCTCATTCCCTTCGAGAGTTACAGTGCGCACAGACGGACAGACGGACAACTTTTGCGATGTCATAGGTATCCCTCCACTTACGTTTTGGGATCCCAAAAACCATCGTTTGACGGTGATTCCAATCTACTGACGCGACATTTTCTGGTTACCGCATCGAAAGGTTACCATATAAAGAAATGAGGATCTCTGTTTACCGACAAGGCATTTTCTGATAATGGGAGTGCATTTGAGTGATCACTCAAATGTGGGTCGTTTATGGGTTCAAACAGACAAACGACCGACATCTGAGAAAAAAGACTGATGGAACCGACAGAGCTTTTGTCGGTTCTAGAAACGGAATAAGATTTGCCGACAAGACTTTTCCTGGGGGACATCGAGGGGTTGCTCACTCCCAAAAATGATGTACACCAAGTGGCGCATGCCGCAGTGCCGTGCCGAAGTCAGGTGGCGCGGTGTGAGCAACCCCTCGGGGGACCCTATAGTTTCTCGGCTGCCTTCAGTAAATCTTTAAGAAATTGGACATTATAACAGAAACATCAATCAAAACGACCGACTGTCTAGCATGAAATTCAAAGATTTGAAAAAATACCTATCTCTTTCCCTTCTTTCGAAAATATTCTTATTATCTCGAATTCCAATCCCTCTGAGACCTGCATGGGATCAATCGCAGCAGAGCTGTTCATCAAATCCCTCGTTCACATACCAAGGAAATCAAGGACTACCAAAATTGCGGACCCACGCAAAGTTTCTGGATATTCAGAATTGCTGACTTCGATAAAGATCTCAGTCAGTGACTAGGATTTCATTTTCTCTCCAAAACATCAGTCTTAAAGTTTAACTGAAAAAGGCAGCTTATTTTTACATCTGATATTTGAATACACTGCATTAATCTGACTTAAATGAGCATTTTTTAGACTTAGATCACCCGAGACTCTAGAATAACGTCCAGAATGTGTGCTGCTTGCACGCCAACCCAAAATTCATCAAGACGCAGAGAATTTGAATTTCAACAAAAACATGCATTTCATGTATTACGGAAGCTAAGCGCGGAAAATTGAAGAAGTAAGTCCTATGAAAGGAGTATATGTTATATGTTTGTGTATGTCTGTATGTCTTTTGTTTATTTTCTTTTATTTACTCCGCTTTCTCGAAATGGCGGGTTGCAAATAAATAACTTACTTAATTACTTATAGGAAAGTGATGATAAGATATGTCTGTTTTCTTATGTATTATTTTTCAGCAATGGCATACATTTGCGGTTGCTGAATATTTCAACCATTTAGGGACAAGCTAACAGAGGTACCACAAATCCAAAAGAATAAGTTCATTCGATAAAATCGATTATCTGTGGATCGCGGACAAACGAAGTAACGCATTTTTATTTGTTTTTCAGGCCTATTTAAGTAAATAGTGAAGTGTAACTAGACTGTCGGATCTCAGCAATTTTTGGGTCAACTTAAAGTCGTCAGTTGTACGAAATGTTGCAAATGACCCGTCAGAACCTTGATTACTTGTCTCTGGACCGGTAAGCCAGGCCATACCTCATATAAAGTAGTTAAGGCCTTCACAGGACACATTAATTAGTAGGACTTCCGAAGGTAATTATCTCCTGAGCGCCATTACAGAAGGTCTGGAGCGTTTGCTCGCCATAAGACATCAAAACAGGCTTCACGTTTAGAAGCAGCGAATATATAATTAAGCCTATGTAATGTGACGGCGAGATCCCCGTTGGAGAACCAAATAGGGAGGAATCTCGGAACACCATTTAGGATGTAATAGTAAATAAAGGTCTGGATGACCGGAAGTTGGTGGTTATCACCGATGTGAAGTAAGAAGCTTCGACGAGTGAAAGTCCGTTTACTTACTATGAGCCACCAGTATTTAGTGGTTTATGTTTTTACTTTTTTTCGTTCTGGCTGAAAAAACAAGACCAAAGGTGTCGATGGGATCCCAAAAATCTAAGATTTGATCCAGACAATTCGGTCTTGTCTTCGCCAGGCTAATCATCAGAGAAAACCGAGTTCAGATATTCTATCTACCTATCTATACCTCTATAAGCCATATCTATTTTGACGATATTGACCGAAACTTCCTGCTTTGCTATTGCCAAATTTGCGGTTTCGCCCGAATTCCGAGCGAACTACTAGTCCAGCATAAAAAGAAAAATTCAGAAACGAAGCCGGCGTATCTCCTTATCAGTATAAAGAAGTCTAATCAACTTTAAATAAAATTTTGACTTAAAACAAGAGCTACGAGCTCATATGGCACTTGTTACGAGTAAGCACGGCTCGGTTATGTCAATGATATATCTAGTGTTTGCTAGGTGTCTTCCCACCAAGTTTCATCTCGATCCCACATCTCATAGCGTTTTCCAATATTTCCGGTTCTCCCCTCCAGCTCCCCCCAAAAGTCACCGGATCCGGTCCGGATTTTAAGTGGGTCGTCTGAGGCATGAGGTCTTTCCAAATATCAAGTTTCATCGAGATCTGGTCACCCGTTCAAAAGTTATAAATACCTCAAGATTCCGGATTCCCCCTCCCTCCACTCCCCCAACAGTGCCCGAATCGGCTCGGTCATGTCAATGATGTATCTAGTGTTTGCTAGGTGTCTTCACACCAAGTTTCATCTCGATCCCTCCCACTCATAGCGTTTCCCAAGATTTCCGGTTGCCCCCTCCAGCTCCCCCCAAAAGTCACCGGATCCGGTCCGGATTTTAAGTGGGTCGTCTGAGGCATGAGGTCGTTCCAAATATCAAGTTTCATCGAGATCCGGTCACCCGTTCAAAAGTTATAAATACCTCAAGATTCCGGATTCCCCCTCCCTCCACTCCCCCGACAGTGCCCGAATCGGCTCGGTCATGTCAATGATGTATCTAGTGTTTGCTAGGTGTCTTCCCACCAAGTTTCATCTCGACCCCTCCACTCATAGCATTTCCCAAGATTTCCGGTTGCCTCCTCCAGCTCCCCCCAAAAGTCACCGGATCCGGTCCGGATTTTAAGTGGGTCGTCTGAGGCATGAGGTCTTCCAAATATCAAGTTCCATCGAGATCCGATCACCCGTTCAAAAGTTATAAATACCTCAAGATTCCGGATTCCCCCTCCCTCCACTCCCCCCCCCACAGTGCCCGAATCGGCTCGGTTATGTCAATGACGTATCTAGTGTTTGCTAGGTGTCTTCCCACCAAGTTTCATCTCGATCCCTCCACTCATAGCGTTTCCCAAGATTTCCGGTTGACCCCTGCAGCTCCCCCCAAAAGTCACCGGATCCGGTCCAGATTATAAGTGGGTCGTCTGAGGTATGAGGTCTTTCCAAATTTCAAGTTCCATCGAGATCCGATCACCCGTTCAAAAGTTATAAATACCTCAAGATTCCGGATTCCCCCTCCCTCCACTCCCCCCCCCACAGTACGCGAATCGGCTCGGTTATATCAATGATGTATCTAGTGTTTGTTAGGTGTCTTCCCACCAAGTTTCATCTCGATCCCTCCACTCATAGCGTTTCCCAAGATTTCCGGTTGCCCCCTCCAGCTCCCCCCAAAAGTTACCGGATCCGGTCTGGATTTTAAGTAGGTCGTCTGAGGCATGAGGTCTTTCCAAATATCAAGTTCCAACGAGATCCCATCACCCGTTCAAAAGTTATAAATACCTCAAGATTCCGGATTCCCCCTCCCTCCACTCCCCCCCACGGTGCTCGGATCGGGGAAGTGACTATTTCCAACTTAATCATTTGGGGTCCCTGATACGCCTGCCAAGTTTTATCGTTCTAGCTTATGTGGAAGTGCCCGAACTAGCAAAACCTGGACAGACCGACAGACCGACGGACGGACAGAAATTGCGATCGCTATATGGCACTTGGCCGAAGGGCAAGTGCCATAAAAATGCAGGTACAACCGGATTCCGGACTTATTACATGTCCGGGTAAAAAACGATCATTATATACAGACTCAGCGTCTCTTCTTACCCCTAAATATATCATTTAATCAACTTCAGATAAAGCTTTTACTTTTAACATATTTTCCGGTTTTGGCCGGATTACAGGCGAACTAGTTGTCCGGCGAGAAAATGGTTTTCACCATCGGGTTCAGCATGTCTTCTTACCCATAAATCAAACATTTAATCAACTTCAAATGAAACTGTTACTTTTAACCAACTTTCCGGTTTCGGCCGGATTCCGGACGAACTGCTTGTCCGGCGACAAAATGATTTTCACCATCATGCTCAGCATGTCTTCTTACCCCTAAATCAAACATTTAATCAACTTCAAATGAAACTTTTACTTTTAACCAACTTTCCGGTTTTTGCCGGATTCCGGACGAACTACTCGTCCAGCGAGAAAATGGTTTTCACCATCGTGCTCAGCATGTCTTCTTACCCCTAAATCAAACATTTAATCAACTTCAAATGAAACTTTTACTTTTGAAAAACTTTCCTTTTTTTGCCGGATTCCGGACGAACTACTTGTCCGGCGAGAAATGTGTGTCTTCCAGCATGTCTTCTTACCCCATAATCGACTATCACATTAGCTGTTTGAAAATATTTTGTTTGTCCCTTAAATTGAACCCCCTCCCCCACCCCTAAATATAGGGCTACAGAGCCCATCTACGAACTCGACCTTACCCTTGACCCAAACAATCCTCATACCAAGTTTCATCAAAATATCTCATTCCCTTCGAGAGTTATCGTGCTTACAGACGGACGGACGGACGGACAACTTTTGCGATGTCATAGGTCCACTTACGTTTTGGTATCCCAAAAAAAAGTTTTGTCAGATAAACGTTCTGATTCTCTGTTCTTATTGGTGGTTTTGGTCTCGTGAATCCACCTTGCCGTATTTGACCCCCTGTAACATTTTCTCCTTCTGGGTGGTTTACTTAGATTGTTACGTACTTTTGTATTTCATTTATATTCCACTTCATTACTTCCTCATTACTACACTTCATTACACTTCAGTACTTCATTCATATTACACTTCATCCTATATTTAACATACACAGTAGGCTACTTTGTGTGTTAACCACTTTTATGGGTAGTAAAGTTTGATCAATCAGCCTTCCAGTTTTTGGGATCCCAAAACGTAAGTGGAGGGATACCTATGACATCACAAAAGTTGTCCGTCTGTTTGTCTGTACACACTATAACTCTCGAAGGGAATGAGATATTTTGATGAAACTTGGTGTGAGGATTGTTTGGGTCAAGAGTAAGGTCAAGTTCGTAGATGGGCTCTGTAGCCCTACATTTAGGGGTGGGGGAGGGGGTTTAGTTTCATCGGACGAGTAGTTCACCCGGAATTCGGCCAAACCGGAAAGTTTGTTAAAAATAAAAGTTATATTTGAAGTTGATTAGATGTTCGATTTAGGGATAAGAAAACATGCTGAACATGATGGTGAAACACATTTGTTCGCCGGACAAGTAGTTAGCCCGGAATCCGGCCAAAACCGGAAAGTCTGTTAAAAGTAAAAGTTTTATTTGAAGTTGATTAGATGTTCGATTAAGGGATAAGAAGACATGCTGAACCCTTATGTGAACAGTACTTTCTACCAGGACAACTTGTTCGGCCGGCATCAGGCCAAACCGGAAAATTTGTTAAAAGCAAAAGTTTTATTTGAAGTTGATTAGATGACAGATTTAGGGGTAAGGAGACACGCTGAATCTTTATATGACCATTTTTTTTTTTACCTGGACATATAGTTCGTTTGGAATCCGGTTGAAACCGTATTTTTTTTTTATAACTTGACGGTATAAGTTCGGTGGTGAAAACCATTTTCTCGCCGGGCAAGTAGTTCGCCCGGAATTCGGCCAAAACCGGAAAGTTTGTTCAAAGTAAAAGTTTTGTTTGAAGTTGATTCGATGTTCGATTAAGGGATAAGAAGACATGCTGAACCCTTATGTGAACAGTATTTTCTACCAGGACAACTTGTTCGGCCGGCATCAGGTCAAACCAGAAAATTTGTTAAAAGCAAAAGTTTTATTTGAAGTTGATTAGATGACAGATTTAGGGGTAAGAAGACACGCTGAATCTGTATATGACAATATTTTTTTTTTACCTGGACATATAGTTCGTTTGGAATCCGGTTGAAACCGGATTTTTTTTTTATAAGTTAAAGTTTTACTTGAAGTTGATTAGATGTTCTTTATACGGATAAGGAGATACGCTGAATTCATTTCTGAACTTTTTTTCTGGACACGTATGGTAGTTCGTTCGCAGTTGTCTGGATCAAATTTTAGATTTTTGGGATCCCATCGAAACTTTTGGTCTTGTTCTGTAGTGAGATGGCCGACCTGAAACAAGTACATAATACCTGCCAGTGGTAAATCGGCAAGATCCCGATTTTTTTTTTGTTCTCAAAAAGAGGGATTTAAAAGTTAGTTAAAATCTTTTTTCCAGGTTGAAAGAGACCTTCAACTAACTTTGGAAAACAAGAGTTGTGTTTTAACAGATACCCTGGTATCTGATACCCGCTTAAAGTCGTTTTTGCCGTTACTGTGGTATCTGATACCACGATCAGAAGACATTTTTGCAGTTATGGTGGTATATGGCCAGTTACCGTAGTATCTGATATTCAGAAACCCCGGTCCAATGTGACTGGATATCAGTCTTTCTTTTGGGTGACTCCGAAAAGCGCAATTTTGGCAATTGATTTTGCAGAGCAACCATAGTGTCAGCCACCGAGGTAACTGAAACAAGAGCTACGAGCTCATATGGCACTTGTACGAGTAGGCTGTACAAGAAAGTAGATGAGAACGTCACAAAATACACCCGCCATCCAAAAATGCGGTTCGGAAATAGAAATAGGATATTTAGTTTCACTCGTTTCTGAGCAGTTTCGGCATCGTCTCGATTGTCTGTAGCAAATGCACATGACTGTTCAAACTTTCATCCCAATAAATCCATTTGTTTGATCCCTAGACGTGCTACACGATTTCCGGTACTCACTCTATCTCAACCTACCGTGGCCGAATCTGGTTCGGAATAAAAAAAATCGACCACCTAAAGCATCTTCGAGTTTCACTCGAATCTGAGCATTTTTGGAAAGTTCCGGTACCCCCCCCCCCTCCCACCAACGTTGTCGTAGCCGGTTCGGGCCCAATCTCTTAATTCCGTGTTCCTGTCCATCAAGTTTGACTGAAACTGGAGCATAGCCTATCTGCAAGTTTCCAGCCCCCCCCCCTAGCTTGGCCGAATCCGGCCCGGACGCCAAATAACAAATCTAGGCCGCATAAACTCGAAACTGTCGAATTGCATCTCATTCGGTCCATCCATTTGGTTTTTGTGCAAGTCAAAAGTCCTCTCCCCCCCCTCCCCCCAATTGCCCTAATCATGGTTGCGTATAGTTCGAACTCACGTTTTACATGTCGAGGTCATCGATCCGTATCACCCATTAAGTTTCACTCGAATCAGACCACTCGTTCGCAATTTATAGAAGTCAATTTCCATATTTCTCTTCTCTTGCTCCCCAAAAAATGCTCGGATCTAGGAACGGAAGTTTCCGGGGGTATGTTGTGTCAGGTTCTTAAGTCAAGATAATTCGGGTCGCTAATATGCCTGCAAAGTTTCGTTTTACATCTGGAACTATTCTAACTCACGACTACCGGAATTCCAGGAAACCCCCTCCAACTCCCCCCACAGAGCCCCGAAACCATCTGGCTCCGTCAATTTCATCTAGGCCTAATGCTTGTTCCATCCATTAAGTTTCGTCCCAATCCCTCTGCTTTTCCAACCCCCCCCCCCCATCCCCACAAGTATCGGACCCGACCCGGACGTGACACTGAACGTCCGAGGCGATAGCTCACCTGACAAGTTTCATTCAAATCCGATCACCCGTTCAAAAGTTATGCACGCCACTAGATTCCGGACTCCCCATCCACCCACTCCCCCCACGATGGTCGGGTCGGGGAAACGGCTGTTCTCAAGTCAATCTGTTCGGATCCCTGACATACCTGCCAAGTTTCATCGCCCTAGGACATCAGGAAGTATGCCGAACTCGCGGGATCGCTAGAAATCCGGACCCCCACCCCAACTCCCCCACAGTGCCCTGATCCGGTCCGGTTATGTCAATGACGTGTCTAGGACCTGTGTTTGTTTTTCCGACCAAGTTTCATCCCGATCCCTCCACTTTAAGCGTTTCTCAAAATTTCCGGTTCCCTCCTCCAACTCCCCCCAGTGTCATCGGATCCTGCCCGGATTTAAAGTGAGATGTCTGAGACACGAGGTCATCCCAAATATCAATTTTCATCAAGATCCGATCACCCGTTCGCAAGCTAAAAATACCTCAAATTTTGGCTTCACCGTCCCTCCACCCCCCCCCCAGATGGTCGAATCGGGGAATTGACGATTTCCTATTTAATCTGGTCGGGTCCCAGACATCCCTGTTAATTTCCATCGTCTCAGCACATCAGGAAGCACAGAACTCGCGGGATCACTGCAAATTCGGACTTCTCCCCCCCCCAACTCCCCCAAAATGAGCGGATCCGTTCCGGTTGTATCAGTTACGAATCTAGGACTTTTGCTTGTACTTTCCACCAAGTTTCATCCGGATCCCTCCACTCTAAGTGTTTTCCAAGATTTCCGGTTTCCCCCTCCAACTCCCCCCAGTGTCACCGGATCTGGTCTGGATTTAAAATGGAGGGTCTGAGACACGAAGTCCTTCCATATATCAAGTTTCATTAAGATCCGATCACCCGTTCGTAAGCTAAAAATATCTCATTTTTCCTATTTTTTCCGGATTCCCCCTCTCTCCACTCCCCTCCAGATGGTCGGATCGAGGAAGCGACAATTTCTAATTTAATCTGGTCCAGTTCCTGATATGCCTGCCAAGTTTCATCGTCCTAGCTTATCTGGAAGTGCCCGAACTAGCAAAACCGGGACCGACAGACCGACTGACGGACAGAAATAACAATCGCTATATGGCACTTGAGTAAGCTCAAGTGCCATAAAAACGACTGATGGTGGGATTACACACTGCGTAAAATCCGAGCGTATTTTGAAATCCGAGCGTATTTTACGCACGTTTTGAGCTTGAAAAGATTTCTAGCAATACGGACGTATTTAGATACAAAACGGAACGATTTCTCAAATACGTCCGTATTGCTAACAAGCTCAAAACGTGCGTACAATACGCTCGGATTTCAAAATACGCTAGGATTTTACGCAGTGTGTAAATGGACCATGATTGCAGGTTCAGTTACCGGGGTAAGAGATACCACAGTATCTGCAAAAAAGCAACTAAGGTCTTTACTAGATGAACGCGAGGAACTGCCGAGATTAGTGTTGAGCGATATACACATTTTTCGATGTTCGATACAAGTATCGATACCTACGGTTGATTATTTTACCCTCACGTTCCACTAGACCTTGAGAAAGAAATTGTGGGAAGATAGCATTTGCAAAGAGCGTTTACTTTGGTAAGAACTCCGAATAATACAAAATCAAACTACAAAAAAAACCTATTGCTCTAACGGATTTATAAGGATTGATACATATATTCGGATATATACGATAGATGATCAAAATAATTAATGTTTCCGATCGATAACTATATCGATACTTCGTTCGAAATACCGATATCGAATATCGCCCAATACTAGCCGAGACCAGTTCTTGTGCAATCGCTAGCCAACCTCCAATGTGCATTCATTCTAAGTGAGGAATGGACATTTTGTTGATATGGAAGTATTGGCTTTTTTCAACAAATTATAATTACTATTATTATATTTAGAAATGTGCGAATGTAGAACCATTGCTTGCTTTTAAGGTAAAGTTACAAGTGAGATGTTACTTCTAGGTCGGAGGTTGTGAACAAGCGAGGAGACTGGTTTGCTGGAACAATTTCAGAAGACTAGTATGATTCTCTGAGAAGTTTATCTGTGACAAACTTCACCCGACGTCCCTTATCGAAAATCCTGACGTCGGGTAGAATAGCGATTTAACATTTTATAATTGCCGATAAAACACACACCTGGGTTAAAGTGCGAACGCACGATCAGGATTTCCTGGTCGGATTTCGTGCACTTTCATCATCAAGTTTAAAAAATTTAAACTTCTCCGTATGGAAGTGATGTTGGTGCCGAAATTCCGGACAGGAATTCCAGTCCTGGAGCTCCCGATCCCGATCTTGTGTTCACACTCTTAAGTCGGATATCGGCGAATCAGACCAGGATTTAAGAGACACGTTTTGTTCCTGTCTATCGGAAACAAAGAACATAAGTATAGCAGTTTAAGAGTTCTTCACTTCATTACGCCTCTAGTGAGTGGAGGCATGATGATGGCACCTCTTTCATTAAGTTAGTCGTTCCATCATTCAAACGTTCCGTGTACAAAACGGTAAAATTACTATTTAGCTAGTAAACTACAGCTAGCAGTTCACAGAAGTGGGATTAAATGCCTTATCTTTTCATCTTAAAGCCCCCCTCGCACTGTTAACTGATTATGTTCCAGCGTTTTATAATTGATGAAAACTGCGTCGGGAGCATGACACACATCGAAAATAACGGCAAGTTTGATAATCGGTTAGTTGTCGTTAGAGCGGTTATAATGTACCGAATGAAATTCGGATCTCTGGGTTTAAAAGTTGATGGAAGGATTATGGAACTGGGTTGCATTAGCATTATAGGTACGATGACCAGCACAGATAACACATGTTCGAGTCGCTAGTTCAGACTAGGACTCCATTAGCTCCGATCTGGCTATGGCTATGGTGACTGTCAGACTAGCTCAAATCTGAAAATCGAAGAGAACGAAAAAATATTCGTCCGGTGCATCAATAACAAGTAAATAAAGGCCAAATTTTTTGCACTGTTAATTTCTTTCAATAATTTTTTTAGGGGTTCCTAAATCATTTCAGCTTAAAGTTTAATTTAAAAGCCAACTTATTTTTGTACTTTTCAGCTGAAAAGGCTACACTGCATTATTTTATTGTGTAAAGAATTTTTTTTCATTATTTGCTCTAGTATGACGTTCAGGATATCTACTGCCGTCCTCGCAACGCAACACTTTACTATGACGTGAACAATTTGAACCTCTGTTCATACGCGGTTTTTCTTAAAATTTTTGAAAAAAATCATTGTCTATTGTTTCTTCTCTATTGTGTCTAACCGATGCTAAATGAAGCACCAATCTGCATCTAACAACTTCCATGTACTACTACTTAACGTAATTTTTTTTTGACGGTTTTCGAACTTTTTTTTTTACAGAAAATTTGACGGATTTTTCGTTCTCAGTGCGGAATTTTACGGATTTTGTTTACTACCAGAACGGAAAACCTGCCTTCATAAATTGGCAACACTGGCGCTACTCCCTAGTCGGACGAAATCCGGCCAAAACCGCAAATTTGGCAGAAGTCAGACTTGAAGTTCTGATTTTTTAACCTGTGTCTAACTTATAATAGTAAAAATAATCAAGGAGTCTGGCGAAGATTGAATATCTACAAAACTCAATTGTCTGGATTAAATATTAATTTTTTAGGATTCCATCGAAACATTTTGTCTTGTTTCTAAAGTAATTTCTAGAAAACAAACAATCATACAAGAAAATAAAAACTGGCGAAGGAGTTTGTTCCCTCTGATGCCAGATTGGTTCCTTTGCGAAATTAAATTACCAATCCGAAAATTAACATGTCCTAAGAGAGGAGTTTAATTCATTAACAAATAAAAACGACAATATATTTTTCATAGCCCCACCATAAAAACTTCACATCGGTGAGATCTTGAACATGGTTCCTCCATATCTCATTTCCTTAATGATCATGATAAAATTTTATAATGCACGGGCAAGAACTAATACAGTAAATGTTTTGAGTGTGAACTGCGGAACAGGGTAGGACGAAAAGAAGTGATGTTTCGAGAGCCAAAGTTGCATGTTCGCAAAACTAACGACCTCATAATAACCCATTAACCACTCTCACGTGATAAACTTTTTCGTTATTATATTTCCGGACTTTTCATCAACGAAATAGACATGAAAAAATGTTAGTATCCGTAAAGAGTTTTATCGCTCTAAGGGAGCAACGATAAAAGCTGTCAAAAGCTCTCTCTATCTGATAAACTGGTCAAATATGGCCAAGCCGAGGTAGTTCGGTCTGACAGTTAGAACAGAGAAAAAATAAGGAAGGAAAAGGCGAAAGCTTTCGTAAACCAGAAAAGATTAGTAGGTTACCATGAAACGCCAGTAGGACACCTTTGGAAAGTGCAGCTTATACGCCGGAAAGCACTAATAATGTCCTACAAATAGACACTGAGGTCAAGTTTATCTGGGGAAAGGCCAGACCGAATAGACAATAGGAAGTAGTTCCAAACTTGAAAAAAGTGACACAGACTCAAATAGCAGCGACACTAGCATCACTAGCGATAGAGAACTTCCGTACTAAAACTCAAGCAGTCTGCACCAGCGGTGGTGCCGATAATTCCAGAATCCAAACACAGCACAAAAAAAGATACGACCTCCCCTGTTTCCTCGATGTGAGCACACCGCATCTTAGCTGTACTAGAAATGTTCTATGTCCCGAGCGTGGTGGGCGGCGCTACAAGTATGGACCGTTTTCGATGCAATGCATAATGTGTAATTCTCTTCGATAAGTCTCTTCTGCAAATCGTTTTTGTTACACATAAGAAATCAGATTCAGCAAACTTTTGTCGAGCAAAACCCAAAAAATAGATAGATATTTTTATTGATCCAACTCGTAGCGACAACATGGCACTAAATACGTCGACCATCACATTTAAATACTTGAGTAAAATACTTGACTATATACAATTATTACATAAAAGAAAATAAATCACTTAGAATTCACTTGTTTTTTGTTAATCTTCTCAGTGAAACATGGTACAAAGGAATTCGAATACCGGTTTGTGCGGCATTTAACTGGCACAAGGAGATTTTGATGGCGCGTCCGTCCTGTCACTGGTGCTAGATCGGGCAGAATATCTCTATGTTTTTCACTGGCAAGGATTGATCGGCCAAAACGTAAAATTAAGTTTTCCCGGCGGACATGGAGTGGCTCAAGTCTTAATAGGAGGAGGGACGATTCGTAATCATTGTATTTCAGTCCTAGAATAACGCGGCACGCTCTGATTTGCAGTAATTGAATCTCTTCGTTATGTTGTATGCTCCTTTGCACAAAAGGTCCCCAAACTGGGCAGGCATACTCCAGTAGCGGTCGCACGTAAGTCACATAAGCCAATTTCGTAGATTCTACGCCGAATCCAAATCGCTTCATTGTCGTGATAGATTGGAGTGCAGCATTCCCTGTCTTCACGAGTTTGCAAACATGGTCACTGAATTTGCAATCTTCGGTGAAAGTGACACCCAACAAAGTGTGAAGGCGGTTTCACATTGCCACTTAAGAACTAAAGTTAAGTAGCAAAAGTTACGTTAAGTTAAGTAAGCCTTTCACACTGTACTTAGGCCTTTCACACCAAGGAGCTGTAGCTAAGCAATTGTTCTTCATTTCTTCTTAGATTTTCACCCTTTTCATCATCAGCGAAAAATTCAAAATGAGAAAAAATTGTTTACAGTAGCTCAGACGATGATTTAGCACTTGCCGCGATCTTTTTGGAGGAATTGTAGAGCAAAGTTCTTTCACGTACAAAATGTATAATTGTTTCCTCAAAATCCATCTTGATTTTTGTTTTTTGATAACTTTTCTCCTCTCATAATTAAGTGCACTTAACTTTGAGTGTAAAGTTAGCAAATTTTCAACTTTGAAAAAGACTAAAGTTAAGTGAGATTTCTTACGTTAAGTGCGACTTTAGACACATAAAGTACACTTAAGAGGCCTAAGTACTCCAGTGTGAAAGCGGTCTTAAGTCAGTGTGAAGCCGCCTTGACGCTTAACCATGTTAAATATAGGATCAGGCTCATCGAATTCACTTTTCAGCGGGTTGAATCGAATCACTTCACACTTTTGCGGGTTTAGAGTTATTTTTGCAAGGTCACGGTCACCATAAAAAGAAGGCACTAAATTCGTGCATGTCCTATTATCCGTTCCAGAGTTATGCATGTTTCTAGTTTCCCGATTCCCCATCCCTCCACTCCACTCCCCCCGCGATGGCTGGATCCGGGAAGCGATTATTTCCAAGTTAATCTGGTTGGTTCCCTCATATTCCTGCCAAGTTTTATTGTGCTAGCTTATGTGGAAGCGGTTTACGAGATTTCCGGTGCCCCGCTCCAGCCCCCCCCCCCCAGTCATCGGATGTGGCTCGGATTTGAAATTCAACATACGAAACACTCGTTCTTGACATATGTCGAGTTTCATGCATGTGTTACTAGGATTTCCCATACCTCCACTCCCCCACGATGGCCAGACCGGGAAGTGATTATTTCTAAGTTATTCTCGTCGGTTTCCTGATACGCCTGCCAAATTTCATTGTCCTAGCTTATGTGGAAGCGTTTCACAACATTTCCGGTGCCCCCTACAGCCCCCCCCAAGTTATCGGATCTGGTCCAGATATGAATCTTAGCATCTGAAGCGCTTCTTCTTGACATATGTCGAGTTTCACGCATGTCTGATTACTCGTTCCAAAGTTATGCATGTTACTACTTCCCGGATTTCCCATTCCTCCACTCCCCCTACGATGGCCGGATCGGTGAAGTGATTATTTCCAAGTTAATCTGGTCGGTTTCCTGATACGCCTGCCAAGTTTCATCGTCCTAGCTTATGTGGAAGCGTTTTACGAGATTTCCGGTGCCCCCCTCCAGCTCCCCCCCCCCCAGTTATCGGATCTGGACCGGATTTGAAACTGAGCATCTGAAGGACTTGTTCTTGACATATGTCAAGTTTCGTGCATGTCCGATTAACCGTTCTAAAGTTATGCATGTTACTAGTTTCCGGATTTCCCATTCCTCCACTCCCCCCACGATGGCCGGATCGGGAAAGGGATTGTTTCCAAGTTAATCTGGTTGGGTCCCTTAAATACGTGCCAAGTTTCATCGTCCTAGCATATGTGGAAGTGCCCAAACTAGCAAAACTTGAGTATGCTCGAGTGCCATAAAAACGGTCAGTTTTTGTAAATTTTTCGTCAAAACAGTCGTTTTTTTTTGTAAAAAAAAAGTCGGTAAAAATTACCAGCCTCTCCGTAAATACCTTGCACCCCCCCCCCCCAAACATTTTGGATAGTAACGCCTCTGCAAGCATAGAGGCCACAAATTTACCTGTCGACTAGAATGAGATATTCCAGCTGTCAGGGTCGCTATGTTCTACTAGCAGAAGTAGAACAACGCTCTCACGTCACGTAGGCCAGAGAGCATCGCCTTGACACTAACATATATATCACCGCCGGAGCCCTGCCTGCATCTTCAGACTAGATCATATTCGCGTATACTCAACATCTTTATACTACTGTGTTAATTACAATATTTATTCTTTCGTACCACCGTCAGTACTGCATAGACAGCCTTACCACTCCCAACTTGACACCAGCGTCTGCAGAACCCCTCCGGTCCTGGGAAACGAATTTCGGGTTTATATTAAAATCCTCCTTGTCCTATTCAACGTTGTTCCCAGCTCAACCTCGCTTTGCAATCGGCATTTTTTCATATGTTTTGGGCATACTTAAACTCTATTCCTTCTTTTTTCACTTCCACCAACAATCCATGCACATAACCTTGTCTCTCGCTTTTGGTCTATAAGGTATATCAATGTTATCCAGTCAGACTTCACTTTAACAACTAACCTATTGTAATTTTGACAGGCTAAAATCTGAAAGACCTAAGTGAGGCAGATACAAATCACAAGGGAGTAGAACAGGTAGCCGTATTGCTGCCCCCATGGATCATAGCTCTGACCTATCGGGGTTACGAAAGCTGATTTAAACGACTCGACTCGTCTTTAGAGACGGATACGACTGAAGCTGTGCAGAGCCAAAATTAACAAACAAAATATAAACGACTCGGATTGTTTTAAACGACCCGGGACCTAGACGAGGTCGAAATAAACGACTGATATGGCTCAGCAAAAGGCAGGGGTGTGGGTGAATCACCCCCCCACCCTGATATCGATCATTACTCTTGCTAAGGTTCCTAACCCGCCCCCCCCCAAACATATGAACATAATTTTTTTTATTGGCTTTTCCCTCTGATCTATGTCTTTTTTGTCCGACCCGCAGGCACCCCCCCCCGTAATAAATTCCTGGATACGGGCCTGATAAGTGCCTCTGTGATCAATTTACTATAGGATTTGCTACCACTGTGTTTTTGGGATCCCAAAACGTAAGTGGAGGGATACCTATGACATCGCAAAGTTGTCCGTCTGTCCGTCCGTCTGTAAGCACAATAACTCTCGAAGCGAATGAGGTATTTTGATGAAACTTGGTGTAAGGATTCGTTGGGTCGTCGGACCAGTCAAGTTCGTAGATGGGCTTTGTAGCCCTACATTTAGGGGTGGGGGAGGGGGTTCAAATTAAGGGGCAAACAAAATATTTTGAAACAGCTAATGTGATAGTCGATTATGGGGTAAGAAGACATGCTAAGCACGATGGTGAAAACTATTTTGTCATCGGACGAGTAGTTCGCCCGGAATTCGGCCAAAACCGGAAAGTTTGTTAAAAGTAAAAGTTTTATTTGAAGTTAATTAGATGTTCGATTGAGGGGTAGGAAGACATAAATGATTAAGTATTGGGAAAAGATATTAATATTGCCGGGTGAAAGACTATTGAAAGATGCGTATCTTGAGTCGTTGAAGGACGAAACACACGATTCCTGGGCTTTCCAGATTCGTTCAATATTAGATAGTTGCGGGCTTGGTTATTGTGGAATAGAGAGGAGGGTCCGGGGAGAGAGTTAGGATTTGTTTCAAAAGAAGTTAGTAGTAGGTTAATTGACCAAGAAATCCAGGTTTGGTTAGCTAGGATAAGAGATAGTGGATCTTTGAGTTTGTATGCAGAGGCCAACGAGATTTGGGGTGAAGAAATTTATTTTAAAGCGGGTCTAAAAAAAGAGGAAATGAAACTAATTTTAAATATGAGGGCAGATAGCTTGCCACTTGGTGAAAGAAGAAAGTATTTGGGAAGTGTTAGGGAGAAATCTGGTCCTTACTTTTGTCCAATGTGCGGTGAGGGAGATGAGGATCTAATTCATTTTATGTCTGGTTGTGATGAAATTGAGGATCTGAGGGAGGAAATTTTTAAGGGAGGGATTCATGGGAGGAAGTGGTTGGTAAATATTATGCGGAGTAGGGATTTTCTTAGTATAAGAAACCTTGCGAGGTTCCTCAGAGTGGCCAGTCGGCACAGGGAAAAGTGTTTGAGTGGGGTTTAGTGTAGTAGTGTGACCATTTATTTTGTATTTACATGTTGTTATTTATGTGTGTTTGTTATGGCCTTTGGGCTCTGAAGACAAATAAATATCATATCATATCATATCATATCATGCTGAAGACGATGGTGAAAACTATTTTCTCGACGGACAAGTACTTCGCCCGGAATCCGGCCGAAACCGGAAAGTTTGTTAAAATTAGAAGTTTTATTTCGAGTTGATTAGATGTTAGATTTAGGGCAAGAAGACATGTTGAAAACTTATGTGAAAACAATTTTCTACCCGGACATACGGACTTGTAGTTCGCCCGGAATCCGGCGAAAACCGGAAAGTTGGTTAAAAGTAAAAGTTTAATCTGAAGTTCATTAAATGTTTGATTTATGGGTAAAAAGACATGCCGAACACGATGGTGAAAATCGTTTTCTCGCTGGACAACTAGTTAGCCCGGAATCCGGCCAAAACCGGAAAATTTGTTAAAAGCAAAAGTTCGATTAGATGACAGATTAAGGGGTAAGAAGTTACATATAGCAGATAGTGCACAGATGCGCCATACATAATCTGAAGCAGATGTTAGTTATCTGGGACTTATAGGTGCAGTAACATAATCGGGTGGAACAACAACAAAAGAGAAACAAGAGCTGGAAGCTCATATGGAACTTGCAAGGCTGGGTCAGATGGAAGTGATGGTCAAAAGTTTTTTTTTTTCCTTTTTTGGTTAAGAGGCGCCAAACTTGATAAGCTGGGTCAGAGGATGGAAGTGACGGTCAAAAGTTTTTTTTTTTTTTGCTTTCATTTGAGATACGCACTAAGGGTGCTAAAAAAAAAATAAGTTCTAACCCTCAAGGCAAAAAGGATCATGTGCTCATGGCGATCGTGATAAAGTAAATAAGAAGTCGGTTTATGACAATGGTTTTTACCCGGACATATAATTATTCCGGAATCCGGTTGTAACCGGATTTTTTTTTAAGTCAAACTTTTATTCAAAGTTGAGTAGATGTTCTTTATAGGGATAAGTTTTGTGGTTGGTTTTGTTTCTGTATTTTTTTTTTTTGCTGGACTAGGTCGCTCGGATATCGGCAGGAAGTCTCGGTCAGTATCGTCAAAATAGATATGGCTTATGTTTTCTCTGATGATTAGCCTGTCCAAGACTGGATCTGGCGAAGACAAGACTCGATTGTCCGAATCAAATTTTAGATTTTTGGGATCCCATCGACACCTTTGGTCTTGTTCTTTGTTCTGTTAATAATGTTGCTAAAGATTTCCTTCATAGGTACAAATTTGCAGATGATCTCTCCCTTCTCGTTATTTCTTAGCTTTTCTTCCTACTTCCAAACAGTTCAAATCCGGTGCAAGACTCCATCACTTCCTTAAGCTTTTGGTTTGGA
The DNA here is from genome assembly GCA_023053575.1 of Branchinecta lynchi. NCBI lineage: Eukaryota > Metazoa > Arthropoda > Branchiopoda > Anostraca > Branchinectidae > Branchinecta > Branchinecta lynchi. The sequence continues at coordinate 17,865,860 of JAKZAP010000006.1, forward strand.
TACTAAATGCCTCCTCTGTTATTTTAAAACTTATATCTGTATATAAGTTTTCGTTTTCAAGACAATATTTCATATGAAGAGGCTCTCATTAAACTTGACGTTCCTAAATTAACTGAACGCAGAAATACTCTTTCAAACACATTTGGAGATAAGATTATCTGTTGTCCCTAGATGGCCCATCTATTCCCCCCTCCCGTCTTCCGTGCGTCGGTCCGAGAGGAATACTGGCAATCAGTTTTCTCCATTTCCTTCTAATTCTTCTGCCCAATTTTCACGTAGTTTCATCCTATCCTTTATTTCTGGTCATATCTTGTAAGTGCATTAGTTAATTTGTTTCGTGTCTGTGTATTTCGTAATTTGTATTCCTCTTCTACCTTTTAGCTATTTGGATTAAACTTGATTGATTGAAAAAAAATAAAAAAATATATATCTAGGGTTAGCGCTTTTGGAGAATTTACTCTAATCCATAAGGCACCCATAACGGATAGAGTAGACAGGTTTCAAAAGTTGGATTGCGTTTGAAACGAACCGTCTCTTCTGACGGTTTTCAACACAGCATCTTATGAAACGGGCATTTCTAACCTTGAGAATTTCCATTCTCCACATAGCCTAGGCTACAAAAGCTAAATCTCGGCTCAGCACAGAATCTTCAACAAACGCTAGCGAAGAAAATCAAAGACCGCATTTCCTAGACGATTGAGGTAGAGAAAGAGAGTTTTTGCTCGTTTCGATTCTTCTTGGAGGTTTCATTCATTTCCCAGTTGTAGAATGACATGATTTATGTCTTTGTCTCGATTCTCCGCTCTCAGAAATTAAGATTGGGCACTCGTAGAGTGAGAAAACCTTGCGAAAACATACTACTCGATCTACAAGAAGTATGACGAAAGAGAGTGGATGTTCGGCAACGGTGAGAAATGGGATGGCTGTTCACAACAGCGAACCAAAAAAATGGATCGAGAAAAAAAATGGATTAGATCAGCAGTAGCCCCGACATGGGCAAGGTCCAGTGCGGATTTCAACGCGTGGATTTCAATATTCGTCTGTTTGTCAAAACCTTTCTAACGACAGACATTATTTTATTTTTTTTGGCAGATCCATGGACTAGAAAACGTTTTCTTGTTAAAAATTACAAGACTCCCCAATGTCACACTGAAACTTGATAAACTTCACAGAAAGCGCTCCCAATCCAGTCGGACGTCCTGATGAATTTCCGATTGATTTTATCTAGTTTAGTAGCTTTTTCTTCATTTTGTTTCCTAATTTTATTTTTATGGCACTTGCCTTCCGGCCAAGTGCCATATACCGATCACATTTCCGTCGGTCGGTTAGTCCGGTTTTTGCGAGTTAGGGTACTTCCAGATATGCCAGGACGATGAAACTTGGCAAGTATATCAGGGACCCGACCAAACTAACTTTGAAATAGTCACTTGCCCGATCCCACCATCGTGGGGGAAAGGGGTGGTATTCGGAAAATAGGGCCATTCATAACTTTCCAACGGGTGATCGGATCATAATGAAACTTAACATCGATCCGATGAGTCTGGTGGGAGTTGGAGGGGGGAGCCGGAAATCGTGTGAAACTCTCAGAGTGGAGCGATCGGGATGAAACTTGGTGGTAAGAACAAGCACAAGCTCTAGATCCATCACTGACAGAACTTGACCGGATTTGGACACTGTGGGGGAGTTGGTGGGGGGGGGGGGGGGGTCGGAGTTCCGGTGATCCGTAGTTAATGTCGGATCTTAATGAAGCTTGATGTCTAGAAAAATCTCTTGTCTCACATGTCTCGTTTCAAGTCCGGACCGGATCCGACGAATCTGGGGGGTGAGTCGGAGGGTAGAACCGGAAATCGTGTGAAACTCTCAGAGTGGAGCGATCGGGATGGAACTTGGTGAGACGAACAAGCACACGCTCTAGATACATCACTGACAGGACTGGACCGGATTCGGACACTTTGGGGGGAAGTGGATGGGGTTTCCGGAATTCCGGTGATCCGTAGTTAATGTACTTCCAGGTAGGCTAGGATGATAAGACTTGGCAGGCATCTTAGGGACCCGACCAGATTAACTTTGAAACGGTTCCTTGCCCGATCCGGCTATCGTGGGGGGAGGGGGAGACGGCAGAATCCGGAAATTAGTAGCATGCATAACTTTCGAACGGGTTATCGGATCTTAACGAAGCTTGATATGTTGAAAAATATTATGTCTCAACACGTTCCATTTCAAGTCCGGACCGGACCTGATGAACGGGGGGAGGGGGGGGGGGTCGGAGGGGAGAACCGGACATCTTGTGACACGCATAGGGAGTGATCAGGATGAAACTTGGTGGGAAGTACAGCCACAAGTCCTAGGTGCATCAGTACAGAATCAGACTGGATTCGGGTACCGAGGGGGGTGGGGGGGAGCTGTAGGGGGTGTCCTGAATTCCGGTAATCGTGGAGGTACTTCCAGATGTGCTAGGACGATACAAATATGCTGGAGCATTATAAACTTGACATCATCTAGAAGACATCTTCACTCTCCGATCCGACCATCCCTTAAAGAACTCATCTTAACCGCAAAGTACAAAAAATACTTTTCAGCTAAATTTACTTTTTCACGATCGCCATGAGCACATGATCCTTTTTGCCTTGAGGGTTAGAACTTATTTTTTTTTTAGCACCCTTAGTGCGTATCTCAAATGAAAGCAAAAAAAAAAAAACTTATGACCATCACTTCCATCCTCTCACCCAGCTTATCAAGTTTGGCGCCTCTTAACCAAAAAAGGAAAAAAAATACTTTTGACCATCACTTCCATCTGACCCAGCCTTGCAAGTTCCGTATGAGCTTCCAGCTCTTGTTTCTCTTTTGTTGTTATTCCACCGGTTATGTTACTGCACCTATAAGTCCCAGATAACTAACATCTGCTTCAGATTATGTATGGCGCATCTGTGCACTATCTGCTATATGTAACTGCTGTATCTAACACTATCTAACTATAGTTAGCGACCCTTCGTGATCATCGCCACCGTAAACCCTCGTTTACACAAAGTTTACACTGAACAAGTGCGTCTGTGCATTACAACTCTGGATTTGCTTGTTTTGTGTTTAAAGCCACTCACACTGACGCGTCGTTGCGACGCGTTGCGTATGCGTTTATTTTGAGTTGCGTACATGTTACGTAGTGTATCTTTCACACCTGCGCGAAGCTTGCAGGTGCTAGATGCGTATTTACATTTTCCTTTCTCGGTTAAATTTCTCCTGCTGAATTTTCTTTTCTTTCATCATTAGCCTAAGAAGTTTTCTTTATCATTAGTAAGTTTTTCTTCAAACACTTCCCTTTTTAAGTGAAAAATCTGATGTGTACGAGTCGACGCAACGCGTCATCAAATAAAACTTGGTTCTATTCTTGCGTTGCCTTTCATTTGTCTGCGTAAGCTCTGCATTAAGTAAGTAAGTAAGTAATTTATTTATAACCCGCCGTTTTCAGAAAGCGGAGTAAATGAAGAAAGTAAATAAAACACATAAACATACACATAAACATTGTGTCGCAGCAAGCGCGACGTATTGTCTGTATGTAGTATCTAGCTCAGTGTGAAAGGCTCAAGGTGTCAATGTAAAAGCGACTTAGACGTTAGGGTTTTGCGTTGAAAAGAAGAAGTTCAGTGGCGCTGCGTCTGCGGAAAAACGCTGACTTAGCCTGTAGTAACTAGGGTTATCGCACTGAACGGAAACGATGGCCGTATGGTTTGTGGTTGAAAATCGAGCTGACAGTAGGGCTACGCCTATAGCATTTTTAGTTCATTACAAGAGATAACGATCCGACCCCCTCCCCTTTAGAAAAGACCCGCGCCAACGCGACTTGCAGCCAGTTGATCAGGTTTTCCCGGCCGGAACTTCTGCACTTTCATTTAAGTTGACAAATACCCCTTGAGTCCAAGCTGACTGGGAAACATAATTATTCAGACAACGGCTAAAAAGAATACGTCCAGGTACGACGCTTTGGCAGCGTTACTCCGTCCCTTCTCGGCAAGGGGCAGAGCAAAATAACTCTAGAGGTAATGCGCGAACTTTGAAAAAGTGACACACAGTCAAATCGCAGCGACACTAGCTCGCTAGAGGGACACGAACATGAACATCCCTACTGAAACTCAACCAATCGTTAATGAGCGCTGGCTCTAATTTGATCCTCGATGTTTGCACCGCATCTTAGCCTTGCTAGAATTTTCTAGGTCCGCCGCTGTACACACGAATAGGGCGGCGCTGCGGCGGAGGTATACTTTTTTTTTGTTTTTGCAGGCTCGTTTCTTCCAGTTCCCGACGTTTTCAATGACGTTCAAGAGCCTGAGCCTCGTTTTTGTTGCAATAGCGCTGCCGCAGCACTTCTTTGCTTTTGAGCAAGATGCGTTTTTGGATTCACTTTCTTATTGGTTGAAGCGGCAGCGCTGCAGCACCTTGCAGGGACGCACGGACTTGATCGGTGACTAAGTCCGTGATTCTCGAGAAGCGCTGGATGTAGAAAGAATCAGTCCGGAATCGGCCGAGAAGTGGACCTGCAGCATGCAACACAAACGAGGCTCTGACGAGGACCCTTGCCGAGAAGGACCGAAATATCGCTGCAAAAGCACTGTAGCTGCCGTTTCCGTTTCTATCCATAGTTTGAATGTAAGTTGACAAAAGGGCGATTCTGGCGGTCTGGAAAGCTCCGCGAACTTATGCGCCGGCTGTTCTTGCAACTTCGGCTAAATATCCGCTTCGGTTTCCAGAGCTGTTCTTGCGTTCCACTACTTTCCGCCAGCACATGGAAAGTGGTTTTGGCAAGTCAGCGAGAAGTTGTAAAGGTGCAACTGAGGCGCAACGACTTTTTGCTTGTTCTTGCGCTCGGCGGATTCTCGCTTTGCTTTTCGGAAAGCGAATCCGAGAGATCATCAGAATCGCCCTAAAGTCACAATTTTAACGCATGGAACTGATGATGGTACCGACGCACCTGGCCGGAGGGCTAATAATAGAAGAAAATGTCCCAAGCGAAACGTCAAAGTACAAAATGTAGGGTGAATAAGGGAAACAAAGAAAACGTAATACAGCAGCAAGGTTGCCACACCAAAAATATTTAGAGAGTGACTTTTGGGTCAAAACAGAGAGTGAATTGGGAGTTAAATTTATTTTCATGAAATGTGCACTTTTGGTCGGAATCGTCTCTGTAAAAATTACACATCTTAATTTTACTTTCATGAAAAAAACTTGAAATAGTCACTTCTGGTCGGAATCAAAGCTGCAAAAATGACAAATTTGGTCATTTTCTGAAATAGAGTGATTTTTATGTCCTACGTACGACAAGGTGACAAAAACAAAATAGAGTGACAATTCACACTATCGTGCGACATGTGGCAGCCCTGAATACAGGAGCTGGGAATAATGCGTAAGTTTTTCTCATTATACCAAGGTTACGAGACAAAGTTTTGCTAACAATAACATTCGGCTTAAAATATAAAATCTCATCGAGATAAACCCTAAGGTACTTCGCATAAGAAGCAGCGAGGGGATACTCACTTTCCGAAACCCTTCCGGTGCCTGCATCCGGTACACACGGGTTTGGGAAGTGAAATATCCCCTCGAGAGCACACTTTAAAGTTCCAAAAATTCCAAAGTTCCAAATTCCAATCCACGAGCAACCTACCCTGACAGTCTACCCGCAGCATTAACTTACTTGAGGCTCAAGGCTTGAACTTATGAAAACGGGAAAACATAATCGTCTGTCCACAACCTTATGAGAAGTTCTTCCGAAAAAACGATTCATGGTTCAACGTTCACCAACAACGCTTTCTTTCCTGTTAAAGAACACCTGAATGAATAGTACCAAGTATCATCCCTATCTGTATGACTTCCGTTAACATTGCCTGCAGAAAACCAAATCCAAATACGAAATAGTGTTTCCAAGCTATGATTTTTGCTCCATTTTCCATCTGTCCTTATTTCAATACCGAACAATTTTAGAAATGAACAAATGTCTCCAATCAACCGTTCTTCTGGAATATTTTTTAACCATTTAAGCCTACACGTATATCTAGAAGAAATTCCAATACGATCCGGCCAGCGCTGTACAAGATTTGAATGAATTGCACTTTTTCTCTTGGAGTCTGCATGTGCAAACCTCCAGAAACCAACATCCCTTTTTTGAAAAACGTTACGATTAGGAGATGAATGCTTTCCGTGGCCATGTTTGTAAATGCATTCTCCATGGTGTGTTCAAGTATGGTTTCATTGTTCAGGTGTCCTTTAAGAGAAGTGTTTCCGAAAAAAAGGCGCAAAGTTTCTCACGATTTAACGTTCACCAACGAAGCCTGAAACCAAGAAAACATTGGCGATTTTGCCTATTATGCTGAGAATGCATAGCAAAGGTATTCGTTGAGTTCTACGAGATGTTTTGTGTCGAACGATACTGGTAGTCTGTTGTATGGGATCTTGGCTTGGTGTTTTATGACAAGAATATCACCAATTTAGGAAACAAAAGATATTTACCTGTTCTCCATTGATGTGCCAAGTCAAATAAGCCTTGGGCTTAGTGTTAAGCAACACACAAGTAGCAGACAAGTGATCTCCCGGGCGATAGTCAGAATTGGAGGTGCCGTGCAGTTTATTCGTCTGAACAATAGGACCATGAGGGGGCGCAACTAGGAAAGATAAAAATAAACAATCCGGATCCAGTAGACCAAGTAAAACACGGTGGCGTTTAAGCACGATCCAATCCAATGTCTATGTTCAGAGAAGGCAGCTTATTTTCATATATAGGATCTGAATATACTGAACTATTTTGACTGTGCGAACGGATTTTTTTTTGTTTACCTTCTGATCTTAGTATACAGTAGAGGTATGCTTATGTGAACGTTTGATGACAGTGGACTTTGCCATTTTCATGCACTTGCTGTCTCTAAAGCTAGCTACCAGGTATTTTGGATCTTCATTTTACCAATTAGCCGAAAACTGCACTGTTCACATTAAACTAACTGTTCAATTAAGCATACTTACATTTTATAAGAGCTATATTTCGGCCCTTCTTGGCAACGGGCCAAAGTTGGACTATCAAATCTAAAAAATTGCAAACTTTTTTTTAATTGAGTTTCTCCTCGTCCGAGTGAACTTTGTCTTGTCGGGCCGGAATGTTACTACAGTAGAGGTATAATAATAATAATAATATAATGCAAAAATAAGGCACATGGCCTCTACAAAATAAGGCACATGGGCTCTACAAAATAAATTTTATAAGAGCTATATTTCGTCCCTTCTTGGCAACGGGCCAAAGTTGGACTATCAAATCTAAAAAATTGCAAACTTATAAAATTCAGCTGACGGATCCGTTTTCCACTATCAAATATGATTCGCAGTCAGCTTGGGCTGAAGGAATATTTTAGCTTGCATTTCTTTGATAACGAAGCAAATTTCAGGACATACTCAATTTCAAATTAAATAAAATAAAATACCGCTGCAGTTGCTAAATATTTCAAGCACATAGAGGTAGCACAAGTCCGAACATCCCGTGAAAATCACTTATATGAGTAGCGGAGGAACGAGATAGCAAATTTTCATCGGGTCTTCTAGACTAGTGGTTCCCAATCTTTTCCGTACCACGTACCCCAAATCAAGGTTCGAAAAGAGTACCCCCTTTGTCAGAACGTGAAAAAGACGATGGTTATTATAATAAATGATAAGGCATGCATATGTAAAAATATATACAAAATCGATGAGGCAATCACTAGAGGCTGCTTTGTAGCAAACACTTTTGCAACTCTCGGCTCGACGTCGTTAGCCGCATATTTGTACAGTCATCCTGTGTCTGTGTTTGGTTTTGATGTTCTCTGTGCTTTCAGGAAGCTGCATCAACCTGAATGGCAATATCACTTGCAATGTCTTCGATTCTTGTTGAAAGAGTGTTGTTTGACACAGGAACAGATTTTACGGCTAGCTATTTTTGGATCAACGTTATTTCACTGACTTTCACTATGGCTTGTAATCAGAGGAGTCACGTACGAGTTGACAACACCCATCCCACCGAAAAGGTCGGCCAAAAGATTAAAAAGAAAAGAGTCGGCGCGAATATACCATGCTCACAGTCAACACTAGATTCAAACTAAATCAAACTAGATCCACAAGAGAGGTTTTGCATCGGTCTCAGTGGTTGAAAATTAAAATTACCTACTACCAGGGACCCATAAATTTCCTGTAATGACTCGCCATTCAGGGGGCTTGTCAATAAGAGATTTCTGATGCGCTCTTGACCGAGCGTCAGATAGTTCGAAAAATACCCACGGGGATAAAATACCCGACTATCCATATAGACAAAATTCTTCGCAGCTGTTGCGCTGAACTAGGAATATTTCTCTGAAATGAAAGAGGATCCTGGGTCTTTTGTCCTAGCTTAGGTACCTGGTGGCATGCTGGTAATTTTGTCTATCTGAGCAAGAACGCCGATTCGATCCAAGCGGAATTTTGGAAACTAGGTGAGGCTCGGGCAACATAGCAACATAGAAGCATAGGAAATGACAAGCCCCCTGAATGGCGAGTTATTACAGGAAATTTATGGGTCCCTGCTACTACCTGGGACCTGGACCCGTCTTTTACTATGTCCATGGCAAGTGTTAATTATGAAACAAATGGGCGATTAACAGAAAACTTCATGCAATACTCTGACAGCCTTTCCTGAAGAAACCATTGGTTATGCACGAGGGGGTACCAACTCCCCGGCACCTAGTGTACACCCTTTCCCGGAACCGGCTGGCACCGACCAAAATCGGTGGTGCAGGCAATAAACAAAGCGACTTATCTTTCGAACGCTTCTAAACATGCTCAGTTTAAAGTTCTAACTCGTAGCAATCGGTGCCGCCACCAGGCAGGCACCGCAGCACCAGGCAGGCACCACGGCACCTCGCACCTGCTGTTGACTAAAATCGAGTGTGCGCAACCGCTCAGTTACACCGCAAATCCGCATGTAGTTTACTCCTACGGAAAACAGTGTCACAATACACGTGAAGTTTTCCTTTTTCTGCTCTTCCCCTACTACATTTCTTTAGGAAAGCACTGTATGCTTCATTGATTCACAATGCTTTCCGCTGGGAATTCACCACAAAAATATCTCGAACTTCCCAACATCCTTATCCTCTCTTGTAGCGAAACATTTTCACAGCTTATGTCCCACTCTCTCATATTTCTCACTGCTTTAGAACGGCAAGAAAAAGAGCTTTCAGAGTGGCGGGGCGCCCTCTATAACAAATTTCCAACAACTCTTGAAACTTAGCTGCTCCAAAGAGGCGAAGCTAATTCGCCGTCATTTCCATAATGGCAAAGTTTAACATCAAGTACAAAATCCTGCCAATTTCCATAGTTCAAACCAGTTTAGAAGTCGGGACCATCTATTAATGATGAAAATTTCTTTCTATGTTCTACCTCGCGAATGTATTGAAATGAAGAGGTATTACGTTCAGGGTTTGCATTAAACGATATATACAAGTGGTTCTGGGATCACAAAACCTCAGTGACGGAGAAATCTATAACTTCGCAAAGTGTTCGTCCATCTATCTCGGTATTCATGGGGTGGGGAAGAGAATTATACAAACGAAAGCGGCAAACAAATGCTATTCAAGCTTAACGACTGTCGAGTTAACGGGACATGCTGAATCTGCCTCTGTTTATATGGGGTGGGGAAGGGGTTACAAAAGAAAGCGCAAAATAAAGCTTATTAAAGCTAACACGACTGTTATTTTATTATTGTTTCTTTTTCTATTATTGTTTATTATTTTGGTCTGACGGACGAAAATTCGTCAGAAGTAAAATATCCAGAGTGCCATAACAAGACAGGATGAGTTGGTATATAGTAGTTCTCCTGCCGAAAGACTAGTTCCGCCAGAACCCAAACTCCAGAGATTCGGTAGGCTTCGTGTTACCTCTATCTGTATCGGTTGGAGGGTCGATACAGGGGTACGAAGTCATGCAAAATCGAACATCCGGCTTATTTTCTACCGAGTCGTTAGTACGGCCGTTAGGGTTGTTTGTTTGGGCATAAATATGGCGTGGCACGGCCCAACATAGTGTAGGAAGCCCGGGTACTAAAAAGAGGTACGAAAACAAAAAGGGCCCCCCGAACTCTGACTCGCTTGTCTGCTTCTTTTACTTGCTACTCTCTTTTTATTACTCGTGCTCCTGCGCAATGCGTGCCTCTTTCTAGTGAATCCCATAAATCCTAATATCTCCTAATCGTAGGGCCAGAATCAGTAAACCTCACATTTCGGAATGAAACTTAAAGAGTGACAAACAGAGACATAAAGAGCATGCTGAGTCAAAATATTCCACGAGTTTTCAGCTTATGATGATCATCCAGTCATAGCCAGCCAACTTGACCCATACTTTGACCCAAAGGATCCTCACACCAAGTTTCAAAAAAGAGAGGTATTGTGCTAACAGACAGACGGACGGACGGAGAGACGGACGGACAACTTTAGGAATTCATAGGTATCCCGTCACTTACGTTTTGGGATCCCAAAATAGTCACTCGGCGACGGTGTTAACAGCTCGAAAATATAACGAATTTATGCTTTAGACCAGCATTTTCAGCTGAATCATGGTATAAGAGATTTTGTACATGAGGCTGACGCAGAACAATGTCAGTCAGCGCCCTCTTTGGGGGGTCGTTGTGAGTGGTTGCATGAAAAATAGGTATCTTTTTTCCCGACGTAGCGCGGGTACAGACTCAAAGGATTTTCAGATTTTGGACCACAGAAATGTGTGCAATCCCTTTGCTTCAGAGCTAGTCGATTTTGTGGCGGGTAATCGGATACGGATAACATCGGGTCATCGGACGGGTAATACAATACTGGTGTCCTTCTGCTTTTAACCCTTAAAGGACCCTTAATTTTACCCTTGATGGAATTGTCCCACAAAATTACGTTTTGCAGGGCTTCGTCCAGAATACCGATAGAAGAACGACAGGGACAGATTAGTTTTCCCGAATTTCCGTTTGGCAGCGTTTCTGTAAAACTACAATTTCATCCAACGAGATTATAAACATGTCTCAGCCAGTTACAGAGAGTCCTATGATTACAGACGGACATTCGACCGAATGAATTTACTGCATAATAAATATCCCGTCACCAAAGTTCGGGTCGTAAAAGTGTATTAAAAATATTGTTTACGACAGACTGAATTCACCCTGCCATAAAACAAGAGTAAACGCCTTTTCAAGGTCCATGAATCATGCTAACAAAAGTTGTGGGCTTCTACTTTTCCTTCTATTCTTAAACCTCTTCAGATTCTTCAAAATAAAGCCCTTAGGATACTTTTCAGTATTGACAATAGATCTTCAGTTAAGCACCTTTATGCACTGTCGGGAATTTTCAGTATTTGTCAGCTCAGAGATATGTCTATTTCATTTATTTGTTTTTTATATCAACGTGGATTATTACCATTAAGTTATGCAGGGTTATTTTCAATTAACTCGCAGTTCCACAATTATCCCACTTCCCGTAGATCGGATTTTTCAGTTGAAATTAGGCCTACTTCACGATCTAGTTTTGGTCTTCGCCATGCTGGCCCGAAAATCTGGAACTCCATTCCAGCTGATTTGAAACAGTGTCTTGACCCATCAAAATTTAAAAAACTGCTTCGAAGGCATATTATTGATTCTTGCAAGCAATAAAGTGTATGTACGTATCTTTAGTTGTGGTGTTTCGAAGGATTTCTATTATTTATTTTGTTTAGGCTAGGTTAAGATGGTTATTTTTCTTTTATTGGAGTTAACTTACGCGCTTAAGTATGTCGTGAGGCATTTGCGTTGTTTGTTAGAAGTTGGTTAAATTTGTTATAAATAAACTACCTACCTACCTACCGACCTACCTTCCTTCAAAGCCTATACGCCCTTCATAAAATCCCAAGACGTATTGACGCCAGATGCACTAGAGAAACAACTAGACCTACGTTGCCCGGGCAACGTGAAGTGTTGCGGCAACCTTTGTCCGGCTTCGCCGGCTAAAGTGTTGCGAGAGCAACACTTTGGTTTTGTTTCTTCGCTGTCGGTTAAATGCTGAAATTGTCAACTTATCGAAGCTTTTAAAACGGTATGTTCTAAAAAGAATAATCACATAATCAAAAGCTGTTGTTTAGCGTTGTAAAACCAACAATAAAACAATATCGGAAGAAGGCTATCCGTAACGTTTCAGGATTAAAATACCATGGATGACACTATTAATTATTACAAAACTACATTCTTGGTTTACATTACCGTATCGTTTGTACCCGTTGCGTAAACAGTTAATCCTAGGTTATAGCGATAGACCATCGATACAAACTTTCTTACTGTCATATTTACAGAAATCGAATACAATGTGCACCAATTTTCAAAAATTTCTAGCCCCTCGTGAACCGATCTTACTTACAAGGCCCATGCATGTCTTACAATTGGGAACAAAATTGTCCTTACCATCGAATGCACCTGAGACAAATAACAGGTATACCAGCTAGCAAAAGCTGCAAACTCCTCGTTGCCGAAGATGATTATGAGCTAACAGTCGACTGTTGCTTACAGTCGACTGTTGCTTACAAGTCCTTTACATGTCTCGCAACTGGTATCGCCTATTTTTGGTTTCAGTGTGTACCTTACTCCTGAAGTTGTCAACCCCTTGAAACTTTCAAACTGGTTTATCTTATGAAGGATTTTTGTTCAAAAGAATGGATGGCATATATTTTGATCAGCTCTTCAAGGGCTATCGATTGCCATAACCACAACAAAAGCATATCGGAACAAGACCAAAGGTTTCGATGGGATCCCAAAAATTCAATATCTGATCCAGACAACTGGGTCTTGTCTTAGCCAGATCCAGTCTTCGCCAGACTCCTTGAACCTTTTTACAATTAAAATTCAGAAACAGATTAAGGCCAAATAGCTAATCACCTGAGAAAACCAAGTTCAGATTTGGATTCAGCATGTGTGTTTACCCCTATAAGTCATATCTGTTTTGACGAAAACTTCCTGCCACTTCTGCCAATTTCCCGGTTCCGGCCGAACTCCAGAACTACTTGTCCGGCGAAAAAAGAAAGCTCAAAGACGAAATCAGGGTATCTTCTTTCCCCAGTAATGAACATCTAATCAACTTCAAATAGAAATATAGCTTATAACAAATTTTCCGATTCCAGCCGGATTCCGGTCGAACCATATGTCCGGGTAAAATACGATTGTCACACAGGGACTCAGCATCTCTTCTTACCCCTAAATCGCTTATCTAATCAACTAGAAATAAAACTTTGACTTCCAACAGTTTTCCGGTTTTGGCCGGATTCCGGACGAACTACGTGTCCGGGTAGAAACTTGTTTTCACATAAGTGTTCAGCATGTCTTCTTGCCCTAAATCAAACATCTAATCAACTCCAAACAAAACTTTTAATTTTGACAAACTTTCCGGTTTGGGCCGGATTCCGGTCGAAATACTTCTCCGTCGAGAAAATAGTTTTCACCATCGTCTTCAGCATGTCTCCCTACCTCTAAATCGAAATTTAATCAACTTCAAATAAAACTTTTACTTTCAACAAACTTTCCGGTTTGGGCCGGATTCCGGGCGAAATAGTTGTCCATCGAGAAAATAGTTTTCACCATCGTCTTCAGCATGTCTTCCTACCCCTAAACCGAACATCTAATCAATTTCAAATAAAACTTTTACTTTCAACAAACTTTCCGGTTTGGGCCGGATTCCGGGCGAAATACTTGTCCGTCGAGAAAATAATTTACACCATCGTCTTCAGCATGTCTTCCTACCCCTAAATCGAACATCTAATCAACTTCAAATAAAACTTGTACTTTCGACAAACTTTCCGGTTTTGGCCGGATTCCGGGCGAACTACATGTCCGACGACAAAATGGTTTTCACCATCGTGTTCAGCATGTCTTCTTACCCCATAATCGACTATCACATTAGCTGTTTCAAAATATTTTGTTTGTCCCTTAATTTGAATCCCCTCCCCCACCCCTAAATGTAGAGCTACAAAGCCCATCTACGAACTTGACTGGTCCGACGACCCAACGAACCCTCACACCAAGTTTCATCAAAATATCTCATTCCCTTCGAGAGTTATCGTGCTTACAGACGGACGGACGGACGGACGGACGGACGGACGGACGGACGGACAGACGGACAACTTTTGCGATGTCATAGGTATCCCTCCACTTACGTTTTGGGATCCCAAAAAGGGACTAAATTGACTTTGCAGTCAGTTGAACTTTATCCTTTTCAATCGTAGACATCGTGACGGATGAAAACTTGGAATAATATCCTATATAATCTAGTTGGTATTATAAAGCTATCCGTAACTTCTTAGGATTAAAATACCATAGATGCCACTATTAATTATTACGAAACTACCTTGTTTTACATTACAGTATCGTTTGTACCCGTTGCGTTAACAGTCAATCCTAGGTTACAGCGATAGACCAACGATACAAACTTTCTTACCGTCAGATTTAGATAAATCGAATACAATGTGCAACAATTTGCACAAATTTCTAGCCCCTCGTGCACCGATTCTACTGACAAGTCCCTTTCCCGTGATAGACATCAAGTTCACCGGATAAAAATAATGGGTACACCGACTAGCAAAAGTTGAAAACCTCTCATCGCTGAAGATTTGTGTAGCATAACAGCCGATTATTACTTACAAGTCCCTTGCATGTTTTACATTTGGGAACCAAATTGTTCATCAAATGACAGGTACGCCAACTAGCGAGAGCTGCAAACCCCTCATTGCCGAAGATGATTATGAGCTAACAGTCGCCTGTCGCGTACAAATCCCCTAAATGTCTCACAACTGGTATCGCCTATTTTTGGTTTCAGTGTGTACCTTACTACTGAAGTTGTCAACCCCTTGAAACTTTCAAACTGGTGTATCTCATAAAGGAATTTTTTTTACCAAAAAATGGATGTCATATACTTTGATCAGCTCATCAGCGGCTATCGATTGCCGTCGAAGTTGAACTTTATCCTTTTCAATCGTAGATATCGTGATGGATGAAAACTTGGAACAATATCTTATATAATCTAGTTGATATTATAAAGCTATCCGTAACTTTTCAGGATTAAAATACCATAGATGACACTATTAATTATTACAAAATTGCCTTATTGTTTTACATTACCGTATCGTTTGTACCCGTTGCGTAAACAGTTAATCCTAGGTTATAGCGATAGACCATCGATACAAACTTTCTTACTGTCATATTTACAGAAATCGAATACAATGTGCACCAATTTTCAAAAATTTCTAGCCCCTCGTGAACCGATTCTTACTTACAAGTCCGTCTCCCGTTATTGACATCAAATTCACGGGAAACAAATAATGGATACACCAGCTATCAAAAGTTGCAAGCCCCTCATCGCTGAAGATGATTATTGCATAAGCTTTTTAAACGGGATGTTCTAAAAAAATTAATCATATGATCAAAAGGTATTCTTCAGCGTTGTAAAAACAACAACAAAATAATATAGGAAGAAGGGACTAAATTAACTTTGCAGTCAGTTGTACTTTATCCTTTTCAATCGTAGACATCGTGACGGATGAAAACTTGGAACAATATCTTATATAATCTAGTTGGTAATAGAAACCTATCCGTAACTTTTCAGGATTAAAATACCATAGATGACACTACTAATTATTATGAAACTACCTCATTGCTTTACATTTTCGTTTGTATCCGTTGTGTAAACAGTTAATCCTCGGTTACATTGATAGACCATCGACACAAACTTTCTTACCGTCAGATTTATAGAAATCGAATACAATGTGCACCCATTTGCAAAAATTCCTAGCCCCTCGTGAACCGATTCCTACTTACAAGTCCCTCTCCCGTGATATACATTAAGATAACCGGAAACAAATAGTGGGTACTCCAGCTAGCAAAAGCTGCAAACCCATCATCGCAGAAGATGATTGTAGCATAACAGCCGATTATTACTTACAAGTCCCTTGCATATCTTGCCATTGGGAACCAAATTGTTCTTACCATCGAATACACCGGAAACAAATAACAGGTATACCAACTAGCAAAAGCTGCAAACCCCTCATTACCGAAGATGATGATGGGCTAACAGTCGACTGTTGCTTAAAGTCCCCTATATGTATCATAACTGGTATCGCCTATTTTTGGTTTCAATGTACCTTACTATGAAGTTGTCAACCCCTTTGAAATTTTCAAACTGGTGTATCTCATGAAGGAATTTTTGTACCAAAAAATGGATGACATATACTTTGATCAGCTCATCAATGGCTATCGATTGCCGTCGAAAAAAAAATTCTACCTGTCTTAGTTCAAAAGTTGACTTTTTTGCCGTAGGCCAACTTTCTAACGTCACGACTTAGAAAGGAGCAAAGTATAAGCTCTAGTTTCTTTAGCAATGAGAGAACTTTTAAAGTTTAAGAGGCTCATCTGATACCGTTACTCTACCACAAACCAAAGTGCAAAAAAAAAAAAATTATAAACTCAGCTGAAATCGTCGCAGACATGGACAGAAACAATAGATGGCAGCACTTTCGGACCCGTGGGAAAAAGCCACTTTTTTGTCTCTGTAGATTTTTCTATTCATCACTCAAAGAACATATGTTGGCTGTGGGGCCGGGTAACTGCCGCATATATTTAACACTTATAGATTTTAGTCCATCTTCAATTTGAAACTGGTGCCTGCCTGCTTGCGTGCTAGAACGGAGCTTTCCACTGGAAAGCAGAAACATCTTTTGATGAAACGAAAGGTTCGCTACACAACTTCAGATAGTCCTCTCTGACATAGGCTATACAACTCCACTTCACTTCGCAAACCGTAGGCTCTGGCTCGATGACGAGCAAAAACCATCCTTATTGGCCCCAGGCAAGAGTTCTACGGAGCTTTCCAAAATGTAATGTCATATTCATCAATCCGGCCTAAGGTCCACACTTTCCGTAAAAACCGCACAGGTTAGACCCTTCTCAGTTACCAGGAATAAAATGAAATCGGAGTCATAGGAAAAAAAAAAAAAAAAAAAAAAAAAACGAGGACAAAACCAAAGTGTTGCTCTCGCAACACAATAACAGTCACACGTTAGATCTTGGGTTATGTTATCTGACGGGGGAATAAGCGATTAGGCTTTCGGTTCATGCCGAGTCGCGAATTAGCCCCGTAGAAAATTTAACCAGCAGTCAGCACTGAAGTCGGAAGCCAGAATTGACAAACTTGATGAAGCCTGGACAAACAGATTTGGGTAGAGCACACACTGCGGCAGAGACGTTTAAAATAGTTTTAAACATGGCTAGGCATAGCGGAATTAAAATAGCCCAAACCTGGTTAAACGTACACCAAGAAGTAACGTGTCATTTTACACTGGTGCTAGCGCATCCAGCGGCAAAATATAACTAATCTGAAAGGAATTTTATGAAGGGTAAGGTAAGTAAGGTAAGGTACAATTTTAATGGCAAATATAAATAAATCTGGTGTTTCTTAAAAGCATCAGACATGCCAGTGGCATAAAAAACGACGCTTCACTAATTCTGATGGGTTTGTAAAAATTATTAATACAATTCTAGCCTAAGGCATTGTAAAGAAAAAACAAACGAACAACTATCACACATCAACACTAAAATTTAAGGACAACACGAGAATTTACGACAACAGACACATGACTAAAGAAAAAATGAAAAATAAAAAAGGTTTGCGACATGGGTCTGATCTTCCTCCGAGCACAAACAAAAATGAATCAATTAAATCAGACAGAAGGGCGTAACTTTTAAGGGCGTATCAGAGCTTCATCTCTTCGAGCTCCGTATATGCTGAAACGATGAAATAGCACGAATTACCTCCTCGGCTACTACGCGGTACAGAAGATGTACAAGAACGGATTCTCAGACTATTAGTTTACCGACTGCCTTACGAAACAAGACCAAAGGTTTCGATGGGATCCCAAAAATATAATATTTGATCCAGACAATTGTGTATTGTCTTCACCAGATCCAGCTTTCGCCAAAACTTTCTGCTTTACTTCTGCCAAATTTCCGGTTTCGGCCGAATTCCGAGCGAACTAATTGTCCAGCAAACAAGAAAATTCAGAAACGAATTCAGCGCACCTCCTTATCTTTATAATGGACATCTAATCAACTTCAAATAAAAACTTTAACTTAAAAAAAAAAAAATCCGATTACAACCCGATTCCGGACGAATTATATGTCCGGGTAAAAAATGTTAGTCACATACAGACTCAGCGTCCTTTCTTGCCCTTAAATCTGTCATCTAGTCAACTTCAAATGAAACTTTTGCTTTTAACAAATTTTCCGATTTTGGCCGGATTCCGGCCGAGCTAGTTGTCCTTGTAGAAAAAGCTTTTCACATAAGTGTTCAGCATATCTTCTTACCCCTAAATCAAACATTTAATCAACTTCAAATGAAACTTTTAACCAACTTTCCGGTTTTTGCCGGAACTACTTGTCCGGCAAGAAAATGATTTTCACCATCGTGTTCAGCATGTCTTCTTAGACCATAATCGACTATCACATTAGCTGTTTAGAAATATTTTGTTTGCCACTTAATCTGAATCCCCTCCCACACCCCTAAATGTAGGGCTACAGATCCCATCTTCGAACTTGACCTTACCCTTGACCCGAAGAATCCTCACACCATGTTTCATCAAAATGACTAATTTTGACGGACAACTTTTGCGATGTCACAGGTATATTACGTTTTGGGATCCAAAAATCTACTATTTTCAAGAATATTTGACCTATACTGTTAATATGAAAACTTCGACGGTTCTTAAGAATTTTTATTTCTTACGATTGCCCACTGATTCGCCCTTTTTCCAGTTCAGCGGTTCAAGCGTACTAGTTTCTGGAAGTCCTCCATTGTCTCATTATCAAAATTTGCGATAGAGAGATAGTAAAAAGACATAAATAAGAGCTTCTGTCTCTCAGCTATAGCGCCGAGTAACACTGGGCGATCGTGTTGCGTAAATACTTAGCGGGTGCTTACAACCGAAACATGGTATACGGTTTTAGAGCTGGTCTGTGATTTGTCTTTAATAGCGTCATCAGGCCAGCGTTCCACAGACGACGAGCTAAAACATTAACACCGCATTTAATAATTCGTCAGCTGTTTGTATTTAGGCACATGTAAGTGTGTTTGAGCTTGACTGACATGTTATCGTTTGAAGTTTTACACATTACTCTTCAGTTTTGAAGGAATTTCAAATACATAATAATAACAAAAAATATATAAATAAATAAAAATGTGGAAGTTTCGAGTACAGTAATAACGCTAACGTTAAACGCTCTCTTAGTGCGACAATTAGCCCGCAGGACACGGGCATCAAAAGAGTGGAGGATCCGCTGGAACAAGACCAAAGGTTTCGATGGGATCCCAAGGATCTAACATTTGATTCAAACAATTGGGTCATGTCTTCGCCATTCAGTCTTCGTCAGATTCCTTGAATATTTTTACTCTTAAAATAAAGTTAAAAATGGATTCCGCATGTCTCCTTACCCCGATTTCGAATCTCAAATTGATTTTAGAAACAACTTTGAGCTTCAACCAAATTTCCACTTTCAGCCGAGTTAGTCATGCACCATTTGTCCAGCAAGAAAACTAAGTTCAGACATGGATTCAGCGGACCTCCTTACACCCTCAATGAATATCTAATTAGCTTACAAAAAAAACATGTTTTTCCGTAAATTCGAAGCCCCTCCTCTGCCTCTAAAGATACTCTAAAGAACCAATCTACGAACTTGATCTGTACTTTACCAGTGAATCCTCATTGAACAACAGCCTCGCTAGAACAACATTATTTCCTCGTTTGAACATTATATAAGATAAGATATTAATTACCTTAAAAGCCCAAGGGCCATGGCAATACAAACAAAAGGAAACACAATGACAAACTTATTTCTAACTACCACTGAAATTACAAAAAATATCTCTATCAATCTACTCACTTTCTTTATAGTACCATAACACTCACTCTTAAACAATTGCTGATCCATCCATTCCTGATCACACTCATTTACTTCTCAAATCCTTCACTTCCCTACAATCACACATAAGATGTCGCACACACTCATTCACATCTCCACACATCGGGCAGAAGTAAGGACCAACTCTCCCAATCGGCCTACCCGTGTAGGCCGCGGTAAAATATCAGCACGCATACTAACTAATAATTTCAATTCCTTCCTATCTAAGCCCGCTTCAAAATAAACACATTCACTCCATGTCTCTTTTGCCTCTGTATAAAACCTTAGAGAACCCCTTCAACCTTCGATTACACTAGGTATCTCCGACGCCCCCAGAATAAACAAATGAACGTCGGCATCCACGCGCGCAGAGCTATAACGATTTGATAATAAATAAGCAGGACTGCTATAGCCGAAAATTGGTCGACAAGTTTTGCGTCCGGTTTTCGTCGGATTCCGGTTGAACTACTTTTGGGGCAAGAAAATAACTTTCATATTCGGATTCAGCATGTCTCCTTACCGCTAAATCACTATCTCAATACCTTTAAAAAAAAAAATGTTGCCTCTTAATTTAAACCCCCCCACCCCTAAATGTAGGGCTACAGAGCCCATCTACGAACTTAGCTTACCCTTGACACAAAGAATCCTCACACCAAGTTCCATCAACATATCTCATTCCCTTCGAGAGTTATCGTGCTCACAGACAGACAGACAGAGGGACATTTTTGCGATCTCATAGGTATCCGTCCACTGGGATCCCAAAAAAGTACACAAAGGAATAGAGTGGGCCAAGGGAAAATTGTACCCGTTCTCTAGCCCGGTGCCGAGAGTTACAGTTAAAAACTAGGAAGAACAAATCCTTTGGATTAGGATTTGAGGGGGAGGAGACTCAAAAATACTTGGAAAAGTGTAGAACAATGAGAAAAAGAATTAATAAAACGTAAGAAAACAGAAGTTGAGATGAATAACAAGCGGAGGATAATAGATAGTTTCAACGAGAAGAAAATGAAAGAGTTCCCGATATTTATAGAAGAGCAAGGAGAGGAAACGGGAGTGATATTAGAGAGTGAAACAGATATAATGAAAGAAGTAGCATGCTTCCCGGTAGACGATACAGGTAGTTTACTGACTGAAGACATATCATAGGAAGAGGGTAGGACAGTGGTAAGAAAAATATGGGCAGGATCAGCGCCGGGTACTGATGAGATACCGATGGTCACATTTAAGAAGTTTCTTCCAGTGTTTTTGCCGATAGTATTCTGGATTTTTAATAGGTGAAGGATTATAACCTAAAGCGTGGAAAACATCACTACTTCTGCCATTGTTGAAGAAGGGAAATCCTTCGAGCCACGATAACTATAGACCAATTGCACTAGTTCCATCGATGAGTCAAATTTTGAGAAAGTAATAGATAATAGATTAACGCAGTGGTTGCAACTGAAATTAGTATTAAAGGAGGAGCAAGGAGGATTTAGACAGGGGGATGGGACGGTAGATAGAGCATTTGTATTAAAAACACTGAAAGAAAAATATGTTGGTGGTAAAAATAAACTATATGTAGCTTTCATTGATTTAGAAAAAGCGTTCGATAATGTAAATAGAGTACTTTTGAAGAAACAGTTGACAGAAACAGGTTTACCTCTAGGACTAGTGAGACTAATTGTTAGCATGTATTCGTGTACAAAGGGGGTAGTACGGGTGGGAAAGAAAATGTCGCGGGTATTTGAGTTAACTAAAGGAGACATACAGGGTAGTACACTTTCACCCAAACTGTTCTCGTTATTTATAAATGATATAGTGGAGTTTTTAGAGAGTAGACAGGCACCGACAGCTGAGCTGGTAATAGAAAATTATGTGTACTGCTTTTTGAAGACAATGCAGCTTTGATAGCTAAGTCTTCCGAAGAAACTTAAATTTGTTGAAGAAATATTTGGAAGTAAAACAAAAACTTAACTTGAATGTAAAGAAAACAGAGGTTGTGATTTTTGGAAAAAGGAAAGACAAGTAACCGTAACAGTGTAAGGTCTTATTTTAAAAGAAGTGAATAAAAATCAGCGACCAGGTGAAATACCTTGGATTTATATTCAGAAGCAAAAGGAAGTTGGCTGCGATATTTAGAAGCCGAACACTGATGGGAATAAAAGATATAAAAATGCACACAAGAATCTTCAAAACTAAAGTATTACTGGTGATGCATTATGGGGAAGGGTTATGGGGAAACGATGCTGCAAAGCAACTTGAGTCGCTTCAGCTGCAGTACTATAAAAGATTACTTGGACTTCATTTAACAACCCATAGTCTATTTATGCAAGGGGACGTAGGCCTATTCTCCCTTAGTATAGCAAGAAAATTATGGTTGCAAATAATTGGCTTACATAGACAAAGAATGATTAGGACTGCATCTGAAGAGTCACTAACGATGAATAAAAAAGGATCTTGGCCCCACCAAATCAAAGGTATATTGGATCAAGCGGGTATGTCATGGATTTGGAATGGAGGCCTAGGACCAACAAAATGCCAAATGATATAGTAAGAATACACTGTAAAAATTTTCTCCAAGAAGGATACTACTGGGATTAATCTTACTTCTATTGGGATAAGATTAATCCGCATTAGAAATAATCTCATCCCAGTAGAGACAATATTAATCCCAGTAGCAATACTGCAAGATTTTTTTACAGTGTAGTCAGAGAGACCATGGAGGGACAAGAAATCCAGAAATAGGCGGGGAAAATGAAAAGGTCTGAAAAACTTAGGTATTACAAGGCATCAAAGGTAAGGTTTGGTGAAGAGGTTTATTTCAAATTTAATTTACCTTCAAGAGTTTTGCGTTCATGGATTCAGTTGCGAGCAAATTGTCTTCCTGTTTTTGGGAATACTTGGGATATTAAAAGGACAGGGACAAGGGATAATCGGAGTTATTTTGTAACGTTGAGGTAGGGGAGCTTGACCATATTCTTTACAAGTTCAAGGAGTTGTCCGTCCCGCGTGAGAAGTTTTTGAACGGCATAGTTATGTCAGTAAAGGATCTACTTAATAGTACAAACCCTATAAGTATATGCAGGATTGTTGCATTTATGGACCATTTAAAGTATGTGAGGTTAGTTGGAGATTGAAGGGAGCTCTTTTTTATGTTGAATAAAAGTTCGCTTGTATAATGAATGTAAATGCTGTACTATTTAGTTTTGTTTTTTCTTCATGGCCCAATGGCTTCATTAAACATCTATCTATCTAACGCTCATCCCTGTCGGGAAGTGGATGGTCGGAGCCAGGATCCATTGCGATAAGGCAGAGATAAGATGTACTACTTGCTATAATTATAGAGGCGAAATCTTTTTGGTTCAATTATACTATTTGACGGTGCAAAAAGGATAAGTCAGCTACATTTTATTAGAGCTATATTTCGGCCCTTCTTCGCAAGGGTCCTCTTCAGGCTCAAGCTGGAAAATGAACTTGTGCAAAAACAATTGGAAATTCTTCCTTAAATATCTGATTTTGTGAACTTCTTCTCTAAAAATTGGTTGGAATTAAAGCTGGTGCTGTGATTTCATTCTGGACACGGCTGCTGTTTTTGCTGTTCGATTGGGTCGTCGAAAGGGTAGAGATTCTTTTGTATTTGCAGTCAGCTTGGGCTGAAGGACAATAATTATATCATTATTATAATAACATCATTATAATTGCTTACCAACAGCCGTCATGTTCCTCTCCTGCATATCCGTGTCATAGCTCTCTGAGAGGACTTCACACTTATAGGTTCCCCCGGCTTCAGGCGCGATGTTCCGAATCCGAACGCTTCCCGGGTGATTTCCTATTTCTGCCTGAAATAAAGCAAATCATTCAACACGTTAGCTCCGGGCTCCGCTGAATCTCTCCATTCTAGTTTCTTCGAAGGATAAACAGTAAGGAATGAAGCGGGCGGATTTTTTTTTTCCGGTCGTTGCTTTCCTCTTATTGAATTTTCCAAAAACAAGGTTTCGACGGAAATGGAAAATCCTTTAGCAGAATAATTAAAATGTAACGAGATTAGTGTTTTGGTCTAGCTGCGGCAGCTGGAGCAGAATAATCCTTTCGACTGGCTTCGTAATGATCAGAACGCTGGAAAAGTGCGTAAATGAAAAAGAAATTTGAATGAATGAATGTTTTATCACGCACTGCCCTCGGGCATAAGTGTGGTACAACGGTAAAAAGAAACATACGAAAACACTAAAGAAAAAATATGCACAGTTTCAGAGATATGTAATCACAAATAAGAACTAAGGGGTGGTAGACAGGTAAGCGGCCAATCGGAAGAGATAATTTTGAGGACATACTTTCCATTGTCAGTAGTGAGTCCTGAGTCGACGAACGTCGGATCAAATATCGATTTCGCGTGCGACGGGGTAAACATAGCAGGAAACGGAGGTATTTGAAATACGTGGAACGTATGCGCCGGAGGTCTTTTTTCCTGGGTGTACCATGTAGTTTAGCGAGAAAGTTCAAACATGGTGCAGAAAAGGCAGTGTATAGCTTTCCGAGTCCTTGCCTGTTATACCGCGAACGTTTCGGTATACTTTTACTGTAGCCAAAACGGATAACATTAGGAGTTGATTTAATCGCCTCCTGGCAGGTCCTTCTGAGACTTTGACCAATTGAAATTCCAAGCCATCGAATTTTTTCTTCGTTACGATAACGGTAGCCTACATCCAATATTTATGGACGGTTTCTTGTTATTTTGTTTGCAGAATAATCCTTTCTAATGGCTTCGTAATGATCAGACCCTGGAGAAGTGCGTAATTAAAATAAAATAAAAAAAATCTTGCTTGCTTTCCCAGTTCCTGAAATGGGATTAGCGGTTTTGTACAACGTTCGGCGGACCCAGAAAAAACACAGATACATAGTCGCACTACCGGATCAGTTAACGATCACGGTATTTGCACGTCTGTAATTCCGTCCGAGATGTCAAACTAAAAAGCGAAATCTACTGGCAATCGTAAAGCCGTCGCAGCCGTGCTTATTCAGACCCGGCGTGCTCTCGTTGGCTCAAAACCGACAAACATGGCGGTTACGGTTATGATGGAAACTGACAGCTTACGATTGCCGGTGGTAAGCCTACTTAACAGAATGACAGAATGACATAGACTGGGTCACAGAGGACGTCATGGGAAGCTCATCACACTTGCAAGGCTGGGTCAGAGGATGAAAGTAGGAGTTGGTCAATTCGTGGCTTTGCTGTGATCATTTGTAAGCAGAACCCTTCAGAGAAGAATGATCATGGGTCCTCGGAAATCACGAGCATGTATCAATCGTAAAAACTATTTTATTTTTGCATTTGGCTATGATGATGCGCACCTACTGAGATTCATCTGTATCGAACTTCACAGAGGCGCAAATGATGATAAGCTCATCGGGATCATGAAAATGTGTATTTTGCCCAAAATTATTGTTTGTACCTTAAGGAGTTCACTTGTAAGCAAAACCCTTGAGGAAAATAACCATGGGCCCTTGGGGACCATTTACTATATATCGTTTCGTCAAAAGTATTTTTTTTACTTTTCGGTTAAGATACGCACTTTAAGGGTGCTAAAAATTCATTTTTGAGTAAAACCCTTAATGCAAAAATGATCATGGCTCATGGTATCATAAATATATATTTTGTTTCAAAGCATTTTTTGTACTTTGCGGTTAGGATTAGTACTTTAATGGATGGTCGGACCTGAGAAGTGTCAATTTCTAAGCCAATCTTGCCAAGTCTCTTCTATCCAAGCCAAGTTTCATCGTCCTAGCACATCTGGAAGTACCTTAATTCTCGACCCCCCCCCCCCCCAACTTCCCCCACAGTGTGCGAACCCGGTCCAGTTCTGTCATTGATATATGTAGGGATTGTGGCTGTTCTTCCGACCAAGTTTCATCCCGGTCACTCCAATCTAATCGTGTCACAAGATTTCCAGTTCTCCCCTCTACCCCCCCCCCAACATTAACGGATCAAGTCCAGACTTTCAATAGGATATTAGATACACGAGGCCTTACCAAACATCAAGTTTCATTAAGATCCGATCAACGGTTCGAAAGTTATGCATACCTTAAGATTCACGGTTCCCCCTCCCTCCACTCCCCCCACGATGGTTAGGTCGGGGAACTGGTTATTTCTAAGCCAATCAGGTCGAGCCCCTAATGTTCAAGCCAAGTTTCATCGTCCTAGCACATCTGGAAGTACCTTAACTCACGATCACCGGAATTCCGGATCCCCCGTTCTAACTCCCCCCACAGTACCCAAATCCGGGCCAGTTCTGTCACAGATGTATCTAGGGCTTGTCCTTGTTCTTCCCACCAAGTTTCATTCCAATCCCTCCACTCTAAGCGTGTTACAAGATTCCCCGCTTCCCCATTCACCGGATCCGGCCCGGACCTGAAATTGGACATCCGAGACACGATGTCTTTGCAAATATCAAGTTTCATTAAGATCCGATCCCGTTCCAATATTGTACATTCCTCAAGATTCCGGATTACCTTTCCCTCCACTCCCCCACGGTGGTCGGATCGGGGAAATGACTATTTCCAAATTAGTTTGGTCGGGTCCCTGATACGCCTGCCAAGTTTCCTCGTCCTAGCCCTTCTGGAAGTATCCTAACTCGATAACAGTGGGCCGACCGACCGAAATGTGATCGGTATGTGGCACTTGAGCGAACCTGCAAGGGCCATAAAAAAACATTTCGTCTAGACTCTTCTCAAAGACGAGCCCAGCATACTTGGCAGCCAGTCGAAGACGTCAACCATACCCAATCACAGCGTTCTGAGTTGCGCCCACCTAGGTCCATAGCGCTAACTTTTCTGGAACGTCGTACAAAACTTCTGCATGATACTGCTCATTCGCAAGAAATATTAAATTAGGGAAACTCATTAGCCATATATCCGGGTTCCCCCAGCCTAAAGTGAAAACTGTCAGGACATTTCGATTTAGTCTCTGCTTTAGACGTCAACGGCACCAGGTTCTCCTTGAAAATATTAGAGCAAGTTTCGCACCCTTCTAGCAGATATACTAGAGGGGTACGAAACTTCATTTGTAGACTGGATATCAGTTAATAGTGCAGGCCTCATCCTTTGCTGCTATTTTTTTTTTTTCATTTTCAAACCCACCCTGCTTAAAAGCCTACTTTCTTATTTTTCAGTTTGGGGCTACACCCCTCCTCTCGGTGATGGAAATATCTTTTACCACTTAACGTCATTTACTCGTTCTAAACAAAACTCAAATGTTCTAAATTTGCTGTTCATAATAATCGTACTACGCTGAATCGTTTGGACCCTATGGGTCTTTTATGTCCAAGATCTGTTATTAAAATAGAACAGCAGCGGGACAAAGTTATGACGAAGTTGTGTCATTCTGTTTCTTAGTCAAGGGGTCGACGACTCTCCCGGAATGGTGTACACGTCCCGAAGGAATAATCCGGAATGGTCACGAATAATCCGGAATGGATTATATTAGCTTAGATTAAATTTTATTAGGTGGCAGTCTTCTCTATTCTACATAATGTGGTAACACTATTTTTATATTATTCTACATGCCATTCATACACGGTTCATACATATCCAACAAATATTCTGCTTACAAAAACACTCAAGCATCATTACTATCCTTTTGCAAGGAAAAATCTCTTCACTGTAGCCATGAAGGATGCCAGATGACTCGAATTTCTAATTTCAACTGGAATTATATCCCATACAGAGGGTTAGGAATAATCCGGAATGGTTAGGTATAATCCGGAATGGTCAGGATTATTAGGTTTTTCTGGAATGGTGTACATAAGAAATTAAGAGTCGTCGGCCCCTCGGTCTTAGCAAGCAAAAGATGGGACGCACGTGAATGGCGATCACTGGATGTTACGGATTGTCTGCGAAACACCCCAAATCGGAACTTCCCCGACGAAACGTCCACATGGTAAACAATCCCGTGGTAAAATTTTCCATCCAAGAGGCCTCATTTAAACTTCCTCGGCTAAACAAAATATGAAATTGCTTGTTTTAGGATTTCAAGGGTTTCATCAGACCAAGAATTCTCATAGCGGATTATTTTAAGACCACTGCATGGAAATACGAGATCCATGAGGATTTTCGCTGGGGACTTGTTTTAGCGGTAGCAGCATCCAAGAAATCTTACGTCCCCAAGAGGATTACTTCCTCTAGAGGGTAGGGTCAAATCTTGTCAGACCTAATATTCTGATGGGGTGTCGAGCGCCTACCGGATTAAGTATCACAGCGATTAAAGGGCCCCTAGCACTATTTACTCTTCAACTTACAGTATTTTAAAATATTCGAGCACTTGGTTTTAGCTGTTTTAAGCCTTTTTCGAGACCCATTGACTTGTAGCGAAAACAGGGAAACAGTTTAAATAACCGTTTTTTCTGATGGAAAAAACCGTACGAAACTGGGGTCTCCGGGTTTAGAATATATTGAGTGATTATAGAAGTAGGTTGCATTAGTATTGTAGGTAAGACTGGTCCTTTAAGAAATGTTTAGAAAATGTTGTTACAAATTCGGTAATTATCATTTATTCGCATTTTGCGCGTTGTGCAGCGGAATGAATAAACAACAATCTGAGGTGTCAAAAAGCACATTTTTGTCAGCAATTGTGCAGCTCTTCAACTTACAGTATTTTAAAATATTTGAGCACCTTAAAACTAGGATGGGCTTTCAACAAATAGCCCACGGTTTTGGCTGTTTTAAGCCTTTTCCGAGACCCGCTAACTTATACAGGAAACAGGGAAACAATTTACATAACCGGTTTTTCTGATGCAAAAACTTCTCGCAGACAACCGTCGACAGCGTGCTACACAGCAAAACACGGCAAGTGAGAACATCAGCGTGGTTTTGTTAGAGGGGTTAGAATATACTGTCCGAAACTGGGGTCTCCGAATTTAGATATATATGGAGTGATTATGGAAGTAGGTTGCTTTATTATTATAGGTAAGAAAGGTTCTTAAAGGACACCTGAACAATGAAACCATACTTGAACACACCGTGGAGAATGCATTTACAGACATGGCCACGGAGAGCATTCTTCTCCTGAGCGTGACGTTTTCAAAATAGGGATGTTCGTTTCTGGAGGTTTGCACATACAGACTCCAAGACAAAAAGCGCAATTTATTCAAATCTTGTACAGCGCTGGCCGGATCGTATTTGAATTTCTTCTAAATATACATTTGGGCTTAACTGGTTAAAAAATATTCCAGAAGCAGGGTTGATTGCAGACTTTGTTCATTTCTAAAATTGTTCCCTACTGAAATAAGGACAGATGCAAACTGGAGCAAAAATCATAGCTTGGAAAAACTATTTCGTATTTGGATTGGGTTTTCTGCAGGTAATGTTAAGGGAAGCCATACAGTTAGGGATGATACTTGGTGCTCTTCATTCAGGTGTCATTTAAGGGCTCTCGGCCAAACGTGCTCCAAAACGTCGCAAAGTCTACATAGAACTGGAGGAGAGGCTACTGAAAGCTAAAATTACGTATCAAGAAAGAAAGTCTTCAAGAGCCGCACTTCTGCTGGCGATGTCTTATCTATTGAAATTTGAATAAGCCTTGAGTTGTTGAAGTTGTACAGTTTCTTTAGTTGGACTGATATAAATAATTATTTGAAACGTTAAGCTCAGTCTTCGTATTAGCTAGGATTAACATAGAGTTGGCGTGGTGGCGGTAAACTCCTCTTCGCATTTAACGATTTAGATCTTGGGTTACATGCACTAGCTACCTGCGCTACCTGCACTAATGAGTTGGCGGAAAACATATGGTGGCGATAGACCTACCAAAATATTTGAGCCTTTCGATTTCCTGGGTGGCGGAAAACATACGGTGGCGCTGGAGCACGGTGGCGTTAGGACACCCATATCATATTTCCCTGAACATACTTGCGTGGTCTTTGCTTCTGCCGAAAAGAACTCTTCTCAAATATTTCTTGTCTCCTGTTCGTATCTTCCGAGTCTTTTCTGAGGGAAACCGATTTTGCCTCGAGTTTTGCAAACTGTCTCATAATATTCATTGAAGCAAACCAAATCAGACCGAAGAACCGGGGAAACAACGATGAAAGGGTGGGGAATTCGCGATTAAATGATTAGTTAAGAAAAAGAGACGAGGTCAAACGCTTCAGTGGATTCCCAGATAGAAACATTCCATTTTGTCTGAAAACTTGTAACTTTCTAATATTGTTCTTTTGTCGGATTTGGCCGGGTCGGTTATACAAAAAAGGACACAATGGCTTCACCAGCACGCTTTCTGTCCCATATATCAATCTGTCTTATCTCAAACGAATGAAATTCTACTAAAGAACTGAATGAAAGAATATCCCACAATTGCTTTATGTTTTATTTTGAGCTATTTAGCACTTTTTCGTATACTTTTTTGTGCATATGTTTTTTGGCAAGACGCCGACTATTGCATTTCTTATCGACCTGTTATAGTCTCGTGCATCCTTATCAACATTTTTTTGTACACTTTGGCACCAGAAAATACTTCAAAATGCGATTTCGGAAGCTTGCAAACAAATTTTCGAAAACAAATTGGATACTCCGAAGGCGCACAGGTCACTGCTACAGATTCTCAAGCAAGCGACGGCAAAGAGAGAACTATACTCTTGATGACTATCTCTCCTTGCCGATTCGAAACCACCGGCCTCTCCGGGTACCTAGCGGAAGAAAGGAAGAAGTGGTGTCACAGCTGCTCCCAAAGATCGCCGTGATTGCTTGACACAGGATTCGAGTCTTGAGTTTGAGTCGTTACGGAGACGCTTACTCCTTCTTCCTGAGGATACACTGGCGTGTTTTGGACTTCGTCATACAGAGTAGCCTCTTCCCCTCTGTGGGATTGATATTGCAGGAGCAATCGATGATGTTAACCATGTCCAGGCCCTAATGTCTTTGGTGGTAAACGGCGTGAACAGATCGATGATTTCGGCCCTAAAATCTTGGAACTCCAGGTGCAAGTAGGCAATCAAATGACAGGACGTGCTGAGTGACCCCGTCACAGTGCAAAAGAGAGTTCCACAGGTCAGGTACAATCGCCACAGATTTTCAAGTTTGCGATTTCTCATTGCCTCAGGGAGCTTCCACTAACTTATAACTTTCGGGGTATTGATGTCAGTTACCTGGCCTATGCCGACTACGACCTTCTTATTGGTAATCGGAAGGACCTTGAAGCAAACGTCGCCAGCTTAAACCAGTCGTTAAACTAGATTGGCCTGTCCATGTATGCTAACAAATGCCAATTCGTTTGCTTCAAACCCCTGCTTCCCCAGAGAAACTTTCTATAGATATTGGTGTACAGTTATCGTAACGGAAGAAAAAGTTCGTTGGCTAGAAATTCCAGTTGGTCAAAGTCTGAAAAGGAAGGAGGCCATTGAATCAACTGCTAATGGTATCTGTTTTGGCTATAGTAAAATATGACGAACCGTTCACCGTATAACAAGCAAGGACTCGGGAAGCTATACACTGCCTGTTGTGAACCATCTGTGAGTTTTCTCGCTTGAGTACACGGCATACTCAGGAAAAAAGACCTACGCCGCATGCATTCCGCGTATCTCAAATACCTCCGTTTCCTGCTGTATTTGCCCCGTCACACGCGAACTCGATATCCGATCGGACGTTCGTTGATTAAGGATCCACTACTCGACAACAGAAAATCTGTCCTCGAAATTATCTCCTCCGACTGGTCATTTACCTGTTCATCCCCCCCCCCCCCGTTAGCCTTCTTCTTATTTCTGATCAAATTTCTGCGAAATTGTGTGTATTTATATGTGTGTTTTTGTTTAGTGTTTTCTTATGTTTCTTTATACTCTTGTTACAGCATTTACGCCCTAGGGCAGTGCGAAATAAATTAATTAATTCATTCATACACAAAACAAACTGAAACAACAAGGCAATCGAAGAAATCGGCTTTTAGAGATATGTCTTTTACAGTTTCGGGTTCAAGTAATAGATACCAGCCCTAAGTTTTGATCAGAAAAGCCCCGGCGTATCACATGGCCTCGATCCCAGATGATTTTTTCCATTTTTTGTTTGTTTGTTGAAGCATGCATATCCGCGGAAGCCGCTGATTCGCAAAATAAGCTAGGACACAAATCTACCAAAATTGAGTCTCTCGTTCTGAACAGAAAAGGTTTCACTAGACAATATGAGTGAATAACCATAGTTTGTATCGTAAGTCCTTTAGGGGGCCTCAGATAGCCTCATAATAATAATTTAATAATAATTTATTAAACCCAACAAAGGGCCATACATCAGCATTCATTCTCGCACTTAACCAACAAAATTGACCTTCAATATTACATACAACAAGATTACTTCTTTAGAGTTTAGCCCTTCTACTATTAATCAAATTACCTCCAATCTAAACTTCCAGTATACACTTAAAATATTTACATACAAACAGAATTACCTGACGACTCATCGATTCCAAAATACCATGAAATAGTATGCCCCCCCCCAAAAAAAAAAAATATCTCTAATTTCCTTCACCCCCCGGCAATCCGTCAGCAGATGTCCTCATATGAAGGTCGCAACCTTAAATTAACAACAGCTTTGGATGCTTTTGTTCAGCCCCGCTGAAAACAGTAGCGAATTTACATACACCGTTCTTTTCTGACGACGTACGTAGCTGCTAGTAAACAACCGTCGAAAGCATGATACGCATCGAAAATAGTGAAATGTGAGAAAATCAGAGAGTTATCGCTAGAGGGGTTAGAATGTACATTGTGTTCAAACACTGGATGGAGCGATTATGGAAGGAGGTTGCTCTGGCATTATGGGTACAACAGGTCGATGATGATGAAAACCATGGCAGGATTTCGAGTCTTCAACCGCCATACCCGGTTAGCTTGTTACCACCATTTCCATGGTGACATTTCTCCATGGGAGATGCGATGGGGACGTTTTGCCATTGGAACGTTTCGCCATGGGACGTTTTGCAATGGGGGCGTTTCGATTGGTGATGTTCGTAGTTAGTAAACCCACCGGCTCGTCTGTCCGCATCATTAGGGTCTAATCTAGGCCTCGGTTTCTACTGGCATTCATAAAAGAATAATTCATAATGTAAGTCATGACTTACTTCAATCTTGAGATTGGCCCACGGGTGGATCTGGACAGGCGGAACCCTTCCTGGTTTATAGCTATAGAATTCATGGATTCCTTTATACCAATTAACTGCATACAATTTTCCAGATTTATCATCGGTGTTCGGAAGCTGGAAGAAGCATCGGAGTTGAATGTCGGCTCCAAGGAGGGTTTCTTCTGGCACTTGAATGCTAGTAATACTCACTGAGGCAGTTTCTACAATGAAGGGAAACTAATTAGTTAGTCTGGAGGGCTACCAAGAAAAGGTGTGATAAAAGGTTTGTTTGAATGGCTTGAAATGTATTACTCAATGTTCATAAAACGATAGCATGCATCCAACGTCTAATCTCATGGACTTTTTTTCGCACTAGATTTGGGTCTTCCGTTTTTGGAAGCCTCAAGCCGCTTTCACATTGACTAGTTGTTGCCAAGCGTGTTTGAGTTTATCTTGCGTTGCGCAACGTATCTTTCACACCTGTGCAGGAAGCTCTCGCGCTGGATGCTCATTTACATTTTCCTTTCTCGGCTTCTTCTGCTGAATTCCAATTTTTTCATTAGTAGCAAGTTTTTCTTCGTCATCAGCATTTTATTTTAACTTCCATTTTTCACTGAAAAATCTGGTGCATATGCGTCGACGCAGAACTTGGTTCTATTCTTGCGTTTCGTATTATTTGTCTGCGTAAGCTCTGCGTTGCGTCACCGCAAGCGCGACTCAGAGGTTCCGTAGTTCAGTGTGAAAGCCACAACGCGTCGGTGTGAAAACGGCTTCATGTCACGAAAATGACGAAACTCATCTACCAGTAAACCAGATGTTTGTAGAAAATTATAAGATTTGTAGGTTGTTTTAGATGTTTAGTTTTGTTCCTTTGTTAGTTGTGAAATGCCGTAAGGCTGAATCACGTATAAACTCATTCACACGCGCCTTTACGCGCTAAGACTGTTCTTGCTAAGACGTCTTCAAGCCGTGTGGCGCCAACTTTCAAAAGTGTCTAACTTGGCCTCTTTATTTCTCGGCATTTTCTGTACACTATAAGCCCTTAATCACCTACTTTGGCTATCTGGTGGTAAACTTTAGTCACATTCAATTGCATGAAAATGGCAAATCAGAGTAAAAATAACGTTCAGACAAGAATACGTCTACTGTAAAGGCAAGAGTCTATAGTAAAAAACGACGATAACTTTTTTCTCACATGAAAACTTATTAGGAAACTGGATTAAATGAAAATCCTGTAATTATATTTGACTGCGATATCCTACAACTGCTTCCAAATACCATCTGAATTATTTCGCACTTTTTCGCACTCTTCCGTATGACTAAAACGACTAAAACAGACAAGCAACTGCGTATTATTAGCTTTAAAAAAGTCTTTGCAACAACTCCAAATACCAGACTTCGCTACTGAGCTTTGGTTTTACGCCACTAACAGTAAATAAGACGTGAATCAAATTCTATGAAAATTAGAGTACGGTGACTTCCTGGCGAAGAGACGGGGGAAAACTGAACAAGCATAATTGTTAGAACGCGTCCTTTAAGAAAACGTCCATGCAAATAGAAAGATGGGGCAAGCTATTAATAAATCTGTCACCAGATATACACATGGCTAGATTTCCTATGAGGCCAACCTAAGGTCTAAACCTAAATTCTGAGGAAAGAAATGAATCTGCTGCAATGTCTGTAAGTTCGAAAACAAAACACCGGTTCCGCTGCTTTTACCGCGACACCCTGACATGTGTGTCCCGTTCCAGGACATCTCGCATCTTTGTCCCGTCTCCAGCGACTGCTGATTGACAGATTAGAATTCGGAAAGAAAGAACAAATCAAACTGTCAACCTGGAATCGATCCTGAAGCAGATTAAAGCACACCTAGCACTACTTACTGTTTATGTTCCTATATTCTTAGCTATCTGAATACTGTAAAACTAGGCTCTGCTTTTATGGCTTTGGCTGTTGTAAGCCTTTTCCTAGACACATTGACTTCTAGCAAAAACTCGGCAAAATTCAGATAACCAATTTACGCATTAAGTTACGCGAATACTCGTCGAGAGCATGACTGTGCATGGAAAATAGCGAAAGTGCAAGTGCAAAGATTAGTAAGGTGTGTTAGTGGGTTTATAGAATGTAAAATTTGAAACTTAGGTCTCCAGGTTTAAGAATTAATTAATGTAGTTACGCAAGTAGGTGGCGTTGGCATTACAGGTAAGGCGGGACGGGTCCTTCAAAGCATTCGAGGAAAGATCCAACAAATCCGACTTCCGAACAGATGAGTTGCAAATTAGACTTGAAAAACATTAAAACGAAATACTCCTTCAGCCCAAGCTGAAAAGGGAATCATAATATAAAATGAGTAAAAAACGGATCGGTCATTGCAGATTCGTTTCAGACTGTAGCGGGAAGAGGACGTTAGAAGAACATCTTAGCTGATGTGTGACTATCGGTTTTGAGTCATTTAAACTTTAAAAACTTCCACATTCTTTCTCATCGAAAAAAAAAGATCAAATGAAGATTCTTACATGAATGGGAAATCGATGAAGTTTTCCCAGCGGCAATCTGTGTAAAAGGTTACAAGTGATGGTTCCCTCTTTTCAATTTGCTAAGTCCACAAAGACACACCGACAACACACCGACTATACGAGCGAGAACCAAATCCAGACTCGAAGAGCTGGATGAGGAGAGGTGACTAATTAAAATGATTCAAACTAAAATCCTGTGCACTTTCAACAGCTGTAGATACAGGATTAAAAAAAGGATTTTTTTTTTCATCACACGAGTCTCGAAGGGACGTCGTAGCCAACGAGCCCAATTATTTGTTTGTTTTTATTTTTATTGGGGTTTCGCCTGAGTTTTTGGGATCCCAAAACGGAAGTGGAGGGATACCAAAGACTTCGTAAAAGCTGTCCGTCTGCCCGTCTGTTAGCACGATAAATCTCGAAGGGGTTGAGATATCTTGTTCAAATTTGGCAATGCGGACTCTTTTGGGTCAACGTACAGATCAAATACGAAGATGGGCTCTGTAGCTCTATATTTAAGGGTGGGGGAAAGGGTTCCAAGTTAAGGGACGAAAAAAATATTTGTAAACACTAATGAGTTAGTCGGTTTAGGGGTAAGGAGACATGCTGAATCCGAAGATTAAAAATTTTTTCTCGCACGACAAGTAGTTCATCCGGAATCCGGCAAAACACAGAATAAACATTCCATCACTCAAGCGAGTGCGAATCATATCATGTTTTCGAATCATGTTTTTGTTTGTTTGTGTATATGGCCCGTGGGCTTTTTAAAAATACTGATCTATCTTTCTATCTATCTATTTGACAGTGCAAAACGGGTACGTCAGCTGAATTGTATTAGAGCTATATTTAGGACCTTCTTGGAAATGGTCATCTTTGAGCCTGAAGAGGACCCTTGTCAAGCAGTACAGAAATATAGCACTAATGAAATTCAGCTGACGTATCCGTTTTGCACAGTAATCTGAAGTTGATTAGAGGTTCAATCTAGGAAAATAATTGTTTCGCCGGACAAGTAGTTCGCTTGGAATCTGGAAAACCGGAAAAATTTGTTTATAATAAAAGTTTTATTTGAACTTGATTAGATGTTAGATTCAGTGGTAAAAAAACACGCTGAATCCATATATGACAATCATCTTCTATCCGGAATATATGTCGCCCGGAATCCGGCTAAAACCGGAAAATTACTTAGTAAAAGTTTTATCTGAAGTTGATTATAGGATCGATGTAGTGGTAAGGAGGTATGCTGAATTCGCACGTGTAAATTATTTTCTCATTGGACAAATAGTTCGCCCGGAATCTGGCCAAAACCTGAAAATTCGTTAAAAGGTAAAGTTTTGTCTGAAGTTGTTTAAAGGTTCGATATAGGGGTAAAGAGATATGCCAAATTCGCAAGGAGTTCGCCCAGAATCCGACAGAAACCGAAATTTGGCAGAAGTAAGGCAGCTAGAAAATTTGATCAATTTCGTCCAAGCACATGTGACGTAGGCTACAGGAGTAAACACACGTACTCAATCCATACCTGAACTTGGTTTTCTCAGATGATTAGTCATTGGCCTTAATCTGTTTCTGAATTTTAATAGTAAATATTTTCAAGGAGTCTGTCGAAGACCCAATATCTATAATATCCAATTCTCTGGATTAGATCTGAAATTTTTGGGATCCCATCGAAACCTTTGGCCTTGTTACTAATGATTACCACAATGACTTGTATGCGATTACAGCAACAGGTTCTTTCAATTCCGGTAGATGACCCATCTACTAATTAAGTGAAGATGTCAAATTGGAGAGTAGGGTCCAAAAACAATGCCCGAATGGGGTTAAATAAGCTTCGGGCTGTGGCAGTTGGAGTACTATGCCCTAGGAGAAGAAAGCGAAGGCGGTAAAATTATGCGCTAATGGCATCATACCATGGGTTTCCACTGATACTATCGACTTACAGGCAGGGAGACGAAGGATAACGAAGAATCAAAGAGTGCTGACGGTTTAGCTAAGGAAGATTTTGTCCGAAAAGATGAGTCCTGAAATAATTTTGCAACTCTGCAAGATCATGACTACTGAAAAGGCTTTTGCTATCTGAGAACAGATCGAAATTGCACTAGAAAAAACCTGACGGACGAATTGATCGATCATTTTACAATCTGAGACTTTCAAGACAAACAACATAGCTTAGGCGCGTTCATTGTCCTACGCGACTAACCTTTCCACGCGAACATACACAAAATGGCAACCGTACTCCAACACCGAAGAGTCATTTTTTTTAAAAGTATTTCCACCCAAAGTCACTTTACTCTCCGCCTACCACTACATTCCATTCTGTACTGTTCAGACGCTTCCGAAAAAGCACTGAGTCTTCCCAAGAATATTCAAAAGGAACGGAAACAGTGGAGCAAATCGCTTGTGCAGCGAGTCTGAAGCTGGTGTATCAGTGCGCGAGCAAACATACTAAATGGTTTAGCACCCTCGGAAACGCTTTCTAGAGCCAGTTCAATCCGTGCTCACCCAAAGATACTCTTCGAGATTTACTTGAAGGTCAGTTATCTCGGGGTGGTGCCCCTGATTCCCAGCAAAGCCATTTGGTCCTCCAAATCCCTTTTAAAGGGCAAATTTAAAGAAAGCGTGGGCCCTAGGCAGCTCCAGTTTTTAGTATCCCAAAACGTGGTGACGGAATACCTATGGTTTCGCGAAGTTTCGTCGGTTCGTCCGAACTTTCTGTCTGCTCACCAGTCTGTTAGCACAATAACTTTCGAAGGGATGGAGACGTTTGTTCAAACTTGAAGTGAAGATTCTTTGGGAACAAGTCGAGTTTACAAGCCAAATTCGCAGATGGACCCCGTCGCGCTATATAGGCTA
This sequence comes from Branchinecta lynchi, assembly GCA_023053575.1. NCBI lineage: Eukaryota > Metazoa > Arthropoda > Branchiopoda > Anostraca > Branchinectidae > Branchinecta > Branchinecta lynchi. Next base: position 17,904,255 of record JAKZAP010000006.1, read on the forward strand.
CAGGGTTTGGGGGAGGCGTTTTAAAAAGCTAAATAGGCCTCGCTCAGCTCTAGATAAGTGGTTCGCCCGGAATCTGGCAAAAAACAGAAATTTGTGAGGGGTACAAAAACTTGTCAGAAATCGGTTCGACTGCCAACACTGTAAGAAAACACGATAGATGAGAGAACAGAATGGTTGTTCCGTCGGTATAAAGACAGTAACCATACGCTTTGTTTTGCTACCGCGAAAATGGTACTATTAGAGTCTGACGTAGAGAATTCCGATAAAAAAAACAGAATCCTCATGATAAAATTATATCCGGGTTTATAGGAAAATGTTCTATCAGAATAGGCTATGAGAAAATTAAAGACATAGAAGGAATTACCTAATTGGTCTGGTTCAGAGGCGTTACTAGCCAAAATGTTTTGGGGGGGGGGCAAGGAATTTAACGACTGTTTTCAAGAAAAAAACACTTCGCGCCGACTCCTACTGGCCGACAACATTGGGGGGAAGGGGCGTCCCCCCCCCCCCGGTCGTGACGCCCCTGATCTGGTTAAGCTTTGGAGAGTGAAACATACCACAAGATTTCCTGAACCTCCTCCCGACACTACCATAATGAACGGTTTCCATTCGTTTAGAATCCACCTTTTATGGCAGTTGCAGCTTCGCTTAAAGGACCTAGCTTACTAACGCAACCTACTTCCATAACCACTCCATATACTTCTAAACCCGGAGACCCCAATTTCGTACGGTACATTCTAACCCCTCTGACAAAACCACGCTAATTTTCTCACTTGCCGTGTTTTGCTACCTTCGATATGTATCACGCTGTCTACGGTTGTCTGCGAGAAGTTTTCCATCAGAACAAGACCAATGGTTTCGATGGGATCCCAAAAATCTAATATTTGATTCAAACGATTGGGTCGTGTCTTCGCCATTCTACGTCAGATTCCTTGAGTATTTTTAATTTACGTCAAAATAAAGTTCAAGAATGTTTCAGCATGTCTCCTTGCCCCGATACCGAATCTCTAATCGGTGTCAGAATCAACTTTGAGCTTCAACCAAATTTCCAGTATCAGCCGAATTCGTGATGGACCATTTGTGCAGCAAGAAAACCAAGTTCAGATATGGATTCAGCGGACCTCTTTACCCCCTCAATGCATATCTTATGAGCTTATAAAACATACATGTTTTACCGTAAATTCGAAACCCCTCTTCTGCCTCTAAAGATAGGACTAAAGGACCTATCTACGGACTTGACCTGTACTTTACCAGTGAATCCTCATTGAGCAACATCCTCGCTTGAATATCCTCGCTATATCAACCCGTTCCACCTTCGATTACGCCAGATCTCTTCGACGTCACACAGGACAAACAAATGAATGCCGGCATTCAGGCACAGAGCTATACTAGTTTGAGAATAAAGGGGTAGGACTGCTATAGCTGAACACTGGTCGACAATTTTGTGTCCGGTTTTCAGCGAATCATACTGGACAAGTCAAAATCAGATAATTAAGAAAAAGTCTTTAGTTGTTTTTCACAAGTTAATTTTCCAGCTTGAGCGGCTTGATCCTGAAGAGGATCTTTGCCAAAAAGGGCCGTAATATAGCTCTAATAAAATGTAGCTAAGTTTCCATCACGCACTGACCCTAAAGTTCGCATCATCACAGCTAAGTGCAAAAATAAAATAATTTTTACGAAACGATATATGTTCGTGTTTTCCAAGGGTCCATGCTCGGGTCCATGATTATTCGAAACTAAAAGTTTGTTTTAACAATGCATTCCGTTATCTCCTTTCATAGAATCGAAAATGAAACTTAGTCTTTTGATGTTATGAGACGGAAAGCGATAGTTAGTTTTGTTGCAAGGTTAGAAGTCTACGAAAATCCGCTTTTAAAGGCAATTCGTGAGAATGCAGAATGCCGTTCCGGCCATCTCTACCGCCTTTTCCGTCGACTGTGCTATTGCCCCGAGCGACCGAATGGATGATATGATTCTATATATCTAGTAGAGAAAAGTGCTGTATTAGTGTAATTTTATTATGTGGTGTGTAATATCACGAATTAAATAAACTGAACTGAATTGAATTCTTAACTCAAGGGTCTTGCTTACAAATGGTCAAACCAAGCTCTCGGATAAATTCCTACTTCCAGTCTTGCAAGTGCCATATGAGCTTCTAGCTCTTGTTCACGTTGGTGAGATTTAACAGACCGGGCGGCCCGAGGATAATATCCTGAATCGAAACGACGGACCAGGAAGCGTTCCAATCTGTTTTACTTGTAGGTTAACCATCTTCTCTCCTTCGTATTATAACGCCTGTCCCAAACATGAATGACTGAGCAACAAAAATAACAACATCAATGTCCTAGTTTTGCTCGCTTACCACTACTGCAGGGGCATCCCGAGCCTTTCTTCATTGGGGGGGGGGGGGGGGGGGGGGGCGCACGTGGTACAATTGACAGAATCAGTACCTGATTTTTACTGAATTTATAAAATTTTGTTTCGAAAAACACAGCGAGTTGCCTTCATGAAGCTAACGTAAAAACTAGGCTTTACCTTTGGAAGACCGTTCCAGTTTTGCCAACATACTTGAAATAATCGCAGAAAACGGTGTTGCTGCAAAGCGAAAGCGTCGCTAACGGCTGTGTCCATGATTAATTAAGGCGCCGCAGGCAAAATTTTTGAATCCGCCTTTTTTTCTGGCAACATTTAACTACTTCCCATGCAAATTCTTAGCTTTTAACGTAGTTCAAGCCCCCCAAAATTCTAACCCTCAAACGCCAACTAAATGAGGCAATCAGGCAACTTTTCTCTAACTAGTGAAGACTGCGAAATGCGTCGCACGCGAAATTTTATGGAAACATTAATGATAAAAGTGCCTTTCTGCGATCCGAAGATTATCTATTCAACCCAGAATTGTCTGGCAACGAAAGGGGCGATCCAGGGTAAAGTGCATACAGAGTTATTTGTTCGGAATTTACAGCAAACAAAAGTAGGCTAGTTACACGTTAAGAGACGTGCTTATTGCTGAAGTACCGCAATCCTGAGTAAAAAAATAAGAGTTACCGTAAACGGTAAAGAACGAGAGCTAAATTAATGCCACTTAAATTACCGAACTCAGTAACTGGGTTGAAGCAAATAATGAATTCGTAGATACCGAAAAGCTAAATAAAATAAGAGCTACGAGCTCATATGGCACTTGTTACGAGTAGGTGGTACACAAAAGTAAAAGAGAACTTCACAAAACGCCATCCAAAAACGCGGTTCGGACCTAGAATCAGAATATCGAGTTTCACTCAAGTCGCTCAACTCCAAGCCATCGCCAACCTTCCAAGTTTCAACCCAAGAAATCCACTCACTATGTCCCTAGAGGTGCCCAAAATTTCCGGTACCCCCTACCAACTTCCCATATACCACGGCCGAATCTGGTCTAGACTCCTAACTGGATCACCTGAAACATTTTCTCTTACCACCTATCTTTCACTCGAATCCGAGCATTTGTGGGAGAACTTCTGGTAAATCCCTCCCCCCCCCCACTCCGTGTCCGGATCTGGTTCGAACCATATGTCATCTAGGGCATATGATCTCTATACCTTCCAAATTTCATTCAAATCACTCCACTTGTTTGACCCTTATGTGCATGTCAAACTTTTGCAACCCCCCACGGTGGTCGGATCGGGGAAACAACTATTCTCAAGTCAGTCTATTCGGGTCCCTGATACGTCTTCCAAGTTTTATCGTCCTAGAAAATCAGGAAGTTCCGAACTTGCAGGATGGCCAGAATTACACCCCCCCCCCCCAACTCCCCCACAATGTCCGAATTTGGTCCACTTATGTCAACGATGTATCAGACTTGCGCTTGTTCTTCCCACCAAGTTTCATCCCGATCCCTCCACTCTAAGCCTTTCCCAAGATTTCCGGTTCCTTCCTCTGGCTCCGGCCAAAGTCACCGGATCCGATACGGATTTGAACTGGGTCGTCAGAGACTCGGCGTCTTTACAAACATCAAGTATCATTAAGATCCGGTCACCCGCTGGAAAGTTAAAAATACCTCAAGATTCCGGATTCCCTCTTCCTAGACTACTCCCCAAACCTGACATGGAACATCTGAGACAATGGCTCTTTCCACTTGCCAAGTTTTATTCAAATCGAATCACCGGTTCAAAAACTGCCCGTGCCACTTGATTGCGGATTCCCAGTGCCTCCACTCTTGCCAAGATGGTCCGATTTAGGAAACGATTATTCTCATGTCAATTTATTCGGGTCCCTGGCATGCCTACCAAGTTTCATCGTCCTAGCACATCAGGAAATACCAAGCTCGGGCGCTTAGTAGAAATCCGGACCCCACCCCACTCCACCACAGTGCCCGAATCCCGTCCTTTTATGTCCATGATATATCTAGAGCTCGTGCTTGTTGTTCCCACGAAGTTTCATCCAGATCCCTCCACTCTAAGCGTTCCCAAAGATTTCCGGTTCCCCCCTCGAACTCCTCTAATTGCACAGGATCTGGTCCAAATTTAAAATAGGACATCTGAGTTTCATTTAAATCCGATCACCCGTACAACAGCTGCCCATACCACTATATTCCGGATTCGCAATCCCTCCACTCGTTCCACGATGGTCGAATCGAGAAAACGACTATTCTCAAGTAAATATTTTCGGGTCCCTGACATGCCTACCAAGTTTCATAGTCCTAACACATCAGAAAGTACCGAACTCGCGCGATCACTAGAAAACCGGACCCCCCCCCAACTCCCCCATTGTGCCCGCATTCCATACTATTATGTCAATGCCGTATCTAGAACTTGTGCTCGTTCTTCCCACAAAGTTTCATCCCGATCCCTCCACTCCACTCTAAGCGTTTCCAAAGATTTCGGTTTCCCCCTCCAGCTCCTCCCAATGTTACCAGATCCGGTCCGGATTTAGAATGGGAGATCTGATGCACGAGTTTTTACTAAATATCAAAGTTTCATTTAAATCCGATAGCCCGTTCAATAGCTCAGCTTGCCACTAGATTCCGGATTCCCCATCCCTACACTCCCCCAGGATTGTCGGATCGGGGAAACGACATTCTCAAGTCAATTTGTTCGGGTACCTGACAAGCCTGACAAGTTTCATCGTCCTAGCACATCCGGAAGTATCGAACATCGTGGGATCACTAGAAACTCGGATCCCCCACCCCCACAACTCCCCCACAGTGAACGGATCTGGTTCGGTTATGTCAATCAGTATCTAGGCTTGTGCTTGTTCTTTCCACCAAGTGTCATCTCGATCTCTCCACCCTAAGCGTTCACCAAGATTTCCGGTTCCCCCCTCCAGCTCCCCTCAATGTCACGGGATCCGGTCCGGATTTAAACTGGGATGTCTGAGACAAGAAGTCTTTCTACATGTCAAGTTTCATCCGAGGTTTCATCGAGATCCGATCACCCGTTCGTAAGTTAAGAATACGTGATTTTTTCGGATTCCCTCCCTCTAGCCCCGCCCCAGATAGTCGGATCGGGGAAACGACTATTCTCAAGTCAATATGTTCGGGTCCCTGACAAGCCTGCCAATTTTTATCGTCCTAGCACATCAGGAAGCACCGAACTCGCGGGATTGCCAGAAACTCCCCCCCCCCCCAACACCCCCAAAGTGAGCGGATCCGGTCCGATTATGTCAATCACGTATCAAGGACTTGTGCTTGTTCTTTCCACCAAGTTTCATCCCGATCTCTCCAATCTAAGCGTTTTCTAAGATTTCCGGTTTCCCCCTCCAGCACCCCCAATATCACCGGATCCGGTCCGGATTTAAACTGGGACTTCTGAGACACGAGGTTCTTCCATACATCAAGTTTCATTAAGATCCGATCACCCGTTCGTCAGTTAAAAATATCTCATTTTTCCTAATTTTTCCTTATCCCCACTGCCCCTCAGGGGAAGCGACTATTTCTAATTTTAATCTGGTTTGGTCCCTGATATGCCTACCAAGTTTCATCGTCCTAGCTTATCTGGAAGTGCCCGAACTAGCAAAACCGGGACAGACAGACCGACCGACCGACTGACGGACAGAAATTGCGATCGCTATATGGCACTTGGCTGAAGGGCAAGTGCCATAAAAATAAGGAATAGATCGAGAGCGGTATTACAACCGAATTTCGTAATGGAATAAAACTCTTGTTAAAACCACCTGAAACAACCGATTTCGGCAAGTCTAGTAATAGAAACGGACAAAAAAAAATCCCGTGAATTACCGTATTCGGTAACGAATCAGAAAAAAATGAGTCCCACCGAATTTAATTATGAAATGGACTGACCGAATGCAACCAAATTACCGAATTCGGTAGAGAAAACTCGTCCGATAAAACATATGTGATTTTTGGGGAAAAGAAAGAAATTTTTTTTACTGATTTTTCAAGGTTAAAACTTTTTCTTATGAATAAAAAATTGCAACTCTTATTTGTTTATTTATCTATTAAATGGCAGGCAAGGGCTATACTAACCTAAGCAAAAACAAAACAAACACAAAATACACAATAACAAGGACCATGAACTGTATAAGTAGTAAGTAAGTAAAAATTTGTAACCCGCCATTTTAAAAAGACCAAAGGTTTCGATGGGATCCCAAAAATTTAGTATTTTTCGGACTTCTTCATCCAGACAATCAAACCTTCAACATTTCCAATTCTTCGCTAGACTCTATAAACATTTGTGCTATTTATCCGTAATCAACCGCTTGAATATGTAGCCTACAGTAAACAAGAGCTACGAGCTCATATGGCACTTGTTACGAGTAGGCACGGCTCGGTTATGTCAATGATATATCTAGTGTTTGCTAGGTGTCTTCCCACCAAGTTTCATCTCGATCCCTCCACTCATTGCGTTTTCCAATATTTCCGGTTCTCCCCTCCAGCTCCCCCCAAAAGTCACCGGATCCGGTCCGGATTTTAAGTGGGTCGTCTGAGACATGAGGTCTTTCCAAATATCAAGTTTCATCGAGATCCGGTCACCCGTTCAAAAGTTATAAATACCTCAAGATTCCGGATTCCCCCTCCCTCCACTCCCCCGACAGTGCCCGAATCGGCTCGGGCATGTCAATGATGTATCTAGTGTTTAATAGGTGTCTTCCCACCAAGTTTCATCTCGATCCCTCCACTCATAGCGTTTCCAAAGATTTCCGGTTGCCCCCTCCAGCTCCCCCCAAAAGTCACCGGACCCGGTCCGGATTTTAAGTAGGTCGTCTGAGGCATGAGGTCTTTCCAAATATCAAGTTCCATCGAGATCCGATCACCCGTTCAAAAGTTATAAATACCTCAAGATTCCGGATTCCCCCTCCCTCCACTCCCCCCCACAGTGCCCGAATCGGCTCGGTTATGTCAATGATGTATCTAGTGTTTGCTAGGTGTCTTCCCACCAAGTTTCATCTCGATCCCTCCACTCATAGCGTTTCCCAAGATTTCCGGTTGCCTCCTCCAGCTCCCCCCAAAATTCACCGGATCCGGTCCGGATTTTAAGTGGGTCGTCTGAGGCATGAGGTCGTTCCAAATATCAAGTTTCATCGAGATCTGATCACCCGTTCAAAAGTTAAAAATACCTCAAGATTCCGGATTCCCCCTCCCTCCACTCCCCCCACGGTGCTCGGATCGGGGAAGTGACTATTTCCAACTTAATCATTCGGGTTCCCTGATACGCCTGCCAAGTTTTATCGTCCTAGCTTATGTGGAAGTTCCCGAACTAGCAAAACCTGGACAGACCGACAGACCGACGGACGGACAGAAATTACGATCGCTATATGGCACTTGGCCGAAGGGCAAGTGTCATAAAAATGATACCGTTTGGAAGTTGTTTGCTTACGGCCGGCAAACAACTAATCAAATGAGGAAACCAAGTTCAGATAGGGATTCAACAAGCATGTTTTCTCCAATATCTCATATCTAATCCACCTCAAAAAGGTATTTGAGAATTGTGTTGTGGTTTTTCTACCAAATACCTCATATTTTAGCAGCATTCCCGGCGAACTGCATGCAGAGTAAAAAAATCTGGTGAACCTTGCAAATTTTGCCAGCTTATCCGTCAAGGAAATAAAGTTCAAAATTCGATTCAGTATCTATAACCGAATCTCTCATCGACTTCAGAAACAACTTTGAGCTCCAACCAAATTTCCAGTTTTGGCTGAAATCCTGAAGAATTATTTGTCCGGCAAGAAATCAGATATGGATTCAGTGAGTCTCCTTACCCCTTAAACTAATGTCTCATTACCTTATAAAACATATTTGTTTTTACCCTTGATTCGAAACCCCCTCCTCGGCCTCTAAATTTAGGGCTAAAGGACCCATCTACGATACGGACTTGGCCTGTACTTTGCCAGTGAATCCTTCTACGAATTTGAACAATATATATATATACCCCTTCGACCCCCCCCCCCCCCGACAATCCAAAATACGTGCACTAGGTTTAAACAGTCTTCTCATAAACCCAACGTATACGCGCGTGCGAAGTCACCATTCCCCCGGTTGTATTGATTAACAAAACAAAGTCACCCACGCGCGAAAGTAGAGCTTGCATATTCGAATAAAGGGGTAGGGTAGGGACTAGTCAATGGAAAAAATGTCTCAACAAATTTTGTTAAATTGTTACCAGATAGTTGTGGGATGCATTCTAACTTTTCGACCGAATAAATGCCTAACATTTGATTAAAACAATTGGTCATGTCTTCGCCATTCAGTCTTCGTCAGATTCCTTGAATATCTCGTTGCCCTGATACCGACTCTCTAATCGATTTCAAAAACATCTTTTAGCGTCAACGAAATTTCCAGTTTCGGCCCAATTCGTGATGAAGCTTTTCTCCAGCAAGAAACCTAAGTTTACATATGGATTCAGCGGACCTCCTTACCCCTCAATGAATATCTTATTAGCTTAGAAAACATACATGTTTTTACCGTAAATTCCAAACCCATCCTCTGCCTCTAAAGATCTACACACTTGATCTGTATTTTACCACTGAATCCTCATTGAACAACATCCTCGCTTGATATTTCCTCGTTTGAACAATATATCAACCACTGAACCACTTCGACCTTCGATTCGATAGAGTAGATCCCGCTGACGTCAGACACAACAAACAAAAAGAATGCCGGCATCCAGGCGCAGAGCTATACTAGTTTATGAATAAAGGGGTAGGACTGCTAAAGCCGAAAACTGGTCGACAAATTTCGTGTCCGATTTTCGCCGGATTCCGGGTGAACTACTTGTCCGGCAAAAAAATAACTTTCATATTCAGATTCAGCATGTCTCCTTACCCCTAAATCAAATATCTCAATAGCTTTTAAAAATATTTCTTTTCCCCTTAATCTGAAACCCCTCCCCCACCCCTAAATATAGAGCTACAGAGCCCATCTTCGAGCTTGACCTCTGTTTTCACCCAAAAAGTCATCGTACCAAATTTGAACAAAATATCTCAACTCCTTTTATCGTGCTAACAGACGGACGGACGGACAACCTTTGCGATGTCAATAGGTATCCCTCCACTTATGTTTTGGGATCCCAAAAAGAGGAGCAAGTCAAAGAAGATAAATAAAATACGTAAAAGACACATAAAAATACACTACTTTTCAATCTTCAGCCGCTGGTTGGGCCCTGTTGTCCATGATTTGTGAAAGCGACGAGGAAATCCCCAAAAGGGTAACATTTGCGTCTCGAGTTTTGAACTTATCCGTCAATGTACGGTTATGACTTAATTTCGACAAGTGGGGCAGGCGCTTCGCATATTTAAAATAACACAATCTCTTTTTTTTATCTCCTTCTTACACAGTTCGTTATTCCAAGCTTGCCACACAGCCAAGGACAGCCTTATAAGAGCAAACGAAAAGGCCACAAGTAGACGATTCTTTCAAAGGAGGATCCTTGTCATGAGAGAAAAGATGCCCCTTCTGCCGAAGTTCACCGAAAGAAGGGTGGCCTTCACTCAAAAACATCCCCAGGCACTGCCGTTAGAGGGCAGAGCATGCAACACAAATGTCTTCTGGGCAAACGTTCAAGGAACCCGGTTTCAATTAGATGATACACAAAGTTTGACTAAGGCTCACAACTAGTTTCCCAATAGTCTTCGGAGGCCATCTCACGATGGTTTATTTGTCCAACCCACTCCCCCAAAAGTCGCTTCGCTCGTAACGTAGCAGGCTGAACCAGGGGTTAGGTTATACCTCCTGGAGCACTTGCTCCATTCGAGTTCATTTGAGAATGACGTAGCAACTTTTCGGCGGGTAGCGTCAGTGGTGCCACTTATGCCGCAAGTTTGCGCAATCATGCCGCGATTCTGAGGAAAATGCCGCATAAAATTTTGATTATGCCGCATACCGCAATTATGCCGCGAAATGGCTTTTTATACCGCTTTCGTTCCCGTACTTAGTTTATCCAAGAGAAGTTGCTTGGCTTTTGTCTGGCAAGAAAAGCAGGAATTTCAAATCCGCGTTGATTCACGGAAGTCAACTACCGACCTTAATTATTGACCCTAGTCGGCCGCTTGTCCCGTGAGAAACCATTGTTCTCGACACTGGGTTGAGATCGCAGGTTTGAGATTCCCTTTCTTAGCTCTTCTGATGACATCTGTCATCCCAGATAGTCCATTTCCACTACATAGTTTTTGTTTTGTAGTTAACAATAAGAGACTGGCTTGTCTTCCCTGACAGGATTTCTTGATGGAAACTATATTTACGTATACATCATCAGATCAGAAAGAGTTTATTAGATAATTACTGATACTACAAGTGGGCCACCAAAAGGACCTGACCTATCCTAGGGGGTAGGCGGCTTTTCTGAAGTATACGGTTGTGTTTAACGCGTAGGGGGGAGGGGGGGGGAGGCTCATGGTCTGTTAACTTATGCCTGAAAACACCAGTTAACCCTGGATAAGGATGTAGGACACCAGAAACCAAGAAGGGCATAGCTCATAGCTGCTAGGGGGGATAAATTTTTCTGCAGAAATCTGTGTAATGCAGTAGCTTTAATCCACAAGTGAAAATTCTAAATGGTACCTTCTGCATGGATATAATGGGGAGGTATCCTACAAATGTGCGGAAGGGGTGGTCAGTATGAAAGGGCTTTGGGTTGTAATCTAGCCTACTGTGGGATGGTATAGAGCTAAATATTTTCGGCAAATATAGATATGCGGCTTGAATTCTAATTCGCAAGTGGAAATCAGAAATAACAACGTATTGGTCGGTATGATGTGTCGGTATACGACGTTCGGAGGGGTAGTATGGCTCAGGTGAGGTCATCAGGTTATAACCACTCCTTAGCAAAAGGTCAGAGCCAGCCATAGCATACCATATCCATTTCCAAAAGGATATAGATGTTATTCTAACCTTATCCTATAAATGCTGAAGTTCAAAGCATCGACTAAACAAAAAAAAGACCCAGGCCTTGTCTATGGGGTAGACAGCACGCGTTTTCTCGCACTTACATGATTTTCACCACCAGGGGCGTCACGTATGGTGGGAGAGGGGTGACCCCCCCCCCCCCCCCCGAATGTTGTCGGCCAGTCGGTAAGAAATAACCGATTAGGCGCGAAGCGCCCTGATCTTCCGTAAAAACTGTCGGTTTTTTGTAAAAATAATAGGTTTTTTCTTAAAAAAAGTCAGTTTTTATAAATATATGTCGTTTTTTCGCCAAAACAGTCGTTTTGTTATAAAAGAAAGTTGTATTTCTGTGAAAAACAGTCGGTAAAAATGACCAGCCAGTCGGTACATACCTTGCTCCGCCTACCCAACATTTTGGCTAGTAACGCCACTGTTCACCACATAAAATGTTTGACCCTTTCTCCACCCAAAATAGAAAAATCGAGTCTTTTGATAATTCTAGGCATGTCCCGAATTTTACCGCATTTTGGTTGAAGGATACCGCGGAAATGCCGCTTTTTGACGAGGCCGGCAGCGCGAAGCGAAGCGGTGCCGGTCGAGGGCAACACTTATAGGTAGCGTATCAGTTGATGCGGAGAACCAGTGATGCCAGATTGGGCGCATTTGCGCCATTTGGGCGCTTTTTAGAGGCGGCTGCACTTTCAATTTTTCAAGTGTGCGCATTGCGCCAAATTTGCGCATTTCCCTAAATTTTGGCGCAAATTGGGCGCATTTTGTTCTCCATATCCCTTAAAAAATTGAAAACCAGATTAGGATTTGTAAGGGCCACACATTGATTTTATATCCTTATATCCTTGGGAACACAAGGGGAACACTGATAAACCCTTTTCTTGCTTCAAACGTGGACAAGTTGTTCAATTGTCCATTTCAAACGCGATGGGACGATTAAATCCTTGTTTGTTTGCGAAAAACGGATCGTCTACGTCAGCTGAGATTTGTTCTGGGGATAGACTATTTCCTTTCTTATGAAGGGATTTTTAGTCCAGAGTGGCTCACAGAGCTGGGTCAGACGAAATAATTATGCCTTAGTTAATCAATCTATAAAGTTATTAAACTAGAAGACGGTCGTCCTAGAGCTTGACTGGGTAAAAAGCATCTGCAAGGTGCAGAACAGAAATGCGGTGCCCCGGAAAATGGAGCCATTGTCTCCGGTGAAAGTCATAAACTCCGAGATGTATCGGCTTATTATCAACGCTTCACATTTCCGGTTTTTGGTCAGAATTTATGACTGATCTGACGATTAAACGTTCGAATTAAGCACATTTGTATTCACTCCAGTATCAACAGCTCAACCTGGCTCAGAATAAACTTTTACTTCTACCGAACATTCTGCTGGATAACTTCCCTGGCGAGAAAAGGATTAAATATCTCATTATTCATAAATTCCTTCTTTACCGCTAAATCGAAACTTGGATAAACCTGAACAAAACATTTTTTACAACACGTCTTAATTTCTATCACCACCCCAATATAGGGGTTACACGGCCCAGCCCTGAACTTCCTTTACTTTGACCGAAAGGACCCTCACCCGGAGTTGCCGCAACTCTCTAGAATCATCGGGCTAGTAGACGGATGGACGGACAAACGCTACGACTAAGACTTTTCGGGATCTTACTTTTACATAATTGTACTTTTGTAGTACGCAAGCTGAGCTGCACTCCCTGACGATTGCAGCTGCCGGAAAAACAAGAGCTACGAGCTCATATGGCACTTGTACGAGTAGAATGTACAAGAAAGTAGATGAGAACGTCACAAAATTCACCCGCCATCCAAAAATGCGGTTCGGAAATAGAAATAGGATATTTAGTTTCACTAATTTCTGAGCAGTTCCGGCATCGTCTCGATTGTCTGTAGCAAATGCACATGACTGTTCAAACTTTCATCCCAATAAATCCATTTGTTTGATCCCTAGACGTGCTACACGATTTCCGGTACTCACTCTATCTCCACCTACCGTGGCCGAATCTGGTTCGGAATAAAAAAAAATCGACCACCTAAAGCATCTTCTTTTATACCATCTATCAAGTTTCACTCAAATCTGAGCATTTTTGGAAAGTTGCGGTACCCCCCCCCCCCCTCCCAGCAACGTTGTCGGAGCCGGTTCGGGCCCAATCTCTTAATTCCCTGTTCCTGTCCATCAAGTTTTACTGAAATTGGAGCATAGCCTATCTGCAAGTTTCCAGTACCCCCCCCCCCCCTACCTTGGCCGAATCCGGCCCGGACGCCAAATAACAAATCTAGGCCGCATAAATCGGCACTGCCGAATTTGCATCTCATTCGGTCCATCCGTTTGGTTTTTGTGCATTTCAAAAGTCCCCCACCCCCAATTCCCCTAATCGTGGTCGCATATGGTTCGAACGCATGTTTTACATGTCGAGACCATCGATTCGTATCACCCATGAAGTTTCACTAGAATCAGACCACTCGTTTGCAATTTATAGAAGTCAATTTCCATATTTCTCTTCTCTTGCTCCCCCAAAAATGCTCGGATCTAGGAACGGAAGTTTCCGGGGGTATGTTGTGTCAGGTTCTTAAGTCAAGATAATTCGGGTCGCTAATATGCCTGCAAAGTTTCGTTGTCGTTTTACATCTGGAACTATTCTAACTCACGACTACCGGAATTCCAGGAAACCCCCTCCAACTCCCCCCACATAGCCCCAAAACCATCTGGCTCCGTCAATTTCATCTAGGCCTAATGCTTGTTCCATCCATTAAGTTTCGTCCCAATCCCTCTTCTTTTAGAGTTTCTTGAATTTCCCCCCCCCCCATCCCCACAGGTATCGGACCCAACCCGGACGTGACACTGAACGTCCGAGGTGATAGCTCACCAGACAAGTTTCATTCAAATCCGATCACTAGTTCAAAAGTTACGCACGCCACTAGATTCTGGACTCCCCATCCACCCACTCCCCCCACGATGGTCGGGTCGGGGAAACGGCTGTTCTCAAGTCAATCTGTTCGGATCCCTGACATACCTGCCAAGTTTCATCGCCTTAGGACATCAGGAAGTATGCCGAACTCGCGGGATCGCTAGAAATCCGGACCCCACCCCAACTCCCCCACAGTGCCCTGATCCGGTCCGGTTATGTCAATGACGTGTCTAGGACTTGTGCTTGTTTTTCCCACCAAGTTTCATCCCGATCCCTCCACTCTAAGCGTTTCTCAAAATTTCCGGTTCCCTCCTCCAACTCCAGGTCCCCAGTGTCATCGGATCCGGCCCGGATTTAAAGTGAGATGACTGAGACACGAGGTCATCCTAAATATCAACTTTCATCAAGATCCGATCACCCGTTCGCAAGCTAAAAATACCTCAAATTTTGGCTTCACCCTCCCTCCACTCCCCCCCCCCCCCAGATGGTCGAATCGGGGAATTGACGATTTCCTATTTAATCTGGTCGGGTCCCAGACATGCCTGTCAATTTCCATCGTCCCAGCACATCAGGAAGCAAGGAAATCGCGGGATCACTACAAATTCGGACTCCCCCCCCCAACTCCCCCAAAGTGAGCGGATCCGTTCCGGTTATATCAGTCACGTATCTAGGACTTTCGCTTGTACTTTCCACCAAGTTTCATCCGGATCCCTCCACTCTAAGTGTTTTCCAAGATTTCCGGTTTCCCCCTCCAACTCCCCCCAATGTCACCGGATCCGGTCTGGATTTAAAATGGAGGGTCTGAGACACGAAGTCCTCATTAAGATCCGATCACCCGTTCGTAAGCTAAAAATATCTCATATTCCTATTTTTTCCGGATTCCCCCTCCCTCCACTCCCCTCCAGATGGTCGGATCGAGGAAGCGACCATTTCTAATTTAATCTGGTCCAGTTCCTGATATGCCTGCCAAGTTTCATCGTCCTAGCTTATCTGGAAGTGCCCGAACTAGCAAAACCGGGACCGACAGACCGACTGACGGACAGAAATTACAATCGCTATATGGCACTTGAGTAAGCTCAAGTGCCATACAAAAAATCCTGCCATGAATCTCGGGCGTCGAGTGCTGAAGCCAGGAGGTATTCGCCCTCTTTCCAATGCGGCGGAAACCTCCGATGGGCTCAAAGTCTCCCAGCCATGTTTTACGTCGGCCTTCACGGAGTTTCATCCAGCCGGGCAGTGGAGTGGCGAGCAAATCCTTCTTCGCCAAGGTGGAGTCGTCTCTTATGCTCCCTTGCCCAACCAGGATCACAGGAAACGAACCGAACTCCATCTTCTCTGGTTCCCATTTAGGAACTTGTTTATACATTTTCAAGCTTCCGAGGACGAATGAAAACCTTGTAATCCCTTGTCAATAAGAGGTTGGACAAAAGCAAATCATTGGCGTACGCAAACTTCATCTCCGAGGCTTCCCATATTCAGCCGATCCGTTTCAATTCTGCAATCTCATCTCACCAATTCATCACTGAAGGTTTACTCTGGCCGAAGTTTACAGAGGCACATTTCAACATTGCCTATCACTCCAAGACACACTCAATCAGCTACTTATTCCAAGTGAATTAATAAGGAGTTTGAGTAAGCCGGAGAACTGGTCCCTTTTCCCTCGGCCTGACAGGCGATATATCAAGCAAGCGGTTGATTTATTGCCTAAAGCTCTTCGTATATGAAATAAGACAATTCTCGTTTGACTCAGCAGGGGGGAAGGGGGGGGGGGAGGTTTTTACCAGTTGAAACATTTCCACCATCTCGGATTTAATCTAGATTAACATTTTAGCCTCCTTAAACCACTAAAGGGAAGCAATCCTTCAGAAAGAATAGGTAATATATCGGGTGGAATTGTTCCTCCGCACCCCAGAGGGAAGTCAGACTTCTGGCATGGAAACCAAAAAAGCATTAATTTGCTCTTTCCCACGTCAAACATACCAGATGTCTGAGCGAGCGTACTGATCTACTTTCAGACACGCACCCAACTGACCTGCCTTATACCAGTTCATAGCTCGATGCGTGTGCCTTTCTACTTATCTTACCTCATGGTCAGGATCCATCGCACAGAGGTAGTAGAATAGGGGATCGACTAAAACCAGGAAAGAAAGGGAACACGCGAAAAGCAGGAAGGCATACTAAAACCACGAAGGGCATACTAAAACGAGGAAGGGCGTGCTCAAACGGGGAAGGCTGTCGCCAGAATTCAACGCTGCGAAAAACTGGAAAGCCGCACCGTTCCCTTCCTCTTTTTAGTATTCTTTGAGCGGTCGGCAACTTTTCAAATTCAGAGTTCACCATACCTTCCTAGTTTTAGTATCCTGACATGGGTAGGCATTAAGTTCAGTGAGCGGTCAGCAACTATAAAAATTGCAATTAATCTTTTCATTCCTCGTTTTAGTAGCTGGTCAAGGATAGTATCTTAAAGCAGTGGTTCCCAACCGGTGATACGCGTACCCCAAGGGGTACGCGAAGGAACCAAACTTTGTTTAGTCTGTAGCTTCAAAATCTCGCCTCGCTCATTTTTAATTGCCGAAATTCTAATATTACCAGCAGAGGCAAAACCAGCCAAAACGTAGCTTAAGAGGCAAGGTATTTTTACTGGCCGGCAGTTCATTTTTACCTACTGTTTTTTTTGTAATTTCTGTCCGTCAGTCGGTCTGTCGGTCTGTCGGTCTCGGTTTTGCTAGTTCGGGCACTTCCAGATAAGCTAGGACGATGAAACTTGGCAGGCGTATCAGGAACTAAACCAGATTAAATTAGAAATGGTCGCTTCCCCGATCCGACCATCTGGAGGGGAGTGGAGGGAGGGGGAATCCGGAAAAAATAGGAAAAGTCAGATATTTTTAGCTTACGAACGGGTGATCGGATCTTAATGAAACTTGATATATGGAAGGACTTCGTGTCTAAGACCATCCATTTTAAATCCAGACCGGATCCGGTGACATTGGGGGTGAGTTGAAGGGGTAAACCGGAAATCTTGGAAAACACTTAGAGTGGAGGGATCCGGATGAAACTTGGTGGAAAGTACATGCAAAAGTCCTAGATACGTGAATGATATAACCGGAATGAATCTGCTCACTTTGGGGGAGTTGGGGGGGGGGGGGGAGAAGTCCAAATTTCTAGTGCTCCCGCGAGTTCGGTGCTTCCTGATGTGCTGGGACGATGGAAATTGACAGGCATGTCTGGGACCCGACCAGATTAAATAGGAAATCGTCAATTCCCCGATTGGACCATCTGGGGGGGGGGAGTGGAGGGAGGGTGAAGCCAAAATTTGAGGTATTTTTAGCTTGCGAACGGGTGATCGGATCTTGATGAAAGTGGATATTTAGGATGACCTCTTGTCTCAGACATCTCACTTTAAATCCGGGCCGGATCCAATGACACTTGGGGGCGCTGGAGGAGGGAACCGGAAATTTCCGGATTTCTAGCGATCCCGCGAGTTCGGCATACTTCCTGATGTCCTAGGGCGATGAAACTTGGCAGGTATTTCAGGGATCGGAACAGATTGACATGAGACCAGCCGTTTCCCCGACCCGACCGTCGTGGGGGAGTGAGTGGATGGGAAGTCCGGAATCTAGTGGCGTGCATAACTTTTGAACGGGTGATCGGATTTGAATGAAACTTTTCTGGTGAGGTATCGCCTCGGACGTTCAGTGTCACGTCCGGGTCGGCACCGATACCTGTGGGGACGGGGGGGGGGGGGCGGAAAACTCAAGAAACTCTAAAAGCAGATGGATTGGGACGAAACTTGATGTATGGAACAAGCATTAGGCCTAGATGAAATTGACGGAGCCAGATGGTTTCGGGGCTCTGTGGGGGGAGTTGGAGGGGGTTTCCTGGAATTCCGGTAGTCGTCAGTTAGAATAGTTCCAGATGCAAAACGACAACGAAACTTTGCAGGCATATTAGCGACCCGAATTATCTTGACTTAAGAACCTGACACAACATACCCCCGGAAACTTCCGTTCCTAGATCCGAGCATTTTTTGGGAAGCAAGAGAAAAGAAATATGGAAATTGACTTCTATAAATTGCGAACGAGTGGTCTGATTCGAATGAAACTTCATGGGTGATACGAATCGATCGCCTCGACACGTAAAACATGCGTTCGAACCATATGCGACCACGATTAGGGGAATTGGGGATGGGGGGACTTTTGACATGCACAAAAACCAAACGGATGGACCGAATGAGATGCAAATTCGACAGTGCCGAGTTTATGCGGCCTAGATTTGTTATTTGGCGTCCGGGCCTGATTCGGCCAAGGTAGGGGGGGGGGGGTACTGGAAACTTGCAGATAGGCTATGCTCCAATTTCAGTAAAACTTGATGGACAGGACCAGGGAATTAAGAGATTGGGCCCGAACCGGCTCCGGCTCCTTTCCAGTTTTTCGCAGGATTGAATTCTGGCGACAGCCTTCCTCGTTTTAGTATGCCCTTCCTCGTTTTAGTATGCCCTTCCTGGTTTTAGTATGCCTGCCTGCTTTTCTCGTGTTCCTTTCCTTTCCTGGTTTTAGTCGATCCCGTACAACAGATCATAAGCGAGTGACCAGAAAGGAGAATTATGAATTTTAAACTGAAGGGTCGGGATGTCCGCACCTGTTTTCTGATGAAGGGAATATAGTAAAACACACATCCTAGCAGACTTTTAGTTAAGGGCGATTCTGGCGGTCTGGAAGCTCCGCGAGCTTCTGCGCCAGCTCTTCTTGCGACTTCGGCTAAAAGTCGCTTTGCTTACCAAAGCTGTTCTCGCGCTCCGCTAGTTTCCGCCAGCACTTGGAAAGCGAATCCACTTCATGGAGCGGAAAGTGGATTTCGGCAAGTCAGCGGGAAGTTGTAAAGGTGCAACTGAGGCTCAGCGACTTTTCGCTTGTTCTTGCGCTCGGCGGATTCTCGCTTCGCTTTTCGGAAAGCGAATCCAAGAGATCGCCAGAATCGCCCTTTAAGCGTTGATAATGGTGATGGTCACTGGAGGACTTATAGGAACTAAAACCCCACGGTAGCTCTGAACTGGAATATGGCGAATCGACACTTTTCGAAACACTTTTGCCATAGTGAACTCAACCTATACTAGTCCACGCTTTGCAGGGGCTATATAGTCGGTGTGATGTACCTTACAAGAACTGTACCATTTCTTCTCATCGAAGAAATTACATAGTGAGATGGGTTGCTCGTCCAGGTGGCGATAAACAACTTCAGGTATTTCACTCATGGCGTCGCATTACAGAAGCTGAAAAGAAAACGTTCGTATTAGAAATGTACGACTAAAGAACAGATTTACGGTTTGAGCCTTGTCAAAAAGTATCCTTGCTAAGCAGAAATGCAAAGGATATACCTACTGGCGTCTTCTTCTTATCACTTAGCCTGGCGTTCTGAATTCATGACCAAGTCACTTTTTATCTGATTTGGATAGAGCCATATTTTTTTGTTACCGCGTCTCCAAGACATGATTTGTGTTGGAAAACGTCTCCGTTCTGACACCCTCTAAACGCACGCTCCTGGAGCTGGAATTTACGATGACAATGAAATACTATTCACACCCATTTGTCAGATAAGGCCACCCATTTCAGTCTCCAGGATATGCGCTAGCTCTTCTTCTAATAATGTTTGCGTTTTTCAGAGCATTTATTTATCGGGCTGAAAGGAGAGATTAGGACATGAAAGTATCCTTAGTGAAATGAGGAAAAGCGAAAGAGAAAGTGGGTCTCTGAACGGCTGAGTATATGAAAAACACGGCATTTGGGATAGAAGCTTTAGCCCTCCCCGTCCCCACGCCAGCCGGCATGCACGAGGATAATATAGCTGAGATGGATTTGACAAAGGAGTTAAATCGGAAATATTCTAGCATTGGAATGTCTATATCACCCCCTCCAACTTCCAAGTCACGAGTTCAAACCCGGACCCGGCATGACTGAGAGCTCATGGTGCGATTGGACACTTACAGTAATAAACTAAACAGATCTTAAAGGACCCTTCTTTCTTTTTACTGTTTTCAGTGACCAGTTATAAATTGTACATGGTCCGCTGACCTCTGAAATCTCCTCTTTACAAATTCTTGAGAATCACTTATATCTGAGATTTTCAGAGCTATAGTCGAGATTTTTCTGGGTCGCCGGAAAATAGCTTAGTTTTTGGGATCCCAAAACGTAAGTGGAGGGATACCTATGACATCACAAAAGTTGTTCGTCTGTCCGTCTGTAAGCACTATAACTCTCGAAGGGAATGAGATATTTTGATGAAACTTGGTGTGAGGATTGTTTGGGTCAAGAGCAAGGTCAAGTTCTTAGATGGGCTCTGTAGCCCGACATTTAGGGGTGGGGGAGGGGGTATAATTTAAGGGGCAAATGAAATATTTTTAAACATATAATGTGATAATCGATTATGGAGTAAAAAGACATGCTGAACACCATGGTGAAAACCATTTCGTCATCGGACAAGTAGTTCGCCCAGAATCCGGTCAAAACCGGAAAGTTTGTTAAAAGTAAAAGTTTTATTTGAAGTTGATTAGATGTTTGATTTTGGGATAAGAAGAAATACTGAACATGATGGAGAAACACTTTTGTTCGCCGGACAAGTAGTTAGCCCGGAATCCGGCCAAAACCGGAAAGTCTGATAAAAGTAAAAGTTTTATTTGAAGTTGATTAGATGTTCAATTTAGGGATAAGAAGACATGCTGAACACGATGGTGAAAACCATTTTCTCGCCGGGCAAGTAGTTCACCCGGAATTCGGCCAAAACCGGAAAGTTTGTTCAAAGTAAAAGTTTTGTTTTTGATTTAAGTTGATTAGATGTTCGATTAAGGGGTAAGAAGACATACTGAACCCTTATGGGAACAGTATTTTCTACCAGGACAACTTGTTCGGCCGGAATCAGGCCAAACCGGAAATTTTGTTAAAAGCAAAAGTTTTATTTGAAGTTGATTAGATGACAGATTTAGGGGTAAGAAAATACGCTGAATCTGTATATGACAATTTTTTTTTAACCTGGACATATAGTTCGTTTGGAATACGGTTGAAACCGGATTTTCTTTTATAAGTTGAACTTTTACTTGAAGTTGATTAGATGTTCTTTATACGGATAAGGTGATACGCTGAATTCGTTTATGACCTTCTTTTTTCTGGACAAGTATGGTAGTTCGTTCGCAATTGTCTTGTTGTCTTAAGACGTGAGCGAGCAGATTTCGAGCGTGTTCCACCCTTCTAACAATAGTAATAATTGGTAACTATTTTCGTTCCAACCTCGTGAAAAGTTACTACGCTAACCGTTCCAA